>NC_069431.1:13851310-13878810 GCF_026875155.1 Cherax quadricarinatus | reverse complement strand
GCAAGTCTTCAGTGCTTACCACAAGTGAACCACGTTGCTTCAGGTTTGGCGGGCTTGCCTGTTGGCCAGTAAACCAAGGTACTGATTTAACGACGGGTACCCTGTTGATCGTTAAACCCTTAGCACCCGGTTCGCTGGTTGGGAGGCAGCCTATATGTGAGTGCGACATACGCCGAATAAAATGTAACATATTCGTAGCAATCCACAAATCTCGTGTTGTCAAGAACCACTATTTATTGAATTGCAAACTTTTCTGTATTGTGTTCATTTCCCAGCATTTGCTTGTATTAGATCTATGTTGTTCATGAATAATGGTATAAACCTTGGTAATAGATACGGCCGACAAATTGGTTTAGAAAGCCACGTGAGCAAACATTAGGTCATATTTATTAAAACATTTCGGTCCTGGGACCTTGATCAAGGTCCCACGACCGAAATGTTTTTTTTAGTAAATATGTCCTAGTTGTTTGCTCACGTTTCTTTATCCCGTCCCTGTCCTCCTCTTCCATATATATACTGACTCCCTCACTTTCGTGTGTTAGTGTGACTAGTCAGTGGTCCAAGTCGGATCGAAGCGTCGTCATAAGCTTCTTTTTTTTATGTGTGGGTTATTTGTGTATTGTTCTAGTCACGATATTGTGCCTTTTGTTCTTCATGAATAATATTAAGGTAATAATAGACGAATGCTTCTCTGTGGATTTCGGTAATTATAGCTCGAAATGTACTCAGAACCTCCTTCGGATAAGGTGGATGCAGGGGTGTGAGACCCCCACACCCGCCTCTTGTCACGGCAGGTGCGAGGAGGAGAACTTTTGAAACAATCGGAAGAACTGAGTTGGTTTTACATTTAAGATATTTTGTTGCGCAAATGGTTTAAAACGTAACCTACAAAGCCCTCCTAACCCACCCTAAAATAATTTAACACAGTTGCACCACACCATACTAACCGTTGACTGGCTCAGACGTGGTAGCGGTGTTCATGATGACGAGGTGATGGCCAGTGGGAAGGATGGATAAAGTGTGCTGTTAGGTAAGACACATATGCAACAGTTAGACATCTTTATTCCGAAACGTTTCGCCTACACAGTAGGCTTTTCAGTCGAATACAGAAAGTAGGCAGGAGCAGTAGAGATGTGAAGACGATGTAATCAGTCCATCACCCTTAAAGTCGTAGAATTTGAGGTTGTCAGTCCCTCGGCCTGGAGAAGTTCAGTTCCATAGTCAGGACTATTTGAAGATAAGCGGCGTGCGGTGGCTTTAAATACTGTCGGAAAGGAGAGGTGCGGGTAGTAGTAGTAGTAGTAGGAGAGCAACTGAGAGGTCATGTTCCTCTCAGATCCAACCTTCTCACTCTGAAACAGACTTGTCCAGGTGTTTTCTGTACCAAGATGCCATTGTTGCAGTGTTGACTGATGAAACATCAAAATGGTATACAATACCGACAGGTTGTAGGTAAGGACACATATGCAAAGTTAGACATATTTATTACCGAAACTTTCGCCTTCACAGTAGGCTTCTTCAGTTCGAAGTAAGAAAGTGGCAGGAGCAGTAGAGATATGTCGAAGACGATGTAATTCAGTCCTTCACCCTTAAAGTCGTGAATTTGAGGTTGTCAGTCCTCGGTCTGGAAGAAGTTCAGTTCCATAGTAAGAACTATCTGAAGGATCAAGCGCAGTGCGGAGGCTTAAAATACTGTCGGAAGGAGAGGTTGCAGGGTAGTAGTAGTAGTGTAGTGAGAGGCAACTGAGAGGTCATGTCCTCTCAGATCCAAACTTCTCACTTGAAAAGTTGTCAAGCTGTTTTCTGTCCAAGATGCCACGTGTTGGGCAGTGGTCTGAAAAGATGAACATATCAAATTGGTATACATTACCGGACAGTTTGTTAGGTAAGACACATATGAAAAAGTTACGACATCTAATTCCGAAACGTTCGGCTACACAGTAGGCTTCTTCAGTCGAATACAGGAAAGTAGGCAGGATCAGTAGAGATGTGAAGACGATGTAATCAGTCCATCACCATTAAAGGTCGTAGAATTGAGGTTGTCAGTCCCTCGGCCTGAGAAGTTCAGTTCATAGTCAGGAACTATCTGAAAGATTTCAAGCGGCAGTGGGATGCTTAAATACTGTCGGAAGGAGAGGTGCAGGGTTAGTAGTAGTAGTAGTGGAGAGGCAACTGAGAGGTCATGTTCCCTCTCAGATCATCCTTCTCACTTGAAAAGCTTGTCCAAGGTGTTTTCTGTACACAAGACTGCACGTGTGCAGTGTCTGACAAGATGAAAATAACATGGTTATACAATACCGACAGGTTGTTAGGTAAGGACACATATGAAACAGTTAGACATCTTTATTCGAAACGTTTCGCCTACACAGTAGGCTTCTTCAGTCGAATAGAAAAGTAGGCATGAGCAGTTAGAGATGTGAAGACGTGTATCAAGTCCATCAACCTTAAAGTAGTAGGAATATTGAGGTTGTCAGTCCTCGGCCTGTGGGAATTCAGTTCCATAGTCAGGACTTATATGAAGACTCAAGCGGGCAGTGCGGTGGCTTAAATACTGTCGGTAGGAGAGTGCAGGGTAGTAGTAGTAGTAGTAGTGAGAGGCAACTGAGAGGTCATGTCACTCTCATGATCCAACCCTTCTCACTTGAAAAAGCTTGTACCAAGGTGTTTGCCTGCTACCAAGATGCCACGTGTTGCAGTGTCGACATGATGAACTCAAAATGGTATACAATTACGACAGGTTGTTAGGTATAGACCATATGCAAACAGTTAGACATCTTTTTCCGAAACGTTTCGCCTCACAGTAGGCTTCTCCAGTCGAATACAGAAAGTAGTCAGGGAGCAGTAGAGATGTGAAGACGTTGTATCAGTGCCTGTCTCACTCCCTTAAAAGTCGTAGAATTGAGGTTGTCTGTCCTCGGCTGGAGAAGTTCGTTCCATTAGTCAGGAACTATCTGAGATCAAGCGGCAGTGCGGAGGCTTAAAATTACTGTCGGAAGGGAGGTGCAGGGTAGTAGTAGTAGATAGTGTGGAGAGGCAAATGAGAGCATACTGTGTAGGCGAAAATTTCGGATTAAAGATGTCTAACTGTTGCATATGTGTCTTACCCTAAACAACCTGTCGGTATTGTATACCATTTTGGTGTTCATCTTGTCAGACACTGCAACACGTTGGCTATTTGGTACAGAAAACACCTTGGACAAGCTTTTCAAGTGAGAAAGGGTTGGATCTGTGAGGGACATGACCTCTCAGTTGCACTCTCACTTTAACTACTACTATATACTACCCCGCACCTCTCCTTCCGACAGTATTTTAAGCCTCCGCACTGCCGCTTGATCTTCAGATAGTTCCTGAACTATGGAACTGAACTTCTCAGGCCGAGGACTGACAACCTCAAATTCTACGACTTTAAGGGTGATGGACTGATTACATCGTCTTCACAATCTATGCTCTGCCTACTTTCTGTATTCGACTGAAAAAGCCTACTGTGTAGGCGAAACGTTTCGGAAAAAAGATGTCTAACTGTTGCATATGTGTTTTTACTAACAACCTGTCGGTATTGTATACCATTTTGAGTTCTTTCTTGTCAGACACTGCAACACGTGGCATCTTGTTACAGAAAACCCCTTTTGGACAAGTTTTTTTCAAGTGAGAGGGTTGGATCTGAGAGGGACATGACCTCTCAGTTGCCTCTCATACTACTACTACTACTACCCTGCACCTCTCCTTCCGACAGTATTTAAGCCTCCGCACTGCCGCTTGATCTTCAGATAGTTCCTGCTTATGGAACTGAACTTCTCCAGGCCGAGGGACTGACAACCTAAAATTTTCTACGACTTTAAGGGTGATGGGACTGATTACATCGTCTTCACATCTCTACTGCTCCTGCCTACTTTCTGTATTCGACTGAAGAAGCCTACTGTGTAGGCGAAACGTTTCGGAATAAAGATGTCTAACTGTTGCATATGTGTCTTACCTAACAACCTGTCGGTATTGTATACCATTTTGATGTTCATCTTGTCAGACACTGAACACGGGGCCCATCTTGGTACAAAAAAACACCTTGGACAAGCTTTTAAAGTGAGAAGGGTTGGATCTGAGAGGGACATGACCTCTCAGTTGCCTCTCACTACTACTACTACTACTACCCTGCACCTCTCCTTCCGACAGTATTTAAGCCTCCGCACTGCCGCTTGATCTTCAGATAGTTCCTGACTATGGAACTGAACTTCTCCAGGCCGAGGGACTGACAACCTCAAATTCTACGACTTTAAGGGTGATGGACTGATTACATCGTCTTCACATCTCTACTGCTCCTGCCTACTTTCTGTATTCGACTGAAGAAGCCTACTGTGTAGGCGAAACGTTTCGGAATAAAGATGTCTAACTGTTGCATATGTGTCTTACCTAACAACCTGTCGGTATTGTATACCATTTTGATGTTCAAAGTGTGCTGTAGAGTAGACGGAACTGTAGGTGGTGACTGTCGATGAGGATGGTAGATGGTGGCGGTTCAAGACAGGTGTTGACGGCAGGTGTGGGCAGCAGATATGTGTGGGGATCAGTGAGGGGAGGGGGGCACTGCAGTGTGCCGCCCAAGTCAAGTTCATTATAGAATTGAAGAGAAAGTTGTTTTTGTGTGTGAGGTGGGGCGAGGGAGGGAGGGAGCCGGCGCCGTCCTGATACCATCTTGATCATGAGTGCCGTTGACGGGTGTGGACGAGCCCCGGCTTCCTCACTCACTGCAGGCACATGCGGCGGATGCAGACGGGTCCCGGATCCTTTACTAATCAGAAGTGTCTGTGATGTGTGTGGAAAGCTCCCAACTCCTTTACTCATCATAAACAGATGTGATAAATGAGGACTGGACCCGGATCCTGTACTGTGTGTATGTTGATCTGTCGTTGGTTCGTCTTAGCAGATGTGAAGTATCTGGACATGACTTTTCTCCCTAAGCCATTATAAGGCTGACGAGTGTAGATATGTCTCGGTTTCTTTAATCATCTCTGTTGAGAGAACATGTTAAATCTGGCGACCGTCTCTTGGATCTTTGCTGAGGAGCTGGGCTTGCGCTACTAATTCTAGGTTCGGTGTACGTCTAGCAACTCTGCTTATTCTATAGTCTTTGCACTCTTTTTAATTAACGTAATTTGACGCAAGGTATTTTACAGATGCTTTTTACCTAACACGTGAATAGGTCCAACAGGTCTCGTGTTTTCTTACACTCATTATGACATTATAGGAGGACTGGAGTTTCATAATGCAATTTTTCGTTGGATGCGATCCACAACAGACAGCTAACACACACTCAATCTATTTTTTCTGCTAGATAGAGACAGTAGAGAGTGTAAAGGAGCTTCTTCATATGCTTCTCTACGCCAGGGAGTCGAACCCTTTGTGTTTTATAAATTAACACCATTAGATACATGAATACCTTTTACCAATCAACTGAATAATTCCAGCAAGTACTTGAGCTTACACAGGATGTGAAAATTGTGGATATGGTGTGTCCGCTGTTAGGAAAATTGAATTCTCTTCTTGCCCTCCTTAAATGGTTCGGGAAGCTATTTTTTTTTCATGAACAAGTCGATGGGAAACATCAGAAGTGCTGACATCTGGTGATTTGCTTGACTGTTCTTGAGCATAATTCTTCTCATGTTGAGATCATCAGGGTTTTCAAAGATGGGTTAACAAGAGCGAGAATGTATTGTGCTTGACTGTGATCCCTGATGAGAATTCGTACTGTGCCCAGTACTACGTGAGTCCTCTGTGTTCACTGTGGATTTACATTCTCTTAGCTGTTCTGATTCACTGTTTACTCAAACACACAGTGCTTTAATTGCCCTGGGTCCGGTTTCCACATGATCCAAAAGATGTAGGCGTGGCTAACCTGTTTTTATTCCTGGCCCAAAGACATGGCGACCTTTTTGCACTCTGGCCATGTAGGGACATCAAGATACTGAACGAAAAGATGCTAAGGCAAAGAATAGCACATCAAGAATGCTCTTTATCAGAGTTTTGTTTCCGAGCAACCCTGTCAGTGTCTTCAAATGGTATATTCCCGGGAAGTGACAAGCCCAGTGAGCCCTTAAAGACGAACCCTTACAGCTTTTAACAGTGCCAGAGTGTCTCTTTCTCATTATTCTATAAGGATAGATCTATGATGCTATTTTGTGTATAGTGAGACTGAGCTTATGCGCCTCGTGTTGTGTTACCCGCTGATTGGTTATCAAGCCCGTATCTGATCAGCTTCTGTTTTGCTGCTGACCATGCATGGTGCATATTTTAAATGCGTGGCCACAACTTCCGTCGGTCATGATTAGGCATAGCTTACATGATCACTGAGGTGTCTTTCGAGATATCGAAGAGATGTTAGCAGAATCTTTTAGCACGGTCTTGTTGAAAGGATTTTTGAAAAAATGTACACTTATTTAACCTTTTGTGAATGCTGGTGCTTATTGTTTTATTTTAGGTGAGATTTTGAACCTGGGCTGTTTTCTTTTATTGGGAATTAATGGGTGTTGGTGCATCTAAGTGTTTTTTATGCTTTAGAGGCTGACTATAAAATTCATAATGATATTTTACCGTTACTCATCATGAGTTTATGTAGGAAGTATTGACCAAGCTTGACTCCCATACTCATCATGTGATATTGTAAGATGCATTGGCAAGGTTTGACTCCCATATTCATTTTAATCTGTCGTTGGTTCTATATCTATGAATGGCTTTGATACTATTTCTCATTATGAAAGTTGATTTGGTTGACAACAGCCTGTTCCATTACTCAAAATTTTCGAATGTGGCTCACTAGTGTGGTTGTGGCTCGCTTATGTGGCTCATTCACAAGTGATTGTGGGTCATAAGTGACTGTGGTTCACTTATAAGTGGCTGGGGCTCACTCATAAATGGTTGTGGTTCATAAGTGGTTGTGGTTCACTAGTAAGTGGCTGAGACGGGTGTGGATGAGGCTGAACTCTATTACTCATTAAACTATGATCCAACACATGTGATCCCACACGCAATTCATCCCATACATGTGTTCCAATATTAGGCCAAAATTGATATATTCATCGATTGGGAGGTGCTTACACTTAAAAACACATGGATAATTTAAAAAAAAATATCAAGAGAAGAGACACATAATGCCTGCCAGAGTTAAAAAAAAAAATAGTTACATTGAACGGTTGAAAACACTAAAGATGGTGACGCTAGCTGAGAAGAAATGAGAAGACATGACATACAAGATCACGAAAGGACATGACCATCAAATATAAGATCACACAGTGACATGAACGAACAGATAAAAAAGACATCTTAGTATCTGCAACAGGGACAGCAAGAGGCACAGTTGAGAACTGAAGAAACATTGGGACTGAAGTGATACTAGACTATGTTCCTTTGCAAAGAGAGAGGTTGATCACTGGAATGATTTACAAAAGGTAACAGTAAGTGCTACAACCACTGTAAATAATTTTTTTTTATGAATATGTTACTGTTTTGGGTGGCATCCCAGGGAATGATAGCACGTGCTGGGCTTTGAAATGAGCTGAGGTAGGATAAGAGATCTAAGGCTGTACATTAGTTCTGTGTAAAAAAACATTAATATTGAAGTCTGAACACCACGAGCATAGCTCTGCTGAAATAGGTAATATCTCTTTCTTTCTCTCTCTCTCTCTCTCTCTTTCTCTCTCTCTCTCTCTCTCTCTCTCTCTCTCTCTCTCTCTCTCCTCTCTCTCTCTCTCTCTCTCTTCTCTCCTCTCTCTCTCTCTCTCTCTCTCTTTCACAAACACACACTTAACTTTAAAAAGACGTATGATAAAGCTCTTGGAGTACGGAGAGAGAGTAGACCTATTAGCGATCAACGAAGATGCGGGACCGAAGGCTAAGACTCGACCCCTGCAACCACAAATAGGTGAGTACACACACACACACACACACACACACCACACACACACACACACACCACACACACACACAAACACACACACACACACATCAAAACACACACACACACACACACACACACACACATCAGCATGGGATAACAGAAAAGTGCTTCACTCAGTGTCTAAATATCAAAAGGCACTCATTATGAGTGGTTCAGCATTAGCCCTAGCACTCGTACTGTACTTCTGATTCACACAAACGTCCTGATAGAAAAACCTGATTCCTGCATGTCTGCAGAAGATATGTAATTGACGAAACGAATACTTCAAGAAAACCTGAACGAAGTTGAAGAAAAACTCTAAGAATGGCCCGACAAAGCACTTGATGAGGCACTGTTGTCTGATAGGGGGCAACAGCTGCTACCTAGGGGGATAAACATGGCTCGTCTCTCCAGAGGTTCACATAATCATAATAACATCAATAGTGTGCACTCGACTGGGCAAATGCAAGAACTACCTCCGGGAATCTAAATGAGATATTAAAGACGCTGAACACCACGTCTGTGAGACAGATCTTTGAGTATGCAGCACAGGTTTGGAGCCCGCACATAGTCAAGCATATGAATAAGCTCGATAAAGTTAAGTCATTTTTCTTCCGTACTGGTCCCGGAGACTTGGAATAAAACGTGCGAGAAAATAGCAAAGAAACTAAACCGCCCACCAAGGGAAGACTGAAGGGACTGGACCTCAGACAAATAGAAGAACGAAAGGCTGAAGGAATTGATTCACAAGCCAACAGAAGAGTCAAGTGTCAAAAGACATGACTACAACTTACGATATTCTGGCTCATTGACAGGTTGTTTGAGTACAGACTTTTAATGGAAAAGACCAGGAAAGAGAGCACATAGATGAAAGTTAAACACCGAAACGAATCACATGAAGAGTGTATGGTTGTTGTGACTATACATAATGACCTGACTGAGACAGTGATAAAGTACGCGTCATCACCGGATTGAAAATCAGATTTATTAGAGTCCATTACGATGGGAATTACCTGCTCCAGTTAATTAAATGTTAGGAGGTGGGGCCCGCAGCCGTAGCTGTACTCGGGCCGGCAAACCTTGATGAGTATACACACGCACACATCTCCCTCTGACCCCTCTATTCACTAATGTCATCAGGCTCAGCTCTTTTAGCATCTCTCATTGCCTCAACCATCTAACAGTATCAGGGAGTCCTCAGTTGAGACAGAAGATAAACCTCTGTAGATTGCCTCGCTACGGACTGGAAAGTCTGCTGTCTGCCTTTCACGTGTATTCCTATGTATTACTCCATGGATTAGTCTTGATGCGAACTTTTTCACTTTCTCAAGTTTCTGTATTACTAGAGATAGTTGATCAGGTGAGGGGTTCATGCTAGTGGTGCATTCTCCATGATGTTCCTGATCACATCGTATATAGGATCGTAATTGCCTTTCACAAGTTCTTAAAACCTAATCGTATATTTGCTAGTCACACATTTGCCACCACAGTTATTGGGTTGATGTACAAATCTCGCGATCTGATCGTTTATTAGTTAATTGTTCTTAAGTGAGGTGTTCTTCTTCACCTTTACCTTAGTCTGAACTCTACTTCGGGTCTTATTTTCCTTTCCTAATTGTATCACACTGCCACCTGCTGGGCTTGAATTCCAGTAGCCACTTGTCTGACCAACACTAGTTTCTGCAGGCCATATTGTCTTTTTTTTCCTCACTGTCATCTCCGGTTTTTATTCACCTAATTAATTTTACCTGTGTGAACAGGGATACATTGGACTCATTTCATCAGCCATTATGTCCACATCATCCAGAAGCAGTACCTGTTTCGTTATCCTTCACTAAATCGGTGTATGTTTGTGTGTGTACTCACCTAATTGTGGTTGAGGGGTCGTGTGTG
This sequence comes from Cherax quadricarinatus, assembly GCF_026875155.1. NCBI lineage: Eukaryota > Metazoa > Arthropoda > Malacostraca > Decapoda > Parastacidae > Cherax > Cherax quadricarinatus. Next base: position 13,868,993 of record NC_069431.1, on the reverse strand, counting down.
CGTGCGTGTACTCACCTATTTGTGGTTGCAGGGGTCGAGTCACAGCTCCTGGCCCCGCGCGTGTGTGTGTGTGTGTGTGTGTGTGTGTGTGTGTGTGCACCTGTTCCTCCACAGGATACATTTAAATAGTACACGAGTATAAACATTACACAAGTATGTACACTACACCAGTATAAACATTACACTAATAAACCATTGCAGAGTTATAAACACTAAACTAAGTTATAAACACTATACAGAGGAATAAATAGCAAGATTGGCTTAAAAAATAAACGCCTTTATTTTGTCTTCTTATTTCTTATTCGAAACGAATTTTTCTTGCTTTTTCTTAATGTAAAGCTCAGAGCCCGTGTAAGTTATTCATCATAAGGAGTGGTGAGGACTCGATCCTCCGGCAGCTGAACACGAAAGCATTAAAAACAGACTGAGGATGTGAGGACTTGCCTAGTGTGATCCTGGAGACATTACCTCGCAGCACAACGTTACCTCGTACACCAGTCAGTGTTGGTGTAGTAGCTCAAGTAAGCCAGGCTCAGGTGTTGGTGTAGTAGCTCAAGTAAGCCAGGCTCAAGTGTTGGTGTAGTAGCTCAAGTAAGCCAGCTAAGCCAGGCTCAGGAAGAATAAACAACTATCTCTCTCTCTTTCTCCAATTATGTCTTACATCGTGGAAGATTTTTCTTCATATCTTAGGCAATCAACTGCAGGTCACCTGCCGTTATGCAGGCTCTTGTGTTGTGCCTTACCATGGATTGACTAACAATGAGATATATTTCGATCGCTGTGCGATACGAGAAAGGTATCCCCTGTATTATAATATATAATAATCTTTATTTCTACAAGTACATGTGCAAGGTGTACAGTCCTAGCTGACGTCAGTGACATACTACTATATAAAAAGCCCCTTGTTATGCAGAGCACTTTGGGCAAATTAGGTCAATTTTCTCCCCAGAATACGACCCACCTATTTTGCTGATAGGTGAACAAGGACAGCAGGTGCCTTAAGAAAGCACGTCCTGATGTTTCCACCTGTACCTCAGTGCATGCGAAAGGAATAATGCAGAGTGCAGCGAAAATTCCTAATGCCATTAAATATTAGCGTTTTAAGATTAGTTAGTTTAACATATTCATCCTGTGGGTGGCAGTCATAAGTTTACAAAGGCACATGGGACTCAGAGCGTTTGAAGATTTGCAGTAAAACACAAGAAGTATTTCACCAGTTACCATACGGACACTAGTGTCCAAATTTCTCCAGTAAAATGACAAATTAGGACTTACACAGACCAAAAAGTACCGTATTTTCCGGCAAATAAGACGCACTACAGAAGTATCATAACGGCAAAACAGTAATCATATTCATGGGTTAATTACTTTCTCACTTTACGCTAAAGTGTAACAAAAAGTCTACCTTTGACCCTGACCTTGAGCATATAAACCACAGGCTTATTTTCCAAGACTTTTTGTGGGAAAATGGCGCGTCTTATATGCCGGAAAATGCTGTAATTCAAACCTTGAACTAAGAAACAACAGCTTGGAAGGCGAGCTGAAGAAGCATTTTCTTGTTATCTCAGAGAGACCACCATCCTAAATACACCAAATACATCTCTGTGTCTTATCTTTGTGTTCCATCTCTGTGTCTTATCTTTGTGTCCCATCTCTGTGTCCAATCTCTGTGTCTATCTCTGTGACTCATCTCTGTATCTCTTCTGTGTCCCATCTGTGTCACCTCAGTGGATCCCCTCTCATTGCTCCTACTTCTGTTTCTGATGTGTCTCTTCCTGCTGTAGCTGTTTTGGGTGCTGTTCCGCCTGCCTTTGCTTCTGTTGCTGTTACTGTTGCAGATGATTCGGTTGCTATTTCTTCTGCTGCTTCTGTTCCTGTTGCAGCTGCTTCTGTTCCTGTTCCTATTGCAGCTGCTTCTGTTCCTGCGGCAGCTGCTTTTGTTATTGTTCCTGCTGCAGCTGCTTTTGTTGTTCCTGCTGCTGCTTCTGTTCCTGCTGCGGCTGCTTTTGTTGTTCCTACTGCAGCTGCTTCTGCTCCTGTTCCTGCTGCAGCTTCTTCTGTTCATGTTCCTGCTGCCGCTGTTCAGTTGCTGTTATCACTTCTGCTGCCGTTGTTCCTGCTATCGCTGCTGTTGTTCCTGCTCCCACTGTTGGTATTGCTGCTTCTGGTGTTCCTGTTGTCTCTGCAGTTGTTCATGGTGCCGCTGTTGTTCATGCTGCCACTGTTGTTCATGGTGCCGGTTGTTCGTGCTACCACTGCTGTTCCTGCTGCTGTTGTTCATAGTGCCTCTGTTGTTCATGCTGCCACTGTTCATGCTGTCGCTGTTGTTCATGCTGCCACTGTTGTTCATGCTGTCACTGTTGTTCATGCTGCCACTGTTGTTCATGCTGCCGCTGTTGTTCATGCTGCCACTGTTGTTCATGCTGCCGCTGTTGTTCATGCTGCCACTTTTGTTCATGCTGACATTGTTCATGCTACCACTTTTAATCATGTCGCTGTTGTTCATGCTGCCACTTGTTTATGCCGCCGCTGTTGTTCATGCTGCCACTTTTATTCATGATGCCGCTGTTGTTCGTGCTGCCACTTTTGTTTATGCTGACATTGTTCATGCTACCACTTTTAATCATCATGTCGCTGTTGTTCATGCTGCCACTTGTTTATGCCGCCGCTGTTGTTCATGCTGCCACTTTTATTCATGATGCCGCTGTTCATATTGACACTGTTGTTTATGCTGCCACTTGTTCATGCTGCCACTATTGTTTATGCTGCCACTGTTGTTCATGCTGCCACTGTTGTTCATGCTGCCGTTGTTGTTCATGCTGCCACTGTTGTTCGTGCTACCACTGTTGTTCATAATGCCTCTGTTGTTCATGCTGCCACTGTTGTTTATGCTGTCACTGTTGTTCATGCTGCCACTGATGTTTATGCTGCCATTGTTGTTCATGCTTCCACTGTTCATGCTGCCACTGTTGTTTATGCTGCCACTGTTGTTCATGCTGCCGCTGTTGTTCATGCTGCCACTGTTGTTTATGCTGTCACTGTTGTTCATGCTGCCACTGTTGTACATGCTGCCACTGTTGTTTATGCTGACATTGTTGTTCATGCTTCCACTGTTCATGCTGCCACTTGTTCATGCTGCCACTGTTGTTTATGCTGTCACTGTTCATGCTGCCACTGTTCATGCTGCCACTGTTGTTCATGCTGCCACTTTTATTCATGATGCCGCTGTTGTTCGTGCTGCCACTTTTGTTTATGCTGACATTGTTCATGCTACCACTTTTAATCATCATGTCGCTGTGGTTCATGCTGCCACTTGTTTATGCCGCCGCTGTTGTTCATGCTGCCACTTTTATTCATGATGCCGCTGTTCATATTGACACTGTTGTTTATGCTGCCACTTGTTCATGCTGCCACTATTGTTTATGCTGCCACTGTTGTTCATGCTGCCACTGTTGTTCCTGCTGCTGTTGTTGTTCATGCTGCCACTGTTGTTCGTGCTACCACTGTTCATAGTGCCTCTGTTGTTCATGCTGCTACTGTTTATGCTGTCACTGTTGTTCATTCTGCCACTGTTGTTTATGCTGCCATTGTTCATGCTTCCACTGTTCATGCTGCCACTGTTGTTCATAGTGCCTCTGTTGTTCATGCTGCCACTGTTGTTTATGCTGTCACTGTTGTTCATGCTGCCACTGTTGTTCATGCTGACACTTGTTCATGCTGCCACTGTTGTTCATGCTGCCACTGTTCATGCTGCCACTTGTTCATGCTGCCACTGTTGTTTATGCTGCCACTCTTGTTCATGCTTCCACTGTTGTTCATGCTGCCACTTGTTCATGTTGCCACTGTTGTTTATGCTGCCACTGTTGTTCATGCTGCCACTTGTTCATGCTGCCACTTATTTATGCTGCCACTGTTATTCATGCTTCCACTGTTGTTCATGCTGCCACTTGTTCATTCTGCCACTGTTGTTTATGCTGCCACTGTTGTTCATGCTGCCACTTGTTCATGCTGCCACTGTTGTTTATACTACCACTGTTGTTTATGATGCCACTGTTGTTCATGCTGCCACTTGTTCATGCTGTCACTGTTGTTTATGATGCCACTGTGTTTTATGCTGCCACTGTTGTTCATGCTGACACTTGTTCATGGTGCCACTGTTGTTCATGCTGCCACTGTTGTTTATGCTGCCACTGTTGTTCATGCTGACATTTGTTCATGCTGCCACTGTTGTTTATGCTGCCACTGTTGTTCATGCTGCCACTTGTTTATGTTGCCACTGTTGTTCATGCTGCCACTGTTGTTCATGCTGCCACTGTTTATGCTACCACTGTTGTTCATGCTGCCACTGTTGTTTATGCTGCCACTGTTGTTCATGGTGCCACTGTTGTTTATGTTGCCACTGTTCATGCTGCCACTGTTGTTCATGCTGCCACTGTTTATGCTACACTGTTTTTTCCATGCTGCCCTGTTGTTTATGCTGCCACTTGTTCATGCTGCCACTGTTGTTCATGCTGCCACTGTTGTTCATGCTGACACTTGTTCATGCTGCCACTGTTGGTTATGCTGCCACTGTTGTTCATGCTACCACTGTTGTTCATGCTGCCACTGTTGTTCATGCTGCCACTGTTGTTTATGCTGCCACTTGTTTATGCTGCCACTGTTGTTTATGCTGCCACTTGTTCATGCTGCCACTGTTGTTCATGCTGCCACTGGTTCATGCTGCCACTGTTGTTTATGCTGCCACTGTTGTTCATGCTGCCACTGTTGTTCATGCCACTTGTTCATGCTGCCACTGTTGTTCATGCTGCCACTTGTTCATGCTGCCACTGTTGTTTATGCTGCCACTGTTCATGCTTCCACTGTTGTTCATGCTGCCACTTGTTCATGCTGCCACTGTTGTTTATGCTGCCACTGTTGTTCATGCTGCCACTTGTTCATGCTGCCACTTGTTTATGCTGCCACTGTTGTTCATGCTTCCACTGTTGTTCATGCTGCCACTTGTTCATTCTGCCACTGTTGTTTATGCTGCCACTGTTTTTCATGCTGCCACTGTTGTTCATGCTGCCACTGTTGTTCATGCTGCCACTTGTTCATGCTGCCACTGTTGTTTATACTACCACTTGTTCATGCTGCCACTGTTGTTCATGCTGCCACTTGTTCATGCTGTCACTGTTGTTTATGCTGCCACTGTTGTTTATGCTGCCACTGTTGTTCATGCTGACACTTGTTCATGCTGCCACTGTTGTTTATGCTGCCACTGTTGTTTATGCTGCCACTTGTTCATGCTGCCACTGTTGTTTATGCTGCCACTGTTGTTCATGCTGACATTTGTTCATGCTGCCACTGTTGTTTATGCTGCCAATGTTGTTTATGCTGCCACTGTTGTTCATGCTGCCACTGTTGTTTATGTTGCCACTGTTGTTCATGCTGCCACTGTTGTTCATGCTGCCACTGTTTATGCTACCACTGTTGTTCATGCTGCCACTGTTGTTTATGCTGCCACTGTTCATGTTGCCACTGTTGTTTATGTTGCCACTGTTCATGCTGCCACTGTTGTTCATGCTGCCACTGTTTATGCTACCACTGTTGTTCATGCTGCCACTGTTGTTTATGCTGCCACTGTTGTTCATGCTGCCACATGTTCATGCTGCCACTGTTGTTCATGCTGCCAGTGTTGTTCATGTTGACACTTGTTCATGCTGCCACTGTTGTTTATGCTGCCACTGTTGTTCATGCTACCACTGTTGTTCATGCTGCCACTGTTGTTCATGCTGCCACTGTTGTTTATGCTGCCACTGTTGTTCATGCTGCCACTTGTTCATGCTGCCACTGTTGTTCATGCTGCCACTGTTGTTCATGCTGCCACTGTTGTTCATGCTACCACTGTTGTTCATGCTGCCACTGTTGTTCATGCTGCCACTGTTGTTTATGCTGCCACTGTTCACGCTTCCACTTGTTCATGCTGCCACTGTTGTTCATGCTGCCACTGTTGTTCATGCTGCCACTGTTGTTTATGCTGCCACTGTTGTTTATGCTGCCACTGTTTATGCTGCCACTGTTGTTCATGCTTCCACTTGTTCATGCTGCCACTGTTGTTCATGCTGCCACTGTTGTTCATGCTGCCACTGTTGTTCATGCTGCCACTGTTGTTTATGCTGCCACTGTTGTTTATGCTGCCACTGTTGTTCATGCTGCCACTTGTTCATGCTGCCACTGTTGTTCATGCTGCCACTTGTTCATGCTGCCACTGTTGTTTATGCTGCCACTGTTGTTCATGCTGCCACTGTTCATGCTACCACTGTTCATGCTGCCACTGTTGTTTATGCTGCCACTGTTGTTCATGCTGCCACTGTTGTTCATGCTACCACTGTTGTTCATGCTGCCACTGTTCATGCTGCCACTGTTGTTTATGCTGCCACTGTTGTTTATGCTGCCACTGTTGTTCATGCTGCCACTTGTTCATGCTGCCACTGTTGTTCATGCTGCCACTTGTTCATGCCACTGTTGTTTATGCTGCCACTGTTGTTCATGCTGCCACTGTTCATGCTACCACTGTTCATGCTGCCACTGTTGTTTATGCTGCCACTGTTGTTCATGCTGCCACTGTTGTTCATGCTACCACTGTTGTTCATGCTGCCACTGTTCATGCTGCCACTGTTGTTTATGCTGCCACTGTTTATGCTGCCACTGTTGTTCATGCTGCCACTGTTGTTCATGCTGCCACTGTTGTTTATGCTGCCACTGTTCATGCTACCACTGTTGCTCATGCTGCCTCTGTTGTTCATGCTGCCACTGTTGTTTATGCTGCCACTGTTGTTTATGCTTCCACTGTTGTTTATGCTGCCACTGTTGTTCATGCTGCCACTGTTGTTCATGCTGCCACTGTTGCTCATGCTGCCACTGTTGTTCATGCTGCCACTGTTGTTTATGCTGCCACTGTTTATGCTGCCACTGTTGTTCATGCTGCCACTGTTGTTTATGCTGCCACTGTTGTTCATGCTGCCACTTGTTCATGCTGCCACTGTTGTTCATGCTGCCACTGTTGTTCATGCTGCCACTTGTTCATGCTGCCACTGTTGTTTATGCTGCCACTGTTGTTCATGCTACCACTTGTTCATACTGCCACTGTTCATGCTGCCACTGTTCATGCTGCCACTGTTCATGCTGCTTGGCAAGTAGATATTTGACCGAAGGACAATTGGCCGAACGGACATGGCGCCGACAGCTATTTGGCTGAACGGACAATAGACCGAACGGATAATTAGGTTAGGTTAGGTGATGAATGCCAGTTTTGCCATCTGTCCCTTCGGTCAAATGTCTTTTGGTGAAATGTCCGTCGGTCAGATGTCCGGGAGCCGCGTCAGCACAACTAATGCAGAAATGAGCAAAAAGTCAGCAGTGAGTAAATACTTATATATTTCCTTCACCAAACAGCTGCAAGTGTATGTACACATGTACATACGTTATGTACACAATAACAAGTTTGCAAGCAAGAAACTCAGTGAGAACTGTGAGTGACCAGACGTGAGGAAAGTCTGCTATATTTGATTCACGAGTCCCAGACATCACAACTTGACGGGCTTTCTTGTGACTGTCTGGGACTCAGACTGCTGACGTAACAGAGGGGACCCGCCTGCTATACTTTTAAGCTGCTGGTTCACTGGTCGGTAGGGCATGACTATATGGGAGTGTGACATAACGATACTAATAATAATATAATCTTTATTTCTACAAGTACATGTACAAGGTATATAGTCCTAGCTGACATTAATGACATACTACTATATAGAAAGCCTCTTGTTATGCAGAGCATTTCGGGGAAATTAGGTCAGTTTTGTCCCCAGGATGCAACCCACACCAGTCAACTAACACCCAGGTACCTATTTTACTGCTAGGTGAACAGGGACAGCAGGTATGTTAGGAAAACACGCAATAATGATCCCACCCGTACTTTGGATCGAACTACGGATCTGAGTGTATGAGTTGAGTGCGCTACCAACCGAGCTACGGGACACCTAAATGTAAGTTACTCTTAACATGACACATGCTGCTGTTGTTGCTCCTCCTGCTGCTGTTGTTGCTCCTCCTGCTACTGTTGTTGCTCCTCCTGCTGCTGTTTTTTGCTCCTCCTGCTGCTGTTGTTGCTCCTCCTGCTACTGTTGTTGCTCCTCCTGCTGCTGTTGTTGCTCCTCCTGCTGCTGTTGTTGCTCCTCCTGCTACTGTTGTTGCTCCTCCTGCTACTGTTGTTGCTCCTCCTCTGCTGTTGTTTTCTCTCCTGCTACTGTTGTTGCTCCTCCTGCTGCTGTTGTTGCTCCCCCTGCTACTGTTGTTGCCCTCCTGCTGTGTTGTTGCTCCTCCCGCTGCTGTTGTTGCTCCTGTACTGTTTTTTGCTCCTCCTGCTACTGTTGTTGCTCCTCCTGCTGCTGTTGTTGCTCCTCCTGCTGCTGTTGTTGCTCCTCCTGCTACTGTTGTTGCTCCTCCTGCTGGTGTTGTTGCTCCTCCTGCTGCTGTTGTTGCTCCTCCTGCTACTGTTGTTGCTCCTCCCGCTACTGTTGTTGCTCCTCCTGCTACTGTTGTTGCTCCTCCTGCTGCTGTTTGTTGCTCCCCTGCTACTGTTGTTGCTCCTGCTGCTGCTGTTGTTGCTCCTCCTGCTACTGTTGTTGCTCCCGTGCTGCTGTTGTTGCTCCTCCTGCTGCTGTTGTTGCTCCTCCTGCTACTGTTGTTGCTCCTCCTGCTACTGTTGTTGCTCCTCCTGCTACTGTTGTTGCTTTCCCCCTGCTACTGTTGTTGCTCCTCCTGTAATGTTGTTGCTCCTCTGCTGCTGTTGTTGCTCCTCTGCTGCTGTTGTTGCTCCTCCTGCTGCTGTTTTTTGCTCCTCCTGCTGCTGTTGTTGCTCCTCCTGCTGCTGTTTGTTTGCTCCTCCTGCTGCTGTTGTTGTCCTCTCTTACTGTTGTTGCTCCTCCTGTACTGTTGTTGCTCCTCCTGCTACTGTTTGTTGCTCCTCCTGCTGCTGTTGTTGCTCCTCCTGCTGCTGTTGTTGCTCCTCCTGCTACTGGTTGTTGCTCCTCCTGCTACTGTTGTTGCTCCTGTGCTGCTGTTGTTGCTCCTCCTGCTATGGTTTTTGCTCCTCCTGCTACTGTTGTTGCTCCTCCTGCTACTGTTGTTGCTCCTCCTGCTACTGTTGGTTGCTCCTCCCGCTGCTGTTGTTGCTCCTCCCGTGCTGTTGTTTCCTCCTGCTGCTGTTGTTGCTCCTCCTGCTGCTGTTGTTGCTCCTCCTGCTGCTGTTGTTGCTCCTCCTGCTGCTGTTGTTGCTCCTCCTGCTGCTGTTGTTGTCCTCCTGCTACTGTTGTGCTCCTCCTGCTATGTTGTTGCTCCTCCTGCTGTGTTGTTGCTCCTCCTGCTACTGTTGTTGCTCCCCTCTGCTGTTTTTTGCTCCTCCTGCTACTGTTGTTGCTCCTCCTGCTGTGTTGTTGCTCCTCCTGCTGCTGTTGTTGCTCCTCCTGCTGTGTTTTTGCTCCTCCCTGCTGCTGTTGTTGCTCCTCCTGTACTGTTGTTGCTCCTCCTGCTACTGTTGTTGCTCCTCCTGTGCTGTTGTTTCTCCTCCCGCTACTGTTGTTGCTCCTCCTGTACTGTTGTTGCTCCTCCTGCTACTGTTGTTGCTCCCCTGTGCTGTTGTTGCCCTCCTGCTACTGTTGTTGCTCCTCCCCGCTGTGTTGTTGCTCCTCCTGCTACTGCTGTTGCTCCTCCTGCTGCTGTTGTTGCTCCTCCTGCTACTGTTGTTGCTCCTCCTGCTGCTGTTGTTGCTCCCTTTCTACTGTTGTTTCTCTCCTGCTACTGTTGGTTGCTCCTGCTGCTGCTGTTTTTTTGCTCCTCCTGCTACTGTTGTTGCTCCTCCTGCTACTGTTGTTGCTCCTCCTGCTACTGTTGTTTGCTCCTCCTGCTATGTTGTTTTCTCCTCCTGCTTTCTGTTGTTGCTCCTCCCGCTGCTGTTGTTGCTCCTCCTGCTGCTGTTGTTGCTCCTCCTGCTGCTGTTGTTGCTCCTCCTGCTGCTGTTGTTGCTCCTCCTGCTGCTGTTGTTGCTCCTCCTGCTGCTGTTGTTGCTCCTCCTGCTACTGTTGTTGCTCCTCCTGCTACTGTTGTTGCTCCTCCTGCTGCTGTTGTTGCTCCTCCTGCTATGTTGTTGCTCCTCCTGCTGCTGTTGTTTTCTCCCTGCTACTGTTGTTGCTCCTCCTGCTGCTGTTGGGTTTCTCCTCCCGCTGCTGTTGTTGCTCCTCCTGCTGCTGTTGTTGCTCCTCCTGTGCTGTTGTTGCTCCCCTGCTACTGTTGTTGCTCCTCCTGCTACTGTTGTTGCTCCTCCTGCTGCTGTTGTTGCTCCTCCTGCTACTGTTGTTGCTCCTCCTGCTACTGTTTTTTGCTCCCCCTGCTACTGTTGTTGCTCCTCCTGCTGCTGTTGTTGTCCTCCTGCTATGTTGTTGCTCCTCCTGCTGCTGTTGTTGCTCCTCCTGCTACTGCTGTTGCTCCTCCTGCTGCTGTTGTTGCTCCTCCTGCTACTGTTGTTGCTCCTCCTGCTGCTGTTGTTGTCCTCCTGCTCTGTTGTTGCTCCTGCTGCTGCTGTTGTTGTCCTCCTGCTACTGTTGTTGCTCCTCCTGCTACGTTGTTGCTCCTCCTGCTACTGTTTTTTGCTCCTCTGCTGCTGTTGTTGCTCCTCCTGCTGCTGTTGTTGCTCCTCCTGCTACTGTTGTTGCTCCTCCTGCTGCTGTTGTTGCTCCTCCTGCTACTGTTGTTGCTCCTCCTGCTACTGTTGTTGCTCCTCCTGCTACTGTTGTTGCTCCTCCTGCTGCTGTTGTTGCTCCTCCTGCTACTGTTGTTGCTCCTCCTGCTGTGTGTTGCTCCTCCTGCTGCTGTTGTTGTCCTCCTGCTGCTGTTGTTTTCTCCTCCTGCTGCTGTTGTTGCTCCTCCTGCTACTGTTGTTGCTCCTCCTGCTGCTGTTGTTGCTCCTCCTGCTACTGTTGTTGCTCCTCCTGCTGCTGTTGTTGCTCCTCCTGCTGTTTGTTGCTCCTCCTGCTGCTGTTGTTTTCTCCTCCTGCTGCTGTTGTTGCTCCTCCTGCTGCTGTTGTTGCTCCTCCTGCTACTGTTGTTGCTCCTCCTGCTGCTGTTGTTGCTCCTCCTGCTACTGTTGTTGCTCCTCCTGCTGCTGTTGTTGCTCCTCCTGCTGCTGTTGTTGCTCCTCCTGCTGCTGTTGTTGCTCCTCCTGCTGCTGTTGTTGCTCCTCCCGCTGCTGTTGTTGTCCTCCTGCTACTGTTGTTGTCCTCCTGCTACTGTTGTTGCTCCTCCCCGCTGCTGTTGTTGCTCCTCCTGCTCTGTTGTTTTCTCCTCTGCTGCTGGGTTTTTGCTCCTCCCGCTGCTGTTGTTGCTCTCCTGCTACTGTTGTTGCTCCTCCTGTACTGTTGTTGTCCTCCTGCTGCTGTTGTTGCTCCTCCTGCTGCTGTTGTTGCTCCTCTGCTACTGTTGTTGCTCTCCTGCTGCTGTTGTTGCTCCCCCTGCTGCTGTTGTTGTCTCCTGCTGCTGTTGTTGCTCCTCCTGCTGCTGTTGTTGCTCCTCCTGCTGCTGTTGTTGCTCCTCCTGCTGCTGTTGTTGCTCCTCCTGCTACTGTTGTTGCTCCTCCTGCTACTGTTGTTTCTCCCCCTGCTGCTGTTGTTGCTCCTCTGCTGCTGTTGGTTGCTCCTCCTGCTGCTGTTGTTGCTCCTCCTGCTGCTGTTGTTGCTCCTCCTGCTACTGTTGTTGCTCCTCCTGCTACTGTTGTTGCTCCTCCTGCTGCTGTTGTTGCTCCTCCTGCTGCTGTTGTTGCTCCTCCTGTACTGTTGTTGCTCCCCCTGCTGCTTTGTTGCTCCTCCTTTGGGGCTGTTGTTGCCTCCCCTGCTATGTTGTTGCTCCTCCTGTGTGTTGTTGCTCCTCCTGCTACTGTTGTTGCTCCTCCTGCTGCTGTTGTTGCTCCTCCTGCTACTGTTGTTGCTCCTCCTGCTGCTGTTGTTGCTCCTCCTGCTGCTGTTGTTGCTCCTCCTGCTACTGTTGTTGCTCTCCTGCTGTGTTGTTGCTCCCGCTGCTGCTGTTGTTGCTCCTCCTGCTACGTTGTTGCTCCTCCTGTGCTGTTGTTGCTCCTGCTGCTTCTGTTGTTGCTCCTCCTGCACTGTTGTTGCTCCTCCTGCTGCTGTTGTTGCTCCTCCTGCTGCTGTTGTTGCTCCTCCTGCTGCTGTTGTTGCTCCTCCTGCTACTGTTGTTGCTCCTCCTGCTGCTGTTGTTGCTCCTGCTGCTGCTGTTGTTGCTCCTCCTGCTACTGTTGTTGCTCCTCCTGCTGCTGTTGTTGCTCCTGCTGCTGCTGTTTTTTGCTTTCCCCCTGCTACTGTTGTTGCTCCTCCTGCTACTGTTGTTGCTCCTCCTGCTGCTGTTGTTGCTCCTCCTGCTGCTGTTGTTGCTCCTCCTGCTACTGTTGTTGCTCCTCCTGCTACTGTTGTTGCTCCTCCTGCTACTGTTGTTGCTCCTCCTGCTGCTGTTGTTGCTCCTCCTGCTGCTGTTGTTGCTCCTCCTGCTGCTGTTGTTGCTCCTCCTGCTGTTTGTTGGGTCCTCCTGCTACTGTTGTTGCTCCCCCTGCTACTGTTGTTGCTCCTCCCGCTACTGTTGTTGCTCCTCCTGCTGCTGTTGTTGCTCCTCCCGTGCTGTTGTTTTCTCCTCCTGCTACTGTTGTTGCTCCTCCTGCTACTGTTGTTGCTCTCCCGCTGCTGTTGTTGCTCTCCTGCTGCTGTTGTTGCTCCTCCTGCTGCTGTTGTTGCTCCTCCTGCTGCTGTTGTTGCTCCTCCTGCTACTGTTGTTGCTCCTCCTGCTACTGTTGTTGCTCCTCCTGCTACTGTTGTTGCTCCTCCTGCTGCTGTTGTTGCTCCTCCTGCTGCTGTTGTTGCTCCTCCTGCTACTGTTGTTGCTCCTCCTGCTACTGTTGTTGCTCCTCCTGCTGCTGTTGTTGCTCCTCCTGCTGCTGTTGTTGTTAGTCTTAAAGGTGATGCTGATCATTCTTATTATTGATGCTGATGATTCTTATTTTTTTCCTTTTCTTCTTTTACTACTTCTTTTCTTCTTACATTTTCTTTTCTTCATCTTGGTCTTTTTTCTTTTTCATCTTGATCTTTTTTTTTTCTTTGCTTCATCTTGGTGTTTTCTTTCTTTTTTCTTCATCTTGGTCTTCTTCTTCTCCTTTTTCTTCTCTTCATCTTGGTTTTTCTTGTTCTTCTTCCTTTTCTTCCTTTCTTTATCTTTGGTTTTTCCTCTTCTTCCTTCTTCTTCCTTTCTTTTATCTTGGTCTTCTTCTTCCCCCTTTTTCACTTGGTCTTTTTCTTCCTTTCTTCGTCATTTCTTCTTCCTTTCTTCATCATGGTCTTCTTCTTCTTCCTTCTTCTTTCTTTCTTCATCTTGGTCTTCTTCTTCCTTTCTTCATCTTGGTCTTCTTCTTCCTTTCTTAATCTTGGTCTTCTTCTTCCTTTCTTCATCTTGGTCTTCTTCTTCCTTTCTTCATCTTGGTCTTCTTCTTCCTTTCTTCGTCATGGTCTTCTTCTTCCCTTTTTTCATCATGGTCTTCTTCTTTCTTTCTTTTTCTTTCTTCAGCTTGGTCTTCTTCTTCCTTTCTTCATCTTGGTCTTCTTCTTCCTTTCTTCGTCATGGTCTTCTTCTTCCTTTCTTCATCATGGTCTTCTTCTTCTTCTTCCTTCTTCCTTTCTTCATCTTGGTCTTCTTTTCTTCTTCCTTCTTTTCCTTTCTTCATCTTGGTCTTCTTCTTCCTTTTTCATCATGGTTTCTTCTTCCTTTCTTCATCGTGGTCTTCTTCTTCTTCTTCCCTTTTTCTTCCTTTTTTCATTTTGGTCTTTTTCTTCCTTTCTTCATCTTGGTCTTCTTCTTCCTTTCTTCCCTCATGGTTTCTTCTTCCTTTCTTCATGGTTTCTTCTTCTTCTTCCCTTTTTCTTCCTTTCTTCATCTTGGTCTTTTTTCTTCCTTTCTTCATCATGGTCTTCTTCTTCTTCTTCCTTCTTCTTCCTTTCTTCATCTTGGTCTTCTTCTTCTTCTTCCTTCTTCTTCCTTTCTTCATCTTGGTCTTCTTCATCCTTTCTTCATCATGGTTTCTTCTTCCTTTCTTCATCATGGTCTTCTTCTTCTTCTTCCTTCTTCTTCCTTTCTTCATCTTGGTCTTCTTCTTCCTTTCTTCATCATGGTCTTCTTCTTCTTCTTCTTCTTCTTTAAGACATTCAAATGAGATGCAGACTAACACAGTCTTGATCTCACTTGCAGTTTATTAGCAGTAATGTTGCACGCAGGGCGCCTCGTTAATCTTCATGCCTCAGGTGTTGTGGCGCCTCGTTAATCTTCATGCCTCAGGTGTTGTGGCGCCTCGTTAATCTTCATGCCTCAGGTGTTGTGGCGCCTCGTTAATCTTCATGCCTCAGGTGTTGTGGCGCCTCGTTAATCTTCATGCCTCAGGTGTTGTGGCGCCTCGTTAATCTTCTTGCCTCAGGTGTTGTGGCGCCTCGTTAATCTTCATGCCTCAGGTGTTGTGGCGCCTCGTTAATCTTCTTGCCTCAGGTGTTCTGGCGCATCGTTAATCTTCATGCCTCAGGTGTTGTGGCGCCTCGTTAATCTTCATGCCTCAGGTGTTGTGGCGCCTCGTTAATCTTCTTGTCTCAGGTGTTGTGGCGCCTCGTTAATCTTCTGGCCTCAGGTGTTGTGGCGCCTCGTTTATCCTCTTGCCTCAGGTGTTGTGGCGCCTCGTTAATCTTCTTGCCTCAGGTGTTGTGGCGCCTCGTTAATCTTTTTGTCTCAGGTGTTGTGGCGCCTCGTTAATCTTCTTGCCTCAGGTGTTGTGGCGCCTCGTTAATCTTCTTGCCTCAGGTGTTGTGGCGCCTCGTTAATCTTCCGGCCTCAGGTGTTGTGGTGCCTCGTTAATCTTCTGGGCTCAGGTGTTGTAGCGCCTCGTTTATCCTCTTGCCTCAGGTGTTGTGGCTCCTCGTTAATCTTCATGCCTCAGGTGTTGTGGCGCCTCGTTAATCTTCCTGCCTCAGGTGTTGTGGCGCCTCGTTAATCTTCTTGTCTCAGGTGTTGTGGCGCCTCGTTAATCTTCTGGCCTCAGGTGTTGTGGCGCCTCGTTTATCCTCTTGACTCAGGTGTTGTGGCGCTTCGTTAATCTTCTTGCCTCAGGTGTTGTGGCGCCTCGTTAATCTTTTTGTCTCAGGTGTTGTGGCGCCTCGTTAATCTTCTTGCCTCAGGTGTTGTGGCGCCTCGTTAATCTTCTTGCCTCAGGTGTTGTGGCGCCTCGTTAATCTTCATGCCTCAGGTGTTGTGGCGCCTCGTTAATCTTCTTGCCTCAGGTGTTGTGGCGCCTCGTTAATCTTCTTGCCTCAGGTGTTGTGGCGCCTCGTTAATCTTCATGCCTCAGGTGTTGTGGCGCCTCGTTAATCTTCTTGTCTCAGGTGTTGTGGCGCCTCGTTAATCTTCTGGCCTCAGGTGTTGTGGCGCCTCGTTTATCCTCTTGACTCAGGTGTTGTGGCGCCTCGTTAATCTTCTTGCCTCAGGTGTTGTGGCGCCTCGTTAATCTTTTTGCCTCAGGTGTTGTGGCGCCTCGTTAATCTTCTTGCCTCAGGTGTTGTGGCGCCTCGTTAATCTTCTTGCCTCAGGTGTTGTGGCGCCTCGTTAATCTTCTGGCCTCAGGTGTTGTGGTGCCTCGTTAATCTTCTGGCCTCAGGTGTTGTGGCGCCTCGTTTATCCTCTTGCCTCAGGTGTTGTGGCGCCTCGTTAATCTTCTTGCCTCAGGTGTTGTGGCGCCTCGTTAATCTTCTTGCCTCAGGTGTTGTGGCGCCTCGTTAATCTTCATGGCTCAGGTGTTGTGGCGCCTCGTTAATCTTCATGCCTCAGGTGTTGTGGCGGCTCGTTAATCTTCTTGCCTCAGGTGTTGTGGCGCCTCGTTAATCTTCATGCCTCAGGTGTTGTGGCGCCTCGTTAATCTTCTTGCCTCAGGTGTTGTGGCGCCTCGTTAATCTTCTGGCCTCAGGTGTTGTGGTGCCTCGTTAAATTCTTGCCTCAGGTGTTGTGGCGCCTCGTTAATCTTCTTGCCTCAGGTGTTGTGGCGCCTCGTTAATCTTCTGGCCTCAAGTGTTGTGGCGCCTCGTTAATCTTCTAGCCTCAGGTGTTGTGGCGCCTCGTTAATGTCCATGCCTCAGGTGTTATGGCGCCTCGTTAATCTTCTTGTCTCAGGTGTTGTGGCGCCTCGTTAATCTTCTGGCCTCAGATATTGTGGCGCCTCGTTAATCTTCTGGCCTCGGATGTTGTGGCGCCTCGTTAATATTCTTGCCTCAGGTGTTGTGGCGCCTCGTTAATCTTCATGCCTCAGGTGTTGTGGCGCCTCGTTAATCTTCATGCCTCAGGTGTTGTGGCGCCTCGTTAATGTTCTTGCCTCAGGTGTTGTGGCGCCTCGTTAATCTTCATGCCTCAAGTGTTGTGGCGCCTCGTTAATCTTCTTGCCTCAGGTGTTGTGACGCCTCGTTAATCTTCTGGCCTCAGGTGTTGTGGCGCCTCGTTAATCTTCTTGCCTCAGGTGTTGTGGCGCTTCGTTAATCTTCTTGCCTCAGGTGTTGTGGCGCCTAGTTAATCTTCTTGCCTCAGGTGTTGTGGCGCCTCGTTAATGTTCTTGCCTCAGGTGTTGTGGCGCCTCGTTAATCTTCTTACTTGTGGTGTTGTGGCGTTTCGTTAATCTTTTTGTTTGTTGTGGCGTCTCGTTAATCTTCTTGTGATGTGGCACCTCGTTAGTCTTCTCGTGGTGTTGTGGTGCCTCATTGATCTTCTTGTGGTGTTGTGGCGCCTCGTTAAGCTTCTTGTGTTGGGGCGCCTCGTTAGTCTTCTTACTTGTGGTGCCGTGGCCTGGGCCCATGATGGCGGTAGGCTAGATCCACGGTGGCGGTGGGCTGGGTCCATTGTGGTGGTAGGCTAGACCCATGGTTGTTGGCTGGACCCACGGTGGTGATGAGCTGGGCCCATGGTGCTGGACTAGACCCATGATGCTGAGCTGGACCCATGGTGCTGGACTTGACCTATGGTGGTGGACTAGACTCATGGTTGTGGGCTGGACCCACGGTGGTAGTGGATTAGACCCATGGTGGTGGGCATGTGAAGATGTGCCGCAGCAGACAAGTCACATCTCACTAACAACACTTTATTGCCTGTTAACTTCTCTATTAACCGTTTACAATGGGTTCTTACTGTGTCATTACTAACTTGGCATATTAACACCCACGCTTGTTCGTCCGTTATGTGTGTGTGTGGGAGAGAGAGAGGGTCTTAGGCTTCAAGACCCCATCATTACTGAGGCACTTATGTCGTGATCTTCAAGACCCCAGCAGTACATAGACACTTGCGTCACCCTGCGCCACACACACACACACACACACACACACACACTTGATACAAGGAAAATGACGTTTTTCTACCCTTGATTGATGCTGTCTGAACGGTCATATCTGCCCGTGTGTCAAGCGTGGGTTGAGGATGGGTTCACCCACAACCATCACACCTCTCTCACTCTCTCTTGGAAGTATACTCCACACTCTGGGTAATGCAATCTATCTCATCTCGGCGAATTATTTGCAAGTCTCACGTC
>NC_069431.1:13816310-13846310 GCF_026875155.1 Cherax quadricarinatus | reverse complement strand
ATATATA
The DNA here is from genome assembly GCF_026875155.1 of Cherax quadricarinatus. Classification (NCBI taxonomy): domain Eukaryota; kingdom Metazoa; phylum Arthropoda; class Malacostraca; order Decapoda; family Parastacidae; genus Cherax; species Cherax quadricarinatus. Next base: position 13,846,303 of record NC_069431.1, on the reverse strand, counting down.
TATATAAAATTGTTCGTTTTACTTCCTTTGGAACAGCAACAGCAGCATCAATAGCAAAAGCAACAGCATAGGTAGTTTGATTAACAGCAGGAGTAGCAACAGAGGCAGCGGTAGTATTAGCAGCAGTATTATCAGCAGCAGTATTATCAGCAGCAGTATTACCAGCAGCAGTATTATCAGCAGCAGTAGCAACAACAACCGTAGCTGGAACTGTATAATAGCAACAGTATCAACAGCGGCAGAAGACGATGAAGAGTAACGAGGAGGCAGATAGTGTAGCTAAGTATGTGGTGGGTTCTCTCTCTAGCCCCTCGCAGCCAAGTTGTGGCCGTGGCTTGACTTTTTATCGGTAATTAACCCCCTATAATGACCCTCGGCAGCTTCTGCCCCATTACGTAATGTCATATATCCTCTTCTTCCACAGTAGCACGAAATGTGAACCTTTCTTTCGCGAGGTTATTGCGCCTCAGCGCGAGCGAGAACAGGTCTGAATATCTTGGAAGATTAATGATAGAGAGGGGCAGACCTGCTGTCAAGTAGCTTGTCCATAGAGGGCGATTTCGTGGAGGATAATTTTTTTTTTTTTGGCTATATATTCTCATTAATGAACCAGGTGGCTACGAGACAGCCCCACAAATGATTTGATGTAAGAAAAAAATGCCACTGAGGATAGTGGTGAACCGTTTGAATGGTTATGTCTGAAACGGTGAGGAGAATGAAGAACTGGCGGTATTTATATATTTTTGCTTAAATTTGTAGGTAGTCCTAACGACCATCTTTGGCGTGATTATTGACAATTTTGGATCACCGGGTTGGGAGTGATCGTGGCTATTAAGTTGGTTGTGGTCTTGACGACCAGGTTTGTTGCAGTCTTAAAGAGCAGGTTGGTTGCGATCTTGGCGACATAGGTTGCGGTACGTCTCAAGAATACTTCGTCTTTCTACTTCTCTGGAAGACAAGAGGAAGACATACGCGCAACACTGCAGACTTATAACACAAGTCATTTCTGTCCATAGCACGTGTGGGGTAAACTAAACCAAACTCCATACTACTGCCATAGATCTTCTCTTGAATAGATAATAACAGGGTAGGCAGGTAGAAGACACTCTACCCTCCATTCATTCTGGAAAATATTACTTGTATAGAGCGATATGATTTAAATAACTATGCATGCCGTATTAGAAAATCTTTTAAACATAAAATAAGTAATATCTGTTAGTACTGCTACGATTGCTATTAATACTGCCATCATTTCTGCTACTACTAATAGCACGGTCATTATTATGAACAAGGACTCTGTGCTCTGCTTCCATAATCTTCTGGACTGAAATGTGCTTCAGTATATCTCAGACGCTTAGTCTGAGCAGAATGAAAGAGAGGTAAGGGAGATTTGTATATTTCTGCTTTAGAGATAGGCTTCCGAGGTGGACGTCTGGGGCCTCTGAAAAAGGCTAACCTAACCTAAACAACGTAGACGAGAAATTTCATGACAACCCTATGTGAGAAATCGAGTTGGTGTGTCTTTGTTCACATACTTGTGTCTTTGTTCACATATTTGTCTTTTATTTCACATACTTATGTCTTTGTTCACATACTTACGTCTGTGTAGTTCTTCCTTCAAGTGGTTGACTGCTGTTGTGCGGTGTGTTAGTGTTAGTCTTACATATAACGCTTAAACCATCATTTTTAAAGGGGTGGACGGGTAAGCCAGCGGGAGGCCTCTGTCACATGACCAAAATCTCCAGCGGCGGGTAATCATATGACTAAGACCTGCGTCGGGAAACACTTATCCTGTTTCCTAATAAATGGGTAAAAGTTGCATTGCAGGTTATAAATACAGAAGTGATGTGAAGAGTCTGATGTGTGTTGTTTAGTGATGTATGTAGCGCCACACGTCCTGGTCTCTGGTCTTACCTTCTCTCCGCCTCTCTGCAGTGCTTTATATTTCTTAGAACTGCACTTAGCAGTAGTTGTTAAACTACTTTGAGTGTGTGTGGACATGATCAAGTGAATCTGAAGGGAATATTTTTTTAAGAGACATGAGGGTGTAAAACAGTTACTTAACCTAGTGACGACACTTCTGGGATTACTAGTTTCAGTTCAACTGCTCCTCATGTTGTCTCGTAAACCGAAATGCCACATATACTATTTCTGCATCGAGGTTCATTCTTCATGCTTCATTAAGCAGCAGCAGACAAGTCTTCTACAAGCGTGGAAATATGTGCAGCAATAAAAAATAAGAATCAAGGTTCCAATTGTTTTCTTAGATAAAGATATAATTTAAGTCAAGAGTTTAAAATGGTATGGTAGCAGGACCACTGGGACGACCACTGGGGTGACCACCGGGACGACCACTGGCACGACCACCGGAACGACCACTGGACCACTGAGATGACGACCGGGACGACCAAAGGCACAACCTCCAAGACGACCACCGGGTCTACCAGCACATCTGAGTACCACAGTTACGGTGTGACAGTGTCTGTATACTGGGTGGCCAGCTACTGTATGATAGTCACTGTATACTGGGTGGTCAGCTACTGTGTGACAGTCACTGTATACTGGGTGGTCAGCTACTGTGTGACAGTCACTGTATACTGGGTGCTCAGCTACTGTGTGACAGTTACTGTATACTGGGCGCTCAGCTACTGTGTGACAGTTACTGTATACTGGGTGGTCAGCTACTGTGTGACAGTCACTGTATACTGTGTGGTCAGCTACTGTGTGAGTCACTGTATACTGGGTGCTCAGCTACTGTGTGACAGTCACTGTATACTGGGTGGCCAGCTACTGTATGACAGTCACTGTATACTGGGTGGCCAGCTACTGTATGATAGTCACTGTATACTGGGTGGTCAGCTACTGTGTGACATTCACTGTATACTGGGTGGTCAGCTACTGTGTGACAGTCACTGTATACTGGGTGCTCAGCTACTGTAAGACAGTCACTGACTGTACACTGGGTGGTCAGCTACTGTATGGCAGTCACTGTATACTGGGTGGCCAGCTACTGTATGACAGTCACTGTATACTGGGTGGCCAGCTACTGTATGACAGTCACTGTATATTGGGTGGTCAGCTACTGTATGACAGTCACTGACTGTGTACTGGGTGGTCAGCTACTGTATGACAGTCACTGTATGCTGGGTGGCCAGCTACTGTATGACAGTCACTGTATACTGGGTGTCCAGCTACTGCATGACAGTCACTGTATACTGGGTGGCCAGCTACTGTATGATAGTCACTGTATACTGGGTGGTCAGCTACTGTGTGACATTCACTGTATACTGGGTGGTCAGCTACTGTATGACAGTCACTGACTGTATACTGGGTGGTCAGCTACTATATGACAGTCACTGAATACTGGGTGGTCAGCTACTGTATGACAGTCACTGTATACTGGGTGGTCAGCTACTGTGTGACAGTCACTGTATACTGGGTGCTCAGCTACTGTATGACAGTCACTGTATACTGGGTGGTCAGCTACTGTGTGACAGTCACTGTATACTGGGTGGTCAGCTACTGTATGACAGTCACTGGATACTGAGTGGCCAGCTACTGTATGACAGTCACTGTATACTGGGTGGTCAGCTACAGTATGACAGTCACTGACTGTATACTGGGTGGTCAGCTACTGCGTGACAGTGACTGTATACTGGGTGGTCAGCTACTGTATGACAGTCACTGTATACTGGGTGGTCAGCTACTCTATAACAGTCACTGTATACTGAATGGTCAGCTACTGTATGACAGTCACTGACTGTATACTGGGTGGTCAGCTACTGTATGGCAGTCACTAACTGTATACTGGGTGGTCAGCTACTGTGTAACAGTCACTGTATAGTGGATGGTCAGCTACTGTATGACAGTCACTGACTGTATACTGGGTGGTCAGCTACTGTATGACAGTCACTGTATACTGGGTGGTCAGCTACTGTGTGACAGTCACTGTATACTGGGTGGTCAGCTACTGTATGACAGTCACTGGATACTGAGTGGCCAGCTACTGTATGACAGTCACTGTATACTGGGTGGTCAGCTACAGTATGACAGTCACTGACTGTATACTGGGTGGTCAGCTACTGTGTGACAGTGACTGTATACTGGGTGGTCAGCTACTGTATGACAGTCACTGTATACTGGGTGGTCAGCTACTCTATAACAGTCACTGTATACTGAATGGTCAGCTACTGTATGACAGTCACTGACTGTATACTGGGTGGTCAGCTACTGTATGGCAGTCACTAACTGTATACTGGGTGGTCAGCTACTGTGTAACAGTCACTGTATAGTGGATGGTCAGCTACTGTATGACAGTCACTGACTGTATACTGGGTGGTCAGCTACTGTATGACAGTCACTGTATACTGGGTGGTCAGCTACTGTGTGACAGTCACTGTATACTGGGTGGTCAGCTACTGTATGACAGTCACTGGATACTGAGTGGCCAGCTACTGTATGACAGTCACTGTATACTGGGTGGTCAGCTACAGTATGACAGTCACTGACTGTATACTGGGTGGTCAGCTACTGTGTGACAGTGACTGTATACTGGGTGGTCAGCTACTGTATGACAGTCACTGTATACTGGGTGGTCAGCTACTCTATAACAGTCACTGTATACTGAATGGTCAGCTACTGTATGACAGTCACTGACTGTATACTGGGTGGTCAGCTACTGTATGGCAGTCACTAACTGTATACTGGGTGGTCAGCTACTGTGTAACAGTCACTGTATAGTGGATGGTCAGCTACTGTATGACAGTCACTGACTGTATACTGGGTGGTCAGCTACTGTATAACATTCACTGTAGATCAATGGTTCAGAGAACCGACACGTTGATAAATTAGACACATGTGCAACTCTTGGGTATCTTTATTGAGGAAACGTTTCGCCACACAGTGGCTTCATCAGTCCATACAAAGGAGAATCTTGAACAGGAGGAGAATGAGGTAATCAGTCCCTCAGCCTTGAGTCGATGTGGTCAGTCCATCAATCTTGAATAGAATACGGCATAAGTGCGGAGAAGGAGCTTATAAACCGTAGGCAGGAGAGGTGCAGCAGTCGTAGGTGGTGTCACATTTGTTCAATGTGGAAGTAGGTCGTGCCCAATATACAGTCACTGACTGTATACTGGGTGGTCAGCTACTGTGTGACTGTCAGTGACTGTATATTGGGTGGTCAACTACTGTATGACAACCACTGTTTGTATACAGAATGGTCGCACAGCCAGATCCTTGATATTTATCTGGGGTCTGGCTGTGTGGCTAAAGTTACTGTGTTCTTTAATGCAGAGTGTGGGGGTTCGAATCCTGCTGTGGACTGAGAGATAATGTTTACAAATATATATGCAAAACAAGCCACGTGGGATGGATATCTTCAGCTCAAGATCTTTCACGTCTACGTGCATCATCACGAGCTTTGCAATGTTGAAAGGGTTGCAACAGGTGGAATGAGAGGAAGTTTTCTCATTTTTAGGTGGCATGGTGACTCCAAGCAGTTCCGCTCAGAAATGGTCAGGATTCAGGCACTGTCCGTCACCCACTCATCCTGTCCCCTCAGCCCACAATGTGGGGTAAGGTGTGTGTGTATATATACAGAGAAAGATCGCAGTCAGCAGGATTCGAAGCCACGCCAGGGAGGGCTTTATCTGTATATACCCGTTTGTTTCTACGTGGTGCATTGATATAAAAATCGTTTGTGAGGTCAGAACATACAGAAGGAGAATGAAATAGCTTTAATCCATGCTTGAGGCCCACTGATGTACCCGGGCTGGGAGAAACATGGCTTGGAAACAAGGTTGCCCAGCTTTTTGATGCATCTGTGGCCGAGTGGTCTAGAGTGTTACTTGGGAAGCTTGCCAACATTCCCTGACGTTGCTTCGAACCCTGCTGACTGTGATCTTTCTCTGTATATCTCAGACCAGGGGAGGCTCGAACCAGCTACCCTTGGGGACATAGTATGCAGTACTATATACACCAAGTCAGGCCACACGTAACTGGCGCACACCGAACTAGGTGTTTGCTTCAGAGCCGTTAATACAAAGCTCAGTACACACTGGTCAACGAGAGATATTAAAATGCTTATAATTCGCAAACCAAGTGAAATATTTACATTTATCTTAGACCAGAGGAGGCTCGAACACGACATACGGGATTAAGTACGTAACACTATTCCCACTAAGCCAGGCATAAACATAAACATAAGCCCAACCAGAAAATCAGGAAAAACGACCACATAAGCACCATCAACAACATAAAACACCACCAATATCGTAAGCCGCCACCACCAACAATACCAGCAACAACAACAGTAACATCTACAGTAATATCACAAACACAAATCAGGATCTACTTGGTGTAATTGAAATCTTGTACTAGTCTTAAATACTTATTACTTTCAAGTCAGTAACAAAACACTATTCGCGTCTTTCAATTTTTTCCGAGTATTGCTGGTCAATAGACATCTTTAAATTTAGTGGACAATAAAGAATCATTTGTCACAGTAACCATCATTAAGATTTAACCCATGTCTGGGAAGATTAGCGGAGACATAATTTGCAAGGTTCTGCCACGCTAATAAACCTTTGCACTACTGAGAATTTTCCAGGATATATTTTTGTCTAGTTAAATACAGATACATTTGCTGGTAGGTGGCGCACATTTCCCATGAAGGCAAATGTGATGTATTAATGGTAGGTTGTGTTCTAACATACGGCGACGTACAGGGTGAGGGCGGGGGCACGGGCCACTTCAACATGCAGAGAATGTAGCCTTGTGAGACAAGAGAATTAGAGGTATGATTCATGGGTGCTGTAGCTACCTTTCTGCAGAGGGTTTACACGCTGATGAAGGTTACCTGGACTCTGTTTTTTGCTCACTGGCTTGTCGGGTCGTAATTGAAATACACGGCAAGTATCTGCGGTCTGCCGTGATGGAGTTTCATTCCTGTGGCCACTGTTTTTTTTGTACATCTCCCACCAGGACAACACTGGCTACTCATAAGAGTACGCTTGATATATGTTCAAGCGCCACGTGAGTGAATTGTGAAGCAGGTAAAATTGACCACTCCTCTTGTTTATGATCGTTAAATATCACTAATATTGGCAGGTTTAATGTGTCGATACAGGAAGTCGAGCCACACAGGTCGCTGGGCAGAGCAGTCTGTGAGTACACCGTCCCGGACGATCGCCTGGTCACATACTGTTACAGTATAAGTGTGTCTTTCAGTGTATGTACGGTAAGAATTTGCTTCGATTCCTATTTTAGAAGTGTTCTTAACTGATAGTGTCCGATTTATCCAAGAACTGGTGCTAATAACCTTAGGTAATTAAGGGCTATGTACTTGTACTGTGGTGCTATAATGGATTGATTTGATAAATACTGTATGATCACAATATGTTCACACCAGTTAGATGGAGAGAGACTCGTGCGATGATACACGAGCTTAAGCAGCACCCAGACGAAGTGATGGAAATTATCACTCCACAAGACGCAGCTGATAACAGTGATCAGGAAGCCATCCATAATATAATAATTCCGAGGCTAAAAAAAAGGCCTCAGCTTTATATCCTTGCAACTAAATGAATTAGTGTAAATAATACTAGAACATTACACTGGCCTAAAAAAAAGTAGAACACACCGTTCTGGTTGTAGATTAGGGACCTCATTAGATTTTAAATAGCTGTGTTCTGCATACTCAGAAAACTTAGATGCAACTCCATCACAGTGATGTGAATATATGGCAGAAAAAATCTTTCTGGCCGAGTCTCGTGGCTACTTACAAAATGTGCATTTGGCCCACTGAGTGACTCACCACCTTCTCATCTAGAGGCAATGCAAACGGCGATGGTATACTGTGAGAAGTATATTAAAAGCCTGCGTATGTCATCAGTAAATCTGACAGTTGGCATGCAACTCGACACGTGTGCTTTGCAAGTGAAATGGTCTTATCTGGAACGATGGCAGTCTGTTGTACTAAGACCGGGGTGGTATACACACTATACTTAAGATGCAGTGGGACTTCTGGGAGGCACAAGGCTGAATGAAATATTGTGAACAGTTTACCGTGGCATCATGTGCATGCAGAGTGTGTCGTTAACTATCAAAAGACTCTCAGGTAAGAGTAGAGCTGGGAAGCGGGAATAGAAGAATAGCGTCGGAGAGGAATGTCTTCAGTCGTAGAGACATAGCCAGCAGCAGAGCACATAGAGACAGAGCCAGCAACAGAGCACATAGAGACAGAACCAGCAGCAGAGCACATAGAGACAGAGCCAGCAGCAGAGCACATTGAGGCAGAGCACATAGGCAGAGCACATAGAGACAGAGCCAGCAGCAGAGCACATAGAGACAGAGCCAGCAGCAGAGCACATAGACAGAGCCAGCAGCAGAGCACATAGAGACAGAGCCAACAACAGAGCACATAGACAGAGCCAGCAGCAGAGCACATAGAGACAGAGCTAGCAGCAGAGCACATAGAGACAGAGCCAGCAGCAGAGCACATAGAGACAGAGCCAGCAGCAGAGCACATAGAGACAGAGCCAGCAGCAGAGCACATAGAGACGGAGCCAGCAGCAGAGCACATAGAGACGGAGCCAGCAGCAGACTACATAGAGACAGAGCCAGCAGCAGAGCACATAGAGACAGAGCCAGCAGCAGAGATATAGAGACAGAGCCAGCAGCAGAGCACATAGAGACAGAGCCAGCAGCAGAGCACATAGACAGAGCCAGCAGCAGTGCACATAGAGACAGAGCTAGCAGCAGAGCACATAGAGACAGAGCCAGCAGCAGAGCACATACAGACAGAGCCAGCAGCAGAGCACATACAGACAGAGCCAGCAGCAGAGCACATAGAGACGGAGCCAGCAGCAGAGCACATACAGACAGAGCCAGCAGCAGAGAACATAGAGACAGAGCCAGCAGCAAAGCACATAAAGATAGAGCCAGCAGCAGAGCACATAGATACAGAGCCAGCAGCAGAGCACATAGAGACAGAGCCAGCAGCAGAGCACATAGAGACAGATCCAGCAACAGAGCACATACAGACAGAGCCAGCAACAGAGCACATAGAGACAGCCAGCAGCAGAGCACATAGAGACAGAGCCAGCAGCTGAGCACATAAAGACAGAGCCAGCAGCAGAGCACATAGAGACAGCCAGCAACAGAGCACATAGGGACAGAGCCAGTAACAGTGCACATAGAGAAAGAGCCAGCAACAGAGCACATAGAGACAGAGCCAGCAGCAGAGCACATAGAGACAGAGCCAGCAGCAGAGCACATAAAGACAGAGCAAGCAACAGAGCACATACAGACGGAGCCAGCAACAGAGCACATACAGACAGAGCCAGCAGCTGAGCACATAAAGACAGAACCAGCAGCAGAGCACATAGAGACAGCCAGCAACAGAGCACATAGGGACAGAGCCAGCAACAGAGCACATAGAGAAAGAGCCAGCAACAGAGCACATAGAGACAGAGCCAGCAGCAGAGAACATAGAGACAAAGCCAGCAGCAGAGCACATAGAGATAGAGCCAGCAGCAGAGCACATAGAGATAGAGTCAGCAGCAGAACACATAGAGACAGAGCCAGCAGCAGAGCACATAGAGACAGAGCCAGTAGCAGAGCACATAAAGACAGAGCCAGCACCAGAGCACATACAGACGGAGCCAGCAACAGAGCAAATACAGATAGAGCCAGCAGCAGAGCACATACAGACAGAGCCAGCAGCAGAGCACATAGAGACAGAGCCAGCAGCAGAGCACATAGGGACAAAGCCAGCAACAGAGCACATAGAGAAAGAGCCAGCAACAGAGCACATAGAGACAGAGCCAGCAGCAGAGATCATAAAGACAAAGCCAGCTGCAGAGCACATAGAGATAGAGCCAGCAGCAGAGCACATAGACAGAGCCAGCAGCTGAGCACATAGAGACAGAGCCAGCAGCAGAGCACATAGAGACAGAGCCAGCAGCAGAGCACAGTGAGACAGAGCCAACAACAGAGCACATAGACAGAGCCAGCAGCAGAGCACATAGAGACAGAGCTAGCAGCAGAGCACATAGAGACAGAGCCAGCAGCAGAGCACATAGAGACAAAGCCAGCGGCAGAGCACATAGAGACAGAGCCAGCAGCAGAGCACAGAGAGACAGAGCCAACAACAGAGCACATAGACAGAGCCAGCAGCAGAGCACATAGAGACAGAGCTAGCAGCAGAGCACATAGAGACAGAGCCAGCAGCAGAGCACATAGAGACAGAGCCAGCGGCATAGCACATAGAGATGGAGCCAGCAGCAGAGCACATAGATACAGAGCCAGCAGCAGAGCACATAGACAGAGCCAGCAACAGAGCACATACAGACAGAGCCAGCAACAGAGCACATAGATACAGAGCCAGCATCAGAGCACATAGAGACAGATCCAGCAACAGAGCACATTCGGACAGAGCCAGCAACAGAGCACATACAGACAGAGCAAGCAGCAGAGCACATAGAGACAGAACCAGCGGCTGAGCACATAAAGACAGAGCCAGCAGCAGAGCACATAGAGACAGAGCCAGCAACTGAGCACATAGGGACATAGCCAGCAACAGAGCACATAGAGAAAGAGCCAGCAGCAGAGCACATAGAGACAGAGCCAGCAGCAGAGAACATAGAGACAAAGCCAGCAGCAGAGCACATAGAGATAGAGCCAGCAGCAGAGCACATAGAGACAGAGCCAGCAGCAGAGCACATAAAGACAGAGCCAGCAACAGAGCACATACAGACAGAGCCAGCAGCAGAGCACATACAGACAGAGCCAACAGCAGAGCACATACAGACAGAGCCAGGAGCAGAGCACATATAGACAGAGCCAGCAACAGAGCACATAGGGACAGAGCCGGCAACAGAGCACATAGAGAAAGAGCCAGCAACAGAGCACATAGAGACAGAACCAGCAGCAGAGAACATAGACAAAGCCAGCTGCAGAGCACATAGAGACAGAGCAAGCAGCAGAGCACATAGAGACAGAGCCAGCAGCAGAGCACATAAAGACAGAGCCAGCAACAGAGCACATACAGACAGAGCCAGCAGCAGAGCACATACAGACAGAGCCAACAGCAGAGCACATACAGACAGAGCCAGGAGCAGAGCACATATAGACAGAGCCAGCAACAGAGCACATAGGGACAGAGCCGGCAACAGAGCACATAGAGAAAGAGCCAGCAACAGAGCACATAGAGACAGAGCCAGCAGCAGAGAACATAGACAAAGCCAGCTGCAGAGCACATAGAGACAGAGCAAGCAGCAGAGCACATAGAGACAGAGCCAGCAGCAGAGCACATAAAGACAGAGTCAGCAGCAGAGCACATACAGACAGAGCCAGCAGCAGAGCACATACAGACAGAGCCAACAGCAGAGCACATACAGACAGAGCCAGCAGCAGAGCACATATAGACAGAGCCAGCAACAGAGCACATAGGGACAGAGCCAGCAACAGAGCACATAGGGACAGAGCCAGCAACAGAGCACATAGAGAAAGAGCCAGCAACAGAGCACATAGAGACAGAGCCAGCAGCAGAGAACATAGACAAAGCCAGCTGGAGAGCACATAGAGACAGAGCCAGCAGCAGAGCACATAGAGATAGAGCCAGCAGCAGAGCACATAGAGTTAGAGCCAGCAGCAAAGCACATACAGACAGAGCCAGCAACAGAGCACAATCAGAGAGAGCCAGCAACAGAGCACATACAGACAGAGCCAGCAGCAGAGCACATACAGACAGAGCCAGCAGCAGAGCACATAGAGACAGAGCCAGCCGCAGAGCACATAAAGGCAGAGCCAGCAGTAGAGCACATAGAGACAGAGCCAGCAACAGAGCACATAGAGACAGAGCCAGCAGCAGAGCACATAGAGACAGAGCCAGCAGCAGAGCACATAGAGACAGAGCCAGCCGCAGAGCACATACAGACAGAGCCAGCAGCAGAGCACATAGAGACAGAGCCAGCAGCAGAGCACATAGAGACAGAGCCAGCAGCAGAGCACATAGAGACAGAGCCAGCAGCAGAGCACATAGAGACAGAGCCAGCAGCAGAGCACACAGAGACAGAGCCAGCAGCAGAGCACATAGAGACAGAGCCAGCAGCAGAGCACATAGAGACAGAGCCAGCAGCAGAGCACATAGAGACAGCCAGCAGCAGAGCACATAGAGACAGAGCCAGCAACAGAGCACATAGAGACAGAGTCAGCAACAGAGCACATAGAGACAGAGCCAACAGCAGAGTACACAGAGACAGCTAGCAACAGAGCACACAGAGACATAGCCAGCAACAGAGCACATAGAGACAGAGCCAACAGCAGAGCACACAGAGACAGCCAGCAACAGAGCACACAGAGACATAGCCAGCAACAGAGCACATAGGGACATAGCCAACAGCAGAGCACACAGAGACAGAGCCAGCAACAGAGCACATAGGGACAGAACCAACAGCAGAGCACACAGAGACAGAGCCATCGGCAGAGCACACAGAAACATAGCCAGCAACAGAGCACATAGGGACAGAGCCAGCAACAGAGGACTTGATGAAGAAAATAAGGATAGCAGCAGGCAGGCTGGGAACAGAAGACAGCTGGCAGGCGCAGGAGTTCAGTTTATTGTAATATGTAGATTGACCCATTCTTGAATTTTCTAATTACTTCTTTTGGTAGGTACGTGAATTTTTTTCACAAAATCTTGGACTTGTAGTGACATAAAAATGTATGGGAGAGTGGAGGTGTATTTGACAGTTCTGTTGTAGAGTCGAGGGTTCAGTTCTTTGGTGAACATGATGTTTGTGTTTGCAGGTATAATGCAGAATTCTAAAATTTTCTAGGTGAAGCCGGGTAGTGTGGTCTTTGACCTCAATTTCTTTTTCTGGTATGACTTCCTCTTGCATTTCTGGAGGCGGACAGTGTGGTGGGGTCAGTAGTGGCAGTGGGCATGGCTGCATCAGGGATGAGCAAACTGTAATTGTTGGAGGGCGTTGCTGCATTTGGGATGTGAACACTTGAGGTATCAAAGTTGATAATCTCAAGTCTTGATTAGAATTGATTTTAGGAAATTTCATCTCAGGAAGGTTAAGTTTGAAAATCGAGCTGGCAGCGTCGTTGTAGGTATCAGGGATGGAGGAGTTCCGGAGGTGGGCATGGACGGGGCAGGTGAGGATTTTTTTTTTTTTTTTTTTTTTTTTTTTTTTTTTTTTTTTTTTTTTGCATATTCCACCTCCACTGAGTCCATGGTCGTGGAAGTGGAGAAGGTAGGTTGTTGGGTTCCTTGTAGTATTTTCTGGAAGTCGGCCTGAAGGCGAGTGACGACAGCATAAGTCGGTGTCATGGTGGAGCTAGGTTTCTGTTGTTCCTCAAGCAGCTTCTTATTAGTGATTTCTTACCTGAGAGGGTACCTAGCTACATGAGTGCGGCGGTCACTTTTGCAGTTGAGACATTTCGGCCGAGTGGCTGAGGTAGTCCCTTGTTTCTTCTTTGTTGCCGCAGATATAACAATATATCTTCTCCTTCATAGGGCAGTCCTGAGCGAGGCTTGTGTAATAGTAGCAGTTCCAGTACAGGATAATGTGGTAGCACTCAATATTCAAGAGTCAATATTCCTGGAGCTAATGTGGTAATAGGAGATTTGAAGGTCTCTATTGAGTACTTGAGAGACCGTGGATATCTCAGTAAGGCTGAGAGGAGACAGTGAAAGAATGGTGATTATATCAACAGCACCCCGGTTGTTTCGGTCTTTAATGAGTTTTTTTCGGTTGAGTCGATGATTTAAGTCCCTCAGAGCTGGAGAAGGAACTACTGAGTTACGGTCTTTAAGGAAGTTCATTGCCTGTGTAGTGATGATTTTGTCTGCCTCATCGACACTGAAACAGTCGACTATGAAAGCGTCCTTGGTACCGAAAAGGTTGGACAGTTTCACCTTCAGAGTGGTCGCCAGGAGTGTAGTCAATTTTTTCTGCCATGAATAAGGGATTACCCCACGAAGTGAGTGAATGCGTACACGGTGCGCTTGTATCCTTAGTCTTGAATCTGCTCCGAGAAGGTGCGTGTGAGGTGTGATGTGTGTGTGTGTGTGTGTGTGTGTGTGTGTGTGTGTGTGTGTGTGTGTGTGTGTGTGTGTGTGTTTTGTTCGTCACCATGAAGGGCTGTTATATACTACCGGACATTTTAAGGCCCACGTTGAGCTTATCTCATATTGGCTACTACTACTATTTCTGTTACTACTACTACTACAACTACTACTATTTCTATTTCTACTATAACTACTACCACTACTACTAGTACTACTACTACCACTACTACTACTACTACTACTATTGCTGCTGCTGCTACTACTACTGCTAATAATACTAATACCACTACTGCTACTGCTACTACCACTACTATTACTACTACCATCACCACTACTACTGCTAATACCACTACTGCTACTACCACCACCACTGCTGCTACTATCACCACTGCTGTTACTACTACTATTACTACTACTGTCATTACTACTACTATTACTACTACTGTCATTACTACTACTATTACTACCTCCACTACTGCTACTACTACTGCTACCACTGCTGCTACTACTACTACTACTGCTACCACTGCTACTACTATTGCTACTACTGCTACTACCACTTCTACTACCACCACTACTACTACTACTGCTACCATTATTACTACTACTACCACTACTGCTACTAGTACTACTACTGCTATTAATAATAATAATAATAGAAGAATAAGAAGAATTATAATAATAATAAGATTATAATAATAATAATAATAATAATAAGGTGGGCTGGTGCAGGTATGAGTAGTGGGGGGGGGGGGTTGAAGAGGGTTGGAATAGTTTTAAAAATGCAGTATTAGAATGTGGGGCAGAAGTTTATGGTTATAGGAGGGTGGGTGCAGGAGGAAAGAGGAGTGATTGGTGGAATGATGAAGTAAAGGGTGTGATAAAAGAGAAAAAGGTAGCTTATGAGAGATATTTACAAAGCAGAACCCCTCAAGGAAGGTTCCTTGATGTTGGTGAGGGGCTCTTGATTTAGGGAATTGGATCTGTGCTCCAGTTCCCCGAATTAAGCCTGAATGCCTTCCACATCCCCCCCCCCTCCCAGGCGCTGTATAATCCTCCGGGTTTAGCGCTTCCCCCTTGATTATAATAATAATAATAATACAAAGCAGAAGTGTTATAAGAAGAGCAGAGTATATGGAGAGTAAAAGAAAGTTCAAGAGAGTGGTGAGAGAGTGCAAAAGGAGAGCGGATGATAGAGTGGGAGAGGCACTGTCCAGAAATTTTAATGAAAATAAGAAAAAAAATTTGGAGTGAGTTAAACAAGTTAAGAAAGCCTAGAGAACGAATGAATATGTCAGTTAAAAACAGAGTAGGGGAGTTAGTAGATGGGGAGAGGGAGGTATTAGGTAGATGGCGAGAATATTTTGAGGAACTTTTAAATGTTGAGGAAGAAAGGGAGGCGGTAATTTCATGCACTGGCCAGGGAGGTATACCATCTTTTAGGAGTGAAGAAGAGCAGAATGTAAGTGTGGGGGAGGTACGTGAGGCATTACGTAGAATGAAAGGGAGTAAAGCAGCTGGAACTGACGGGATCATGACAGAAATGTTAAAAACAGGGGGGGGGGTATAGTGTTGGAATGGTTGGTATTTTTATTTAATAAATGCATGAAAGAGGGGAAGGTACCTGGGGATTGGCGGAGAGCGTGTATAGTCCCTTTATATAAAGGGAAAGGGGACAAAAGAGATTGTAAAAATTATAGAGGAATAAGTTTACTGAGTATACCAGGAAAAGTGTACGGTAGGGTTATTATTGAAAGAATTAGAGGTAAGACAGAATGTAGAATTGCGGATGAGCAAGGAGGTTTTAGAGTGGGTAGAGGATGTGTAGATCAAGTGTTTACATTGAAGCATATATGTGAGCAGTATTTAGATAAAGGTAGGAAAGTTTTTATTGCATTTATTGATTTAGAAAAGGCATATGATAGAGTGGATAGGGAAGCAATGTGGCAGATGTTGCAAGTATATGGAATAGGTGGTAAGTTACTAAATGCTGTAAAGAGTTTTTTATGAGGATAATGAGGCTCAGGTTAGGGTGTGTAGAAGAGAGGGAGACTATTTCCCGGTAAAAGTAGGTCTTAGACAGGGATGTGTAATGTCACCATGGTTGTTTAATATATTTATAGATGGGGTTGTAAAAGAAGTAAATGCTAGGGTGTTCGGGAGAGGGGTGGGATTAAATTATGGGGAATTAAATACAAAATGGGAAGAGACACAGTTACTTTTTGCTGATGATACTGTGCTTATGGGAGATTCGAAAGAAAAATTGCAAAGGTTAGTGGACGAATTTGGGAGTGTGTGCAAAGGTAGAAAGTTGAAAATGAACATAGAAAAGAGTAAGGTGATGAGAGTGTCAAATGATTTAGATAAAGAAAAACTGGATATCAAATTGGGGAGGAGGAGTATGGAAGAAGTGAATGTTTTCAGATATTTGGGAGTTGACGTGTCGGCGGATGGATTTATGAAGGATGAGGTTAATCATAGAATTGATGAAGGAAAAAAGGTGAGTGGTGCATTGAGGTATATGTGGAGGCAAAAAATGTTATCTATGGAGGCAAGGAAGGGAATGTATGAAAGTATAGTAGTACCAACACTCTTATATGGGTGTGAAGCTTGGGTTGTAAATGCTGCAGCAAGGAGGCGGTTGGAGGCAGTGGAGATGTCCTGTCTAAGGGCAATGTGTGGTGTAAATATTATGCAGAAAATTCGGAGTGTGAAAATTAGGAGAAGGTGTGGAGTTAATAAAAGTATTAGTCAGATGGCTGAAGAGGGTTTGTTGAGGTGGTTTGGTCATTTAGAGAGAATGGATCAAAGTAGAATGACATGGAGAGCGTATAAATCTGTAGGGGAAGGAAGGCGGGGTAGGGGTCGTCCTCGAAAAGGTTGGAGGGAGGGTGTAAAGGAGGTGTTGTGGGCGAGGGGTTTGGACTTCCAGCAAGCGTGCGTGAGCGTGTTAGATAGGAGTGAATGGAGACAAATGATATTTGGGACCTGACGAGCTGTTGGAGTGTGAGCAGGGTAATATTTAGTGAAGGGATTCAGGGAAACCGGTTATTTTATGTAAGCGGACTTGAGTCCTGGAAATGGGAAGTACAATGCCTGCACTCTAAAGGTGGGGGTTGGGATATTGGCAGTTTGGAGGGATATATTGTGTATTTTTATACGTATATACTTCTAAACTGTTGTATTCTGGGCACCTCTGCAAAAACAGTGATTATGTATGAGTGAGGTGAAAGTGTTGAATGATGAAAGTATTTTCTTTTTGGAGATTTTCTTTCTTTTTGGGTCACCCTGCCTCGGTGGGAGACGGCCGACTTGTTGAGAAAAAATAACAATAATAATAATAAATCAGTTCCTACAACTCCCATTTTTCACAATTTATACTTTCATGATATGTACATTTCGATATGTATATATGAATTATTGGCATATTACTTAATTATTCAGTTATCCTGTGTTAAATCTACATAATGCAATGTATATGTGTGCCCACGCAACCTGTGCCTCCCAACACCTCTGTAAACATTTTTAGATTTGTAAATCTCAAGTATAACTGTTCACTAGAGAGAGTTGGTGTCGGGAGGGAAGAAAGTATTGCATTGGAAACCGTGTTAACCCTTCACACCCATGACAGACACTAGTTAGGCAAGTTCTCAGCTGGTGCAGTAGAGAGTGTGTGTCTAGCTAGTCCAGGGGACAGAGTGTACCCAGCTGTCCCAGGGGATAGGGTGTACCCAGCTGGCTCAGTGGATAACGTGTACCCAGCTGACCCAGTGGATAATGTGTACTCAGCTGGCTCAGTGGATAATGTGTACCCAGCTGGCACAGTGGATAGCGTGCACCCACTTGGCACAGTGGGTAGCATGTACCCACCTGGCACAATGGGTAGCATGTACCCATCTGGCACAGTGGATAGCGTGTACCCAGTTGGTTTAATAGGACAGGTTCCATCCTACACAATTTACCTTTCATTATATCAGCAGCAGTCTCACTGAAGCAGCATACGTGGCTGAAATTTTCGGCCAAGTCCATGTAAATGAAAATACATAACTAGCCCGCAAATAACTTACAGCGACGTTTCGGTCCGACTTGATTACACACAAGAGCGGAGGAAAGAGAGCTAGTATATATTCAGAGGGGAACGGGGCCAGGAGACAGAGAGGAGGTACAAGTAATAATGATGTGAAGGAAGTAGAGATGGTAGAGGTAGTAGTAGTTGTGATATTAGTAGTAGTGGTGGTGGTTGTAGTAGTAGTACTAGGCAGGGGGAGTAGTGACACGGTATTGTGCCTTTTTATTCTTACTGAAGGAGAATAGGTTGTAGTTGTATTCTAAATTTGTGGGTCCCAACCTATGAGCCACGGACCTTTTGGGTAACCGTTGAATTATTGCAATGGGTCCGCAAATATTTCTCCTCTAGTCAACGGTTGTTCTCTGTTATTCAGTAATGTCAAACCTGTGGGTCCGAGAATGTTTTTGAGGTTAAAAAGGGGTCACTCACTGTACTCGAAATTGTGGGCAGCCACTGCCTAAAGGGAAAACGAATTGGTGGCCTGTAGGTCAGTGGTGGAAGAGCGTCGAGTTCACAGCTGAAAGGACCTAGGTTCGATTCAGGGGTTGGACGAAGCGCTTGGGAAGGCTTCTTACACCCGTTGCCCCTGTTCACCTTGCCGTGAATAGGTACATGAGTGTTAGCCGACATTGTGGGTCACTTGGTTAGGTGGTTAGGTTTTGGAAAGTTCTGAGGTAGGATATCAGCTCTTAGCATGTATGTGGAACAGTGTATAAAACCAGTCCTGGACGTCAGTGTCAGGTGACGTCCCAGACGAAGCAGTGCGGCTGTTGCATCAAATATAAATTAGAAGACAAAGGTAGGTCACCAGATCAAGGTAGATAGTCTCAGGTGTATCTGGGCATCTGGATAAAAGGGATGTGATTTGAGTAGTATTAGGTGATACAAGTGTATTTATACTGTGGTAGTTCAGGCAGGATTGCTGGCTATTTTTTCCAGTTTAATGATCATGTAAGGTAGCAAATAAATCATACAGACTTCTACTTACATTCTTTATTATACACAGTCGAGGCTAGAGGTAAATCTACATGCATTCTTTGTTTCCATTTTCAGTGGTTAGATATACGATATGAGGAAGGCTATCCATGATATCAGGGAACTTATGTTTTGTAATGAGTTTTTCAGAAACTTCTCTCAGTCAAGTGCTACGTATATCTTAATGCTTTATGGTTCTTGACTGTCTTGCTAGCAGGATTCTTTGTGCAGTTCTACACAGTTGTTTCAGACAATTCACCCCCTTTTTCCTCTACTTCATCGTTAAATATTGCCTCTTACTTATTATCTCACACAAAGCATGGAGTAGTTAGATAATATGATGCATTTTCAGCAACAAATGTAGCACTATCGCTTCTCCATGGCAGATATAGGGTGCAAGTTGGTGATTAATGAACCTCATATCGACTGGCATCTCTTTTGTATATGTGAAGGTTAAAATGGTGTCATCTGCGAAGGCATTGGTTTCGGGAATACATTTCACTATTTCACTTGAAGAAGATATTCCATAACGAGAGACCCAGCACACTCCCCTGTGGTGCTAGCACCAATTTATAGAGACTTTCAGCCTTTGCTTCATTAGAAACTGTCACATGAGTTAACGTTGAGCGTAATCACAACTGATCGTGAATCTATCAAGCGACAGTCTGTGTCCATATCATTATTTGTCTCTTTGTGGATAAAGCTAATATAATCCCTACCTGTATGTCAGTCCTCAGTCAATCCCTGCCATACACTCGTGTATTGTCGCGACTACCCTCTCTCCTTCCCTCCTGTATGCAAACTACTATTACCGTAGCTTGAATGTCACCTTCCCTTACTAGTGACGTGTTGTGAGACTCCTGACCAAGTGTGACACTGTAGATCAAAGCATATAGGATCTCTGACGCAAGGTGAGACCCGGGCCAGAGTTTGAACATGACTGTCCGCTGCGGTCTGACTTGGGCCAATTCTTGAACATGACAAGCCGCTACATAGGTTATTCTAAGCTCACTCATTTTCTCATTTGTATTCAACATGGAGAGAGCCGTATGATCGTTGGGATTTTATTGGCATGGGAGGGAATGAGGTACCTGGTGATGTTTTCATCGTAAATTTGTTAGTCAAGGCAAACACACACACGAATGCATACGAGTGTGCACTTGCGCACTCATACGAGAGCTCTATCTCTCTCTCTCTCTCTCTCTCTCTCTCTCTCTCTCTCTCTCTCTCTCTCTCTCTCTCTCTCTCTCTCTCTCTCTCTCTCTCTCTCTCTCTCTCTATCACACACACACACACACACACACACACATACAAATGTTCGCAATGAGATTGGTACTAGAATTGAAAAGAATGGACTACGAAAAGAAACTTACGAAGCTTTACCAAACAGCACTACGACACCAAAGAGAAAATAAGATCATAGCATTGAAAATACTGCTGGGATTAGAGTAGATAGCAACAGGCAGAGGCCGGGGAGGGAGCCAGCGGACGCAGATAGCTGAAGACGTTCATTAGCCACTGGAAGATTGCTAAGTAATTTTTTCACTGTCAGGGTGGTAAGTACAACGTACTAGATGATTTCGTGGGGTCACTGGCTTCCCCAAAGGCCGGTCAAAGACCAGGCCTCCTGGTTAATGGTCTAATAGACTTGGTGTGTCGTGGTCTAAAGGTGAAGGGGATGTGATTGTAGAAGTATTAGGTGGCGGAGGAAAACCACAGAAGAGTCATCGGTGAAGCTGGTTTACTGTTGGGAGGCAGGGCAAGAACCGTGACTCGATCCCTGCAAATAAAGCTCAGTACATTTATTTGTAATGCTCTCTTTAGTACCCTCTCTGTCTGTTGACAGATCGACGCAGGTTATCACGCAATAATTCAGAAATATTAAAAGGAAATGAAGAAACCTCTTAATTGTCTTCAAGAGGTAACTTGCAGGCAATCCACTTTATCACAGTCATCATTTTATTGTTGTCAGGACAGTCAGACGTGAGACTGATGAAGGCACCTTAAACAGTGAGAAATAACCTGATAAGTTCCTCAAGCCAGTTCCTGATTATCCAGGTTGTGATGCTGCAGGCACGAATAGCCAGACTGAGCAGGTAATCAACCAGGAGCACTGATTCGAAACCCAGCTTCAAGGGCAGTGACTCCCGGAATTTGCAACAGATAAACAAAACAACAGCAGAAGCTACAAACTCTTACAAACATATATATATATATATATATATATATATATATATATATATATATATATATATATATATATATATATATATATATATATATATATATATATATATATATATATATATATATATATATATATATATATATATATATATATATATATGTATACATATATACATATATATACATATAATATATATTATATATATATATATATATATATATATATATATATATATATATATATATATATATATATATATATATATATATAATATCGTGCCGAATAGGTAAAACTAGTCAATTAGCAAGAACTCATTTAAAATTAAGTCCTTTCTAAAAAAAAATTCTCTTATACGTTTAAAGATATATTGTTTAATTTATGTTAATGTAAAAAAATAATAATGTTGTACCAAAAGAACCTTAGAAAACTTACTTAATCTTATTATAACAGGCGCAATTTAATTTAGCCTAATCCAACTAAATATATTTTACATAAGTTTACAATAATTTAATAATAATCATACACAATGAAATACAATGAATGTTTTTTTTCGTTAGGTTTAGAAGGATTTTTGCAAAATTATTGCATGCACAAATTCGCTTGCCTTATTCGGCAAGAAGAGCGTTGCTATTTAAGCCCAAATCTCATGTTTTACTTATTCTGCACGAACGAATAGATTTGTCAGTTAAAAACAGAGTAGGGGAAGTTGTAAATTTGAGCTGGAGGTATTGGGTAGATGGCGGGAATATTTCGAGGAACTTTTAAATGTCGATGAAGAAAGGGAGGCGGTAATTTCATGCACTGGCCAGGGAGGTATAACATCTTTCAGTAGTGAAGAAGAACAGGATGTGAGTGTGGGGTAGGCATTACGTAGACTGAAAGGGAGTAAAGCAGCTGGAACTGACGGGATCATGACAGAAATGTTAAAAGCAGGGGATAATATAGTGTTGGAGTGGTTGGTATTTTTGTTTAATAAATGTATGGCGGAGGGGAAGGTACCTAGGGATTGGCAAAGAGCGTGTATAGTTCCTTTATATAAAGGGAAGGGGGACAAAAGGAATTGTAAAAATTATAGTGTACCGGGTCAAGTGTACTAAATATCGGTGAAGCACTAGAGAAAAATGAATTTATCTCAGAATCAATACAGTTTTTGAAATGGGATGTCTGATCACTTCAGTCTAACAGGAAACAGTGCGACGGTCACAGATTCAGACAGGAGGGACACACTAACTTCATTGTCTTGATTGCAAAAAGGCCTTTGAGACGTCCACACACAAAAGAATAATAAACAGAGTGGAATGTAGCACGAAATTAGCAAAAATGAAGAGCAGTGGAAAAAAAGAGCTATCGCTAAATTATAAAAGAATCACAAGGAAGCATGGCGTATATGAGCAGGCAAATATAAACAGAGTCCCAACAGGCTTCTCTGGGAGCCTTATCTAGGGTATTAAATACATGAGACTTAGGGGTCCTACATAGTACTTGTGTTTGCTGAAGACGCTAAATTAGTGAAAAAAAAAACAAAGAGGTTTATTAAAAATTGCTAGATGATTTGTACCTACTGCCGAAGTGGTTGGAGAAAATGCCATTTTGAATTCAATCCATGAGTCTTGCGCCCACCATCCAAGGTTGTTCACCCCACTCAGTCCCATGCATTCATATCTCCGCTGTCAAAACACATGCACCTCATTCTTGACCACTCCACCTCATGTACCTCATTCTTGACCACTCCACCTCATGCAACAGTCTTGACCACTCCACCTCATGCAACAGTCTTGACCACTCCACCTCATGCAACAGTCTTGACCACTCCACCCCATGCACCTCATTCTTGACCACTCCACCCCATGCACCTCATTCTTGACCACTCCACCCCATGCACCTCATTCTTGACCACTCCACCTCATGCAACAGTCTTGACCACTCCACCCCATGCACCTCATTCTTGACCACTCCACCCCATGCACCTCATTCTTGACCACTCCACCTCATGCACCACAGTCTTGACCACTCCACCTCATGCACCAGTCTTGACCACTCCACCCCATGCACCTCATTCTTGACCACTCCACCTCATGCACCACAGTCTTGACCACTCCACCTCATGCAACAGTCTTGACCACTCCACCCCATGCACCTCATTCTTGACCACTCCACCCCATGCACCTCATTCTTGACCACTCCACCCCATGCACCTCATTCTTGACCACTCCACCTCATGCAACAGTCTTGACCACTCCACCTCATGCAACAGTCTTGACCACTCCACCCCATGCACCTCATTCTTGACCACTCCACCCCATGCACCTCATTCTTGACCACTCCACCCCATGCACCTCATTCTTGACCACTCCACCTCATGCAACAGTCTTGACCACTCCACCTCATGCAACAGTCTTGACCACTCCACCCCATGCACCTCATTCTTGACCACTCCACCCCATGCACCTCATTCTTGACCACTCCACCTCATGCAACAGTCTTGACCACTCCACCTCATGCAACAGTCTTGACCACTCCACCCCATGCACCTCATTCTTGACCACTCCACCCCATGCACACAGTCTTGACCACTCCACCCCATGCACCTCATTCTTGACCACTCCACCTCATGCAACAGTCTTGACCACTCCACCCCATGCACCTCATTCTTGACCACTCCACCTCATGCAACAGTCTTGACCACTCCACCCCATGCACCTCATTCTTGACCACTCCACCTCATGCACCACAGTCTTGACCACTCCACCTCATGCAACAGTCTTGACCACTCCACCCCATGCACCTCATTCTTGACCACTCCACCCCATGCACCTCATTCTTGACCACTCCACCTCATGCAACAGTCTTGACCACTCCACCCCATGCACCTCATTCTTGACCACTCCACCCCATGCACCTCATTCTTAACCACTCCACCTCATGCAACAGTCTTGACCACTCCACCTCATGCACCTCGTTCTTGACCACTCCACCTCATGCACCACAGTCTTGACCACTCCACCTCATGCACCACAGTCTTGACCACTCCACCTCATGCACCACAGTCTTGACCACTCCACCCCGTGCACCACAATCTTGACCACTTCACCCCATGCACCACAGTCTTGACCACTCCACCCCGTGCACCACAATCTTGACCACTTCACCCCGTGCACCACAATCTTGACCACTCCACCCCGTGCACCACAGTCTTGACCACTCCACCCCGTGCACCACAATCTTGACCACTTCACCCCATGCACCACAGTCTTGACCACTCCACCCTATGCACCACAGTCTTGACCACTCCACCCTATGCACCACAGTCTTGACCACTCCACCCTATGCACCAGTCTTCACTACTCCACCCCATGTGTGCTTCTTGCATTTTGCTTACCAGCACTCAGCCCTATACACTGCGCCCACCACCGCAACCCATGCGATCGACCCTCCACATACCCCCCCCCCTTACGCCTTTATGCCCACCCACACGTCTGATCCTCCAGCATCCCCACCCACATGCCTGATCCTTCAGGATCCCCACCCACACGTTTGATCCTCCAGTATCCCCACCCACACGTCTCATCCTCCGGCATCCCCACTTACACGTCTCATCCTTCAGTAGCCCCACCCACACGTTTGATCTTCCAGCACCCCCACCCACACCTCTGATCCTCCAGCATCCCCACCCACACCTCTGATCCTCCAGCATCCCCACCCACATGTCTGATCCTCCAACATCCACACCCACACGTCTGATCCTGTGGCATCCTCACCCACACGTCTGATCTGGCATCCCCACCCACACCTCTAATCTTCTAGCATCCACACCCACACGTCTGATCCTCCAGTATCCCCACCCACATGTCTGATCCTCCAGCATCCCCACCCACACCTCTGATCCTCCAGCATCCCCACCCACATGTCTGATCCTCCAACATCCACACCCACACGTCTGATCCTGTGGCATCCTCACCCACACGTCTGATCTGGCATCCCCACCCACACCTCTAATCTTCTAGCATCCACACCCACACGTCTGATCCTCCAGTATCCCCACCCACACGTCTGATCCTCCAACATCCACACCCACACGTCTGATCCTGTTGCATCCTCACCCACACGTCTGCTCCTCAAGCATCTCCACTTACATGTCTGATCCTCCGGTATTCCCACCCACACTTCTGATCCTCCAGCATCCCCACCCACACGTCTGATCCTCTGGCATTCCCACCCACACGTCTGATCCTCCAGCATCCCCACCCACACATCTGATCCTCAAGCATCTCCACTTACATGTCTGATCCTCCAGCATCCCCACCCACACGTCTGATTCTTCAGCATCCTCATCCTCACGTCTGATCCTCCAGTATCCCCACCCACACGTCTGATCCTCTGGCATCCCCACCCACACGTCTGATCCTCCAGCATCCCCACACACACGTCTGATCCTCCAGCATCCCCACACACACGTCTGATCCTCCAGTATCCCCACCCACACGTCTGATCCTCTGGCATCCCCACCCACACGTCTGATCCTCCAGCATCCCCACACACACGTCTGATCCTCCAGCATCCCCACTTACACGTCTGATCCTCCACTGTCTCTACCCACACATCTGATCCTTCAGCATTCCCACCCACACATCTGATCCTCCATCATCCCCACTCACACGTCTGATCCTCCAACATCCCCACTTAAACGTCTGATCCTCCAGTATCCCCACCCACACGTTTGATCCTCCGGTATCCCCACCCACACGTCTGGTCCTCCAACATCCACACTCACACGTCTGATCCTCTGGCATGCCCACCCACACGTCTGCTCCTCCAGTATTCCCACCCACACGTCTGCTCCTCCAGCATCCCCACCCACACGTCTGCTCCTCCAGCATCTCCACCCACACGTTTGATCCTCCAGCATCCCCACCCACACGTCTGATCCCCCAACGTCTGGTCCTCCAACATCCATACCCACACGTCTGATCCTCTAGCATCCCCACCCACACGTCTGATCCTCCAGCATCCCCACTTACATGTCTGATCCTCCAGTATCTCCACCCACACGTCTGATCCTCCAGCATTCCCATCCACATGTCTGATCCTTTGGCATCCCCACCCACACCTCTGATCCTCCAACATCCACACCCACACGTCTGATACTCCAGCATCCCCACCCACACGTCTGATCCTCCAACATCCACAACCTTACGTCTGATCCTCTGGCATCTCCAACCACACGTCAGATCTTCTAACATCCCCATCCACACGACTGATCTTCCAGCGTCCCCATCCACATGTCTGATCCTCCAACATCCATCGTCTGATCTTCTGGCATCCCCAACCACACGTCTGATTCTCTGGTACCCCCACCCAAACGTCTGACCCTGCAGTATCCAGTATCCCCACCCACACGTCCAGCATCCCCCCCTCTTCATCTAGCCAGCGCAGCCTCTTGCACTCCGCTCTTTGCATTCATTTTCTGGCCATCACTTGTGTACATTTTATTATCCCTTATCACAGTCATATATCTTTAGAAGTGTTCGCCACCTTGGACGCAGCTGCACGGGATTAGGGAGTGTAACGGGGGGTCACATGTGTCTATCACCCCACCAGGGAGCGTGGACTGGGGTCACAGCTCTTAGGAAGGTCGTCAAGAAGCTTAAGAAGTGATATAATGCCCACTAAAAAAAGTAAATAGAAACCTACAATAACTTATTTGTCCCTTAAAGCTAAACTAGAGTGTGAAACATCGGTCACAGCTCATTGGCAAGCCGATTGGGAGCGTGAAAGTTATTCATGGATCCCTGGAAACTAAACAGGAGATTAGAACAGCGTCATTGATTCTTGGAAGGTCACCTTGGAAAGTAGTAAGGCTAACAGGTCCACGAAAACAGTAACAGAATAATTAGAAGTCTCCCTGGAAAATGAAATGATTCAAAAGTCATTAACAATCAACGTGGATCCTAGGACAGAGTCACAGGTTCGTGCAAAGTCACTTGAGAGCCTAAAAGAATTGGCAGTATTTCCCCTAGAGAGCCTCCTAAAATTCTGTGATATCATTGTGGGAACCTGGAATACAATCTGTGATGCTGGATGATCCTCATAGGTCTGTGGAATGCTATCTGAGAGTTTCGTAAAAAAAATAATCGGGTCACATTTCTGTAGAAAGCTACCTGGGGATTTTGAAATGAGATAAAAGTCTCTGGAAAGTCACGTAATAACCAGGAAGAAGATAATGGGCTGCTAGACTGGTATGTATATATATCTAATTCACTAATTCCTGGAAAGCCAAATGAAAGACCTGGAGCCTGGGTCACAAATCTATGCAGAACCACTGGACACATGAAAATAGATTACGCTCACTGTAAACCACCTTAGAACGTGGAACAAGATCGCAAGTCCCAAGAAAGCCACCTGGAAGACTAGACTGAAGTCTCATGTCAAGGGAAGACTACTAGCGTATCTGAAAGGTGATGATTCCCTGAAATCCACCTTGAATTGGGTCACCGTTTTCTACAGAGCCACTTGTGAGCCTGACCTCTTGACACATGTAACCTTCCTAGACGAAGGGTACAAGGCCCTGCATAGCCACCTATGAACCTTGAATGTCACAGATTTCTGGAAGGCTAAATGAAAGCCTAGAGAGGGGTCTTCATGTCCCAGGATAGCCGTTTGGTAAGAAGTCACGGACCTCTTGAACCTACGTGAACCTAAGAGGTGATAGTTTCCGGAAGCAATAAATATGAGCCCGAAAAATGTGCATGTAAGGGTCCCTTAAAAATAAAGTGGGACCTTGGAAGAGGATTGCAGATTGAAGGTCGTTGATAATAGCACATAGTAGGTAGCCCGGAGGTGGACCACAAGGGACCCGGAGCTATGTGTGTACTCACCTAATTGTGGTTGCAGGGGTTTATTCATAGCTCCTGGCCCCGCCTCTTCACTGGTCGCCACTAGGTCCATTCTCTCCATGCTCTATGAACTTTGTCATACCTCTTCTTAAAGCTATGTATGGATCCTGCCTCCACTACATCACTCTCCAGACTATTCCACTTCCTGACAACTCTATGACTGAAGAAATAGTTAATAATATCCCTGTGACTTATATGAGTCTTCAACTTCCAGTTGTGACCCTTTGTTGCTGTGTCTCTGGAACATCCTGTCTCTGTCCACCTCGTCAATTCCTGTATGTATGTGTGTGTGTGTGTGTGTAGTCACTTAGTTGTGGTTGCAGGAGTCGAGTCCAGCTACAGGGGTCGAGTGTGTGTGTGTGAAGGAAAATATATTAGTTACACGATTAAAATTAGTTTTCTAATGATTTACAAAATATTTTTGCATGAATTTCAGCACCAATCAATATCCCCAGTGCAAGAAAGACCTATAATAAAGAATAAATATAAGTCTATATATCTTACATATGAGAGAAAACCCTTAGTTAACAAAGATATAGAACAAGTACTAGTGTACAATGTCACAAGTCATCAGCAGGATGGATTTTTTTAGTCTATTCCGAGGAAGATTTTTCTCTTTGTTTCAGGTTGGTGATGCTGATTATCGTGGACACGTCTTTGGTTACCAGCATCACGAACGAGTGATATTGATCAATAACCACATTGCGCTAGCCAAGGATCCGAACCCATGTTGTTCTAGCCCGCCATGAGTTCGGATCCTTGGCTAGCGCAGTGTTGCTATTCATCAATACCACTCGTTCGTGGTTATAATAATATATAAATGCTGCTCGCAAGCTAGTACATCAAACAAAAATGAGAATGAAATTAGCTTGAAAGCTCCCACACCTCCGTATGTCCTCGGACCAAGGTAAAACACATAGCTGTGTGCTTGGTTCTTGTAGGAT
This sequence comes from Cherax quadricarinatus, assembly GCF_026875155.1. Lineage (NCBI taxonomy): Eukaryota > Metazoa > Arthropoda > Malacostraca > Decapoda > Parastacidae > Cherax > Cherax quadricarinatus. Next base: position 13,817,151 of record NC_069431.1, on the reverse strand, counting down.
TGGGTGGTCCTGTGGATTAAGGCGTCATGTGGTTCTCGCTCACAATGGCGGGGTAGTACAACATGGGTTCGGATCCTTGGTTAGCACAGTGCTGTTATTGATCAATATCACTCGGTCGTGGTTACAATTATATATATATATATATATATATATATATATATATATATATATATATATATATATATATATATATATATATTTATATAGATAGATGGGGTAAACCTCTGGTGTAAATTGTGGAACTCAGCCTCGGAGAGGTGGAGAAAAAGGCTTCAAGGAAGAATATTTGGATTTCTTCCTGAAGCTGTTTGAATATTCCACTTCTCCTACCACCCCATCTTTTCATTCTTTATATATATATATATATATATATATATATATATATATATATATATATATATTTTGTTTGTGTGTGTGTGTGTGTGTGTGTGTGTGTGTGTGTGTGTGTGTGTGTGTGTGTGTGTGTGTGTGTGTGTGTGTGTGTGTGTGTGTGTGTGTGTGTGTGTGTGTGTATGTGTGTATATGTGTGTGTGTGCAGTAAGATCACAGTAAACAGGTGATATCAGAATATGTCAAACAACCACTGTGAAAGAATAGTGAAATTCCAAGCACTTTCGTGACTTCTCACATTATCAAGGAACTATAAAAACAATTCATCAAAGGGAGGCATATAAAGGGTCAAGACTACACCTCACCAACACATCTCACAACAAAGCAACACCCCTAATAATCGACCCAAGAATTAAGATTTATTACTTGTTTAATGTATCTCTAAATTCTCAAATTTTATTAATTATAAATGAATCCAATTTATATAAACCAAAGGAAATATTTATATTAT
>NC_069431.1:13801310-13811310 GCF_026875155.1 Cherax quadricarinatus | reverse complement strand
TCCCTCTATGATAAATGGTATCCAGATAACTCTCTCTCTCTCTCTCTGACAGAGGATGCTGAACTTGTACCACAGGTTGCATCTCGCCTTACATTACAGGGACCATCTTCAGTTATGTTAGTACATTACAGGGACCATCTTCAGTTATGTTAATACATTACAGGGACCATCTTCAGTTATGTTAATACATTACAGGGACCATCTTCAGTTATGTTAGTACATTACAGGGACCATCTTCAGTTATGTTAGTACATTACAGGAACCATCTTCAGTTATGTTAATACATTACAGGAACCATCTTCAGTTATGTTAATACATTACAGGAACCATCTTCAGTTATGTTAATACATTACAGGAACCATCTTCAGTTATGTTAATACATTACAGGGACCATCTTCAGTTATGTTAATACATTACAGGGACCATCTTCAGTTAATACATTACAGGGACCATCTTCAGTTATGTTAATACATTACAGGGACCATCTTCAGTTATGTTAATACATTACAGGGACCATCTTCAGTTATGTTAATACATTACAGGGACCATCTTCAGTTATGTTAATACATTACAGGGACCATCTTCAGTTATGTTAATACATTACAGGGACCATCTTCAGTTATGTTAATACATTACAGGGACCATCTTCAGTTATGTTAATACATTACAGGGACCATCTTCAGTTATGTTAATACATTACAGGGACCATCTTCAGTTATGTTAATACATTACAGGGACCATCTTCAGTTATGTTAATACATTACAGGGACCATCTTCAGTTTGTTAATACATTACAGGGACCATCTTCAGTTATGTTAATACATTACAGGGACCATCTTCAGTTATGTTAGTACATTACAGGGACCATCTTCAGTTATGTTATACATTACAGGGACCATCTTCAGTTATGTTAATACATTACAGGGACCATCTTCAGTTATGTTAGTACATTACAGGGACCATCTTCAGTTATGTTAGTACATTACAGGGACCATCTTCAGTTATGTTAGTACATTACAGGGACTACCCTCGGTTGAGGTAGTACTTTGTAGGGACCCCTTCCCCCTCTCCTGTAATTGTAGGGACCACCCTCACCTGCGGTTGTAAGTTGTAGGGACCACCCTCACCTGCAGTTGTAAGTTGTAGGGACCACCCTCACCTGCAGTTGTAAGTTGTAGGGACCACCCTCACCTGCGGTTGTAAGTTGTAGGGACCACCCTCACCTGCGGTTGTAAGTTGTAGGGACCACCCTCACCTGCGGTTGTAAGTTGTAGGGACCACCCTCACCTGCAGTTGTAAGTTGTAGGGACCACCCTCACCTGCAGTTGTAAGTTGTAGGGACCACCCTCACCTGCGGTTGTAAGTTGTAGGGACCACCCTCACCTGCAGTTGTACGTTGTAGGGACCACCCTCACCTGCAGTTGTAGGTTGTAGGGACCACCCTCACCTGCAGTTGTAAGTTGTAGGGACCACCCTCACCTGCAGTTGTAAGTTGTAGGGACCACCCTCACCTGCAGTTGTACGTTGTAGGGACCACCCTCACCTGCAGTTGTAAGTTGTAGGGACCACCCTCACCTGCAGTTGTAAGTTGTAGGGACCACCCTCACCTGCAGTTGTAAGTTGTAGGGATCATCCTCACCTGCAGTTGTAAGTTGTAGGGACCACCCTCACCTGCAGTTGTAAGTTGTAGGGACCACCCTCACCTGCAGTTGTAAGTTGTAGGGACCCTCCTCACCTGCAGTTGTAAGTTGTAGGGACCACCCTCACCTGCGGTTGTAAGTTGTAGGGACCACCCTCACCTGCAGTTGTAAGTTGTAGGGACCCTCCTCACCTGCAGTTGTAAGTTGTAGGGACCACCCTCACCTGCGGTTGTAAGTTGTAGGGACCCTCCTCACCTGCAGTTGTAAGTTGTAGGGACCACCACCTCACCTGCAGTTGTAAGTTGTAGGGACCACCACCTCACCTGCAGTTGTAAGTTGTAGGGACCACCACCTCACCTGCAGTTGTAAGTTGTAGGGACCACCACCTCACCTGCAGTTGTAAATTGTAGGGACCACCCTCACCTGCAGTTGTAAGTTGTAGACACTAACACGTGTCACGGTGTTGGTGTCTGCTTGTCACTTGTTTCTAATAACAAACAAGATTTAAGGATTTTTGTTACATGGCTAATATTCGCAGCTCTTATTTTACCACATCAGCGGCTCCCCATCAATGAAGGAAACACACTCACCATCACTCATTCAACTGCTGTCTTGCCGTAAGTGCACGGGCATCAACAATACAAATGTTCTCCTGGACTCCAATATCCCCAACCATCCTTCAGAGGGTAGAACCTGTACTTCCCTCTTATTTACCAGTCTCTGAGGCCCTTTCTTGATTCTTAACGCACAAATCACCATCACCTTCAAGAGAGAGAGAACCGTTCAGTCTAGTTGAATGGCAGTAAGTACCTTGCCTGTGGTCATAGGCCTCTGCGGATCACTTCTCAAGTGAATATACCAGTAAAACCATATACAAAGACTCAAGTCCGGCTAACCAGTTTCCCTGAATCCCTTCATAAATTTAATCATGCTCACACTTTAACAGCCCGTCATGTCTTGTATAGACCGACGTCTGCTCATATTCTCTATCATACGATTCTCTCTATCATATTCTCATGTTCTCGCTGCTGGAGTCTTCAGCGGGTCGTTGTTCTGCTTCAGACTAATTTATCATCTTCTAACACTGTCCAGACACAGTTATGTGCTCGTAATAAAGTTAATGTTCGAACAGTAAATCAGACTTTATCTGATTCTCAATTAATAGTCCGAAACTAATCAGATTATAAGTTAGTGAACGAAGAGATGTGATGCTTAAGCTGACTTTGTTAATCTTTCGTTCCGTCGTCCTGGCTGTGCTTACGAAGACACAGACACAAGTTACAAGAAAGACACGTTGCAGAACATACGCTCTCATCCTGATAACGTTTCACTCCGTATAGAGTCTTGCTAAAGTCATGGAAAAACAATAGCTCTGCACAGAGCGGAACTTCGTCTTAATAAAAAACTTGTTTTCCACCGTGTCATTACTTCCCCATTGCCAGCGTTATCACATTACAAAAAGTGCTCGCAATCGCAGACCATTTCACACCTCTGTGGCTCCCGATTTAGCCGATTTGAGTGGTTCACTGATATGGTCCCTACCCGGGTCGGAACCATTTCTGATTTTGTTCAATTTTAAGTATCTTATCCTTCCACCCACTGGTTTTCTTTATTGCAGGTGTATAAACATAACTGCTTAGACCGTGCACCTTCTGTCGTGTAGTCAACAAACGCTCCACTGTACTGTTGAGCTACTCTATCTCTTCTCATATTTAATACGTTAATCTTACTCCAGGAAATGTTCCATATATTTTTTTTCTAATTTGTTGGGACACCAGTCACACAAAACACTGCTCTCTACGCTACAAAACTGGCACAGTCCTTTTTTTCTCTGGATCCATTGGCTGGCTTTTGTTATCCTCTGCATCATGTGTTCTTACCTACCTGTTTGTGGTTGCAGGGGTCGATTCATAGCTCCTGGCCCCGCCTCTTCGCTGATCGCTACTAGGTCCATTCTCTCTGTTCCATAAGCTTTATCGTACCTCAGCTGCATAACTCTCCAGACTGTTCCATTTCCTGACAACTAAATGACTGAAGAAGTACTTCCTAACATCCCCATGACTTATCTGAGTCTTCAGTTTGTTTGTGTGTGTGTGTGTACTCACCTATTTGTAATCACCTGTTTGTGGTTGCAGGGGTCGAGTTGCAGCTCCTGGCCCTGCCTCTTTGCTGGTTGCTACTAGATTCACTCCCTGCTCTAAGAGCTTTGTCGCATCTTTGTGTGTGTGTGTGTGGGGGGGGGAGCTATCTTCCACCAAGGAAAAGTGACTCTTAAAGGCAACATTCACCATCGTTCATTTAATATCTGTCTTGCCAAAAATGCGCATATATTTTTTTCAAATTGTTATTAATATCGCTTCGCTTCAATTTGTATTTACATATATTTTGTATTTGCTTCTCCTGTCATCTCTTTCTAGCCTGCCGTGTTAAGGCCGATCTACCTTACGAGTTTAGCGTTTTCCATATAAAAAATTAATTTGTGTATTATAAATAAAATCACGCGAGGATGGTAAACAAGGTCGTGCGTGTAGATATTAGAGTAGAAGGGGAGAAGAGGGTAGTAGATATATACGTAATGCATGGGAAAAAACGATGGGAAAATCATAAATACCATGAAGAACTTAATCTGCACAAAACTGAGCTTAGTTGTGTTCTTGATTCAGTCATGTGCAAGGTGAAATGATGTAACGAGTAAAGTTCTCCACTGCATTTGTGTTTTCTCAACCAATTACAAGCATCATGTCATTGTCTTCACCACCAGTCTGCCCAGTTAAAGCTGATTTAACATCACGACTCGCTACTGTACGCAACCAAGCATTACATGTAAACCCAGCGACGAGACATTGATTCGTCACGGTGTAAGTCGAGGTATTGAAAGTTGCATGTAACCCTAGTGTGAGGCAGGTCCATTATCTGCTTTAAGACTTGGTGTGAGGCAGGTCCATTATCTGCTTTAAGACTTGGTGTGAGGCAGGTCCATTATCTGATTTAAGACATGGTGTGAGGCAGGTCCATTATCTGCTTTAAGACTTGGTGTGAGGCAGGTCCATTATCTGATTTAAGACATGGTGTGAGGCAGGTCCATTATCTGCTTAAGACTTGGTGTGAGGCAGGTCCATTATCTGATTTAAGACATGGTGTGAGGCAGGTCCATTATCTGATTTAAGACATGGTGTGAGGCAGGTCCATTATCTGCTTTAAGACATGGTGTGAGGCAGGTCCATTATCTGCTTTAAGACTTGGTGTGAGGCAGGTCCATTATCTGATTTAAGACATGGTGTGAGGCAGGTCCATTATCTGCTTTAAGACTTGGTGTGAGGCAGGTCCATTATCTGATTTAAGACATGGTGTGAGGCAGGTCCATTATCTGATTTAAGACATGGTGTGAGGCAGGTCCATTATCTGCTTTAAGACTTGGTGTGAGGCAGGTCCATTATCTGATTTAAGACATGGTGTGAGGCAGGTCCATTATCTGCTTTAAGACATGGTGTGAGGCAGGTCCATTATCTGCTTTAAGACATGGTGTGAGGCAGGTCCATTATCTGCTTTAAGACTTGGTGTGAGGCAGGTCCATTATCTGCTTTAAGACTTGGTGTGAAGCAGGTCCATTATCTGCTTTAAGACTTGGAGTGAAGCAGGTCCATTATCTGCTTTAAGGGTTGGTGCGAGGCAGGTCCATTATCTGCTTTAAGACTTGGTGTGAGGCAGGTCCATTATCTGCTTTAAGACTTGGAGTGAAGCAGGTCCATTATCTGCTTTAAGACTTGGAGTGAAGCAGGTCCATTATCTGCTTTAAGACTTGGAGTGAAGCAGGTCCATTATCTGCTTTAAGACTTGGAGTGAAGCAGGTCCATTATCTGCTTTAAGACTTGGTGTGAGGCAGGTCCATTATCTGCTTTAAGACTTGGTGTGAGGCAGGTCCATTATCTGCTTTAAGACTTGGTGTGAGGCAGGTCCATTATCTACTTTAAGGGTTGGTGTGAGGCAGGTCCATTATCTACTTTAAGGGTTGGTGTGAGGCAGGTCCATTATCTGCTTTAAGACTTGGTGTGAAGCAGGTCCATTATCTGTTTTAAGACTTGGTGTGAGGCAGGTCCGTTATCTGCTTTAAGGGTTGGTGTGAGGCAGGTTCATTATCTGTTTTAAGGGTTGGTGTGAAGCAGGTCCATTATCTGCTTTAAGGGTTGGTGTGAGGCAGGTCCGTTATCTGCTTTAAGGGTTGGTGTGAGGAAGGTCCATTATCTACTTTAAGGGTTGTTGTGAGGCAGGTCCATTACCTGCTTTAAGGGTTGGTGTGAGGCAGGTCCATGCTTTGCCTCCAGTCCTGGTATGAGGGAGGCCCTCCCTATCCTCCTCAACGTATATTTCACATGTTTTAAGTTATACGTCATTCGTCATTAAGTCATATAACATATGTTATTCTTTATAATGCTGTAAGATGATCACTCTGGCCCACCCTCAAACCTTTTTCTGGTTGGACCCTAAATTGATTCAGGTACAGAATCGCTTATTAATTTTTTTGTTCAGAAGCTAGAGAAAGAATTATGACGTGAAGTAATGTTGGTGACTGGCAGGTCTCTTACTCGCAAATTGGCACTTGTAAGTGTGTTTCGGGAACCCAGTCATCGTCATCCTGTATGAGAGAGACACTTGGGTTTGGTGTTGCCATCTCCATGACCACCGATGACCAGTGTTATCAGTTGTCATTACTAAGTCTTACATCTTCTGCCTACTTCATGCCGTCACTCTGTTTTGAAGAGATGGATAGCGGAAGATGACTTCTCTGAGCCGCTGCACAGGGATGTGTAGCGGAGGATGACCGCTCAGGCCCACTACAAAGGGATGTGTAGCGGAGGATGACCGCTCAGGCCCGCTGCACAGGGATGTGTAGCGGAGGATGACCGTTTAGGACCGCTGCACAGGGATGTGTAGCGGAGGATGACCGTTCAGGACCGCTGCACAGGGATGTGTAGCGGAGGATGACCGTTCAGGACCGCTGCACAGGGATGTGTAGCGGAGGATGACCGTTCAGGACCGCTGCACAGGGATGTGTAGCGGAGGATGACCGTTTAGGACCGCTGCACAGGGATGTGTAGCGGAGGATGACCGCTCAGGACCGCTGCACAGGGATGTGTAGCTTCAAGGAACCGTCCCGCGTTGCCACACTGGAATTTAAAAAACAGTAGCTACAATTGTTTGGATCAAGATTCCTTCGCTTGTATCGACCCCTCCTCACCCCCTCCTGAAAGGGATTCTACCAGCCTGAGGAGCCACTCTCTCTAAGATCAGTAGTTACTGTCGAGTTGAAATCTCCCTTCTGCCTCTCTCTAATTCCTTTCACACTTGCATTCTGTTTCTCTTAGATTTTGCTTCGAGAAATGCTAAACCTGCAGGGGTCATTCAGATTTGATTCTTAGTTTGATCAACGCGTCCCGGTCACTGATTGGTCAGGCTGTTGGTACACACTTGGTGGGTAGAAGATCAACACTCAGGTGTGCGTGGCACTATAAACCTGACATTGGCACTGAAACAGTGAAATTAAGACTATGGTAAGTTTATCTGCTGCTTTTTTTAATTGTTGAAGGAATGTACATTAAAATGTAGGACATAGAGTTTTTCCTCTCTCTCTCTCTCTCTCTCTCTCTCTCTTTCTCTCTCTTTCTCTCGTACACACACACACACACACACACACACACACACACACACACACTATCTTCCCACTTTCAAAATTTATATCTCTCAAAATTTGTTTCTTATTCCCAGAAAAATACAGCCCGTCCTCTTACCTAGAGACATCAGGACACTGTTTTAAGAACAGTCAAATGGGTGACTCTTGACGGAACCTTGAACAGTTTAAATATAACTGTTTTACATGAGTATTGGCTTCCCGTTTTCTGTTCGTGCAGCAGATTTTTATCACCTATCTTCTTATATTTATAGTTTTTACGTTGTTTCCTAACCTAACATATTTTAGAAATGTTACTGATAATCTTCATACATTAACACATACCTAAATGTACTCCTGTTAGCTCTTTTGGGGGCTAGTTTCTTTGCTCTAGATCTTGTGCTCTTATGCTACTTTTCAAATCTTTTCGATCACATGAGTGGAAAGTGGACAAGTTACTACTGTTTCACTAATCCTTTAAAGTGATTTGGGACACGAGCGGAGCTTATCACGACACAGACACTGTAGTAAGAGATCTGGTATGAACTGTTATTGTAATCAGTGGTGCAGTCTTAGCTTCTTCGTCTCACACCAGTGTTGATGATGGGTTGATTTCCGTAACCGATTTTTATTGCCGATGTATGCCACTGTCTGGGATTACTTAAGACAAGTGTCAGACGTCTACCTTGTTTGAAGGAACAAACACCTGGACACACTCTACGCTTCACACACACACACACACACACACACACAACACACACACCACAACACAACACACACACACACACACACACACACACACACACACACACACACACGTACACACTCTTCGATGAACTTTTTTTGTACAACTAGACTGTCAAAGCCTTTAGAGTCATAAAATTACTAATAAAAAGACGTACACCCACTGTCATTGAACAATGTCACAAAACGAATACAACTGGCATGATCAGGAACGGGGAAAGTGTCTCCAAGATATGGTAGGATCTGACTTCCACTTAAAACTTGATTGCCAAGATTGACCTGACGTCCAGTTGCTGTATGGAGATTACCACTGACCTGGGCGCAATGATACTGGCACCAATTATTAATATAATCATGGGGAAATACTGGCACCAAGTCTTTGATAACAATGGTCATCAATCATATACTTTCACGTTACTGTGAAATTGACTAAAGTTAAAAAAAAAGTGTTCACAAACTTCCACGATGACTCTTCTTATCTTCAACAATTTTATCATGGATTTTTATGCTGCGAATACCTATGCTAGATGTATGCTTATGTTTGTTCATAAGCATAATTACCTATTTCAGTTTGTGTAGGGCGTATCTGTGCGTCTGTCATCCTGTGCGGTGGAATTGTCATCGTGAGTCGTTAATAAAGTTCCATTAGCAGCTGGTATAATAAAGCTAGTGAAAAATAAGAGACAGTATTAGGGCATTAATTGTTCATAAAGCATTTAGTGTTGCCTTCTCTTCGTCGCAGCTGCAGCAGAGTAGCAACAGAGAGCTCGACTCGGTTCAACATTCTGCCTCAAGTAATTGTAAATAGATTCCTGCTTTCACTCGAACATTAATATCCCACTCAAGGTGGCGATGAACATATTTGTTCTATAATATGTATTCTAAGTTAGGTTTTGTTATATGTATTTGGAAGAGCTGCTTGGCGACTTTGTGCGCATCGTGTTTGCGTAGCAGTGAGATGCATCTATATGCTGCGTGTAGCTCTCCGGCGTGTATATATGTAAACATAATGACCACCGTACATGGCAGTTGGCGCTGAGCTGTTTGTCTGGGTCGGCGCCGGCCCGGGGGCCAGTATGGCTCGCTCGGCACCGTCTTCCACCTCTTCTTGTCGGAGTAATCCCACTTACCATACATTAACTTCACTTAAAAAGCTAAATATTTTACGAGCATGTCCTCCTTGATCTGTGTTTATAGCGGTCGACGCTTGGCTCCATCAACCAGCATCACTAGTTTCTGGCCTCTACATCCAGTATATTACGTTGAAATCCCCTCCAGTATTAAGTCTCTGTAACTGATGTAAGTTTAGATAATTTAGCCAATTAATGGCTCTTGTTTCTGATCTTCTCATTTTAAATATTTTAACCTTATTTTTCCTGTCAGTTCTTGTACATAGTATGTCGTTATTATGTCTTTCCAAGTCTTCATCCTTTCTGCAATCTCTCTTGTATTCGGGACTGTAGACGCAACATGCAGCGACGTGGCCAAGAGTGACATTAACCTGGCTATTACAGCCTCCAAGTCCATAAAAGATCTTATCAAAAAGCCACCTTTTACTTCTCTCCCCCCCCCCAGTTCCTATAGCTGGAATCTGCACTATACTGTGTGGGCACTGCGATAAGAGGTACGTGGGGGGGGGGGAGGCATAAAGAATTGGCAAGAGCCTGTCTGTTATATTATCAGAACATAAATAGGCATGCAGCAGGGACGACCACAACACCTAGGAGTTCATCTGTTGAGCTGGAGTCATGTCCAAGTTATCATCATTGAACTTGAACTTAAGAACCAGCGGTACCTCGAAGATTCTTCTATCACTGTTACCAACACAGTAGAATGGAAAGTAGGAAGTTACATCTGCTCTACCTTGGTCTATATGATTTTTTAACCACGTTTCGCCCTGTGCACATCGTCACACAGTCGTCAGTGTGTGTACTTACCTATATGCGGTTGT
>NC_069431.1:13776310-13798810 GCF_026875155.1 Cherax quadricarinatus | reverse complement strand
ACAAGTCTCCCACTAGTCAACTGTACGATGCTGCTTCAACAAGTCTCCCACTAGTCACTGTACGATGCTGCTATCAACAAGTCTCCCACTAGTCACTTGTACGATGCTGCTATCAACAATCTCCCACTAGTCACTTGTACGATGTTGCTATCAAACAAGTCACCCACTAGTCACTTGTACGATGCTGCTATCAACAAGTCTCCCACTAGTCATTGTACGATGCTGCTATCAACAAGTCTCCCATTAGTCACTTGTACGATGTTGCTATCAACAAGTCTCCCACTAGTCACTTGTACGACGTTGCTATCAACAAGTCTCCCACTAGTCACTTGTACGACGTTGCTATCAACAAGTCTCCCACTAGTCACTTGTACGATTGCTATCAACAAGTCTCCCACTATCATTGTACGATGTTGCTATCAACAAGTCTCCCACTAGTCACTTGTACGATGCTGCTATCAACAAGTCTCCCACTAGTCACTTGTACGATGCTGCTATCAACAAGTCTCCCACTAGTCACTTGTACGAAACTGCTATCAACAAGTCTCCCACTAGTCACTTGTACGATGTTGCTATCAACAAGTCTCCCAATAGTCACTTGTACGATGCTGCTATCAACAAGTCTCCCACTAGTCACTTGTACGATGTTGCTATCAACAAGTCTCCCACTAGTCACTTGTACGAAATGCTTATCAACAAGTCTCCCACTAGTCACTTGTACGATGTTGCTATCAACAAGTCTCCCACTAGTCACTTGTACGATGCTGCTATCAACAAGTCTCCCTAGTCACTTGTACGATGTTGCTATCACAAGTCTCCCACTAGTCACTTGTACGATGCTGCTATCAACAAGTCTCCCACTAGTCACTTGTACGATGTGCTATCAACAAGTCTCCCACTAGTCACTTGTACGACGTTGCTATAACAAGTCTCCCACTAGTCACTTGTACGATGTTGCTATCAACAAGTCTCCACTAGTCACTTGTACGATGCTGCTATCAACAAGTCTCCCACTAGTCACTTGTACGAAACTGCTATCAACAAGTCTCCCACTAGTCACTTGTACGAATACTGCTACAACAAGTCTCCCACTAGTCACTTGTACGATGTTGCTATCAACAAGTCTCCCACTAGTCACTTGTACGATGCTGCTATCAACAAGTCTCCCACTAGTTCACTTGTACGATGCTGCTATCAACAAGTCTCCACTAGTCACTTGTACGATGCTGGTATCAACAAGTCTCCCACTAGTCACTTGTACGACGTTGCTATAACAAGTCTCCCACTAGTCACTTGTACGATGTTGCTATCAACAAGTCTCCCACTAGTCACTTGTACGACGTTGCTATCAACAAGTCTCCCACTAGTCACTTGTACGATGCTGCTATCAACAAGTCTCCCACTAGTCACTTGTACGATGTTGCTATCAACAAGTCTCCCACTAGTCACTTGTACGATGCTGCTATCAACAAGTCTCCCACTAGTCACTTGTACGATGCTGCTATCAACAAGTCTCCCACTAGTCACTTGTACGAAACTGCTATCAACAAGTCTCCCACTAGTCACTTGTACGATGTTGCTATCAAAAGTCTCCCACTAGTCACTTGTACGATGCTGCTATCAACAAGTCTCCCACTAGTCACTTGTACGATGTTGCTATCAACAAGTCTCCCACTAGTCACTTGTACGAAACTGCTATCAACAAGTCTCCCACTAGTCACTTGTACGATGTTGCTATCAACAAGTCTCCCACTAGTCACTTGTACGATGCTGCTATCAACAAGTCTCCCACTAGTCACTTGTACGATGTTGCTATCAACAAGTCTCCCACTAGTCACTTGTATGATGCTGCTATCAACAAGTCTCCCACTAGTCACTTGTACGATGTTGCTATCAACAAGTCTCCCACTAGTCACTTGTACGACGTTGCTATAACAAGTCTCCACTAGTCACTTGTACGATGTTGCTTATCAACAAGTCTCCCACTAGTCACTTGTACGATGCTGCTATCAACAAGTCTCCCACTAGTCAACTTGTTACGAAACTGCTATCATACAAGTCTCCCACTAGTCACTTGTACGGAAACTGCTATCAACAAGTCTCCCACTAGTCACTTGTACGATGTTGCTATCAACAAGTCTCCACTAGTCACTTGTACGATGTGCTATCAACAAGTCTCCCACTAGTCACTTGTACGATGCTGCTATCAACAAGTCTCTCACTAGTCACTTGTACGATGCTGGTATCAACAAGTCTCCCACTAGTCACTTGTACGACGTTGCTATCAACAAGTCTCCCACTAGTCACTTGTACGATGTTGCTATCAACAAGTCTCCCACTAGTCACTTGTACGACGTTGCTATCAACAAGTCTCCCACTAGTCACTTGTATGACGTTGCTATCAACAAGTCTCCCACTAGTCACTTGTATGACGTTGCTATCAACAAGTCTCCCACTAGTCACTTGTACGATGTTGCTATCAACAAGTCTCTCACTAGTCACGTGTACGATGTTGCTGTCAACAAGTCTCCCACTAGTCACTTGTACGACGTTGCTATCAACAAGTCTCCCACTAGTCACTTGTACGATGTTGCTATCAACAAGTCTCCCACTAGTCACTTGTACGATGTTGCTATCAACAAGTCTCCCACTAGTCACTTGTACGACGTTGCTATGAACAAGTCTCCCACTAGTCACTTGTACGACGTTGCTATCAACAAGTCTCCCACTAGTCACTTGTACGATGCTGCTATCAACAAGTCTCCCACTAGTCACTTGTACGACGTTGCTATCAACAAGTCTCCCACTAGTCACTTGTACGATGCTGCTATCAACAAGTCTCCCACTAGTCACTTGTACGACGTTGCTATCAACAAGTCTCCCACTAGTCACTCAAGCTAGGGCAGAGGAGTCTGCAAGTCACTAACAGAGGGCGCCGCTGCCCTTTACGTTTTTTTTATGCTACTGTAGTAAAGGTCGTTTCAGAAGACGTTGCTGCCTTGCTCTCTTCTTTAGTGTAGTGGAGCTGACTTGAGGTTGTTCTGGGTCACTGCTCACTTCCATAATCTTTACAGAACGAAAGTAAACAAATGGATCCGAAGCTATATTCAGTTAGTCTTAATTAGTTTCAGCTGGGGAGATACAGTCCTTTTAACAAATTTAAACAAATGTATTGTTAAACATGCAGTAATCTCGAACAAGTGATTGAAGATACAAAACAACCATAGGGGGAGTTGAATGATAGCTCTAGGCCTTTCTTATTGCAGTCAACACATTATCAGTAGCTTCCAATGTTGCAGACATAAGTAGCAAGTCTAAGCAGATTAGCTCGATTCGAGCTAGAACGTTCTCCTGGTTGTATTGTATATTGTTAAACATATTAAACATTGCGTAAAGTTGTCTGTACTATACGCAGGGCCGGATTAAGAAGTCTCCGGGCCCTAGGCTATTCAGATTGGCGGGGCCCCTTTGAGTTACGGGTAAGCGAGGCGACCCCTTCCAGCTTGGAGGTGGGGACGGGGTCGGTGTGAGCCTGTTTAAGGTCTAATTAAATACATTCTGGCTATTTAAATTAAATTTAATAGGGAAAGTACATCAAGACAACCAAAACCATTTACCAACAGCCATTATAACTATCTTGTTAAATCATGCATTTTAAAGAGAATAAACTCAAGACAGCATAGTATTACTAGATTAGGCTATTAAAGTAGTGACATCATGTACCTATTATATTCAGCATAACTACTACAGCACTATTATTCCCTTTATAAATCACTGACCATTATTGTTATCATTGCATCATGCATAAGACTATCAAATCATATAAACTCAAGAAAGTAAAGAATTGTTTATATTCACATTCACAGGCACTTCTTAAGTAAACTTTTTTCTGGATTTCATATTGGCAAAATCATCAATTATATTCTGAAAATCAATATTTCTTGTTAGATCAGACTCAATGGTCAACAGGGCTAGGTTTAACAATTTGTCTTGGCTCATTAGTTGAACGGAAGCTGGTTTTTCACTCTTTTCAAAACAGAAAATGAACGTTCTCCTTCACAGTTAGTAGCTGGAAGTGTTAGGTAAAGGCGATACACTATGTCAACATTAGGGAAGGTTTCTGAGATACCTGCATTTCTTAAATGTTTCAAAGCAGCTGAGGGCGCACATTTTTCAGGTGGAGCTTTAATCTGATTCATATACCCAGAAAAATGAACTATTTCTTCAACAAATGTGTCCTGAACATCTGCTGAAAGGTGTTGTTCCAACTTTAATGCAGCTTCTCTCAATTCTGCATCTGGCATAGTAGTAATTTTGAACAGAATCCAAACTTGTCATTGAGATTCTGGTAGATTTCTTTTCTTTTCACCAATTCTGTAATCAGTGAATCCAGAATGACGAAGTATGTAGCTGTCTTACATTTCTGCCTTGGTAGCAACACAATTTCTTGTCTGGCTCTTCAAAATTGCGTTCCTCTTCCTTGACCGCTGATGATCAGCCCGGTAACTGTAGTCTTTCACCAGCAGTTTAGCTTTCTCTTCAAACATTTCAAAAGCTTCATCATTGCGAAGTGAGCTTACAAATTCCACTAAGCCTGCATAGAGCTTAGCACAAGTAGCCATTTCAATTTCAATTTTCTGAAGTGTCTTGTTCGTGGCATTTAACGGTCCAGTATACAGTCCAAAGCACACAGAGTAAGCCAATTCAAAATCTTCCAATTTTGATGCTAAGCTGGCTGCATCGCTTCTTGTAGTTGCTGTCTGGTCTTCATCTCTGCTATTTGGATCAAAGCAGAACGTATTTCAGCAAAGCTGTCTTTCAAAGCATGTGTTGCATCATGCTGCGCTGACCACCTTGTTGTTGATAATGATTTGATGACATCTCCATGATGGTTGACTTGAGTATACTCCACCGATGCGTTTGAAGCAGAGAAAAAATTAAAGAGTGCTTGTAAAAGTCCAAAAATGAAACTGCAGTGACACAACACTCCGCAGCACATGACCCAACAAGATTAAGAGAATGTGCTGAGCAGGGCACATATTCAGCAAGTGGGTTGATTGCTTGATACGGGCTTGCAATCCATATATTTACCCGAAATGTTACTTGCATTGTCGTAGCTCTGGCCACGGCAATCCATAATAGAGAGATCATGTTTCAAGCAGAGTTCCAGTACTACATTCATCATTGTTTTCTCCATCATGGCCTGAAAGAGGATTGAATTTTATAAAGTGCTCTACAGGCTTACCACTGGAGTCGACAAAGCGAACAATGAATGTCAATTGATCTGTATGTGAAATATCTGGTGTTGAATCTACTCTTATTGCAAAGTATTTTGCAGTTTTCACAGCTGCTATGGTGTTATTGAGGACCTTCTTAGTCATCACTTCAATAAATTCATTGCATATAGTAGATAACATGTAAGACACAGTGCCCCTTCCTGCATTCCCAAGGCGTGACACATGATTTGCTAAGAATGGATCGAATTGTACTAACAGTTCTATGATCCCTAGGAAATTGCCATTGTTTTCCGAACCAAAAACCTCATTTTCTCCACGGAAAGCAAGTCCTCTTAGAGCTAAGAATTTTACAACAGCAACAACTCTTTCTAGAACATTTCTCCAATTAAGTGCGCTCTTTTTCAGTTTGATTTTCCAAATGAGAATCCAATAAAGCCTTTTTTCTGTGCACGAAATACACTGGCTAAATGCAGCTCCTGTGAGTGGTGCTGTTTTCATGTTCCTCGAAACGCTTGGAATTTTCAAGTCATTGAACCCCTGTGTGAAGGTATTTCTTTGGTAGAAAATAGCTTGCATGCTGAACAGTACACTTTTCCTGAGCTTTCAGAGTATACCATCCATGATCTTTTCACAGTTTCTGAATTTGCAAGCTTCCTATAAAACATAGATGACTTTAAACAACGACGACTTCCATCATCATAAATCCTTGCTGATTTCCTAAAGTCAATGTTCAGAGTTTGACTGAAGTTTTCTGCATGAAAGCATTACGTAGAGAATCTGGGATTACATTTGGCCATGAGGCAGGATCTTTTAAGACAAATCCTGTGGATGAAATGTCCGTTGAGACAATTGAGAGGAGACACAAAAGAAGTAGATGCTGGCTGAGAATAATGGAGGGAGGGCTTCCTGTATGATCTGACGTATCTGCAGATTCAACTGTACTGGTAACATCAGAAAGTGTTTTCGTGAGCATGTCTGTGATCTTTCTGCAGCTTCCTACATCTTTCTTTTTCTGTTCTTCTTCTTGAATTTTCTTCTTTCTTTTCTGTGACCCACTCGCATAAGAACGTCCAACATCACGTTCACGAGATGCCATAATGAGGATGTATCACTGTCTGTAATCATGCAAATACAAATTTTTCATTATCAATTATTATTAATTTTTTAATTATTATTAAAAAAATTTCTGTCAATTGGGGGGATATGGCCCTTGTAGCCCCCTTTCCTCTGGCTGCGCATCTAAAAATTCAAAACGTTACCAGAAAGGAGTCATATACAGAACTTTTACCATAGATTAGGTTAGTGATTTGGGCTACGAATATTTTACTAATTCATCCTCCTTGATCTCCAATTTACTTAAACAGAAATCATACTGAGTCCAAGAACAATGCACAATGGTATTTATATTACCATTTTCATAACCAAACTAATCATTATGTTTTGCATGATATATGGCCTACCACCTGTACCTGGTAAAGTGTATGGTAGAGTTATAATTGAAAGAATTAAGAGTAAGACGGAGAATAGGATAGCAGATGAACAAGGAGGCTTTAGGAAAGGTAGGGGGTGTGTGGACCAGGTGTTTACAGTGAAACATATAAGTGAACAGTATTTAGATAAGGCTAAAGAGGTTCTTTGTGGCATTTATGGATTTGGAAAAGGCGTATGACAGGGTGGATAGGGGGGCAATGTGGCAGATGTTGCAAGTGTATGGTGTAGGAGGTAGGTTACTGAAGCAGTGAAGAGTTTTTTACGAGGATAGTGAGGCTCAAGTTAGAGTATGTAGGAAAGAGGGAAATTTTTTCCCAGTAAAAGTAGGCCTTAAGACAAGGATGTGTGATGTCACCGTGGTTGTTTAATATATTTATAGATGGGGTTGTAAGAGAAGTAAATGCGAGGGTCTTGGCAAGAGGCGTGGAGTTAAAAGATAAAGAATCACACACAAAGTGGGAGTTGTCACAGCTGCTCTTTGCTGAGACACTGTGCTCTTGGGAGATTCTGAAGAGAAGCTGCAGAGATGGTGGATGAATTTGGTAGGGTGTGCAAAAGAAGAAAATTAAAGGTGAATACAGGAAAGAGTAAGGTTATGAGATAACAAAAAGATTAGGTGATGAAAGATTGAATATCAGATTGGAGGGAGAGAGTATGGAGGAGGTGAACGTATTCAGATATTTGGGAGTGGACGTGTCAGCGGATGGGTCTATGAAAGATGAGGTGAATCATAGAATTGATGAGGGAAAAAGAGTGAGTGGTGCACTTAGGAGTCTGTGGAGACAAAGAACTTTGTCCTTGGAGGCAAAGAGGGGAATGTATGAGAGTATAGTTTTATACCAACGCTCTTATATGGGGTGAAGCGTGGGTGATGAATGTGCAGCGAGGAGAAGGCTGGAGGCAGTGGAGATGTCATGTCTGAGGGCAATGTGTGGTGTGAATATAATGCAGAGAATTCGTAGTTTGGAAGTTAGGAGGAGGTGCGGGATTACCAAAACTGTTGTCCAGAGGGCTGAGGAAGGTTGTTGAGGTGGTTCGGACATGTAGAGAGAATGGAGCGAAACAGAATGACTTCAAGAGTGTATCAGTCTGTAGTGGAAGAAGGCGGGGTAGGGGTCGGCCTAGGAAGGGTTGGAGGGAGGGGGTAAAGGAGGTTTGTGTGCGAGGGGCTTGGACTTCCAGCAGGCATGCGTGAGCGTGTTTGATAGGAGTGAATGGAGACAAATGGTTTTTAATACTTGACGTGCTGTTGGAGTGTGAGCAAAGTAACATTTATGAAGGGATTCAGGGAAACCGGCAGGCCGGACTTGAGTCCTGGAGATGGGAAGTACAGTGCCTGCACTCTGAAGGAGGGGTGTTAATGTTGCAGTTTAAAAACTGTAGTGTAAAGCACCCTTCTGGCAAGACAGTGATGGAGTGAATGATGGTGAAAGTTTTTCTTTTTCGGGCCACCCTGCCTTGGTGGGAATCGGCCAGTGTGATAATAATAATAATAATGGCCTACCACCATAGATAAGGACATGAGAATTAAAGAATGCAGGGACAGTTTTCAGTTTCACCAACCAACGATTTTCTGATGTGGCTTATGTGTTTCTGGGAAATATGTAGTAAATTAATTGATGTTCTACATCACTTCCGTCGCAACTTGAAAACTAAGCATTTGCGACGGAAGTGATGTAGAACATCAATCATGAGATCTGTTATTGAAAATGATAAACACTTAAGACAGGACAAAGTGCTTTTAAAACCTACAAACGGAAGTCAGTTTGCGTTTTTAGGTTTTTCTTTATAGTATTTTTACCAAAAATGCGTCTTTAAAACTGGTCCATTGATCCTTAACATTTAGAGGCGAAAACAAACATTTATCCATACACATCAATGTCTATCAACAACTACTTCAGTTAATTTGTCACAGTACAAGTCTAGATAACGTGTAATTACTACAGAAAATTGGAGAGGAATCTCCCATACTCACCCATTAGCGGGAAAACACAGTTGTTCTGATGTAAACAAAGGCGTGTTGAGTGTTGCCATCTATGGTTAGGTTTATTTATTTTTATTTTATTTTATTTAATTATTTATTTTTGTTTTTGATTCATTTTTTAAAAATCAGTTTTACTCTCCAACACTTGAACTTTTTAGGTAGGGACACCTTTGCACTTGCACCATGTGCGCAGTCTTGGATGAGCCCCTGAACCCCTTGGACTGCGGGGCCCCCCAAATGCGCGGGGCCCTAGGCAGATGCCTAGTTTGCCTATGCAGTAATCCGGCCCTGACTATACGAGTATTTTGTGTGTAGTAATAAACCCGTGTGGGTCATTCAGCATGAGGAGTGGTAGAGGCTCGATCCTCCTTCCACTAGTCACTTGACGGATACACACACTACCTACCTACTCGATAACTCCCTCTTCAGTAGTGCAGTAGAATGTTACGTAAGAACATAAGAATGGAGGATTACTGCAGTAGGCCTACTGGCCCAAATTAGACAGTTTTTTCACTCCCACCCATCTGCTTGTCCAAAATTCTTCTCAAAGTTACCCAAGATTTAGGTTCACTACCTCAGATACTAATCAGACCCAGCCTTTCTCACTCATTTATCTCTAACTCACTGATATCTACTCCGGCAAAGGCAGCGTAGTAATGTGAGGTCCTCAGCTCAACTGGAGGGAGTCTGGTGACTGTGAGAGAAGTGGTAATGTAATACACAACTCACACATTGAAGACTGATACTTAGGACGACGTTACTCCGTCATTAGTGTCAGTCTCCTATGTGCGGGTTATTTGTGTATTGTTCCTGTCACGGTATTTTTAATAATGTAATATCTAGATCAGGGACTGGGAAAAGGTGGTTAGAAAATATCAAGGTGAACATATGAATTATAGACGATTGAGGTTTAAAAGATAACTGTCATTTTGCCAAATTAGAAAGTGAAAAATTGTATATGCACTTAATCCGCCTTAATCATCCTGATTATAAAAGAATATATGTCGCTGATGTTGATTAACATTAAATAAATTTAAGCTGACCCAAGATAAGTTAATTATATAACTAACTCAAATTACGTTCAGTATAGCAAGGTTAAGTGAAGCGTCTAAGTTAGTTTTGACGTAACATTTGTTTTTAAACCGTTTCAGATAAATAGAATAATGTATAAAATAAATTTTCAGAATATGCCTTTTATTCAGGACACCTCTCCCTAAGTGACACTTTTGTTTATTCGCCACGACATATACGAGAAGGAGGCTGACGAATATTGTCTGCGTGGCCTCAAGTATGCTTGTTTCCAAGTGCTGGTATGCAAGGCATAACGAAAGTCAACATCACCATCAAGATGAACCTTATTACGGCTGAGAGAGAGAGAGAGAAAAAAAATCTCAACATCCCTCTGTTCAGGTAATCCCATGAACCGCCTTGATCTCATCACAGTCAATCTCTGGAAGAGTAGCAGACCGCTGGTGTGGGACTGTACCTGCGTATCTTCTCTGGCAGACACCTAAAAATCCCTTTTAGTGTTGGGCAGTAGGGCGGAGCTGCTAATTATAGAGAAGACTCTAAGCTCAACAAATATGGGGACCTGAGCCACCAGTATCTCTATGCCGCAGAATGGTTCGCCTTCGAACCGTGGGGCAAGCGTGCAATAGGCTTCCTCAAGGAACTGGGTTCCAGGCTTTTTGATAGTACCAGAGGCCCAAAGGCTATCACCTTCCTGTTCCAGCGTCTCAGTGTTGCCATCCAGCGAGAAAACGGATGTTGCATTCATGGTTCCAGTTCGATTTCTGAGGAGTTGTTTTAAAATACTGTTATAACACACACACACACACACACACATATAGATTATATATATATATATATATATATATATATATATATATATATATATATATATATATATATATATATATATAATCCTTGATAATGTAAGAAGTCACGAAAGTGCTTGGAGATTTTTATCTCATATAGGTATATTTTGTCCAGACACAGACAACATATATACTGTGAGCAACTCTCAGTTAGTTTGTATGACTAATTACCTACAGTCATGCAACATAAACACTAACCACGCAGCGATGGCTCTTCTTAGAGTTCCATTAATCTCGCAAATTCAACATGGACCACTATCGTGTAGTCCTTGACCGCAGGAAACCACATACCTGAAACAATAACTACTTATGCAGCCCCGGAATTACCCTGAAGCCACAGATAGTTTCATCGTACCCGGCTTTATCTTTAGAGACAGAACGCAGTGCGTACCTGTCACCGCACTCACCAGAACCACGGGGGTCGAGAGAGCATCGTGCATACCAACACCATCCACGGCGCCAATCCCACCTTCAGGGGCATCCAAGACATCACTTGGCACAGGGACTTGAGCTTCCCTATCAGGATGTTCTTCAGACTTCCAGTGGCGACCACAGCTGGCAACTGACTGCCTGTCCAAACCAGGTGTCATGTCTTTGCCATATATGTAGGTGGGTACGCTCCAGGGGCAGCGTCACTACCCTCAGGGTAACTGTTTACCATCAACAACACGCAATATAGCCTGCAAAGTAGGCACTTCAGGGTAACCTTGGATTGCTTAGTTATATTTTATTATTTCTACCTGCGCAGTATTATGCAGATATATTGACTGATTAACAAAAAGAATCTCGACGAGAAAGCACATGGGGAACCGTCCTCATAACCCAGCCCAGGGTACTGACTACGAGAAAGAATCCTTACCTAAACATCTCCCTATCCCTCTGTAAATACTCTGTTATATATATATATATATATATATATATATATATATATATATATATTATATATATATATATATATATATATATATGCAATAAGATCACAGTAAACAGGTGATATATGCCAGTAACTTGTATCACTCCCAATATATTTATGTATGTATGTAAAGTTACTGATATCATAGCGGGGTGTGGCCCAATTTTTTATTATTGCCACGTTAATTTCGTTTAGGCTATTACAGTATCAATGCTTGTGGGATTTTTCTAATGCTATAATATTCATCTTCTGGCTATGGGCGCTGGTATGCCTCGGGGCACTTCCTGTATCCCTCCCTCCCTCCTTTCTCTCTTTCTCTCACTCCAGTGAAGACATCCTTTAGGAACGTACTTGCCTAGACATCCTCCTAATTTTTTTGTAATTTTGCAAGCATATATATATATTATATATATATATATGTTGTGTGTTGTGTGTGTGTGTGTGTGTGTGTGTGTGTGTGTGTGTGTGTGTGTGTGTGTATGTATGTATATGTATATGTATGTATGTCGTGCCGAATAGGTCCTATTGGTCAATTAGCAAGAACTCATTTAAAATTAAGTCCTTTCTGAAAAAAATCTCTTCTACGTTTTTAAATATATTTTTTCATTTATGTTAATGTAAAAATTAATAATTTTGTACCAAAAGAACCTTAGAAAACTTACCTAACCTTATTATAACAAGCAAAATTTAATTTAGCCTCATCCAACTAAAAATATTTTAGATAAGTTTTCAATAATTTAATAATAAGCAAGCACAATAAAATATATTCTTTTCGTTAGGTTCAGAATGATTTTGCGAAATTATTGCATACACAAACCGGAATGGTGTCTTAGATACTGCCGAAAGTGAGGCAGTATTTCAGACTCCATTTTATGGTTCAGCTTCACATTGTTCCAGACAATGGAGCTGAACACTTCTCCAGCCTGAGGGACTGACCACCTCAAAACTATTTGTCCAAGGTTGATGGACTGATTACATAATCTTTACTACTTTGTCTGCTGCCCTTGCATTTGACTGACGAAGCCTATTGTGTAGGCGAAAAGTTTCACTCAACAATAAAAATACTCAACTGTTGCAATTGTGACTTACTTTCCACACTACATCCTTTAAGGACTTTTGTTTCAAGGAATTAGAAATGTTTTCCAATTCCTTGGATCACATCTCATTACCTCCCATTCCTCAGGCGTTGTATGTTCCTTACAGGTTTAGAGCTTCTGAATTTATATAATAATTTAGATTTCCGCCATTAAAATGTTAACATCTTTTGTTGATATAATGTCAGAGCATTTTGTGTTTCATCAAGTGTTGCCACTACTCACCGTACTCAGTGTTTCTTGAATGATAATACATCTGAAAAATGTAGTTTGTATATAAGGATTAAAGCCTGTGAGGCTGCTTATAGCTTTAACACCACCGTGTCAGGATGTTTTAGTCCCTAAAAAGGGACTAGATTAAATGCACAGCTTATATATACCGAGAGGCATATATCCCTTGGTGTATATATCTTGGTGCATATACTTTGGTGTACTTACCTTGGTGCATATATCTTGGTGTATATATCTTGGTGTATATACCTTGGTGTATATATCTTGGTGTATATATCTTGGTGTAAATACTTTGGTGTACATATCTTGGTGCTTATATCTTAGTGTATATACCTTGGTGTATATATCTTGGTGTATATACCTTGATGTATATATCTTGGTGTATATATCTTGGTGTATATACATAGATGTATATACCTTGGTGTCTATACTCTTCTATCTGAATATAAAACGAATAAAAAGGCGCAATACCATGACCAGAACAGTGTACTAGATAATGGTCCAAGTCGGGCCGAAACATCGTCAAAAGTTTGTCTCAACCTATATGCGAGTTATTTGTGTATTGTCTGAGTGTATGCTTCTACAGTCTGGCTTCAGTAACGCTGACTTCAATAATCTTAACTGAAACTTGGGTTTTCACCTGTACATATTATAATGAGTATCTCTGAATGGGTGCACACTGAAATCAACACTGAAGGTATATCTTAATTTATGTGCAATTAGAGTTTACCTTAATCCCAGTAACCTCGTATATGGGATTAAAGTACTTTCAATTGGTGGTTAACAGGTAATATGCAGTCTTAACAGCTCTCGTGAATAGACAGAATTAAAACCTAATTAACCAAAAAGCAGCTAGTCTTTTTGAAATTACTCCATCTGTTGTCTGTGTGTACAAATAGTTGAAATTTGTTTTATTTGTTACTTTTGCATTGTTTTCGTTTAGTTTTGTGTACACTCACAAATTTATAAAAGTTTGTGTTTGCTGGTATTCAGTCCTACTTCACGGCCTCTCCACCTAAATTGTGTGTGCGTGTCTGTGTTTATGTATACTCAAAAATACTGAAAATGTCCCAGCTGCATATGAACTAGTGTATCCGGGTGGGTTAGACACGCTAGGAATATTAATTTGCACGAATGCAACACAAGAGTCATGGTCATCAATGACTCCAGGCTCTGTATTGCACTGGGTTCCCGGCTGCTTCAGGGTCTTGTAGTATCCTGGATCCCACAGCTGCTGCAGGCTCTTTATTACTCCCTGGTCCACCATGCTGCAGGCTCTTCATTACTCCCTGGTCCACCATGCTGCAGGCTCTTTATTACTCCCTGGTCCACCATGCTGCAGACTTTATTACTACCTGGTCCACCATGCTGCAGGCTCTTTATTATTCCCTGGTCCACCATGCTGCAGCCTTTATTTCTACCTGATCCACCATGCTGCAGTCGTGTGGGGTTCGGTACGAGATACGAGGGTTGAAGGTAAACACCTTGTTGGATGGTAACACTATATATTATCAGACTGTGGTAAGGAATGGATGGGCCCAGCCTGGATGGATGTCTAAACGCCGACTGAGAGCGGGGCAGCTCGTCTCACTCGCTCGCTGCATCCCGTGACGTCATACAGTCACAGGCCTAAGGGATCTTCTATATAAACACATGGATGGTACTTTGATACTCAGCTAATCTATATAACACATATAAGGGGATCAGCAACTATGCTGACAGCTCGGTCATGTTACGTAGGTCGTCTCGACATACACTACTATGCTATAGGCTGAACAGGCAGGTGGTTCTGGGCTGATTCTATACAATAACAAATTCATATATAACTTAGAACTAATGGATGGTATCATACTGGATGTTAACAAAATGAGTTTTACGTAATGGGTAGTTTAACGTAATATCAGTATTGTTATAACGTAATAGGATGTTATCAATTGTATGCACATCTACGATCTAATATATAAAACAAATCATTGTACAATATGATGGATATTGATCGATCGATCTAGTATTCATGACTCTATATACGATATCTAGGAATATTAAATATATATATATATATATATATATATATATATATATATATATATATATATATATATATATATATATATATATATATATATATACAAGGTGAAATTAACAGCAAAGGCATCTGGTGCGCACTCAGATCATTACTGTCAAATTCTCAGAATACGGAGGGAACGTGAACACAAAAATTCTGACAAACTGATCAGTTAATAACAAACAGTTGACAATTTCCTTCATCTCGGACATCTAATTGTATAGGCTGTTTACATCTAAACCCAATTCTGCGAGGGTGGTTTACGTATGCAGAATGGTTATCATCTCTGGGAGGATCGAATTCCTCTGCAATGGCTAACACATGCCTTGACTGAGGGAGATCTGACGAGTATCTACAAAAGATACAGCTACATGGACGATCTGAACGAGTATCTACAAAAGATACAGCTACATTCACTAGTGACTGTAGAATTACTAACTCTTCTACTAGGAGTACTCAACTCGACTGTTTGATACAGTAATTCTTGGCTCATTACAAAGTCACTAATGGGTGC
Source organism: Cherax quadricarinatus (assembly GCF_026875155.1). Taxonomy (NCBI): domain Eukaryota; kingdom Metazoa; phylum Arthropoda; class Malacostraca; order Decapoda; family Parastacidae; genus Cherax; species Cherax quadricarinatus. Next base: position 13,783,404 of record NC_069431.1, on the reverse strand, counting down.
TGGTGGCTTCACAGTCAGAATAAGATCTTCCTGGAGCAGGAATCGAATCACCAGAACACAAGGGATCGGTTCTTTCTTGCTGGAGGAATGAACAAACTCGGTGGAGTGGATGACTCTCCCCGGTCCACCATGCTGCAGCCTTTATTACTACCTGGTCCACCATGCTGCAGACTCTTTATTACTCCCTGGTCCACCAGCTGCTGCAGGCTCTTTATTACTCCCTGGTTTACCATGCTGCAGACTTTTTATTACTCCCTAGTCCACTAGCTGCTGCAGCTCTTTATTACTCCCCGGTCCACCATGCTGCAGACTCTGTTACTCCCCGGTCCACCATGTTGTAGGCTCTTTATTACTCCCTGGTCCACAATGCTGCAGACTCTTTATTACTACCTGATCCATCAACTGCTGCAGGCTCTTTATTACTCCCCGGTCCACCATGCTGTAGGCTCTTTATTACTCCCTAATCCACAATGCTGCAGACTCGGTTACTCCCCGGTCCACTATGTTGTAGGCTCTTTATTACTCCCCGGTCCACAATGCTGCAGGCTCTTTATTACTCCCCGGTCCACCATGCTGCAGCCTTTATTACTTCTTGGTCCATCATGCTGCTGTAGGCTCATTATTACTCCCAGATCCACCATACTCCTACAGGCTCTTTATTACTCCCTAGTCCACCATGCTCCTACAGGCTCTTTATTACCCCCTGATCCACCATGCTGCAGACTCTTTATTACACCCTGGTCCCCCAGTAGCTCCAGACACTGTATTACCTCTGTTCTCTCAGCAGCTGCAGACCTTGTATTACCCCCAGTCTCCCTGGAGCTGCAGACCTTGTATTCCCCGTGGTCTCCCTGCATCTGCAGACCTTGTATTACCTCTGATCTCCAACAGCTGCAGACCTTTTATAACCCCTGGTCTCCCTGCATCTGCAGATCTTATATTACCCCTGACCTCTCAGCAGCTGCAGACCTTTTATCCCCCCTGGTCTCCCTGCATCTGCAGATCTTGTATTACCCCTGACCTCCCAGCAGCTGCAGACCTTGTATTACCTCTGATCTCCCAGCAGCTGCAGACCTTTTATCCCCCCCTGGTCTCCCTGCATCTGCAGATCTTGTATTACCCCTGACCTCCCAGCAGCTGCAGACCTTGTATTACCTCTGATCTCCCAGCAGCTGCAGACCTTTTATAACCCCTAGTCTCCCTGCATCTGCAGATCTTATATTTCCCCTGACCTCTCAGCAGCTGCAGACCTTGTATTACCCCTGGTCTTCCAGCAGCTGCAGACATTGTATTATCCCTGGTCTCCCAGCAGCTGCAGACTTTGTATGACCCCTGGTCTCCCAGCAGCTGCAGACACTGTATTATATCTGGTCTCCCAGCAGCTGCAGATCTTGTATTATCCCTTGTCTCACAGCATCTGCAGACCTTGTATTACCCGTGGTCTTCCTGCAGCTGCAGACCTTGTATTACCGTGGGTCTCTCAGCAGCTGCAGGCCTTGTATTACTCCTGATCTCCCAGCAACTGCAGACTTTGTATGACCTCTGGTCTCCCAGCAGCTGCAGACACTGTTTTACCCCCTGGTCTCCCAGCAGCCGCAGACACTGTATTACCCCTGGTCTTCCAGTAGCTGCAGACAGTATTACCTCTGGTCTCCCAGCAGCTGCAGACACTGTTTTACTCCCTAGTCTCGCACCAGCTGCAGACCTTGTTTTATCCCTGGTCTCCCAGCAGCTGCATACTGCTTTCCTGCACTCTTCACTTCAGTATCAGCGTTAACAATTGTGAAAGTTGTTACTGGTATAACACCTGCCCATCGGCACTCTCCGGTGTTTTTTTCTTCAAAGTCTTCCTCAGGTGAAGTTGTCACAACTTTTTGGTTTAGACGCAGTGTTTTGACTTGACAGTGGTCCGTGCCAGAGCGAAATATCGACGTTAGGTTTCGTATCCCAGGTGCGGGTTATTTGTGAATTTTTCCAGCCACGATGTAGTGACTTTTGTTGTTCAGTGTTGTGCTGAGGTCCATGATTACGTCAGCTGTGAGCAATGCCTCACCAGACAGGTTTTCAGAATATATCACTCCACTATGTGTGTCAAGTTTTAAATGGAGAGAGAGAGAGAGATAACACATGTGTTGCCTCCATTCAGCCACAAGCATGTCATGTTATTACTATTTCAATACTGAAAGAATAAAATTTGAACCCTGGGAACATAAAAATAGTCTAGAGTGAGGCTTATCAAGACTGTTAACCCAGAATAGTAGTTTATTTAGGTACAGGTACACAAATACAGTTACACAAATTATCATATCAGAACATGTGTAAATACCCACTAGGATTACCCCAAAAAAGGTCAATAAGTGACTTATTCCACTGTTAATGTTGTATTAATTCCATTGTAATGTCTTATTGAAAGTTAAAAGCTATTAACTCAGCTGTGGAAATCAGTTACAGTAAAAGGAGGATAAACTGGGAAGTAAGGTATTCACTGTTATATAGTGAAATAGAATGAAATATCATGTTGTTTACAGGTAGGAGATGCGCGAGTAAGATGAAGCAAGTTGCAAGCGCATTCGTGGTTCAGATCGCCGGACGGGTGCAACTTAGGAACGTGGTTTCCTTAAGACCCTGTGCCCCTTTCACCTATCAGTAAAATAGATACTGAGTTTAGTCGATTGATGTGGGTCTCATCCTGGGAAACAAAATGGCTATTTGCCCGAATGCTCTGCATAACACAACAGTTTTCTATATAGTAGTATGTCCCTGATGTCGTCTATAGTCCTGTATACATTGTACATAACTTGTGTAGAAATAAATATGGTTATTTATTAACTCTCGGTGAGATTAATTTCATGATCTGGACGCTTGTACACATGAAGGAATTATTAACATTATGAATGGGTGACAAGGAGTGATGTGAACCATGGGCAACGGTGAGGCCACGAAGGCCGTGATGGTAGACCACGAACCTGTGATGGTGAGCCACGAACCGTGATGATGAGCCACGAACCCTGATGGTGAGCCACGAACCGGTGATGATGTGCCAGAACCCGTGATGATGAGCCACGAACCCGTGATGGTGAGCCACGAACCCGTGATGATGTGCCACGAACCCATGATGGTGAGCCACGAACCCGTGATATGAGCCACGAACCCGTGATGGTGAGCCACGAACCCTGATGGTGAGCCACGAACCGTGATGGTGTGCCACTGAACCCGTGATGGTGAGCCACGAACCCGTGATGGTGTGCCACGAACCCGTGATGGTGTGCCACGAACCCGTGATGGTGTGCCACGAACCCGTGATGGTGAGCCACGAACCCGTGATGGTGTGCCACGAACCCGTGATGGTGAGCCACGAACCCGTGATGGTGAGCCACGAACCCGTGATGGTGTGCCACGAACCCGTGATGGTGAGCCACGAACCCGTGATGGTGTGCCACGAACCCGTGATGGTGTGCCACGAACCCGTGATGGTGAGCCACGAACCCGTGATGGTGTGCCACGAACCCGTGATGGTGAGCCACGAACCCGTGATGGTGTGCCACGAACCCGTGATGGTGAGCCACGAACCCGTGATGGTGTGCCACGAACCCGTGATGGTGTGCCACGAACCCGTGATGGTGAGCCACGAACCCGTGATGGTGAGCCACGAACCCGTGATGGTGTGCCACGAACCCGTGATGGTGTGCCACGAACCCGTGATGGTGAGCCACGAACCCGTGATGGTGAGCCACGAGACCCTGGCTCACCATGATGTGCATTGTTACTGGTATTGTGCTTTCTTACTGGTATTGTTCATTCTTATTGGTATTGTTCTTACTGGTATTGTTCACTCTTACTGGTATTGTTCATTCTTACTGGTATTGTTCACTCTTACTGGTATTGTGCACTCTTACCGGTATTGTGCACTCTTATTGGTATTGTGCACTCTTACTAATATTGTACACTATTACGCAGTGTATTGTAGAGAATATTGTATACCTGGAGAGGGTTTCGGGGGTCAACGCCCCCGCGGCCCGGTCTGTGACCAGGCCTCAATAAATAAAAGCGCTTTATATATAATGTCGTTTCCGGGATTTGTTCTGAAACCGGACGCGTATTATTCCTGGTCAGTCAGAGTGGCCAGGAGCTGAGAGCGAGGTGTGTGTGTGTCAGTACGTGGAGCGCAGCAGAGTAGTAAGATGTTCTAAGACGTCACGGTTTGGAGTTTGTAGGGATAGTGTTTTTTTATAGTTTATACCATAGGTTATTTTATTGGTTTAAGTGCTCTCATATTTACCTGTAAGGCACTAGTGTGCAGAGGTCTGTTTAAGTTTTGGGAGAGTACTAGTACAGCATGCTGGTTGAGTAGCCTGCAGAAAGGGGGAGTGTCATGGAGCCTCCTTTTTTATAAATAATAGTATTTACTCAATAGTAGCAGTATGGTAGTGAGCTAATGTGAGTACTGGGTGAGCTGGAGTGTGGTGATATTGGTATGTAGTAGAGTAGGTTGTATATGTTAATTTACTATTAATAAATAGATATAGTTTTGTGTCCTACCTGGCCCTCGGTTGGTTTATGTGTAGTAATTTAAATGCCGTTGGACTAGGAAGGTTCCCCCCCCCTAGGAGCCAGGACTTTTATTTACGTTACGCAGTCAAAAGCGTAGCATGGGGCCTGAAGGGAAGAATTATCAAATTTAGAATGATAATTCGCATTTGAAGCCTGGAGAGTCGATGTATTATGAGGAAGTACACAAAAACTCACCTATACAAAAATACATATATCTATTAATAGTAAATGAACATATACAGCATACAACCTACTCTACTACTTACCAACATCACCACACTCCAGTTCGTCACTTATACGGTGCGATACCCGTTTGTAGTGATTTGTTTAAGAAACCAGCTAATAATTTACTAAGTTTCTCCTTGAGAGCAGTTCGTCAGCGCCTGTTGACTTGCTTGATATTAATTTATTTGAGGACCAAGTGACCGGTGACTTTCATGCTGCATAATTTATTTTCGATTTTTTCACAAAAGCTGTACTGATAAAACCTTATGTAGATGATATGTAGTTACAGTATAAGGTCTCCTGCTGCTGTATCTGTTTCACTACTTGTCAGCTTATTCTTATTGCCTTTAATATATTTATTATTCGTGTTTCTGTATTCGATATTAACTTGATTAATCTTCATGCAAGAGCGAAAGGTCGTTAATTAATAATGGTTAAATAAGGTAAGTAACATAATAAAGATAAGAAAATTGCATCACTGGTTATTCCACGGTATCCAGAGTTAATTAACATTAAATCTACAATGCTCTTCCAAAAATCACGTTAAATTTAACGAACCGAGCAAAGTATTGGTACGCGGCATGCACCGAATATGTTGCAATTTACTCGGTGGTCATCACACACCCACTGACATGCCCTCTCGACCAGTCAACTAACAATTTATAATGGAACAGGTTATTGAGGGGCCCTACTGTTCGGTTACATTATTCAGTTCAGTCAACCAATAGCGTGAGAGCTGGCCTTCCCAGCCAGGTGGTGGTTATGCTGTACAAACTGGCTGAGTGGCAGACGCTCAGTACTGCTAGTCGTGAGCACTCATACACTCTTGTCTGTTCTGAGGTACAAAACCAACTTTAATGAGTGACTCTTTGCTCTCTGACTCATTATTGTTCTACTGCTGATTATTTAACATTGTAAGTACTGTACATATCTTGGTGAAGGGAATATACGGATAAAGAAAATAGTTTGTGTTTACCTTTTACTGTTTGGTTTGATCCTTGTCTGGAGATTTTGAGTTAGAGCCAGGTACAACTTGCATTGGAATTACTTTCCTGCATTCGCAATAAGGTAATAAATTTATTAGTGTAAATTTGGAATGCGAGTGCATAAAATAGCATATGCATACATAATGTATATATGATTATAAATATATATAATGTATATAAGTATACATAATGTATACAGTATATATATATAATATATATATATATATATATATATATATATATATATATAATATATATATAATATATATATATATATATATATATATATATATATATATATATATATATATATATATATATATATATATATATATATATATATATATGTCGTGCCGAATAGGCAGAACTTGCGATCTTGGCTTAAATAGCAACGCTCATCTTGCCATATAGGACAAGCGAAAATTTGTGTATGCAATAATTTCGCCAAAATCATTCTGAACCTAACGAAAAAAATATATTTCACTGTGTTTGTTTAGTATTAAATTATTGTAAATAAATCTAAAATATATTTAGTTGGGTTAGGCTAAAATAAATTGTTCTTGCTATAATAAGGTTAGGTAAGTTTTCTAAGATTCTTTTGGAGTAAAATTAAAAAAATTTAAATTAACATTAATGAAAAAAATATATCTTTAAACGTATAAGAGAAAATTTTAGAAAGGACTTAATTTTAAACGAGTTCTTGCTAATTGACCAGTTTTACATATTCGGCACGACATATATATATATATATATATATATATATATATATATATAATGTCATGCCGAATAGGCAGAACTTGCGATCTTGGCTTAAATAGCAACGCTCATCTTGCCATATAGGACAATTGAAAATTTGTTTATGCAATAATTTCGCCAAAATCATTCTGAACCTAACGAAAAAAATATATTTCACTGTGTTTGTTTAATATTAAATTATTGTAAACAAATTAAAATATATTTAGTTGGGTTAGGCTAAAATAAATTGTTCTTGTTATGATAAGGTTCGGTAAGTTTTCTAAGATTCTTTTGGAACAAAATTAAAAAAATTTACATTAACATTAATGAAAAAAATATATCTTTAAACATATAAGAGAAAATTTTAGAATGGACTTAGTTTTAAATGAGTTCTTGCTAATTGACCAGTTTTTACATATTCGGCACGACATATATATATTATATATATATATATAATATATATATATATATATATATAATATATATATATATATATATATAATATTATATAACTATCATTTAATAGCTCTCTAGCTATTAAATGAGTAGCCAATGATATATCTATCAACAATGTTAGAAGAGTCAGAATCGGGAATG
>NC_069431.1:13636310-13771310 GCF_026875155.1 Cherax quadricarinatus | reverse complement strand
AGCATTGCATTCATGCAACGGGGCACGTAGTACCCCACTTGTCAAGGTGATGACAAGTTCTTCACCTCACTTAGCGGCGGTGGTCCTGCATTCTGACAACCTCCTGATCCATGTTTGTGCTCCTGCTGGCACACATTGTCTTGCATCAACAGGCAGTGTTACCGAGAATTATTAAGTATTTAGTATATGTAAAATCTTAACATTTTTCCCTGATAGACTGTCTAACATTTTCACTGTTCCTAAATAAACAAAAATCGAATTATTCAGAAACTTATTTATATTATAGGTTTTACAGTAAAGGATAATTGAAAATATACCATAATATCTCACAAACGCCAGAAGATCAACACCTATAGTGTGACATGGAGGCAAATTACGATAATATTCCAAACACCTACAAGAAAAATTACGGTAAAGATTTTTTTTTTGTGTATTTTATGAATTTTTGGTCATTTTACTTATTTTTATGGGGGTTGATTAATTTCTGAATTATGGTCTTGAAGATTAAGTAAAATCAAATATGGGAAACGTCAAACACTGTACAGATTTGTAACCATTTGTCCAGTCTGTGAAAGCTTTTATAATTATTTTTTCTCGTTTGTAGATGTTGGTCAGTCTCTCATAAACTATTTCATAAAATAAGAGTTTCACTTGATGTGGTCTTAAGTATAACTAGTTAGTCTCGTACTTACGTGATTGAGGATACAGCTTAGTGATCCACACGGATATAGTGCTTTGCATAAATAAGTGAATTTCGGCATCAAGTTATGGTAAGTGCGAGGCAGAAGAGGCTAACAAATTTCTTTAGGTCAGTACTGCGTAGGAATGGTTAGTGTTCAATACTTGTCTAAGTTCGTTATCTTCTCTCAGTAGCTTTTTATTATCAAAATAACGTTCTGCGTTTACAGGATACATTTTCTTTCCAATGTGGCGAAACTTCGTTTATTTTTATAAGGAGTAAAGGGGAAAGTTACTTAATGTACTGTGTAATTTAAAACTGGAAGAATATTTCATGAGTGTTTCTTGAGTGGTATTAGTATAAGAGTAGCGTTCCCGGGAGTCAGTAGACGCATCTGCTGGAGAAAGCTACCCTACTAATTGGTTTATGGTTTAGTTCAAAATTTATTGTAAATCAGAATGTCAGGGGACACGCTCGCCCGTGATCAGAAGAATGGAAAAAAATAAATAAATGACTTTTGGAGGTCGTATAATAATGGATATTGTAAAAAGTATTGAATATAATAAAATAAGCTGTCTGAAGGTTTAACCATGTTATGAGACAGGAGAATATATCTAGCAAGGTTGTCTTCCCTCCAAGTATGAAGATAAGATGTTCTTAATCCCTCAACTGACCACATCAAAACTACGTCTTCAAGAGTGATAGACTGATCACGTCGTTTTTACATCTCTACTGCTTCTGCTGCCTTCTCTGTACTCCACCGAAGAAGCCTACTGTGTAGATGAAAAGTTTCGGAATGAAGTTACCTAACTGTTGCACATGCATCTTATCATCAGCCTACCATACAATTGAGCAATATTATCACAATATAAATACCTCGACATATTTCTGCACAGAGAATGCAAGTCTCTGTAAATCACACAAAACAATTGTGTGATTTATTACAAAAGTGAAGACTTTTGTGATTAAAAGAAAATTAATTATTAAGAATTACACGAGCAAAATAAACTGCGTATTTCCCCTAATTAGAAAAATGTATATATACAAACAAATCCTTACTTCAGAAAAATCTTATAAATTTACTACTTAAGTACCAGGAAAAGTTGTTGAGAATGGGTAATAAAGAGCCAGATGTAACAAGACTTGCAAATGATTTACGATAATTATGCACAGGTAAATTACCTTAGAAGGATCATACTAAAATCTGATTAAGAGATAAATTTTGAATATCAGCTGTCTAGATATATTAAAGCAAAATCACCATGTCTTTATAAGCAAGTGCTCGTTTAACTAAGCTCACACAGCACGTTGTAACACCAAAGATTTCTCGCTTTCTAAAATTATTTTATCTTTTTTTTTCTGACGGATGAACGAAAGTTCTAAAAAGATGCTTTTGCTTTCTTTTAGAACGTTAGGTTAGGTAAGATTTGTCAAGACACAGGACAAGTGTTTCTTGACGCGGGTCTTAGTCAGATGACGCACAGCTGGAGCTTTTGGTCATTATAATCACTAAATGTTGTTTATATTCTTAAAAAAGGGCCGGTCTATATAGCTTAACCTGGATTCAAAAATCGTACTGGTGACAATAGTCAGGAGGCACGTTGTAGAACACTTACTGAGACACGTTCAACTCTACACAATAATAAGTGATAATGTGTGTGTTGTGGTATTATATTAGACGACGTTTCATCTGCCATGACTGTTATCAATTTGGACAGAGGAAAAAAAATGTGATGTAGAAGCTGAGGTGAGGTTTAGTGAGATTACATCTTTGTCACTACTACACCTGGTGCTTCTGTATTTGACTGAAGAAGCTTGCTGTAGGCGAAACGTTTCAACAATAAAGATACCCAGATATTGTACATGTCTTAGTCATCAAGTTTAATGAGAGTTCAGAAAAGTCTTCAGAAAGGGAGTTGAGACCTCAGATATTCCCAGTATCTGTTGTAATTGCAATCACCTTCTCAAAAACCTCAGAGACTGTGAAAGATCCCATGTTTTGTGAAGTGGTGTTGGTAGTGATTAAATCTGATTCCAAGTACTGTTAGTAATCTTGCTTCAGGGAAGGTCGTAAGTTGGTTATAAACCTTGCGATGTTTTGTGAACACATTGCTGATGTCGTTCCTCTGGCAAACTTATTAGTGCCAGGGATGTTAGGAAATACTTCTTTAGCCTAGGAGTGGTCAGGAGGGAAAACGACTTAGCGAAGTAGTAGAATTCATTTATAGCTTTAAGAATAGTTATGATAGCGCTCGCATAACCAGGAGAGTGAAACCAGAAGCAGCCATCAGAGTTGGGGCTTGGAATTAAGATTCGACGCTTACAACCACAATTAGGTGATTGAAGTTAGAAGCACAGCTAGTTAAGGGATGTTAGTTAGGATGTTAGAGCTGCCAGGATGTGGTAGAGGCAGAATCCATACATAGCTTTAATAATAGATATGATAGGGCTCATGCAGCAAGGAGAGGGAAACAGAGAAACAGGGCCAGGAGTTCAGACTTGACCCCAGCAACCACATTTAGGTGCTTAGTCTCCTCAAGGTATGATGTTGACCTTTTCAGTGGTATGGTGTATGCTGGTTAAGTCGCTTTTATTAAGCACAGACGGGCTCCGCTGTACAGAGTTTCATTTTACAGCATTTCGCTAACGCAGCGGTTTTCAGTTATACCCATTCCTTATTTATTCAGACTTCCTATAATAAATACATTCACCACTCACTATAACCTAAGGACGAAAATATTTTAAGGTAAGTAATGTGTGTACTATAGATGCATTTTTTTAGGCCTAGTTCTATTGGTCACTTAATATATGATAGTGTAAACATGTTATCAGGCTATCATATGAATTTGGCTGCTTCACTTTACAGCAGTAACCTAGAACCTAACTTGCTGTATAAGCGGGGCCCGCCTGTACCTAATGGTACTGAAGTCAGTGCTAACTAAGATTAATTCAGCGAGTCTAATGCTGGTTTTGGCTGTGGTGTTGGATGAGGTTATCTTAGTCAACATTGGCTCAAGTACCATCAAGTACAAGCGGGCTCCGCTTATACAGCACGTTAGGTTTTGGGCTACTGCTATAAAATTAAATATAGCCTACAGTATCATCGGAAACTTAGCATAAAGGCTACTAAACCATCACACACCAGTGGATGGTCTACATGATACCTTACGGAGGTTGTGATAAATCTTACATGGGGAAACTTCCAGCACTAATAGTGAACCAAACTTTTCTTGTATAACGTTTTGCTATTATGTGACCTTCATTATTTCAGTACAGCTTACCTTTAAGCGAAACGTTGTCTAGTAAACACTTGCTCTGCTGTAATTTTTTTTTTTTTTTTTTTTTTTTTTAGATTAGCCGGTATTCTCCCGGCCCGGGCCTTTTCCAAGTGGTGGCCCGGCCTTGGCTCCCTCTTTAGGGAGTGTCTGAGACCTAAGTCTCCCATGGAAGGAGGCACAAGTACCTCCTCATCTTTGGGACCAATTGTCCCCAGGCCTAGCCACAAGCTAGGCCTCTCTGGTCTGCCATCCCCGCCACAAGGGGGCAAATGGGAATGACAGTCTTATGAGCTAAAAGCTCGGGCTCAGGCACCTACCCTACCCTAGAAGGGTTAGGCATGGTGTCGATGTATCTGTCTGCTGTAAGTGTCACCGTATAACCCCGCACGCAAGATACACTCCTTAAGAAACAGAAAATGAATTTGATTCGAATGATCGAGCCTGAAGAAAAGAATGAGGTGACGGTAAGAATCAGGAAATAGGCAGCAACAGAAACAGAATTACAAAAAATAAGGTTACAAACAGTAGAATTAGAGTACAGAGAGTCAGGAGGGAAGTGAGAACAAGAGTACGAGAAGTGGGAAGAGGAAATCTGAACACGTAAATAACATACAAGAGGAGAGAGAAAACTGTGCCCACACTCCTTGAAGTGCCCTCACTTCTTGCCCTTCCTACACACTGCTGCTGGTTTAGTTTTACGCACACTGCCTCTAGTCTTACCACACAATCTGGAGAGTGATGTCGTGGAGCCTGATCCATACATAGCTTTAAGAAGAGGTATGATAAAGCTCATGGAGCAAAGAGAGGGTGGATCTAGTGGCGAGAAGTGAAGAGTCGGGGCCAGGAGTTATGACTCTACCCCTGCAACCACAATTAGGTGAGTACACACACACACACACACACACACACACACACACACACACACACACACACACACACACACACACACACACACACACACACACACACACACACACACAGTGGCCGTGGCCTGGTGGCTAAAGCTCCCGCTTCACACACGGAGGGCCCGGGTTCGATTCCCGGCGGGTGGAAACATTTCGACACGTTTCCTTACACCTCTTGTCCTGTTCACCTAGCAGCAAATAGGTACCTGGGTGTTAGTCGACTGGTGTGGGTCGCATCCTGGGGACAAGATTAAGGACCCCAATGGAAATAAGTTAGACATCCTCGATGACGCACTGACTTTCTTGGTTATCCTGGTGGCTAACCCTCCGGGGTTAAAAATCCGAACGAAATCTTATCTTATCTTATCTTATCAGAATAACCCAGGGGAGCAGAATAACCAGGATCAAATGGAAGGACAAGCACACCCCCCAGAAACACTGCAGGAGGACTCCACCACGACACCCCAGGCAATTGAACAATCCAAACCAACCATCACACACGATCCCTCTGTTTCCACCCCCCGCACCACATTACAGTATTAGAACAGAAGTTGAAGGTTTGTACACAATGCAGATGGATAACGAATAAACAGAGGAATGGCAAGAAAGAATCAATGAGAAGTCCAGACATCATAGCAGTTACAGAAACAAAACTCACGGAGACAATAACAGATGCAATCTTCCCACCAGGATACCAGATCTGAGGAAGATAGAAGGGGCAGGGGGGGGTGGGGTTGCTCTGCTCGTAAAAAACAGATGGAAATTCGAGAAAATGGAAGGAATAGATGAGACGGGAGAAAGAGACTACATAGCAGGTACACTTCAGTCTGGGGAACACAAAGTGGTCATTGCAGTGATGTATAATCCACCACAGAACTGCAGGAGGCCAAGAGAGGAATATGAAGAGAGCAACAGAGCAATGGTGGACACACTTGCTGAGGTGGCAAGAAGAGCTCACTCCAGCAGAGCAAAGTTGCTGGTTATGGGGGATTTCAACCACAGGGAGATTGACTGGGAAAACCTGGAGCCACATGGGGGTCCCGAAACATGGAGAGCCAGGATGTTGGACGTGGTGCTGGAAAACCTCATGCACCAACATGTTAAGGACACTACCAGAGTGAGAGGGGAGGATGAACCAGCAAGATTGGACCTTGTGTTCACCCTGGGCAGCTCAGATATTGAGGACATCAAGTATGAGAGTCCCCTAGGAGCTAGCGACCACGTGGTTCTGTGCTTTGAATACATAGTAGAGCTGCAAGTGGAGAGAATAACAGGAGTTGAATGGGAAAAGCCTGACTATAAAAGAGGGGACTACATAGGGTTGAAGAACTTCCTGCGGGAGGTCCAGTGGGACAGAGAACTGGCAGGAAAGCCAGTAAATGAAATGATGGAATATGTAACAACAAAATGCAAGGAGGCAGTGGAAAGGTTTATTCCCAAGGGCAACAGTAACAACGGGAAGACCAGAACGAGCCCCTAGTTTACCCGACGGTGTAAGGAGGAAAAAACAAAGTGGAATAGAGAATGGAAAAAGTACAGAAGGCAGAGAACACACGTAAATAGGGAGATTAGTCGCAGAGCCAGGAATGAGTACGCACAGGTAAGGAGGGAGGCCCAGCGACAGTATGAAAATGACATAGCATCGAGAATCAAGACTGACCCGAAACTGTTGTATAGCCACATCAGGAGGAAGACAACAGTCAAAGACCAGGTGATCAGATTAAGGACAGAAGGTGGAGAACTCACAAGAAATGATCAGGAGGTATGTGAGGAGCTGAGCAGGAGATTTAAGGAAGTTTTTACAGTAGAGACAGGAAGGGCTGTGGGAAGACAGCACAGAAGGGAACATCAAGAGGGAATATACCAACAAGTGTTGGATGACATACGAACAACTGAGGAGGAGGTGAAGAAGCTCTTAAGTGACCTTGACACCTCAAAGGCGATGGGACCGGACAACATCTCCCCATGAGTCCTTAGAGAAGGAGCAGAGATGCTGTGCGTGCCTCTAACCACAATCTTCAACACATCCCTTGAAACTGGGCAACTACCTGAGAAATGGAAGACAGCTAATGTAGTCCCCATATTTAAGAAAGGAAACAGAAACGAGGCACTAAACTACAGACCTGTGTCTCTGACATGTATTGTGTGCAAAGTCATGGAGAAGATTATCAGGAGGAGAGTGGTCGAACACCTGGAAAGGAACAAGATTATAAATGAAAACCAGCATGGGTTCATGGAAGGCAAATCTTGTATCACAAACCTCCTGGAGTTTTATGACAAGGTAACAGAAGTAAGACACGAGAGAGAGGGGTGGGTAGACTGCGTTTTCCTAGACTGCAGGAAGGCCTTTGACACAGTTCCCCACAAGAGATTAGTGCAGAAGCTGGAGGATCAGGCGCACGTAAAAGGGAGGGTACTGCAATGGATAAGAGAATACCTGACAGGGAGGCAGCAACGAGTCATGGTACGTGAAGAGGTATCACAGTGGGCGCCTGTTACGAGCGGGGTCCCACAGGGGTCAGTTCTAGGACCAGTGCTATTTTTGATATATGTGAACGACATGATGGAAGGAATAGACTCTGAAGTGTCCCTGTTTGCAGATGATGTGAAGTTGATGAGAAGAATTAAATCGGACGAGGATGAGGCAAGACTGCAAAGAGACCTGGACAGGCTGGACATGTGGTCCAGCAACTGGCTTCTCGAATTCAATCCAGCCAAATGCAAAGACATGAAGATTGGGGAGGGGCAAAGAAGACCGCAGACAGAGTATAGGCTAGGTGGACAAAGACTACAGACCTCACTCAGGGAGAAAGACCTTGGGGTGACCATAACACCGAGCACATCACCGGAGGCACACATCAACCAAATAACCGCTGCAGCATACGGGCGCCTGGCAAACCTGAGAATAGCGTTCCGATACCTTAATAAGAAATCGTTCAAGACACTGTACACTGTGTATGTTAGGCCCATACTGGAGTATGCAGCACCAGTCTGGAACCCACACCTGGTCAAGCACGTCAAGAAGTTAGAGAAAGTACAAAGGTTTGCAACAAGGCTAGTCCCAGAGCTCAAGGGAATGTCGTACGAGGAAAGGTTACGGGAAATCTGACTGACGACACTGGAGGACAGAAGGGTCAGGGGAGACGTGATAACGACATACAAGATACTGCGGGGAATAGACAAGGTGGACAGAGATAGGATGGTCCAGAGAGGGGACACAGGGACAAGGGGTCACAACTGGAAGCTGAAGACTCAGACGAGTCACAGGGACGTTAGGAAGTATTTCTTCAGTCATAGAGTTGTCAGCAAGTGGAATAGCCTAGCAAGTGAAGTAGTGGAGGCAGGAACCATACATAGTTTTAAGAAGAGGTATGACAAAGCTCAGGAAGCAGAGAGAGAGAGGATCCAGTAGCGATCAGTGAAGAGGCCCCTGCAACCACAATTAGGTGAGTACAATTAGGTGAGTACACACACACACACACACACTGGCTAAGGAGACTAACATTCACGTCTGCCTCACTGCAATGTTTACGACATACATGCTTATAAATTTAATAAACATTGAACGAGTAATATTGAAAATGTTTGTTCTTGAGTGTAATATATTAAGCTAGTTCACTATTATCTTACAATTATTCTCACACCATAAGTAATATCACCTAGAGAGTAAAGATGGTGGAGATATTATTAGCATTAAAGTGGCTTGCCTATACGATGCTAGAGCAGGCGCCAACAGTTGACTGAATTGATAGCTTGGATAATTACCAGCGAGGTGGTGTAGTCGCCCCTGTGTACTGCTGGTATCACCACTGATGTCAGTATCTGTCCCCACATATGCTCCGGTGGCTGTCATGTCCCTGGCTGTCCACACCAATGTTCCTATGGCTGTTGATATCACCACCAAAGCACATTTATGTGTTTTCTGAGGCTTGACACTTGTTCTAATGTATTTATGTATTATATGCAGTGTATATATATACACGTATGTGTGAAGTTATTTATTTGATTCTTAAATATGTCTATCAAATGATGACTTTTGGAAATTATCGTTGAGTTTGAGAAAGCTTCCCAGAGGAAATAATGGGATTCATCACGAATCATTCACTCACTTTTTCTTCAAAGGTGCTTGTTAAAGCTCAGCGATGAGGAAATGTTATGATGGATAATGGAGCGAGATTCCGACCATAGTGTGAAATTAACACGTTGTGTAAGGAGCTCTTGGAACCAGCAACTGGGCAGTTACAAAACCTCTGTCATACCGAATTAGCTTCAGAATAAACCAATGATCTCTGTGGACAAGTTGAATGTGTTCGTGTTCTTGTGTATGCATGTATAGGTGGCAGTGAAATTAAATGGCATATGACTGAAGCATCCACTGACGCCACTAGTAAATGGCATGACTGAGACATCCATTGATGCCACTGGCAAATCACATTGATGCCGCTAGATCACCAATTAGGTACACTAAGAAATCTTTGTTTTACCTGGTTACCACACCCCTGACACATATTTTCTCTCTGATTTAAAACGTTAATCTCTATCATTGAAATGTAAAATTGTGTTTTTTTTATCAGGGATTCAGATCAGTTCTGTAATGAGTGGTTCAAACTCCAACACTTTCACTTTACTACTCCTACTCGTTGGTTTCTAAGGTTTAATATCCATCAGCTACACAAGAGGCATTAAAATTGCATTTCGTATCCACCCCACCAAAATTCTTTAATAACTAAAATAGGGAGTAAAGTGAACTCTCAAGGTATATACATAGAGATACTACCTTTCGGAATATGCACCTGTGTTAACCTCTTAGTCTCGATCTTGGCGAAGACACTACATAAACCGTATGTACTGTTAAACACCGGATATGTTCTACAATTGCTCCTGTCATTAGCTGTGTTGGCCTTTGTTTACTGTGACTTAACTTGCTGTTATACACAATTTTTTTTATAGGGTTAAGAATTCCTACCTTTATTTACAAGCTAAGGGCTGTTACCTACCTCAACTCATTTCAGTCTTTTTTTTCTTTATTGTTATGATCCTAGCCCTTGGCTCGACGACAGACTTCCTTGTCGACTGTCTAGTCAGTCAGGCTATTGCTGCTAGTGGCCCCATGTGCCAGGAGATGTGTAAGATTCATGACACCAAGTGTAGCCAAGACCTATTATTATTGATCTCTTACACTAACGTTTTGAAAGTCATATAAATCTCTTTGATATCTCGCTCTTCCATTTTTTTTTACAAAGAAAATTTATGACACATGACTTTTTATGTGAGTAAAATTTAAAGGCCACAATCAATCACTTAGATAATGAAAAGCGAGAGACGATGAAGGTTGTGGGCATGCGAGGCAAGGTATAATGACAGTATAGCCAGGTGTAGGGAACAACAGTAGTACACTCTTAACCTGCTGCTGCATTGTATTTCATTTACGGGTTAGCTCCAGCGCTTTGAAAATAAGCTGCAGCTTTGATACAAGGTGTACTGGGAACAGTACTGACAAGTCAAGTGCTCCAGAGCTTCAACTCATTTGATTTGATAAATCTCTACACAGAGCGAAACATTGTTTCATATGTCTGCTGAGACATGTTTCTGTCACTCTGTGGACGGCCACTCAGACATGTTCCTGTCCGTGATAGTTTGTATTTTGTAACTTATATCTTCCTTAATCCGCGGGTGTCCAGTATGTGGCCCAAGGGCCAAATGCGGCCACTTGACTGTGGACTGCGTTCTGCATATTATTTTCATAATTTTCTTTTTTGTCTAGTTGTTAGCTAGCACTAGTGAACTACTACACTAGTAGTGTCTAACTCCCAACCACTACCGTTCTGTAACTAATTCATGTCTAAAAAAATCATTATTTCCTAACAGCCTATTTTTCGCCATTATGAAGACTCGTGCATTTCATGCACGCATACATGGATTTCTCGTCATGTAAACCACTAGTGGAGAAACATGGACGCCTGTCTTTATCCATGGGGCGCTGTGCCAGAAATAAGTCTGCATGTCAGTCTTCTGCTTGGTAATGTGCAGAAAGCCTTCTTGCAGTCTAAATAACGTGCAGTCAGTATCACTTTGATGTCGGTCATCAGCGTGTTGAGAGTTTCTGCTAGGTTTCTGAGCGACGACTTGACATTACTGAATCCGTATTAATGTTCATTGAGACATTCAGTTTTATCCAGATTTTGAACTGGATACATGTCGTGGATGCTGGTTTATTTAATGATGATCTCTCTCTCACACATGTTGGATATTTAAAATGAGGGAAGTATCGTGTGAAAGAGGAAGTGTCATGCAAGAGGAAGTATCATGTGAGAGAGGAAGTCCCGTGCGAGAAAGTATATTTCAATTTTTAGCTAAAATATGCATAAATGCATTTAGCCATCTTTTTTGGTTTTTAAGTAGTCTCCTTATCTCCAGCATTTTGATGAAGATCTGGTCAGACAGATGGCAGAGTCATTAAATATCCAAGGTGATATTTTGCCGGAAACATTTCCCATTTGTTCAGATTTATTACAGGAGCCTCGTTACTTTTCCACTTATCTGCCAGCTTGGTGGCACTGTGGTAACAATGGAGTGAGCAGTGAAATCTATTGGGGTTTGGTAACATTGGAATCATCCATTGATGTCATTCTTACCTTCACCCGTGTGTGGATCCCAGATTTTCTTAACCTTATCATCTGGTTCTTAACTTTCATTTTCCTTATATGTCTGTAGATTACCCTTGTATTAGTTTTCACTTTGGATGCTGTCACTCTTGCATTGCTGCTGGAAACCGCCTCTCCTCATTCCGAGTCATTCCTTTCTGTGGGTTCTGCCAGAAGTGATGGTTTCTGAGAGGGAAAGAAGGAACGAACGAGCAAGAGGTAGACTGGGAGAGAGAGAGAGAGAGAGAATCTCACACACTGACCTACAAGTTACGAGGAGTCACTCTGAGTCTCGCTAAACATCTGAGGTGTAGGTCAAAAAGCTGATATAACTGGCATAATTGCAGAGACGCCGCAGCATCCAGGTCACTGATGCTGGTTTTATGAGGAACTAATCTCACAAGTTTGTTTACTGTCTCCTTATTCTTAAACTTTTACTATCAACTCGCCTTACGAGGCAAAAAGGGTCTTGAAGAAGGTGAAGGAATTGTAGCGCCATTCTTTCTCTAGAATCAAACTTTTTTTTTTCGAACACTGATCAGTTCTACAAGCTAAGAGTTATCTTACCTCGGCTCATTTCAAAGCCTAGCCCTATCTACTACCCCCTTTCCCCAGGATGCGACCAACAACAGTCGACTAAGCCCCAGGTACCCGCTTGCTGCTAGGTGAACAGGGGCAACAGATGTAAGGAAACCTGCCCAACGTTTCCTCCTGTGCCGGGGATCGAACCACGGACACTCAATATGTGAGCTGAGTACGCTACCAACCGAGCATCAGGACCTAATTTTCTCCCATTTCTCTAGTGCTTTATGATTAACAATAATAGTAATAATGATATCGACACAATATTAGTTTAATCATGACTTAGTAATGTGTGCGCTATTTTAAATTAAATATTAACTGTACTGGGAAATGCGAGCCTTGCGCCAGCAGTCAGCGCCAGCAGTGTAATAATATATCAGCAGTTAGCGCCAGCAGTGTAATAATATATCAGCAGTTAGTGCCAGCACTGTGTAATAATATACTAGAGCTAGACTATTTTTTTAATACTTGATATATAGGGCGTGAATAACATGGTAATGACGAGGTAAAGTAATGCTTAAGAAGATGACAGTTGGCAAGCTTACTGGCAACACACTCTCTCTCTCTCTCTCTCTCTCTCTCTCTCTCTCTCTCTCTCTCTCTCTCTCTCTCTCTCTCTCTCCCCTCTCTCTCTCTCTCTCTCTCTCACACACACACACACACACACACACACACACACAAAAGGATGTCAGGATGCAAGAAGTCTTCCAGTCAACATCAGCTTCACATAGATGGCAGTAAACCAGACCTTCCGGTCAGCCTGTTTCACATAGATGGTAATAGTCAACTTTCCAATCCAGGCCTGGGTTGTTCACTGGTCACATGACACTCTGCTCACGGCCTACGGAAAATTTGTAGGCCTCCAACAAAGAAGGGGTGGTTTTGATAAGGACTTGCCTTGTATGGGTCAGTAGGCCTTCTGCAGTGTTCCTCCATTCTTATGTTCTTATAAGTTCTTATAACAAGGTGTAGGCCCCATTGTGAAAAATGTACATGTCTCATGTCTCATTGTAGCAATGCAAAAGTTCATTGTAAGCAACGCACGTCTTTGTAAGCAGGTTGTAAGCAATTTATAGATCCCATTGTAAACACTGTGTTAGTATCATTGTAAACACTGTGTTAGTACCATTGCAAGCAAAGTATGAGGAAGATAAAATCACATTTTCCCATGGGCACAGGAGGACAACATGACGTTCATTGGTGATAAGTTCCAGCTGCTTAGGTATGGAAAGAATAAAGAACTCAAAATTCAAGAGGATCGTTAAATAGAACGAGAGGAACACATAAAAGGCTTTGGAATAATTTTCAGCTGAAGTATCTTTCGAAGAACACAATAAGAGGAAGGCCATGACAGCCAGGAAGGTGACGGAGGTGGATACTGAGAATGACAACTTTCAAAACAAGGGAAATAATGGTGACACTTTTAAAATCACTTGTGCTATCTCGTATGGAATATTGTTCAGTGGTGAATGCCCTATTCATGGCAGGAGAAATATCAGAGCTTGAGCAGATACAGAGATCGTTTATTGCCCGCATAGGGCCAATAAAGCATTTCAGTTACTGGGAACGGCTTAGAGATTTTAGTATGTATTCACGGGAGCGGAGGAGAGAGATAAATGATAATATATATACCTGGAAAGTACTTTAGGGCCTTGTCCCAAATCTGCACACTGCCATAACATACCGGAGTGAGATATATGAGAGGGAGTGCAAAATAAGCCCAGTGAAAAGCAGGGACGCCGTGAACACAATAAGGGAACACTGTATCAATGACTGGCTCCAGACTATTCAACACCTTACCAGAAGATATCAGAAACGCTGCTTGGGCAAATGTAGAGTCTTCAGAGGAAACTGGACAAGTATCTTCACCAGGTGCCAGATCAACCAGTCTGTGATAGATAAGTGGGTCAGCGGGTTACCAGCAGCAACAGCCTAGTCGACCAGGCAAGCACCAGACGAGGCTGGACCAAGGCCGGGCTCCGGGAGTAGCAAAAATCTCGACTCATCGAAGGTGTAAGGTATAAAAGGTATATCACACAGCCCCTGGGGTATAGGAGGAAATCAGGTTTAATCCTAAGAAGATCCGCCACGACCACGACCACGACTTTAGGGCAGTCGCGACAACTTAGACGACAGCCAAGGCAGCTAGGCCCTTAAGCTTATTTAGATCACGGTGAGAAGCAGGAAGAGGTACTGTGTGACTTGGATATTTAACGTGTGACTTGGATATTTAACGTGTGACTTATATATTTAACGTGTGACATGAGCATTTAACATGTGACGTGGGCATTTAACGTGTGACGTGGCCCATTTGCCTTGTGACTTGGACATCTATCATGAAACTTGGACATTTACCATGAAACTTGGACATTTACCATGTGACGTGGCTATATACCCCTTAATCTGGACATTTACCGTGTAACTTGGACTTTTAACGTCAGTTTCTTGGGCTCTTAAACTGCTGCTTAAAGATGTCCACTGTTACCTGGATATCTGGACACCTACCAGACTCAGGACTCTTATTAGGAGACTCCCTTAGAATCCATACACTTGTCTATTTGTCTAGACAGTAACTAAACACCCTGAAGACTAAGAGACATGAATACTTCCTGAGTGACCTGGAAAGTTATCGGGGCTGTCTTCCAGCACTTGATCAACACGACAGTTGCCTGTACACTTGTTAAAGCAAATAGACACTTACTCGAATAAGTGGGTACGTAAGAAGATACCCAAACAGTGGACGAGATACTTGGACACTTACCGGGATAACTGGACACTTAATGAGATAACTGGACAGGTACTATAAAATCAGTGACGTTGCTTACAGACTCTTGGAGGAATTCCAATTTCAGCGGATTTACAGCAACTCTCTTCATTTACGGGACGACACACCCATTTTGTAGATGATATACGTTTATTTTCGGCAAGATGTGCTCATTTTCGGCAATACGTTCTCATTTTCACCTGTTATGTAACTGTATTTGTGTGTACAGTGTACCTGAATAAACTTACCTACAGGGGATCGCGCCACGGACCTTAATGTGAGCTGAGTGCTCTAGCGACTGAGCTACGGGACACCATGATTGGAAGATATTCATTTCTGGGAAAGAAAAGCTTATTTTCTGGAAGATGTGCTCGTTTTCGGGAAGGTAGGTTCATTTTCGGGAAGATGTGCTCGTTTTCGGGAAGGTAGGTTCATTTTCGGGAAGATGTGCTCGTTTTCGGGAAGGTAGGTTCATTTTCGGGAAGATGTGCTCGTTTTCGGGAAGGTAGGTTCATTTTCGGGAAGATGTGCTTGTTTTCGGGAAGGTAGGTTCATTTTCGGGAAGATGTGCTTGTTTTCGGGAAGGTAGGTTCATTTTCGGGAAGATGTGCTCGTTTTCGGGAAGGTAGGTTCATTTTCGGGAAGATGTGCTCGTTTTCGGCAAGGTAGGTTCATTTGCGGGAAGATGTGCTAATTTTCAGGAGAAATATTCTCATTTTCGGAAAGTTATATACATTTTGTGAAAGATGTGCGCATTTTGTGTAGGTTATGCTCATTTTGAGGAAAATATATATATGCGCGTTTTGCGGAGCAAATTCTAGAACATGGCAGAGTACGTTAGCGCTTCATTTTTTTATTACAGTAATAATAATCTGCTGATGTACATGATTAACGGAAGATCTGTTTACAAAAAATGTTACTTTCAGTAAGGTCTGTTATTTACCACTTTACTAGTCTCACCCCACCATCACTAGTCTCACCCCACCATCACTAGTCTCACCCCACCATCACTAGTCTCACCCCACCATCACTAGTCTCACCCCACCATCACTAGTCTCACCCCACCATCACTAGTCTCACCCCACCATCACTAGTCTCACCCCACCATCACTAGTCTCACCCCACCATCACTAGTCTCACCCCACCATCACTAGTCTCACCCCACCATCACTAGTCTCACCCACCATCACTAGTCTCACCCCACCATCACTAGTCTCACCCCACCATCACTAGTCTCACCCCACCATCACTAGCCACACCCCACCATCACTAGCCACACCCCACCATCACTAGTCTCACCCCACCATCACTAGTCTCACCCCACCATCACTAGTCACACCCCACCATCACTAGCCACACCCCACCATCACTAGTCTCACCCCACCATCACTAACCACACCTCACCATCACTAACCACACCCCACCATCACTAGTCTCACACCACCATCACTAGTCTCACCCCACCATCACTAACCACACCTCACCATCACTAACCACACCCCACCATCACTAGTCTCACACCACCATCACTAGCCACACCCCACCATCACTAGCCACACCCCACCATCACTAGCCACACCCCACCATCAATAGCCACACCCCACCATCAATAGCCACACCCCACCATCAATAGCCACACCCCGCCATCACTAGCCACACCCCACCATCACTAGCCACACCCCACCATCACTAGCCACACCCCACCATCACTAGCCACACCCCACCATCACTAGCCACACCCCACCATCACTAGCCACACCCCACCATCACTAGCCACACCCCACCATCACTAGCCACACCCCACCATCACTAGCCACACCCCACCATCACTAACCACACCCCACCATCACTAGCCACACCCCACCATCACTAGCCACACCCCACCATCACTAACCACACCCCCGCCATAACTAGGCACACTTCACCATCACAAGCTACAATTCACCATCACTAGCATCACCCCAGCAATTACAATCCTGATTGTGTCATTAAACAATTAACCCTGGATACGTGCCTTCCATCCTGACGTATCTTAATTGAGGTTACCGCTGAGAGGCTGAGCAAGTTGCATTGCATGCATCCGTATATTAATTTGTACCGTATGTGGACTGAAGTGCTGATTTCTTTGTATATACAATAAGAGCACCGTCTGAATTACCCAGACTGCTAATACACATGTCGTGCACTACAAACCACGTACCAGGCAGCTGATGCACACGTCGTTCTCCACAAACGCTATAAAACACAGATATCCATCATTTTTATGTCCATAATAGCAAAAAAAGCGCAGTGTTTTTCCTCTTCATGTGTATGTTATAGGCGCGTTTTTAGGGCAGTGAATTCAGTGCTGGTGTCGACCCCATTCGACTGAAGAAGGCTGTTGTAGACGAAACGTTTAGGTAATGAAGACACTCAAGTATTGCTGATGTCTTATTCGTCAGCCTGTCGGCACGGAAGACCGTAAATAATTTGATACGTATGCAATCGGCCGACTGGTCGATGTTCTAGACCCGTTGCTGTTACAGAACCGACCGGTAGGGAGGTAGGGGTGCCTTCTTCAGTCCCAGAGGCGACTCTTCGAGGTCCGTGAGCAACCCAGCTGCGGTCTCAGTTGTTCTTTGTAGGGACGACAACCTTGCATGCCTAGACGAAGAAGTAACGAGGATTTATGACTTAATCTGTGGCGACCAGGCTGTCGTCTCATGTCCATCACTGCTTCATCATTGTTCGTCGACTCTCGCTCTCTGTCTGGCTCTTGTTGATCCACTCTCGCTCTCTGCCTGGTTCTTTTTTATCCACTCTCGCTCTCTGCCTGGTTCTTGTTGATCCCCTTTCGCTCTCTGCCTGGTTCTTGTTGATCCATTCTCTCGCTCTGCCTGGTTCTTGTTGATCCACTCTCGCTCTCTGCCTGGCTTTTGTTGATCCACTCTCCCTCTCTGTCTGGTTCTTGTTGATCCACTCTCGCTCTCTGCCTGGTTCTTGTTGATCCACTCTCGCTCTCTGGTTCTTGTTGTTCCACTCTCGCTCTCTGGTTCTTGTTGATCCACTCTCGCTCTCTGGTTCTTGTTGATTTACTCATTATACCTGTCTCTTGTTCATCAATCCTCACTCTGGCCCTTGTTCATCAATCCTCACTCTGGCCCTTGTTCATCAACTCTTACTCTCTGCCTGGCCTTGTTGATTAACTCACTAATTCTTGTTGATCACACTTACTCTGACCCTTGTTAATAAACTCTCACTCTTTCTGACTCGTGTTCATCAATTCATACACAGTGTTTAACAGAGACCAGGCAGTGCTTAACAGAGCAAGCAGTGCTTAACAGAGACCAGGCAGTGCTTAACAGAGACCAGGCAGTGCTTAACAGAGCAAGCAGTGCTTAACAGAGACCAGGCAGTGCTTAACAGAGCAAGCAGTGCTTAACAGAGACCAGGCAGTGCTTAACAGAGACCAGGCAGTGCTTAACAGAGCAAGCAGTGCTTAACAGAGACCAGGCAGTGCTTAACAGAGCAAGCAGTGCTTAACAGAGACCAGGCAGTGCTTAACAGAGCAAGCAGTGCTTAACAGAGACCAGGCAGTGCTTAACAGAGCAAGCAGTGCTTAACAGAGACCAGGCAGTGCTTAACAGAGCAAGCAGTGCTTAACAGAGACCAGGCAGTGCTTAACAGAGCAAGCATGCTTAACAGAGACCAGGCAGTGCTTAACAGAGCAAGCATGCTTAACAGAGACCAGGCAGTGCTTAACAGAGCAAGCAGTGCTTAACAGAGACCAGGCAGTGCTTAACAGAGCAAGCATGCTTAACAGAGACCAGGCAGTGCTTAACAGAGCAAGCATGCTTAACAGAGACCAGGCAGTGCTTAACAGAGCAAGCAGTGCTTAACAGAGACCAGGCAGTGCTTAACAGAGCAAGCATGCTTAACAGAGACCAGGCAGTGCTTAACAGAGCAAGCATGCTTAACAGAGACCAGGCAGTGCTCAGATCGTACCTCCGATATAATTCTATTCGGTAATCAAGTATAATTAGTATCCTTATTAAATCCCAAGAGTAATACCACTCAGCGTTGTTTATATTGTACATTTATGTAATTGGCTATGTTTAATTAAGGTGATTTTGCATTTATAATGAAGGCATTTAAGTCTCCCTCTCTTTCTCTTTTACACTGTGTTTTAAAAGGTTAAATTAAGGTTTCCAACTTTAATTACAAGTTAAAGAGATGTTACCTACTACATCAGCTCATTTGAAAGCCTTTTTATTGTTATGAAACATACAAATAGGGAACAGGATGAAGTTGTAGACCTCTCTCTCTCCTTTTTTTTTTTAGTTTCACTTGTCACTTTATCTTTTGCAGTACAAATATTTTGGAAGTGCTAAACATATAATGAGCAGTCATGGTACAATGCGCCTGTGTATAGAATCACACCTTATAAAGGACTCGACAAGAAGCAAGAGCTTTTAATTCTCCGAGCGAAGCCTTGTACACTGCACTTAGAGGGGGTCGAGGTTAACACAAGCCCCTCCACCCATCCCCCAACACCATCATTATATGACCAACTTGGCCATTCACATGTAAACATCTTGACATCAAGAGTCCCACAAGTGTGTTTGATGTAGGCAAGAAAGAGGAAGGAGAGAGAGAAACGATAAAGGATATTACTATCTCCTTGACACCTCAAGGAGATGGTAATATCCTGCCATCGTCACAAAGTCATGTATGTTGTAAAAGAGATTAGAGACCATTTGTGTTACAACAGTGGGTATTCTAGTGAAGGTTCATAGTTTCTTATGTCATGATGCACACGTGATCTTAATTTAATATTCTGTATGTGTTATATATATATATATATATATATATATATATATATATATATATATATATATATATATATATATATATATATATATATATATCGTGCCGAATAGGCAGAACTTGCGATCTTGGCTTAAATAGCAACGCTCATCTTGCCATATACGGCAAACGAAAATTTGTGTATGCAATAATTTCGCCAAAATCATTCTGAACCTAACGAAAAAATATATTTCACTTTGTTTGTTTAGTATTAAATTACTGTAAACAAATCTAAAATATATTTAGTTGGGTTAGGCTAAAATAAATTGCTCTTGTTATAATAAGGTTAGGTAAGTTTTCTAAGAAAAAAAAATATCTTTAAACGTATAAAAGAAAATTTCAGAAACGACTTAATTTTAAATGAGTTCTTGCTAATTGACCAGTTTTACATATTCGGCACGACATATATATATATATATATATATATATATATATATATATATATATATATATATATATTATATATATATATATATATATATATATATATATATATATATATATATATTTATTTATTTATTTATTATATATATATTTATTTATTTATTTATTATATATATTTATTTATTATATATATATATATATATATATTTTATATATATATATATATATATATATATATATATATATATATATATATATATATATATATATATATATATATATATTACACGTATTATAATGTTCGCCCACTGGGAGTTGTGATGCTCTAATCTGTTGATGTGGGACTGACCAAGCTTCTTCCAGCAACCTTAACACTTACAATGGTGAAGAAAAGTTGAGTGACACACGTGTGCAATACGTTGGTATCTCTAGTGGCAAAAACATTTCGGCTCTTGTCGGCAAATTGAAGAATGAGACACTTGTGGAACTTTTGAAAATCTTTATTGAGGTAATGTTTTACCACTCATTGGCTTCATCAGTACAATATAAAGAAGAACGGTGAAAAGAGAGGAGGAGTTTGAGGTAATCAGTCCCTCAGCCTGGAATCGATGTGTTCATCCTTCAGCTTGTCGGTTTTCTAAACCATTTATCACTGCTGTTGGCAAAATATTTCACCTGCACGGCAGCAAGCTTCCTGAGGTGTATACAAAGATGATTACAATACTGAAGAGAGTAGTCGAGATGGATATGTGATTTTGAGGTGATCAGTCCCCCAGCAGCCTAGTAGAAGGTGGTAAGTCCCCATAAGGATAAGGTATATCGTATGTAAAGCTTTATCGAGCGTTGACATCAAGCTCTTCATAGAATGAAACGGTGTTTCATTTAAAGCTTTTTCTGTACGTGTCTTTTCTTCACTAACCCAGTGTTTACAGTATATATTATGGTAGTTGCATTAGTAGTGACGTAGGAGAATTATCAGCAAGTTAATGTTAAATATCTAGCCAGGTGTTGTGTTCGGAATATCTAGCCAGGTGGTGTTTCGGAATATCTAGCCAGGTGGTGTTTCGGAATATCTAGCCAGGTGGTGTTTCGGTATATCTAGCCAGGTGGTGTGTTTGGAATATCTAGCCAGGTGTTGTGTTCGGAATATCTAGCCAGGTGGTGTGTTCGGAATATCTAGCCAGGTGGTGTGTTCGGAATATCCAGCCAGGTGGTGTGTTCGGAATATCTAGCCAGGTGTTGCTTTCAGAATATCTAGCCAGGTGTTGTGTTCGGAATATCCAGCCAGGTGGTGTGTTCAGAATATCCAGCCAGGTGGTGTGTTCGGAATATCCAGCCAGGCGTTGTGTTCAGAATATCTAGCCAGGTGTTGTGTTCGGAATATCCAGCCAGGTGTTGTGTTCAGAATATCTAGCAAGGTGTTGTGTTCAGAATATCTAGCCAGATGTTGTGTTCAGAATATCTAGCCAGGTGTTGTGTTCAAAATATCCAGCCAGGTGTTGTGTTCAAAATATCCAGCCAGGTGTTGTGTTCAAAATATCCAGCCAGGTGTTGTGTTCAGAATATCCAGCCAGGTGATGTGTTCGGAATATCTAGCGAGGTGTTGCGTTCAGAATATCCAGCCAGGTGATGTGTTCAGAATATCCAGCCAGGTGATGTTTTCGGAATATCTAGCCAGGTGTTGCGTTCAGAATATCCAGACAGGTGACGTGTTCAGAATATCCAGACAGGTGTTGCGTTCAGAATATCCAGACAGGTGATGTGTTCAGAATATCCAGCCAGGTGATGTGTTCTGAATATCATGTAGTTCCTCCGGACTGGTTTTTGCTGGAAGGAGAGTACGATGGGTGCAAATTTTACGAGTGGAAGAATGGGTGAGAATGTTATGAATGGGCACCCAAGGGAGGCAGGCTTCTTGATGCTGTTGAGGGGGCTCTTGTTCCAAGAAATTGGACCTGTCTTTATTTCTCTTCGATCAAACTTGATTCTGTCACTCAGGCGCTGTATGATTCCTCCGGATTTAACGCTTCCCCTTAATAAAAATACACTGGAAAAAAATGAGAGCTTTCTATAGGTGTAGTTAGGTGTTGGGTCTGAATCCTCTTAGTGTGTAGAGGTATATACCTGGAGGGTGTTCAGAGGGTCATCGCCCCCGCAGCCCGGTCCATAACCAGGCCAGGTAGTTCACTGATTTCCTTGTCATTGTACCTTTGGTGGTGTTGTACACGCCTAGCTGTATTTCCAGGAGATAATTCACTCTTGACTTTTTTCGATAAAATTGCGTTGAAAAATGAGACACTTGTGTAACCTCTGGGAATCTTTATCGTGGAAACGTGTCTCCAGCCACACTGAGGATTCCTATATGTTGCACAAGTCTCAGTCTTTCAACTTGTCGGTTCTCTAAACCACTTACGATTGAAAAATACATACATCAGCATTGTGCCCCCCCCCCTCACTACGATAGTTACAAAGTGCTTTGTTTACCTGTTTTGTTCCATCACAGAGGATGAGTCCTGTTTGTCAGGAAATGAGAGCTGTCAGCCTGAGCTGGGAGACTTGGTTAAGGGAACGAAGATAACGTTAATCGGCTTTACTAATTTCTTGGGTCAGGGGTCTAGAGTGAATACCTGTGAGGCGGGGACTGTGTAAGACAAGGTAAAATTTACACCTATTAAAGTCGGTTTAAATATTGGTCTTTAATTGTTGACTATTTTAACACATTATTTTTAAGACATTGACCGTCGCCCACCTAGGAAGAATGACCACCCACCCCGGAAAAAAAACACATCCATCATCATTCACTCAGTAGTCTTGCCAGAGGTGCACAGACATCACAAATCGAATAACTCTCCGAACTGCAATATGGCTCCTCCTTCAGAGTGCAGGCACTGTACTTCCCACCTCCAGGACTCGAGACTGATTAACCGGTTTGCCCTGAATCTGTTCATAAATGTTAGCTTGCTCACACTTCAGGACGGAAAGTCATAAAACCCATTTTCCTCCACTCCGATCTAATATGCTCACGTAAGACTGCTGGATGTTCAAGTCAGTAGGATGCTAAACCCTCTTCCTCCCACCCATCATGGGGTGAATCCTACCACACCTTCTACCCACTTTTGTACACCCTCTTGGTTATCCTACTTTGCTCCATCATCTCTAAATGCCCAGGCCCCCTCAATAACCCCTCCTAAGCCCTCTAAATAATACCATTGGTAACGTACACCGTCCTCTAATTTCTGTGCTCCGAATTCCGTGCATAATATTAACACTACGCATCGCCCTCAAACATTACATTTCAACTGTCTCCATTCACCTCGCCCTAACGTTTATAGGCAAAGCCTCATATCCATTTAAAAGTGTTGGTACCAATGTACTCTGGTACATTTAAAAGTGTTGGTACCAATGTACTCGGGTATATTTCCCTTTTTGCCTTCATAGATAAAGTTACTATTTTTTCCTCGGATGCCTCAACACATCACCTACCTTTTTCCTTGTCTGTTTAGTTGTTCACCTCGTCTTTCATAGTTACATTTGCCGACAAACCCATTTCTAGATATCTGAATACATTCTGTTCTTCAGTTCTCCCCCCAAACTGATATCCAGTCTTTCACTGGCAACACTTTGTTGCTCTCATCAGCTTCTTCGTTCCGAAATTCACACTTTAAATTTTTGTTTTTATTTACCCTCCTAAATTCGTTCATCAACCTACACAGCTTTCCTTTAGCGTCTCTCAAAAAAACTGTCATCGGCAATAAGCAAATGTGACAACTCCCACTTTTTTTTTTATCCGATTCATTATCCTTTAATCCCGGTTAACTGAAAAATAGCCCACCTCTCTCCTACATACTTTAATCTGGGTCTCACACTACATAAAATATGTCTGTACTTCTTTTAGTAACTATTACCTATTCAATACATTTACAACATCATCTACATTTCTGCTCTATCCTACGTCCATTTGCTCAACTTATTTATCTCACTTCAAAACTTTTATTGTCAGCAAATATTGGCTGATAAAGCCATACCTTTTCTCTCATTATCTTTTCCTTTATACTTCCTCACCACATTATGGTGGAAAAAATGAACATGTTATTAAAAGTCGGGGAACTTACGTGTCCCTTGAACCTCTTTTTTTTTTCTCTTTATATACTCTTTTCTCAGTATATCATTTCTACAGTGTAAAAACTTATCATAAGCTAACTTTTTTCTTCCAGTAGATGCTTATATATTACTCTATCTCATCTTTTAGTTCCTTCAATTTCGCTTAACTTTTACCCACTGATGACATTCTCCTTATACCTCATCTACCTCTGACTCAATGTAGTTACCACTAAATAATGATCTGACATATCTGTCGCCCCCTCTAAAAACATGCATATTCAGAGTTTTTTCCATTAACCTTTTCTAAAATAATACATAGACATGTTGACTGCTGTCATTACGTCCTATATTATATCTTTTGTACCTAATTATCTTTTTTTTCTAAACCTCTTTCTTTACAAAGCTCTGTTTGAAGCATTCCCTTATCATTTATCCTCGGCACTCCTAACCACTGATTAACTTACGATACTTATCAGACACAGCAACAACATGGAATCCTGATACAGGGGACTTCTCCACAACAGCTTACCACTACTGGCCCAACTCTTGGGCATGACATGACTTTTAATGCCACTGGAAATCCCGGCTACCAATGTCAGTGTCATTAAATCAGGAGCCCTTCTTCACAAGATTCAAACTCCCGTGAGCAGTTCTGTCCCCCAAGGCATGGTACTCACCCAACTTCTCTCACTCGTTTCTGACAGACAGACATAAATCATAGCACTGTATTGTCCTTTGCATATGATACTAGAATTTGAAGGGTATTATAGCTTAACACAAGAGGGAAATTAATTCCTATTATAATTGTTCAAGAATAACTCATGTGAAACGGTGTGTGTGCCTTATTTCTGCGAGTTCTTCCCTTCTCAGGATGCTACTTCTAACAGCCGACCAGCTGTTAGCTATGTAGTTACTGCTAGGTGAATATAATGAATAGCCATAATGTACCCATATGTTACGCTCTTGGACGACATAAGATAAGGTTAATAATAAAAGAACAAATGACTTCAGGTTTCAGAGCGCTCTGGCAGTGACTTGATTTTAGCGACACACGGATAAGACTTACTAGATTCTTCACACGGATTCGTAATCCGGTTTATTCTTATATTTATGTGAAGTGTTAAATCCGTGTTGGGGTGATTCAGCGCAGGCAGTGGAGGCTTGATGCTCCAGTCCTCTCATCATGAGATGGAGGAAATAAACTAGCAGTGAGCCAGGCTGAGAGACGGCATAAAACAGAGCACAACCCATCCTCGCAACCCATCATTACAACCCATCCTTCCAACCCACCCATCCTCGCAACCCATCATTACAACCCATCCTCACAACCCATCCTCACAACCCATCACAACCCACCCATCCTCGCAACCCATCATTAAAACCCATCCTTCCAACCCACCCATCCTCGCAACCCATCATTACAACCCATCCTCACAACCCACCCATCCCCGCAACCCATCATTACAACCCATCATCACAACCCATCCTCAAAAATTCTAAATGGATTTCTCACAGATAGTTTACAGACCATTTTTCTATTTACATTTTTAAGGCTATTTTAGATTAGAGTTAAGTTAGGTTGTCCTCTATAAAAAATAACCAATTATAATTTTCCACAATGCTAATAAATACAAGGCGAAGATCATAAAAAGTTCCGTCTGCTAACAGGCTAGTTAAAGTCACCCATCTGACTGTCTTAGCAACAGTGGCATGCCGTCAATTTTTATGAGGACGTGGTGGAGAGCAAAGATGTAGAGGCGGCTTCTAGCTGCACTAACGCAGACTAGTTGGACCCCAGGGGTCACGAGGACAAATATGGCAGTGTGTAGACCCCACGGTGTTAGCGCACTTCTCCGCGCTAACACGCTGCGTTGATTCGCTAGCCTATCACATTCCACGTTGAAAATACTTTTCAAGTATCGCTGCTGAGAAGATGAGTGAGTGGGAGCGCGCAGGTGGGCGCAGTTAGCGGCCTCTTTGTTGACATTGTCCAGCCGAGATCCCCCCCCCCCTCTCTCTCTCTCTCTCTCTCTCTCTCTCTCTCTCTCTCAAACACACACACATACACACCACATCCTTGACTCGTGGTAATTTATTCCAAGGTCACTTGGTGTAAGTCCCACACACAATATTAAAACTGTGGCCCGTCACCCGCCACTCCATCTGCTCTGCTAACATAAGCATCCTCGGCAATTTTACCAAGGTGGGTGGGAGTGTTGAGTAGAGGGTTGTCAGGGAGACAAGGAAACTGACAAGCCACCAGTGCGCCTGTTGTCGCTTTACACAGAAATGACCCATGGGATTAGGACAAGTGCCCCCTCCTTCTCACCTCCCCCCCTCACTCACGCCCCCTTATTCATTCCCCCTCATACCCCCTCCCTCAGTCACCTCACAATCCCCCATCTGCCAGTGAATGCCCATGTTTGGATGGAACATTACTCAGCACTTTCCACATTTATTTATTTAATAATGTTTCTATTCCTTCTTTAGCTCAATTTTTCTAGGTTACTCCGGCTTTAATTCCTTGTTCTTCTATCCGTTAAAACACTGTATTGGAAACCTACCAACCTGGTATTTCATACCGTTAAAACACTGTATTGGGCACTTACCAACCTGGTATTTAATGTCGTTAAAACACTGTACTGGACACCTACCAACCTGGTATTTAATGTTAAAACACTGTATTGGACACCTACCAGTCTGGTATTTCATGTCTAACAAATAAAACTGAACGTAGAGTAAAGCAAAAGAACTAATACTCTCAGTATTCTCATATGAAAAATATTACTTTATTTCTAACATTGTAGTTGTTAGGATGAGCCGGGCTGATGTGGCCTGCTTACCTAACCTGACTAAACCATTAAAAGTAAACTAGTTTCATTATTAGTTTGATGGGAGGTGCTAAACCCGCATGGCTCATCCAGTGCCTGGGAAAATGTGAGGTAATCAGGTTTGGTGCAAGGAAAAATAAGATAGTTCCAATTTCTTGGATACAGACCATTTTGTCGCCACCAAGTTTCTCTTCCTCTTTAAGGGAAAATAAATTATTCCTTATAAAATATGTTCCTGGTTGGCCTCACACTGAGTGTCCGCGGTTCGATTCCCGGCCGGGTGGAAACATTGGGCGTATTTCCTTACACCTGCCCCTCAAGGAAGGTTCCTTGATGTTAGTTAGGGGCTCTTGATCTAGGGAATTGGATCTGTGCTCCAGGTCCCTGAATTAAGCCTGAATACCTTCCACATCATCCCCACAGGCGCTGCATATAATCCTACGGGTGTAGCGCTTCCCCTTGATTATAATAATCTTACACCTGCTGTCCCCGTTCACCTAGCAGTAAGTAGGTACGTGAGTGGTAGTTGACTGTTGTGGGTCACTTCCTGGGGGAGAAGATTGAAGGGCCACACGGGAAATAAGACAGGCAGTCCTCGATGACGGGGTTTTCTTAGGTAGCTAACCTCCGGGTTAAAAATCCAAACAAAATCTTCTCTTAATGGTGCTCTCTCGAGGCTATAATCCACATTTTACTTGATGGGCATAAGGTACCAGTATCACGAATGGAAAAGGACGACACAGTGTAAACACATGAATGCCACCTTCTGTAAAGAGTGCCTTGAAGCTAGTGTCCCGCGATGCTAGCCAAGAGCTTTTGACGCAGAAGGAATTTGTTATTCTCCCTCTGGATCTAACCTGTTTACCTTCCATTTCACAGGCGCTGTTTGACACTTGCGGGCTGAGTGCTTCCACTTGGCTATGTTAATAATAACACTCAAGCTAGTAGAGAAGTGAATAACAGAACAGCACTCGGGCGAGGACTGTCACTCCGGCATACCACTTACGTGACATAGGCCCATGACCCTTAACAGGATCAATTAGAGCTATACTCCTCACATCAGGGGTAATTAAATGATTTCATCAATTCAACCACGACCTTCTTTAGTTTTATCCCTATCATTTTAGCTATAATTCAGTGGTGACGAGATGTAACCCGAGAAGGCGCCTCCTCATGAATCAGGTATGAATGAAAGTTAGAGGTGGAGAAGAAATAGAGTAATGAGAGTGAAATATATATAGAAGAAGGAAGCTACACAGATTCTTCTGTACACAGACAACATTGAAGACTGACTTTGTGATGCAGAAAAAAAATATTCGGCAGGAATTAGGCCAGCAAGAACACCCTATTTTAACATTACACAAATAACCCGCACAAAGGAGAGCGAAGCTTGCGACGACGTTTCGGCCCGACTTGGACTATTTCTAAAGTCACACTCTATTTTTAAGTTTGGTAAGTCAGATGGTAGCTCATCAGAACTTGTTTACTAAGTTATCCGTCCGATATTGTACCAAAAAACAGACTTAGGTAGAAGGGATTGCTTCATATTGTTTCGATTAATTGAGCCACAGGAGGTGTGGGCGAGACTAATGTCGCCACAGCTTTATGCTCGGGTATCAATTATTCTGTTGGTCAGTTCAGAAAGTTGGAAGGAAGGCACACTGCTGACAAGATGCAGAGTAAGATTTTATTTAAATAGTGTCTCTCTCAAGGGAGGCTTTGAGTGAAACGTTTCCTTTAATAAATTCTTTCCTCTAAATGCTATTTTTTTTTGTTAGGCAATTACGGCAGTTTCATCCCTGGGTGTATGATACACCGACATGATGATGATAGGGAGACACCTGCAGTTTTATGGGAACTTCAGTAAAGCTCGCTGCTGGGGCGAAACGTCGTCAGTAAAGCCTAGTGTGGGGGCGAAATGTAAAAAAATAGCAACGTGTATGTGTTACTTATCATTTTGTCATAAAGACTGGTCGATTAGACACTTGGCCTGTTTGTGTGTGTGTGTGTGTGTGTGTGTGTGTGCGTGCATGCGCGCGCGCGCTTGCCCATTTGTACTCACCTGTTTGTGGTTGCAGGGGTCGAGTCATAGGTCCTGGCCTCGCCTCTTCACTGGTCGCTACTAGGTCCACTCTCTCCCTGCTCCGTGAGCTTATCGTACCTCTTCTTAAAGCTATCCATTACATCACTCTCCAGATTGTTCCACTTCCTCATAGCTCCGTGACTGAAGAAATACTTCCTAACATCCATGTGAGAAATCTGAGTTTTCAGCTTCCAGTTATGACCCCTTGTTGCTGTGTCAGATCTCTGAAACATTCTGTCCTTACCCACTTGTCAATTCCTCTCGGTATTTTATATGTCGTTATCATGTCTTCCCTATCTCTCCTGTCCTCCAGTGTCGTCAGGTTGATTTCCCTTAACCTCTCCTCGTAGGACATACCCCTTAGCTCGCGCACTAGTCTTATAGCAAACCTTTGCACTTTCTCTAGTTTCTTGATGTGCTTCACCAGGTGTAGGTTCCATACTGATGCTGCATACTCCAATATGGGCCTGACGTACACGGTGTACAGTGTCTTGAACGATTCCTTACTATTCTTAGGTTTGCCAAGCGCCCGTATGCTGCAACAGTTATTTGGTTGATGTGCACCTTAGATGTGCTCAGGAGATGTGTGTGTGTTTGTGTGTGTGTGTGAACGTCTTCAAGACTCATTTTGTGTTTATCGTATACAAGTTCCTTCATATTTCCTGTAAATACTGTAATATTAAAGCAGGAGCCCGAGGGAAAACAAAATCACGTCAATAAATGTGCAGATTTATACCGATTTGTGCTCATTAAAAATTAGAAATCTAGACATTTAGGGCTATGTGGTTTAAATATGTATTGTTTTGATGTAAATACTTAAGCTGGCAGATGAGGCCCTCACCATACCTAATGATGGACAAATGCACTTACATCATAACACTTCCTCCAACACTCTCTCCAGCACCTCACAACACCCTCCTTGATTCAAGCCCAACTAACCAATTTCTCTTATCACCCGTCTACGTTCTTTCTCCAACAATATTTCAAACATCAGACAAGACTCGCCTTCACTCTAACACGGTCACACACGCCTGCTAAATGACCAAGCCCATACAGCTGAGAACCTCCTTCACACATTCCTTCCAACCATTCCTGAGACGTCCCATACGTACCTCCATCCACAACATGCATATACCATCTTAATGAAACAATTTCGTTCCATTCTCTATAGATTATTAAACCATGGAAATCAATCCAGCTCACGAAGAGTTGAAATTTGAAGAAGTTGAATTCTAAACTAGGACGAGAGTGTTTCCCAATCTTTCGTAATCGATCCTAAAATAGGAACAACAACTGGATTCACTTTAATAAATTCATAAAAACACTATGACATTTACGGCAAAAATCAAAAGAATAAGAAATATCTTAAAAATAACAAATTTTTCACACACTCAAAATACATCTACTTCCCTCCATTATTTTGATGGTTGAGTGATCTGTGAGACAGAACTGTGGTGTGAGCAGTACTTCCAGAGAACTCTGTTCTTTTCCTAATATTTGTATTTCGATTATTATTTTAGTAAGAGGTGAACTAGTGTGGGTCGTTAAGGGCAAAGAGTGGTGGATCACTGGTGGGTTCTGCTCACCTATGACGATGCCTTCAGCTGCTGCATCTCTCATCTAGCTCTAGTATGAGAGTATACATCCTTCTATCTCTGCTTCAGTTTGATCAAGACTAAGGGAGTCAACACCTTCATGGCTGAGGTAAATTACCTCATCTTTCATTCTCTCCAGAACATCTCTGTATTAAATTGAAAAATCCTCTGTTTGATGAAACGACTTCGTAGTAACGACACCCAGGTGTTACTTGTGTCTTATTCATCAGTTTGTCGGTATTGTGTACCATAAACTTTCGTGATAGATCTAGTCATGTACCTGTCTACTTGGAGTCTACCTGGAGGGTGTTTCGGGGAGTTAACGCTCCCGCTGCCAGCTATAGTGAATATCAGTCACATTGCAGAACAAGCTTTCATTGGGACAACTTTATCCCAACCTAAGCCTGTTCTTGAACCGGTGGAGGAGGCTCGATCCTCCGTCTAATAGTCGCTAGATAAAATAATTCCCCCTTCCCTTAACAAACAAGCTAAACACGCCACAGCTCCAACTTCAGCGACAGTCTTTGAACACTTGTTATTTTATGCTAAATATTTAATTCACGCTGATGATTTTGACAGTAAAATATCCGGACACGGAGCTGCAACTACGACCTGAGAAGCATTACTTAAATCTTGAGTGGGAGGTCTGCCATGATCAATGTCACTCTGGCTCATTGTTTTTGGTGTCGATTGCACTGGTTGTGGCCAGGCGCTGACACCGCTTCTGTTTGTGGTAAGTGCTGCTCTGATCTGCAGATAGCTTCTTGTGAGTCTTGATTTGCCTGTTTACTAGTCGACATGTTCAACTCCCTTACACCGAGAGACTTGCCAGACTCGTGCTACAAATGCTTTGATTTACAGATTTCCTGCATTCAACCAGAGTTTAATAGAACATTCAGAGAGCGTGAAAAACCTCAAGAGCTTCTTCTTATATTTATCATTCACTTATTGTTACTTTATTTTTAACACTTCCTAATTCTGTATATTTTCTTCACCATTTCCATAGAAAAAGTTGGGTTAGACATGTATGTCATACGAAGATACCAAATCCTCTGCATCAATTGACTTGTTATTCCTTTTCTAACTTTTTAAATTGGCAGAACCAAGAGGAAGGGAATTTTAAAGTTGGGTTGTTTGTGTGGATATAGCATTGATGTTAAGCTACCAGACTATCTATGGATGTAGCACTGATAAGCTACCAGACTGTGTGTGGATGTAGCACTGATGTTAAGCTACCAGACTATGTATGGATGTAGCACTGAGGTTAGGCTACCAGACTGCGTGTGGATGTAGCACTGATGTTAAGCCACCAGACTGTGTGTGGATGTAGCACTGATGTTAAGCTACCAGACTATGTATGG
The DNA here is from genome assembly GCF_026875155.1 of Cherax quadricarinatus. NCBI lineage: Eukaryota > Metazoa > Arthropoda > Malacostraca > Decapoda > Parastacidae > Cherax > Cherax quadricarinatus. Next base: position 13,739,258 of record NC_069431.1, on the reverse strand, counting down.
ATGTAGCACTGAGGTTAGGCTACCAGACTGCGTGTGGATGTAGCACTGATGTTAAGCCACCAGACTGTGTGTGGATGTAGCACTGATGTTAAGCTACCAGACTGCGTGTGGATGTAGCACTGATGTTAAGCCACCAGACTGCGTGTGGATGTAGCACTGATGTTAAGCCACCAGACTGTGTGTGGATGTAGCACTGATGTTAAGCTACCAGACTGTGTGTGGTTGTAGCACTGATGTTAAGCCACCAGACTGTGTGTGGAAGTAGCACTGATGTTAAGCCACCAGACTGTGTGTGGATGTAGCACTGATGTTAAGCCACCAGACTGTGTGTGGATGTAGCACTGATGTTAAGCCACCAGACTGTGTGTGGATGTAGCACTGATGTTAAGCCACCAGACTGTGTGGATGTAGCACTGATGTTAAGCTACCAGACTGTGTGTGGATGTAGCACTGATGTTAAGCCACCAGACTGTGTGGTTGTAGCACTGATGTTAAGTCACCAGACTGTGTATGGATGTAGCACTGATGTTAAGCTACCAGACTGTGTGTGGATGTAGCACTGATGTTAAGCCACCAGACTGTGTGTGGAAGTAGCACTGATGTTAAGCCACCAGACTGTGTGTGGATGTAGCACTGATGTTAAGCCACCAGACTGTGTGTGGAAGTAGCACTGATGTTAAGCCACCAGACTGTGTGTGGAAGTAGCACTGATGTTAAGCCACCAGACTGTGTGTGGATGTAGCACTGATGTTAAGCCACCAGACTGTGTGTGGAAGTAGCACTGATGTTAAGCCACCAGACTGTGTGTGGAAGTAGCACTGATGTTAAGCCACCAGACTGTGTGTGGATGTAGCACTGATGTTAAGCCACCAGACTGTGTGTGGAAGTAGCACTGATGTTAAGCCACCAGACTGTGTGTGGAAGTAGCACTGATGTTAAGCCACCAGACTGTGTGTGGATGTAGCACTGATGTTAAGCCACCAGACTGTGTGTGGAAGTAGCACTGATGTTAAGCCACCAGACTGTGTGTGGAAGTAGCACTGATGTTAAGCCACCAGACTGTGTGTGGATGTAGCACTGATGTTAAGCCACCAGACTGTGTGTGGAAGTAGCACTGATGTTAAGCCACCAGACTGTGTGTGGAAGTAGCACTGATGTTAAGCCACCAGACTGTGTGTGGAAGTAGCACTGATGTTAAGCCACGCGATGTAGTTCGTGTATTACATTGGCTCCCGTTAGAGGCCTGTGGACCAGTTTTCAGTAAATACAGTAAAAAAAAAAATGCGTTTCTCTCGTGTTTACATCTGTACTAAAATCTTATTTTCTCTTATAAATATTCTTTACATTTTTACTTTTTTATAAAAACGTTTGGATGTTGAGAAATGAAATTGTTGTGCATGCAAGGAAGCTGGATGTCTTAGCAAAGACCAAAACAAAGTTGAAAGATAAGTAAGTAAGTAAGTAAGTAAGTAAGTTTATTCAGGTATACACAAATACAGTTACATAGAATTATCATACATAGCAGCATATGTGTAGGGAACCTAGGATAACCCAAAAAAGTCAGACAGAGTGACTTATTTCCATTGGGAAAAAGGAGTTAAATTAATAAAGTCGGGTGTAGACGAGACAGTGACTAAATCAGATATGGGTGTAATGCTGAATAAACAGTTTAAGAAATAAATTGAGTAAGTTGCAGTTTGGATGGGTTAATGTTTACGCAAATGCGTGTGAGTGGAGTGTAGAGAGAATAGCGTCATCGTGCGTGAGTTGCTCAGTGATGATATCCCTCAAGGGAGGTTCCTTGACGATGGTGAGGGGCTCTTGATCTAGGGAATTGGATCTGTGCTCCGGTTCCCTAAATTAAGCCTGAATACCTTCCTTCCCACCCCCCACTTACGCTGTATAATCCTAAGAGTTTAGCGCTCCAACATGATTATGATTATGTTCAGTGATGATAGAAATTGTGTGCGTCTCTCTAACATAAAAACTCACACAATTACCTGATGAGATTTTCCGACTCAAATCTCGCAATAAAAGAAGGCGATGAATACGAGAGCAAATAAGGAATAAAATGGCACAACACGGTGACTGGAACACTTCACACATAATCCGCACGAAGGAGAATGAAACTTGTGACGACGTTTCTGTCCAACTTGGAGTAAATGTTATGAAGCAGCGTCTCACCATGACAACAAACACATTACACAGACCCAAGTGGCAAAACTTGAGTTTTACAAACAGTTAACCAGGTATAGAGCAGAGAACTACCATCTGCCAGTACTGTTAATGCTACCTTTACTACTACTATTATTATATGTTAATAATACTACTACTACGACTTACTACCACTACTACTATTGCTACTACTGGCAGCATTATTCATGATAAAGAACAAGGCACGTGTGCGACACCTGGGTATCTTACTGGAAACGAACAGTTTAAAATTGATCAGGTTTGAAATTGGCAGACTTTACTTTATATCCACACTCTAGCATAATTTTTACACTGCGATTCTTAAGTGCTTCTTTATCACATAAAATATAATTACAAGTGATTAGTCGCACAGCACAACATAGGAATATTTAAAAAAAATGGATTTAAATATTCTACTGACTAGTCTGCTGATTCATTAGCTAACTGGATCAGCAGCTGATTACTCTGTAATTGAAAGTGATCAGGTTTGGTTCTAGGAAGGAAAGTATAGCTCCAGTTCTTTGGATCAAGAGCTTTTCGCTAGTATCAAGGCATCCATTTTAAGGGTGACGGCCGAGAAATGTTAGAAAGGGAACGGAAAGTAGTGTTGGATGGTGGACCCTGGAACATCCAGCAGACATATGTGAGTGCGTTAGATCGTAGTGAAAGCAAGTGATTTTGGGGGATTTGACGTGCTGTTGGAGTGTGGTAATATTAATATCTATGAAAGGATTGAGGGAATTCTATTTTCCCAAGATTACCGTAATCTTCAAGACTGTGGTACTTTTCACCAACTCCAAGGCTGAGGGACTGATTACCTCATCTTTTATATATAGTTCTACAGTCTTCCAATTATGTCCTTGAATTTGTATTGAAAAAGCCACTGAATGGCGAAACGTCTACAATAAAGATACCCAGATGTTGCACATGTGTCTAATTCTTCATCTTGTCAGTATTGTATACCATACATATACAAGTCGGATAGAATGTTACGATTGTGTGGGTCATCATTGGATGTAGTCATTGTATTATGATGTCTTTTTTTTTTTGGAAAGAAAGTTAGGGAACGAGTACCGGTAAATTTGTTTATCTCTGGATTACCCTGCTGTGTCTTGAGGGAAAAAAGATTGATCAGTTGGGTTGGGCACATTTTTTTGAGAAACACCTGCCTAATATGGGCCAGTAGGCCTGCTGCAGTGTTTCTCCTTTCTTATGTTTTTAAATGAATAAATACATATACATCCGCACTCACTGGGCAATGAGATAAAACCAGAATTGAAAAGATTAAGGAAACTAAAAGGAATATCGCTTATTTTTACCTACCACTGAGACTCCGCGCATTAGAAATGTTTTCCTTTAGAAGCAGCCAACGAGAAGAGTTTATACCAGCAATGACGGTCTCCATCTTGGCTGTAATAAACTTTTTCTAGCGATATGTTTACTCAGTGAGTGCTGCTGTCCAGTAAACTAGCCCTTCCAGGGCAAACCTAAAATTGAAAAGAGGGAGAGAGAGAGAGAGAGAGAGAGAGAGAGACAAAGAGAAAGAACGAAAATTATTGAACACCAATAGTTTCATAGACAGTGTTTATAGTTCACCTCGGGCACTAAATTGATGTGCTGAAAACTGAGTTAGGTAACCAGTTATGAATCATTGTAGTGAATAATGCACTTAATTTTCAAATCAGCAAAGATCATTTCTCACAGTTAATAACCACGTCGAAGTCAGCCATATTTGGTGTGGTTTACACACCTTTGTGTAGTCGTAAGTGGTTAAGGAGGTCCGTGGTGACAGCTGGCAACTAGCATTCCTGTTATTAATGATAATAATTATATCTTTTATTTCTACAAGTACAAGGTATACGTGTGCAATATCTGGGTATCTTTATTTGTACATGTTTCGCCATCCAGTGGCTTTATCAATACGAATTCAGGGACATAATGGGAAGACTGTAGAACTGTATACAAATGAGGTAATCAGTCCCTCAGCCTTGGAGTCGGTGATGAGCACCAACTGAGGGACTGATTACCTCGTCTTTTGTATATGTTTTGAATTTGTATTGATAAAGCCAGTGGATGGCGAAACATCTAAATATAAAGATGCCCAGATATTGCACACGTATCTGATTCTTCATGTTGTCGGTACTGTATACAATTCATGTACAAATTTTTCACTTTCTTCATTTTTTTTTTATTCTAGGTTAGGTTTAGTCAAGGGAGATTGCATAAATTTGTACAAAAAATCATGAATCGAGGTTGCCCACATGGTGATAGAAACTCACTGTGATAATTGAAAGCATATTTCGATTTTCAGCTGAAGAACTCAGACGAAGGTTGAAATACACAATCACTTGCTACACTGTGTCTCTTACTCTGAATTTCCTCAGTTCCTCTATAAATGTGCACTATAATTTATTATAGTGCACATTTATGTATATATATATATATATATATATATATATATATATATATATATATATATATATATATATATATCTCACACACACACACACATGCACACATGCACACACACATATACAACAGGCCTAGTGTCTAATCGACATGTGCCTAGGACAAATTGGTAACTAACACACACAGGTAGTAGGTTGGTAGACAGCAGCCGCCCAGGGAGGTACTACCGTCCAGCCAAGTGAGTGTAAAACAGAACCTTGTAATTGTTTTACACGATGGTAGGATTGCTGGTGTCTTTTTTTCTGTCTCATAAACATGCAAGGTTTCAGGTACGTCTTGCTACTTCTACTTACACTTAGGTCACACTACACATACATGTACAAGCGTATATATATACACACCCCTCTGGGTTTTCTTCTAGTTTCTTACTAGTTCTTGTTCTTGTTTATTTCTTCTTACCTCCATGGGGAAGTGGAACAGAATTCTTCCTCCGTAAGCCATGCGTGTTGTAAGAGGCGGCTAAAATACCAGGAGCAAGGGGCTAGTAACCCCTTCTCCTGTATATATTACTAAATGTAAAAGGAGAAACTTTCGTTTTTTCTTTTGGGCCACCCTGCCTCGGTGGGATACGGCCGGTGTGTTGAAAGAAAGATATACACAAAACAACCACTGTGAATGAATAGTGAAATTCCAAGCGCTTTCGTGACTACTCACATTATCAAGAAACAGTGCTTATATATTATATATATATAATATATATATATATATATATATATATATATATATATATATATATATATATATATATATATATAAGCAATGGATATATGTAATATACTATGGACACTTCCATCATATTATCCAGATTACTTCTGGAGGGCTCTAGGCGCAGGTGTGAGGACCCATCGCCTCGGAAAAGTAAGTAAATGGCTACAAGGAAAAATACTAAGCTTTATCGTTGAGGCTGTTTGAATATTCTGCGTCTCCTACCACCCCATTTTTTACATACAACTTTTACGCAAAATGCTTCACAAAGTTTACAGGAGACATTGATGGTGCAACTAGTGTAAAAGCAAGTGAGTTAATCTTCTAGGGACATTCTACTCTTGCTCCCTACTTCACCTGGCCTTTTAGGGGTAGTACATGTTTTTGTCTTAACCACCATAATGGAAAACATCTGCATGTCTGCATGATACAATTAATTTATTCCACGGACACCAAATCGAAGCAACTCAGCTTTATAAACTCTCTCGTCAGCCACATTTGGATTTTCTGGGTTTATGTCCCTTATTTACGATCTTTTTTTTTTTACCTCCAAATATATTGCTATTACTTGGATTAACTTAGTTTGGAATAATAATTTGTAGCCACCAGCACGTGGTGAGTTCTGGGCATTGTGGGTGACTGTACGGAGGTTATCAGTTATTTATTCTAAGTAGCTGAGAGCTGCTCACCATGTATGATTCAACGTTTGTCAACTGGCTTTCCCCGGAACCCTAGGGTTCCGTGAGAGGTCACTAAGGGTTCCGTGAGAGGTCACTAAGGGTTCCGTGAGAGGTCACTAAGGGTTCCGTGAGAGGTCACTAAGGGTTCCGTGAGAGGTCACTAAGGGTTCCGTGAGAGGTCACTAAGGGTTCCGTGAGAGGTCACTAAGGGTTCCGTGAGAGGTCACTAAGGGTTCCGTGAGAGGTGAGTAAGGGTTCCGAGAGAGGTGAGTAAGGGTTCCGTGAGAGGTCACTAAGGGTTCCGTGAGAGGTCACTAAGGGTTCCGTGAGAGGTCACTAAGGGTTCCGTGAGAGGTCACTAAGGGTTCCGTGAGAGGTCACTAAGGGTTCCGTGAGAGGTCACTAAGGGTTCCGTGAGAGGTCACTAAGGGTTCCGTGAGAGGTGAGTAAGGGTTCCGTGAGAGGTCACTAAGGGTTCCGTGAGAGGTCACTAAGGGTTCCGTGAGAGGTCACTAAGGGTTCCGTGAGAGGTCACTAAGGGTTCCGTGAGAGGTCACTAAGGGTTCCGTGAGAGGTCACTAAGGGTTCCGTGAGAGGTCACTAAGGGTTCCGTGAGAGGTCACTAAGGGTTCCGTGAGAGGTCACTAAGGGTTCCGTGAGAGGTCACTAAGGGTTCCGTGAGAGGTCACTAAGGGTTCCGTGAGAGATCACTAAGGGTTCCGTGAGAGGTCACTAAGGGTTCCGAGAGAAATAGTAAATGTAAATGCATTTTTGAGTCATTTTTTTGGTTTAATTTTATATTCGTAATTTTACTACACACCTACAGCATAATCTTGGAAAATTCTTGGGTATTATAATACAGTCTTCAACCTGTTATAACATTTAAATGTATAATAATCATAGAGGATATATTTAGCTACGTATAAAAAAAACCATACCCCCGGCCGGGATTGAACCCGCGGTCATAGAGTCTCAAAACTCCAGCCCGTCGCGTTAGCCCGTGGCTAACGCGACGGGCTGGAGTTTTGAGACTCTATGACCGCGGGTTCAATCCCGGCCGGGGGTATGGTTTATTTGCAATCGTGTCATTACGATTTCTTAAGTCATAGCTACGTATATACGGCACCAGTGTATCAAGTGAGGCACTGAAGTACAGGACCCATACATGGTCTCCATCAGTGCTATCTGTGCTTCCTGGCCTCCACCTACACTCCCTCATTCACCCACGTTATTTAGTAAATTTTACCCATGATGAGATTTACTGACATATTCCTGGACAAGTTCTGGATTTCCGTGATAGAAGAGTATCCTGCCATTCATAGGAAAGCAACAAATTTATTGCTGCAGTTTTCAACCTCTTACATGTGCGAGCAAACTTTTTTTCTCATTTAACAAGTATCAAAAGCAAAGACAGAAATCGTCTCCTTTCATTTGAAGATTAAATCCATGTGTATTTATCTAAAGTTCGACCCCGAATTAAGTATTTGTGTACCAAAAGGCAACGACATTAGAGAAGCAAATTTCATTTATTTAAATTATCTTCAAAAATAACATTTCCCTGACCGATATATTTGTTCATATGATCTTTTGCCTTGATTTACCTTATGTCTTTTCAACATTGTCAATAAACGATTAAGTTACTTTAGTAGTTATTATCTGTTTTCGTTCTGTTTGTGTTATATATGATATTGTTTTTTTGTTTGTTTACAGACAATGTCTTTGTGTGAATAAAAACCTCCGTATGAGGTCTCTTGAACAAGCAGTTTGATTTCAGTTATTTTTTATTAATAAACTTAAAAAAGCGTAAATTATTTTTGCTTAAACCAGTTATCAGAAAAAATATACATTTTCCTTGTGAACTTTAGGCTTATAAACGAGAAAGAAAGATATTAATAATGATATATATTTATTTTTATGTAGGGGTTCCCTGAGACATGAAAATTATTTAAAGGCTTCCGCAGGGGTAAAAAGGTTGAGAAACGATGCGAGTATCTGGACAGAATGTATTTACCTGGCATCATAAATGATTGAATTCCACTCCACCGGCTCTGTAATCCTTGACTTTCACTTTCCTGTGAATAAACTACCACTATTATTGCTGCTGCTGCTGCTTCTACTTATACTTCTTGTCTGCCACTACTACTACTACATGCGTTACTATTACTACTGTTAATAATCAAGAGCCCTTTACTGGCATCAAGGCACGTACGTACCTTGAAGGGAGTGAACAAATACCTTGCGGCGTCTTGTGCAAACACAAAATTAGTTTCGTCTGGGGATCTATGATGTACACCACTGCATGACCCTTGTCGGTTTAGCGCTTTCTTTGATTATTATAATATGATGTACACCAAGTATTTACAGGCAAGGTTTGTCCAGAACGTTAGTCGCGATCTAGTAGTAGTTCACAGAGCAATTTATAGTAGATTGAAGGATGAGCAGTAGCCTTGTCTAGCAGCTGAGAACTTATAGCATATCACAGTGTAATTCTTTTAATAATTTTCAGTGCTTGTTTGATTATTGATGTCATATACTGTATGCACAATTTGGAAAGTCTAGAGTCGCAAGTTGCAAGCCTGTCTGTTATGTGCAAATGGGGCTGGTAGTAGAGGGGAAAAAATGGTCTGCAGTGGATCATATAGGGAGAACTATGACAAAAAAGCAGATCCCGTCTCACCAAAGTTTAGCCACTCTTGATCTAGATTAATGTAGAGATGATGGCGAGAGGTGGAGGCTGATGGCTCGGCAGCCTCACAAAATTTACATTAACACTCCTGTGTTAAAACAGGCTTGAGTGTTCACACACATACACACACACACACATATGTATATATAACGTTTTCGCGTTTCATTGTCAAAAACTGAGATTACTTGGGGTTACGGGACGCAAGTTTTATTATGTTATTCTATTTAGTTGTGAATATATGTTTTTCACGAGTGTCTTTAAATGTCATTACTGTATTATATATATATATATATATATATATATATATATATATATATATATATATATATATATATATATATTTATATATATATATATATATATATATATATATATATATATATATATATATATATATATATATATATATATATATATATATGCAATAAGATCACAGTAAACAGGTGATTTCAGAATATGCAAAACAACCACTGTGAAAGAATATAGAAATTCCAAGTACTTTCGTGACTACTCACTTAATGTGAGTCGTCATAAAAACGCTTGGAATTTCTATATTCTTTCACAGTGGTTGTTTTGTATATATATATATATATATATATATATATATATATATATATATATATATATATATATATATATATGTATATGTATATACACCTGTGTATAAATATGTCATAATGCTGCCTTAAGCATGAACCTTCAGTATTATCTATCCGCTCACCACACTGATTTTTTTACTTAATCAAATTTATCTTTTGATGTGATATTTAATTTTTGCGATGTGAACTGGCTTGCCAGCATAAGGCTTTGCTCCAGTGACCGTAAATTTCAAATGAAAATATTTTTCTCCCCCCCCCCTGATATGATACGTCCTCTTTCTTCTTGTGTAGGAGTATATATTCCATATATACCCCCACACACCCACACCCATCTGTCAGTGGTCTAGAGTCCAGTACAGCGTTGTATGACAGCTTAATCAAATCCTACGAGATCTCTGGTCCTGCCTGAATATGAATACGGGTTTGATCACTCACGTCAGCTGGAAGACATAAACCCCCTGATGCGAGTGTTTAATTTACCGAGTGATGGTAGAAACACGAGGTTGAGTGATAGAAATAGATGGTCGAGTGATAGAAGTTGGTTGTAGAGTGATAGAAACAGATGGTTGAATGACAGAAGCATATGGTTGAGTGATAGAAGTAGGTTGTTGAGGAAGACTGTTGAGTAAGAGAACAGTTGTTCGAGTGAAGTTCTGTGACATAACAGAAGATTGTGGTGCTGTGAGAGAAGCTGGAGAATCACCTGTTATTTAACTGTAATTTACTAATGATCGGTTTCGAGAGTTTTTCTTCTGTTGCAAACTGGCCAGGGGTGAGGCCTCCCTGATGACCGCCTGGTCAACCAGGGTATTACCGTTGGCAGCCCACTGGGCCACACAACTATCACAGTCTGGTTGATCTGACACCTCGGGGAGGTAGTGTTCTCTCTTTGAAGATTATTACATTTGATATCCGTTGGCAGCATACTGAAAAAAAATCGATACCCATGGGTGCTCATGCAGTGTTTTCTCGGTGTGCCAGTGGCACCTTTGCTTTTCGCTGGGTATATTTTACACTTCCGCATATCTCACTTCAGTACGTTGTTATGGTAATGTGTAGGTTTTGGACTGGGCCTTCCAGTATGTATCATGTGTATTTTATTGGATATCTTTCTCTACTTCGCTTCACAAAGCACCATTCCCAGCTGTTTGAGGTGAGGTGCTTTATTGACCCCACACTTGCAGTAAACACTGTCTTTTGTAGCTCTGATATCTTTCAGCCATGAAAGGAGCCATAAACAGAGAAGAGAGAGAGGGAGAGAGCACAAATTCTCGTTATCCACTGTTTGTTTTTGTTTTTTTTAGCTTTCGCACCATTTTCTTGTGTTCTCTAAATAATAGGTCAGCTAATATTATTTTATCCAAGTATTTTACATGTTTTCTTTCATTATATGGAGTGGTCCTCCTGAGTATTGTATACATTGCTCTGTATGAGTTCTTCATTAATTCTGTTTCTGAACACTCGGAATTCGCCACCAATAACATCATGAAATGAAAAAGTACGTAGGGATTGGCAGGCAGCATACAGAGTTCCTTTGTACAAGGGAAAGGGGGACAAAAGACTGTAAGAATTATAGGGGAATAACCTGCTGATATACTAGGTAAAGTTTATGGTAAAGCAAGAGTAAGACGTAGAATAGGATCTTAGATGAACAAGGTTTTAATAATTGTTTTGGATGTGTAGACCAAGTGTTTATATTAGTATATAAGCGAACAGTGCATAGATAATGGTAAGAAATTGTAACTTTTATGGATTCAGACAAGGCATACGATAGTGGATATGGTAGTAATATGGCAGATGTTGCAGGTGTATGGAATAAGTGGTAGGTTACTTAAAGTAGTTTTTATGAGGATAGTAAGGCTCAGGTTAGGGTATGTAGGAGAGAGGGAGATTATTTTCGAGGAAAAGTAGGCCTTAAACAGAGATGTGTGATATCACCATGGTTGTTTAACATATTCATAGATGGGATTGTAAAAGAAGTGAATTCTAGGGCGTTGGGGAGGAGAGTGGGATTAAAAGATAAAGAATCTAATACAAAGTGGGAATTAGCACAGCAGTTTTTTCTGATAACACGGTACTTTTGGGCGGTTCTGAAAAAAAGTTGCAAAGGTTGGTAGACGAATTTGGGAGCGTAAATAAAAGAATGAAACTATGGAAAGAGCAAGGTGATGAGAGTAACGAAAAAAAATTAAGTAATAAAAGGTTGGATATCAGATTGGAAGGAGGGAGTAAGGAAGGAGTAAATGTGTTCAGATGTTTGGGAGTAGACTTGTCAGGGGACGGGTCTGTGAAAAATGAGGTGAACCATAAAGTTGACGAAGGAGAGAAAGGATGGTGGTTCATTGCAGGTGGAGACAAAGAATTTCATCCTTGGAGGCAAAAAGGAGGAGAATGTACCAGAGTATAGTGATACCAATACTCTTATGAGTATGAAGCATGGGTTTTAAACATTGCAGCGACGCTGGAAGCAGTAGAGATGTCGTGTCAGAAGGCAGCGAGTGGTGTAAATACGAAGAGAATTCGTAGTCTGAAAATGAGGAGGTTTGGTGATACTATAAGTCACAGATAACCCTCACTTAGGTGAATGAAACTTAAGACGACGTTTCGGTCCGACTTGGACCATTAACTAGTCATACAGAAGCGCGAACGTGCAGGTAGGTTTGCCAAGACGGGTCCTGGCCCGGGTCTTTTCCATGTGGTGACCCCGCAGTGGCTCGCAAAGGAGTGTCAGAGATTGTACAAGTGATGTATCGTTTAATACTTCCACTACTACTTCTGCCACTACTATATCCATTACACTTCCTCCTCTCGTTCTCCCGGCCCCGCCACCCTCTCGTATATACACTGACTCCCTTCCCTTCGCACTTCTGTGTTACTAGTTAATGGTCGAAATCGGGCCGAAACGTCGTCATAAGTTTCATTCACCTGTGTACAGGTTATTTGTGTATTGTTCCAGTCACGGTATTGTGCTTTTTTATTCGATACTGTAATATTATGTAAAGGACTGAGGAAGGATTGTTGAGGTGATATGGACATTTAGAGAGGATGGAGCAAAACAGAATGACTTGGAGGGTGCATAAATCTGTAGTGGAAGGAAAGAGGGGTAGGAGCCTTCCTAAGAAGGGAGGAGGTAAAGAAAGTTTTGTGTGTGAGGGGCTTGGACATCCAACTGGCGTGAGTGACCATGTTAGATAGGAGTGAGTGGAGGCAAGTGTTTTTTTTTTATAACCTGACTTGCTGTTGTAGTGTGAGCAAGGTAATATTTATGAAGGGATTCAGGAAAACCGGTTAGCTGAACTTGAGTTTTGGAGGTGGGAAATACAGTGCCTGCACTGTTGTAGTTTGGAGGGGCATCTGAACTGTAATGTCGGCCTGCCTCTCGCACGAATGATGATGAAAGTATTTCTTCTTTTTCGGGTCACCCAACCTATGTTAAAAAAAAGTAATGTTTTTGTCTGCCCACTGGAAAGTTTCGTGTGTATCCTCCTGCACTTTCACTGTCTTCTACTGAGGCGATTTTCCTGCTTATTTTTGAGTTGTGCTTAATGGATAATATTAATCTCGGTTAATGTGTCTGTCTTTGCGTTCTATAAGGATAAGAGGCAGTAAAGCGACAGGACTGTGGCTGGAGATAAATGGTATAAAATGGAAAATAAATAAATGGTATAAAATGGAAAATAAAACACAAATGAAGCATAATGCGATCCTTTATTGACTACGTTTCGTCCACACAGATCTACCTGAGTATATATAATGTGGAGAGTCAGGTGGAGAATGTTGGGTAGGTTGTATTTGAGACTGACCTGCAGGTCCGTCTCAGTCCTATTTTTCAAGGACTGTGGCTAGGGATACTCAGCTCGTCACTTTAAGGGTAGCGTTTACTGTTTTTTTGCTACTATTTCTCTATTTATTAGAAAATAGAATATCCGTTTTCCTATTTTTTTCTTTTATACTATTGATCCTACCCTATGGGCTCTCTCCATGATCTCATTTGTCACGTGCCGTAACAAAGTCATAGTAGACCACGTCTGCCTTTTGAAATTCTTCCGAAGCCTTTGTAATTTTGTCGTAAATGATTTAGTAGTTGTGACGAGCATGAAATTCCTGCTCGAAATCAATGTTGACTTGAGTACCGTAGGTTATTCTTTTCCATAACATTTTTAATTTAGCGTCTTGTCTCCCTCTTTTTATGATGTGTGACATCAGGGCATTGGCCTGCAGATTTTGGCCAAGACTATGCTGCCTCCTTGATGTAGAGGATCTATATGTCTTCCGTTATTAAAATCTTTATGATTTCACCCAGATCTAAATTCATTCTCCAAAGTATACTGAGTAACCATGAAATTATTTTGCACTTTATAAATAAGTTCCATGAATCAGGAAGTGCTGTATAAGTGGACATGATTTTATTATCTTGGCAAACTCTGTGGGATTTGTGCCTATGTCTACTGTAGCTTTATGCTGACAGCAGCAGGATGAGAGTAGCTTATATCTCACTTACTGACTTTGTTGTTCATTTTACCTAAGTCGTATGGTAAACCACCAACAGTCTAACTAGTCACATACCGGCCCGCGATAAGCGGATGGAAGATCGAGCCTTCACCTAGGACACAGTTACCTTTTCTCTAGAGCAGTCATGATTGTCCCCTAAAAAACGTATAACTATTACTGGTTGCCTGCATATATTCTATGCTGAGCGGTTTATATTTACTTTGAGGGATATGTATCTCATATATACTGAGAGTTAAATCCCTGTGTCTGGGATTCAAGTTTTCTTCGCGTGTTGTGTACAGGTGACATGCTGCCTCTAAGACCTTCTTGTAATTGATAGGATTTAAACTTAATAATTATTTTTATAAGAATAAGCGCTAAATCTGAAGGAAGGGGGGGGGGCACTCAGCTCTTGGGAATGGGAAGTAACCAGGTTTGATCCGAGAAAGGGGAAGAAAACTTTAATTCCTTATATCAGGAACCCCACTCAGGCATCTCAACATCTTCCCTACCTTCAAGGATTTAAGTCAAATTAACGTCTTTAAAATCTATAAGTTTAAGCTATTTGGAATTATAATTTCCTAAAAATTCTTGTGAAACCTCTAAAAAAATGTTTTTATTTACTCTTTTTTGAAAAAAAAAAAATTATGTAGCAGTCAATTTTAACCCACGAGACGCTTTGTTTACTCATTTTCTTACATTCACAATATGTTGAAATCTCAATTTGCAATGACAGACTTGAAGGGCATATGAATTAATTGCTTCCCTGGAACCCAAATGGGGTCGAGTAGCATGTAAAAAGTGGTCCAGTGCAAGAGTGGAGGCGGGTCACGACCGAACAACTGGTACTGGTGTAAGTTCTCCTCTCACTACCTGTGACCCTTCTGTGGTGTGACCCTTCTGGGGTTCTGTGGCCCTTCTGTGGTGCTGTGACCCATCTGTGGTGCTGTGACCCCTCTGTGGTGCTGTGACCTCTGTGGTGCTGTGGCCCTTCTGTGGTGCTGTGACCTCTGGTGCTGTGACCCCTCTGTGATGCCGTGACCCCTCTGTGATGCCGTGACTTCTGTGAGCCTGTGACCCTTCTCTGGTGATGTGAACCCTGTGTGGTGCTGTGACCCTTGTGGTGCTGTGACCCCTCTGTAGTGCTGTGACCCCTCTGTGGTGCTGTGACCCCTCTGTAATGCTGTAACTCCTCTGTGTGCTGTGACCCTTCTGTGGTGCTCTGACCCCTCTGTGGTGCTGCGTTACTCAGTGGTGCTGTGACCCTCTCTGTGGTGTTGTGGCCCTTCTGTGGTGCTCTGACCCTTCAGTGTGCTCTGACCCCTCTGTAGCACTGTGACACCTCTGTGTTGTGACCTCTCTAGTGCTTTGACCCTCTGGCGCTGTGACCCCTCTTGTGTTGACTCCTCTGGTTCTGTGACCCCTCTAGTGCTGTGACCCCTCTTTGTTGACCCCTCTGGTGTTGTGACCCCTCTGTTGTACTGTGACTCCTCTGTGGTCCTGTGTTGCTCTATCCTGTGACCTCTGTGGTGCTGCGTTAAGCTAGTCTCTCTTCAGGGAGGTACCTTCATGGCGGTGAAGGATTCTTGATCCAAGGAACTGGAGCTACTCTCCCTTCCCTGGGATCGAATCTGATTGCCACCTTCCCCTCATCCCTGTTCTTCAGGCTCTGTACGGCAACCTACGGGTTTAACGCTCCTCTGAATGCAATAAGTGAGCTGGCCTGTTTCTGAACAGATAGTGAAAGAAAGATACATGTGTTGTAGCAAGCTTGTATTGTAACAACGTTTCGCTCTGTGCATAGCTTAATCAAGTCATAATGACTTCATAAAGCTCTACACAGAGTGACATGATGTCCCAATAAAGGCATGTTCTGCAACGTATCTTATCATCGCCATTGTTGACTGTACGACCCTAAGACGCCTCTACACAGACGGTGTTGCCATTAGCGTCACACTTGCAAGATTTGCTGAGTTTATCATTTTTGAAATCGAAACAAAGAAAGTCTTAAGAGTGGTATGCTGTTTACTAAACCTAATATTAATTTTTAAAGGGGTGGAGGGGTATCCTAGTGGACCAAAAGCTCCAATGGCGGGTCATCATATGACTAAACACTTGTCCTGTTTCCTCACGAATCTTTCCTAACGAAACATGGCTGGTAGTACTGCATTTAGTTTCCAGGGAATTCAGCGAAATTTCTGTATCAAGTCAGGAAGAATTTGTCAGGAAACATTCCAGTTGCTTACTGACACGTGTGTTACAAATGACACGTCAACTGAAGCTTCTGGTTAACTGACCGAGGCCTTCTGCTGGCATACCGCTCCGCCACTGTATTAAGTTAAAGTAAAATTATTAATCGGATTTCAAGCCTATCGACTACTCGGATGATCATTAATGCAACATTTCCAATGGTCACTACTTGTCAAGAATTCTTAAATCAATAAACAGGGATTAAAGTAAAATGTCAGCTATATACACTGAGATATACACCTCTTGGTGTATATACACCGACAGACATTGTATATACACCAGGAGGTGTGTATACAATGTAACCTGTGTATCGACACCCGTAACCCTACACCTCGTTTGTGTAATTTGGCTATTGCCGCGTAAATATATGCAAATTTATGATGATTAAGGTTAAAGTAATCTAACAATCTATGCTAAAACGGCTAATGTGTATTTTTAGTGTTGACGTAGATCGTTCAGACAAAAACGTACTCAGCCATGTTAAAAAAAAAAACGAACGATGTATTTAGAGGATGGGTTGGCCTCGGATACTAGACGAACCTAATATTTTGAAGAGTCAAGGAGCTGTGGCAAAAAAAAAAAAATATTAAAACTGCGAGAATTTTTGTTATGGTGACGAAGCAAGAGCCTCAGTAGACTTTTCAGCCATCATCCTTCACTTATTACCAACACATCCCTTTGTATCTTTAAATGGAAGCTTGTTAAGTTTCGTTAAGTCGGTTCGTCATCAGGTAGGCTATGTTGCAAGAGCAGCCAGGCTGCTAGCCAAAGGAGCCTGACTTATCCTTCCATCAACCAGGAGGCATTGTCAGAGATCAGTTAGTGGGAGCGTTGCCCCCCCCCCCCGCGGTCTTCAATATGTGATGTACACATTGTGATGCAAGTCAGCGGGAATGCAATGTTGGAAACTTTGCAGTGCAAAGGAATTCAGTTATTCATGTAAATAAGCAAGATTCGTACTTGAGAAAATATACGAAGATTCACATAATCTTTTAAGTGAGCGGATGTTTTTAGGGTCTAAAATATTGTAAAAAAATTCACTAGTAAATTTAAGAAGGTTGAAGCAGACGGAATGATAAAGAACTTGAAGAGGTGGTTAAATAAAAGGGCGATGAGGATGTTAGCTCTTTTATGCAAGTCTAAATATAATATAGTGAAGAGAAACTTGAAACTCAGCAGGTGAGAGGAGCTTAACAAGGCGATGATCGAATCACATCCAACTAAGATTAAAGAAAAAGAAAAGGATCCGAATTAGATTAAATGAAACATAAAATAGTTACATTAAGGCTGCAGTGTTAAAATTATTGTGTGTGTGTGTGTGTGTGTGTGTGTGTGTGTGTGTGTGTGTGTGTGTATATCAATTTGTCCCAGTGGGATCAGAGACCTTGGGATCATGGGGGAAAAAATGCCACACGTTTCCTTAAAGAATTGGGTTCCAGACTCATCGACACCACCAGGGACCCAAGGGCAGCCACTTTCATGTTCCAGCGCCTCAGCGTCGCCATCCAGAGGGGAAATGCTTGCTGCATACTTGGCTCACGTCCAGCCTCGGAGGAGCTGGAGGAAATTCATCATCTTTGATACATTGTGCCATTGTATTCATGTTTATGTTTTTTTTCTGTAAATGTATTTTGTATATATATATATATATATATATATATATATATATATATATATATATATATATATATATATATATATATATATAAAATTTACCCTACTGCGGCAGGCCAGGGTTCGACCCCACGACACATTGTCCCGCCTCAAGAGACAACACAACGTACATGTTACCTTATCCACTCCGCCATCGATCCTACAGAGATCACGCACCCAGCAGAGCTAGGTATTTTTCATGATCCGAGGACACTCGTGGCAGTAGTATGGTCTAGGATTAATTTCAACCCCCTCCTGTTTGAATGTACATTGTGTTGTGTCTTGAGGCGGGACAGTGTGTTGTGGGGTCGAACTCTAGCCTGTCGCAGTTTGGTAAATCATTCAAAACCACTTGTTTCGTGGTTTCAATGCTATATAGACTGTTTGTGGAGGCGGGAATTCAAACAGGAGGAGGCTGAAATTAATTGTTGAGTTGCTCTCCGGCGCTAGGTGCGTTGATATGGGTTCTATGGGATTTTTTGAACTGTCTGTCGTGTTTCATATTCTGTATTCTGCTGTCTGGAAACATTTGTGGGCCTCCCATACCTCACAGGTGAAGGTGGTGAGGGAGTGGAGTGGGTTTAGAGGCGATGAGACAACGTTTCTCGTGTTAAACTCGGTGCTGGACACACCACCTTCCTGTCTCTGAGATTTTTTCACCTCAATCAACTTGTTGCAGCCTTGTAATATTGCATAGTTCTTAAAGAAGCTTTTGCTAAGATGCAAAAGGCCTAGTGCTAGTATATTCCATCCCCCTCTTGCTGCTCTTGTAACATTGCATAGCTCCTGATAATGCACGGAAACGTGTGAAAGATTTTGAGCTGAATATTTCCATACCTGCGTGGCTTTTGTGTATATATATATATATATATATATATATATATATATATATATATATATATATATATATATATATATATATATATATATATATATATATATATATGTGTGTGTGTGTGTGTAAAATATGTCGTGCCGAATAAGTAAAACCTGCGATTTTTGGCTTAAATAGCAATGCACTTCTTGCCGAATAGGGCAACCGAAAATTTGTGTGCAATAATTTCTCAAAAATCGTTCTAAACCTTACGAAAAAATAGTTCACTCTGTTTGTTTATTATTAAATTATTGTAAACTTGTATAATATATATTTAGTTGGATTAGGCTGAATTAAATTGCGCTTGTTATAATAAGGTTACATAAGTTTCCTAAGGTTCTTTTGGTACAAAATCATTAATTTTTATATTAACTTAAATGGGTTCTTGCTAAATGACCAGTTTTACCTATTAGGCACGACATATATATATCGTGCCGATTAGGCCAAACCCTCGAGTTTGACCATAAATCAGCGGAAATCAATCTAAACATAACGAAAAAATATTATTGATTTTAAGTAATATTAAATAAATTTATATTGACGTATATGTAGTAGAATTTAATTAAAGGAAAGATTGCGTTAGTTTATGTGAGATTAGGTAAGGTTTCCAAGTTAGTTTTGGTTCAAAAATAAAACTCTTTATATTATTGTCAATGGAAAAGAAATAATCTATCATTCTGTGAAAGATATATTTGGAAAAGTTTAATTCTTAAGGGAGCTCGACCTAGAATTATCTTCAAAGTTATCAATGAGTTTGTGCATATATTTAAACCTGCTTAATTGGCTTATTTACTCTGCTTAACCACTAAAGTGGAACTAGTCATTCGCTTAGCTAGTTTGGTCCACCTCAGCGCTGGAGGTGATCTAGTTATCAGTGAATTCAATCTAGTTTTGTTCTCATTAAGATCTAGTCAGGTGCATGATAATGTCGCTCGCCGCCGCCTCTTGGTCCACTTTTAACGAGATCCTCTTGTAGACTCTACACGGTGTCAGGCTTATTCCAGGAGACAGCCATGAATAACCCATACTGGTCTAGCGTTTTTTGTAAATAATAATAATAGCAGCAACAACACTGATAATTTTAATAATGATAATAACAATAACAGCAGTAATAATAATAAATCGAATTTCCCGAGAAATCACGAAAAAATGAATTCCATCTGAATTTAGGTTTACAAAGGGAGTAGGAAGACACCAGTTCGGTAGTAGAATTACAGGTGAATAGAATGAATTGCCCTGTGTGTGTGTGTGTGTGTGTGTGTGTGTGTGTGTGTGTGTGTGTGTGTGTGTGTGTGTGTGTGTGTGTGTGTGTGTGTGTGTGTGTGTGTGTCATTGAGGTAAGAATTGTAGGTAGCCTGAAAAATATTCTCTCACAAACATAGGACTGTTTGTTAAATATAAGACACAAGTTCAGAGCAATCATTTGTTGTGGCATCTCCTCGCTCTGTGTCGAGTTTTATCAGATCAATGATATATGACTTAGACAGACTAATGTGAATTGCTGAGCCGGTCTAGCATTGGCTAGTAGGCGACCTGCAGTGTTCTGCTAATCTTATGCCGGTTAATAAGACGTGTGCCACACCTGAGGACTTTTTATTAGAGAGACGTTTCTCCCACCTGGGGTTTTATCAATCTAATATAGAGACACGAGAAATGACTTACGTAGTAGTAGTGGTATAGTAGTAGTAGTACTAGAAGTAGTAGTAGCAGGTGGAGCTTGTTACATGACCACTACAGCTACTACATCCTACCGCTACAATCACCTCTCAGGATCCCCTTATTTAAATCTTATTTTTTATCTTTCTAATAGGCTAAACGTAAATGAAATGAAAAAAAAATAAAAATATTAATTTCTTTTGAAACTTACCTGGAAGTTGCAATACTCTTCTTTGTAGTTCGTTTTTCAAATTGTTTTGACACAATTATGATACAGCTACAAACGTACGTACTAAGGAAATTTATTGTTATGCAAAGCATTTCGGGCAAACGTCTCTCAGATGTATCAGTTCATATCCAGCATTATAACAAGATCAGAATTAAAAATGCAATCAATCAGAATGTATAACTATTGTATCCTCTTTGTATGGCTCATAAGAATATTCAAAAATATTGAACATGTGTCTTATTCATCAACTTGTCGGTATTATAAACTTGATCTAGCTTGTCTTAGACGCAACAACATCATGTTTGTTAATAATTTAGCTGATTTCAAAGTAATAAATTATCCTTGATGGTACAAGTTAAATTATAACATTATAAATATCACCATATTTGTTGAAGGAAAAAATATTTGAAAAGATTAATTAATAAAAACTCCATTGTTAAATATTCTCTTAAAGGGGGATAAGAGGCAGTGGGATTTGTAAGGGAATAATGGGAGAATTACTTTTAACAGAACTGGATACGACAGCAGTGTGCTGCTACCGTATTTGATATGATAGTTACACAGTGGTAGTAAGTGCTGTTTCCCTGTCATGTTCCATCAAGTTGGATGGGGTCCGGGATAGTGGACGGAATTCAAAGCTTCTGAGGCAACTGGAGGGATATAGCAGCTTGAGCGAGGGTAAGCTAGGCAAGTCAGCATCAAGCTGACTAAAGTCCCCCCATGGACTCATTTATAATTAGCAATGCGGGGGAGATGGTGTACTGGCTAGCCTTAGAGGATGGTGATTTATTCAGCCTTGGAGGAGGATGATGTAGCCAGCCTTAGAAAATGTTGCTGTAGCCAGCCTTGTAGGACGGTGATCTAGCTAACCTTGGGGGATGGTGATCTAGCTAGCCTTGGAGGACGGTGATCTAGCTAGCCTTGGAGGATGGTGATCTAGCTAGCCTTGGGGGATGGTGATCTAGCTAACCTTGGAGGATGGTGATCTAGCTAGCCTTGGGGGATGGTGATCTAGCTAGCCTTGGAGGATGGTGATCTAGCTAACCTTGGGGGATGGTGATCTAGCTAGCCTTGGAGGACGGTGATCTAGCTAACCTTGGGGGATGGTGATCTAGCTAGCCTTGGAGGATGGTGATCTAGCTAGCCTTGGGGGATGGTGATCTAGCTAACCTTGGAGGATGGTGATCTAGCTAGCCTTGGGGGATGGTGATCTAGCTAACCTTGGAGGATGGTGATCTAGCTAACCTTGGGGGATGGTGATCTAGCTAACCTTGGAGGATGGTGATCTAGCTAGCCTTGGGGGATGGTGATCTAGCTAACCTTGGAGGATGGTGATCTAGCTAACCTTGGGGGATGGTGATCTAGCTAACCTTGGAGGATGGTGATCTAGCTAGCCTTGGAGGACGGTGATCTAGCTAGCCTTGGAGGATGGTGATCTGACCAGCCTTGAAGGATGAAGAGCTGACCTTTTTTTTTTTTAGAGCAAAACGTTGTTGCAATAATAAAAAAAGTTTATTATCATCACCTGTGTCAGTGTTCTCCTCAGGTGATGAGAAGTGTAAACAAACAACTCACATGTCTTCAATTATCTCCTCTCGTGAAAATTATATTTTTCGCTGAAACTTTATAACTTTACTTGCTTGCCGGGATTTTCAAAACCGTTGGCATTTTGGCTGCAGAATACACAGTTTCACCATGGTGTTCACCTTCACAGTATCAGAGCTGTAGCTCACCGAAGGGTTCATCCCCATGGCAAGGCAGCCCTAATACTAGTAGTCCAGCGTTAGTTTCGGAACTGGCTTCCACTGTGTTTAAATTCTCCGCCAAGCGAGTTGTTTACAGTTGTGTTGTTAGAATTTCGCTCGACAGACCCGTAACGCAACTAAACATATTTCTATCCTTTCTATATCACATAAGTCCAGCCCCTATTTACCACTGCATGCAAGAGGTACCCTAGTTGTTCCTCAGTACATGCAAGAGGTACCCTAGTTGTTCCTCAGTACATGCAAGAGGTACCCTAGTTGTTCCTCAGTACATGCAAGAGGTACCCTAGTTGTTCCTCAGTACATGCAAGAGGTACACTAGTTGTACCGCAGTACATGCAAGAGGTACACTAGTTGTACTGCAGTACATGCGAGAAGTACACTAGTTGTACCTCAAAGGCTTCAGAAAGCAGAACAGTCACAGGTCAACTTCCATAAGATATCTAATAGATACATCACAACCCTCTCAAGAGGTCCATTGGCTGGAGATCAATATCTTAATCCTAGAGAGGTATACTATAGCCTTCATGTGTTATATCCGGGTAAGCTGTAAATAGTGAGGACAAATATTAAAATATGTGTAATAATTCTAATAAGAATTTATTGCTGATAATTAGGGAATATGTAAATGAAAAATCATAGGAGTGGAAGGTGATCACAACTGTATTTCAGGATCCAACTTCAGCTCATCACGAGAAGTCTAACATCTGTTGGTTTACTCTCCAAAAGCCCCAGGAACGGTAGATCAACATTTATAAGAGGGCCAGAAGCTGTAACTCAACCCACTGTAACCAATACAGCACCAAGAGACATGGTACACTGTTCAGGGTGGCATGTGTCCATGGTACACTGTTCAGTGTGGCATGTGTCCATGGTACACTGTTCACTGTGGCATGTGTCCATGGTACACTGTTCAGGGTGGCATGTGTCCATGGTACACTGTTCAGTGTGGCATGTGTCCATGGTACACTGTTCAGTGTGGCATGTGTCCATGGTACACTGTGCAGTGTGGCATGTGTCCATGGTACACTGTGCAGTGTGGCATGTGTCCATGGTACACTGTGCAGTGTGGCATGTGTCCATGGTACACTGTGCAGTGTGGCATGTGTCCATGGTACACTGTTCAGTGTGGCATGTGTCCGTGGTACACTGTGCAGTGTGGCGTGTGTCCGTGGTACACTGTGCAGTGTGGCATGTGTCCGTGGTACACTGTTCAGTGTGGCATGTGTCCGTGGTACACTGTTCAGTGTGGCATGTGTCCATGGTACACTGTGCAGTGTGGCATGTGTCCATGGTACACTGTTCAATGTGGCATGTGTCCATGGTACACTGTTCAGTGTGGCATGTGTCCATGGTACACTGCAGTGTGGCATGTGTCCATGGTACACTGTGCAGTGCGGCATGTGTCCATGGTACACTGTGCAGTGCGGCATGTGTCCATGGTACACTGTTCAATGTGGCATGTGTCCATGGTACACTGTTCAGTGTGGCATGTGTCCATGGTACACTGTTCAGTGTGGCATGTGTCCATTGTACACTGTGCAGTGTGGCATGTGTCCATTGTACACTGTGCAGTGTGGCATGTGTCCATTGTACACTGTTCAGTGTGGCATGTGTCCATTGTACACTGCAGTGCGGCATGTGTCCATGGTACACTGTGCAGTGTGGCATGTGTCCATTGTACACTGTGCAGTGTGGCATGTGTCCATTGTACACTGTTCAGTGTGGCATGTGTCCATGGTACACTGCAGTGCGGCATTTGTCCATTGTACACTGTTCAGTGTGGCATGTGTCCATGGTACACTGCAGTGCGGCATGTGTCCATTGTACACTGTGCAGTGTGGCATGTGTCCATTGTACACTGTGCAGTGTGGCATGTGTCCATTGTACACTGTTCAGTGTGGCATGTGTCCATGGTACACTGCAGTGCGGCATGTGTCCGTGGTACACTGTTCAGTGTGGCATGTGTCCGTGGTACACTGTTCAGTGTGGCATGTGTCCATGGTACACTGTTCAGTGTGGCATGTGTCCGTGGTACACTGTTCAGTGTGGCATGTGTCCATGGTACACTGTTCAATGTGGCATGTGTCCATGGTACACTGTTCAGTGTGGCATGTGTCCATGGTACACTGTTCAGTGTGGCATGTGTCCATGGTACACTGCAGTGTGGCATGTGTCCATGGTACACTGCAGTGTGGCATGTGTCCATGGTACACTGCAGTGTGGCATGTGTCCATGGTACACTGCAGTGTGGCATGTGTCCATGGTACACTGCAGTGTGGCATGTGTCAATGGTACACTGTGCAGTGCGGCATGTGTCCATGGTACACTGTGCAGTGTGGCATGTGTCCATGGTACACTGCAGTGTGGCATGTGTCCATGGTACACTGTGCAGTGCGGCATGTGTCCATGGTACACTGTGCAGTGTGGCATGTGTCCATGGTACACTGTTCAGTGTGGCATGTGTCCATGGTACACTGTTCAGTGTGGCATGTGTCCATTGTACACTGTTCAGTGTGGCATGTGTCCATGGTACACTGTGCAGTGTGGCATGTGTCCATGGTACACTGTGCAGTGCGGCATGTGTCCATGGTACACTGTGCAGTGTGGCATGTGTCCATGGTACACTGTGCAGTGCGGCATGTGTCCATGGTACACTGTGCAGTGCGGCATGTGTCCATTGTACACTGCAGTGTGGCATGTGTCCATTGTACACTGTGCAGTGTGGCATGTGTCCATTGTACACTGTGCAGTGTGGCATGTGTCCATTGTACACTGTGCAGTGTGGCATGTGTCCATTGTACACTGTGCAGTGTGGCATGTGTCCATTGTACACTGTGCAGTGTGGCATGTGTCCATTGTACACTGTTCAGTGTGGCATGTGTCCATGTACACGTGCAGTGCGGCATGTGTCCATTGTACACTGTGCAGTGTGGCATGTGTCCATTGTACACTGTGCAGTGTTGCATGTGTCCATTGTACACTGTTCAGTGTGGCATGTGTCCATGGTACACTGCAGTGCGGCATGTGTCCATGGTACACTGCAGTGCGGCATGTGTCCATTGTACACTGTGCAGTGTGGCATGTGTCCATTGTACACTGCAGTGTTGCATGTGTCCATTGTACACTGTGCAGTGTGGCATGTGTCCATGGTACACTGCAGTGCGGCATGTGTCCATTGTACACTGTGCAGTGCGGCATGTGTCCATTGTACACTGCAGTGTGCATGTGTCCATTGTACACTGTGCAGGTGCATGTGTCCATTGTACACTGTGCAGTGTGGCATGTGTCCATTGTACACTGCAGTGCGGCATGTGTCCATTGTACACTGTCAGTGTGGCATGTGTCCATGGTACACTGCAGTGCGGCATGTGTCCATGTACACTGTGCAGTGCGGCATGTGTCCATTGTACACTGTGCAGTGCGGCATGTGTCCATGGTACACTGTGCAGTGCGGCATGTGTCCATGGTACACTGTGCAGTGCGGCATGTGTCCATTGTACACTGTGCAGTGCGGCATGTGTCCATGGTACACTGTCAGTGGGCATGTGTCCATTGTACACGTGCAGTGTGGCATGTGTCCATTGTACACTGTGCAGTGTGGCATGTGTCCATTGTACACTGTGCAGTGCGGCATGTGTCCATGGTACACTGCAGTGTGGCATGTGTCCATTGTACACTGTGCAGTGTGGCATGTGTCCATGGTACACTGCAGTGTGGCACGTGTCCATTGTACACTGTGCAGTGGGGCATGTGTCCATTGTACACTGTGCAGTGTGGCATGTGTCCATTGTACACTGTGCAGTGGGGCATGTGTCCATTGTACACTGTGCAGTGGGGCATGTGTCCATTGTACACTGTGCAGTGTGGCATGTGTCCATGGTACACTGCAGTGTGGCATGTGTCCATGGTACACTGTGCAGTGTGGCATGTGTCCATGGTACACTGTGCAGTGTGGCATGTGTCCATGGTACACTGCAGTGTGGCACGTGTCCATTGTACACTGTGCAGTGTGGCATGTGTCCATGGTACACTGTTCAGTGTGGCATGTGTCCATGGTACACTGTGCAGTGTGGCATGTGTCCATGGTACACTGCAGTGTGGCACGTGTCCATTGTACACTGTTGCAGTGTGGGCATGTGTCCATGTACACTGTCAGTGGGCATGTGTCCATGGTACACTGTTCAGTGTGGCATGTGTCCATGGTACACTGTGCAGTGTGGCATGTGTCCATTGTACACTGTTCAGTGTGGCATGTGTCCATGGTACACTGCAGTGCGGCATGTGTCCATGGTACACTTATTCATGTGGCATGTTCCATGTGTACACTGCAGTGTGGCATGTTGTCCATGGTACACTGTGCATGTTGAATGTGTACATGGTACACTGGCAGTGTGGCATTGTTCCAGAGGTACTAGGCTAATAATACCCTTGAAACACGTAAATCAAAAGATAAAACTGTTCAGTACACCTGTTTTTAGTTTACCAGTTTCCATTATTTTTTGAAATTTTTGGATAATGTGTAAGAAATTTCTAATTTTTTTTATGAGTTATCTGTTTTGAAAACGTCGCACTTGTGAAGCTTCAGAACATTCAAAAAGGATAAGTGTTTATTATTTTCAGTTTTGTTTTACCAGGTTATATTCTGTTTTAATTTTTATGCAAATCAAAAAAATACATATATCTTTTATTTTTGGGTTTTAATTAACTGAGAGTATAAGTTTGTCAGATTTAGCAGGTTTGCAAATCTCCGAGGATGAGATTAAAACACCCCAGTAACAATCTCCAAACCTTCTAAGCACGATATATCAGTGTTCAAGCCGTTCAGAACACGCTTATACCAGTGCCGCAATTTTATCTTTTTTTCACGAAAAATAAACAAATTGGTGCATAGTCCAAAGTTAATTCTATAAGATATATAAGATTTGTAATCTTGAAGCCGATCAGAAGAAACAATCTCTAGTTATTTTACGGAAAGCAATATCACAATTTGTTAAATAAAAGTGACAAATTGGAACTTATCCCATTAACAAGAGGAACCTTAGAGCACAACAGACGAATGTTAAAACTTTGAAGACGATCAGAAAGTCATCCTCCATTTATCACACACAAGTTTATTAGCTAAGTTACCCCTATCCTGAAGGTTATCTGTGGTCTGCTTCAGGGGTCATCGCCCCCACGTCCCAGTCTCGGATAAGATCTCCCGGTTGTTGGCCTGATCAACCAGGCTGCTGGTGCTGCGTTAGTAAATTGTCAAATTTATACCAACAAAGTCTAAAGTTATACTGTATTATTATTTTCAAGTTGTTTAAACGAAGCGTACTCCAATTATTTCACTGAAAAATACCACACTCTTTTAAAATTAAAATTGACATATTGACCTCCAAAATCTCTAATAATAATTCATACCTTGTAAATAGGATGAGCCATTGTCGAAAGTTTGAAACCTATCAGAAGAGGGTTTCTCGGGTTACCACACAGAAACCATAAACTCAGGAATAGCTCCATAAAAATGACAGATTGGCATATGCCCATCCCAGTAGTTGCATGAACATTTCCCTCATTAGCGTTAAAATTTTGAAGTCGTTCCCATGAGGAAATCTCAGGTTATAAACGAAATCTTTGGATAAAGAAAATGAATTCTCTCAACCACTTAGATGCTCTTACAAAATGAAGATTACAGCTTTTATCTAAAGTTTTGTTTTTCCGAACATGACGTGTTTGAGTAATAGATACTTTGTTATCGTTGTAATATTATCGTACTCTGGAGCTGCAGCTGATCTATTGAAGTCATTCACACATGAAACACAGATTATCTTACAACTTTATCTATCAAGCTTTTGGTTGTGTAAAAATTATTTTTTCCATCCAGTGTTAAGACTCATTGTCTGATACAAACACTGACTATAAAATACAAAATTTCGTGATGGTGAGAATCGTTCTAAGTCTGAAGTGGGAGGCTATGCTAGCAAACTACTGATGTATCAGAGGTGAGTGCTGCTCGAACTTAATCAAGAATTTCGTTGTCTAGCCACACAAACGTGAGCTATTTGTGTTTAAAAAAGTTGAACGAGGTTGCTCTTAGTGATTTAAAGAAGCAGAAAATTACTCACCTAAGAGGAAGACTTGAATATTGAAGCGTGTGTGTATCTCAGTCTGGGTGATTACTTCTCTCTGATTGCCTATTTGTAGTTACAAGAGCAGAACTATGTTCAACTTGTTCTGTCTGCAGTGTTTAATTTGTCATATAATATTTGCAAGTTTCCACTGGGTTGAAGCACATACTTCTTGGATATCATTCAGGCAGTCTCCTGCTATATTTGTAAAATAAAACTTTTTTTAAGAAAAAAAAAATCTGGGAGCGAACAGGATTTGAGTCCAGTGCTCAAACCACTATAATTGTGTTATTACAATCTCGTAAAACATTAAAAATTTCTTGTTTATTTTAGGCACTTTTTTTTTCTTAGTTTGCATCTGTGTTCTCTTGGGTCTATTGTTCTTCCCGTTGACGGTATTTAGAAATACAAGTTTATTTCCTCGCATTATGTGAGCTTGTATGTGGCAGTGTGTTGCAGACACCACACTGCCACTGCTTATTGCAACTTTGGTCTAATGTATGTTTGCAATTATATAATCTTAAGAAGAGACCCCTTTGTCGGTAATTGCTTTTATAACCATCTCCGATACACTCTATATTTCATGTGGTCTGTTATCATTTTTTCTAATTACGTGGCACTTACCTGCACTTAAATCCGACATATGTACGTCACTACATTTTCTCATTATCCAAAGATTTGTGTGGGGATTTGAAATAATTTTTAGTAAATATTTTGCATAATATATATATATATATGTAAACATGTTTACATATTTTTTTATTTATTCTGGCAAGTCATTTAAATAAATTAGAAGTATTATCCGGGCAATTACTGAGCCTTGAGGGACCCCGCTAGTGATATTTCCTTCAAGAACACTTTTCTTTTATCGCTCTTTGTATTTTTCTCTTAAACTGAAAATCACTTATCCACATGGTTGATTGGTTTGGTTTAAAGTTTTTCAACTGCACGAGTGTCATCGTGGCTACATTTTACTTATACTCGACCAATCAAGAATACTTTAATCCTTAAAAATAAGGATGAGAGTGTCTTCTCAGTGCATATACACAGAGAGATGTACCTCTCGGCAATAGTGTTTCAGCGTGTGAGTATTAGTCGATGTGTTTATATGTATCTCGCCGTTGTTTATGTTTCTATCAGTGGGTCATTAATTCAGTCAATATACGATATTTTTACATAAGTGAGTTAAGTTTTGTGCTTTTACATATGAATCAACTGGAAGGTTTTCTGTCTTGTTGATGGTTGCAGTGTTCATCGTCCCCGCTGCATGATATTAGAACATGGCTCCTATTTGATCTTGCCAGGTTTAGTGGTTCCCGCAGCACTCGCTTCGACGTGGACACCACAGCCCGGCTTATTAAGAATAGTTTAGAGGAAATTAAGTTCCCTCTTTGAGCTCTGACATGTTGGTAAATCCCCCTTATACGGTATTCTGAAAGAAGGGCGTTGAAACGTCTTGTTGCTACTGAACTTTTAATTGTATCAGTGCTATTCACTGGCGAGTATTTTGTACCTCTACAGAGCCTCACTGTCTCATGTGTTATTTCATTCTGCAGATTTGTAATCCGTCATGTTTTAAAGAATATTCCAAGTATTAGAATAAATATTTATTGGTACAATCGGAATACAGTTTGAAGGGTATCAGGCGATACAGCGCCGTGATTCGTGTCTTTGTCAAATATGAGACAAAGAAAAAGAAAACAGGTTCGAGTGCTGTGCTCCTACTGATGTGTCTCAGCAAAGTGCTTCAGCACCAAGCGAATGTGGAGTAAACTTAATGTTTCTCTTCCTGCTGGATAACTGGATATTTATTTGCAACCAATAAGAAATTCACTTTGCTTAAATTTTCCAATCACAGATAAGTTTAAATGTATGTATGTATGTATGTATGTGTGTATGTATGTATGTATGTATATATATATATATATATATATATATATATATATATATATATATATATATATATATATATAATTATTATTATTATTATATTATTATTATTATTATATATATTATTATTATTTGTGTGTGTGTGTTAATTCAAATTTTGGGGGTAAAGTTCAAAATACGGCAAGACATCTTTCTAGTTTTCTTTTTGAGTTAAGGTCAGCCACCTTGTCTCTTGTCTTCCACACAGATGGTGTGGAGCAACCACCTTGTCTTCCACACAGATGGTGTGGAGCAACCACCTTGTCTTCCACATAGATGGTGTGGAGCAACCACCTTGTCTTCCACACAGATGGTGTAGAGCAACCACCTTGTCTTCCACACAGATGGTGTAGAGCAACCACCTTGTCTTCCACACAGATGGTGTAGAGCAACCACCTTGTCTTCCACACAGATGGTGTGGAGCAACCACCTTGTCTTCCACACAGATGGTGTAAAGCAAGCACCTTGTCTTCCACACAGATGGTGTAGAGCAACCACCTTGTCTTCCACACAGATGTGGAGCAACCACCTTGTCTTCCACACAGATGTGGAGCAACCACCTTGTCTTCCACACAGATGGTGTGGAGCAACCACCTTGTCTTCCACACAGATGGTGTGGAGCAACCACCTTGTCTTCCACACAGATGGTGTGGAGCAACCACCTTGTCTTCCACACAGATGGTGTAGAGCAACCACCTTGTCTTCCACACAGATGGTGTGGAGCAACCACCTTGTCTTCCACACAGATGGTGTGGAGCAACCACCTTGTCTTCCACACAGATGGTGCAGAGCAACCACCTTGTCTTCCACACAGATGGTGTAGAGCAACCACCTTGTCTTCCACAAAGATGGTGTGGGTCAGTCACTTTGTTTTACACACAGGTGGTGTGGGTGAACCACCTTACCTTATACACAGGTGGTGTGGGTGAACCACCTTGTTTTACACAGATGGAGTGAGTGAACCACCTTGTCTTCCACACAGGTGGTGTGGGTGAATTACCTTGAATTACACACAGATGGTGTGGGTAAACCACCTTGTCTTCCACACAGATGGTGTGGGTTAACCACCTTGTCTTCCATACAGATGGTGTGGGTTAACCACCTTGTCTTCCACACAGATGGTGTGGGTTAACCACCTTGTCTTCCACACAGATGGTATGGGTGAACCACCTTGCCTACCACACAGATGGTGAGGGTGAATCACCATGCCTACCACACAGATGGTGTGGGTGAACCACCTTGACTTCTTCACAGATGGTGTGAATGAACCACCTTCCACACATGTGGTCCAGGTGAACCACCTTCCACACAGGTGGCGCGGGTCACCCGGAGCCTCACAGTTACTCCGTCAAGGCGCCTACTTAGCACCTGCTCTAATCTGTGATCTTCCCACTGCCTTTACCACCTGTTCAGTCCCGCTAACCTACCACAAATCTCACCTTGTACCTGCCTGGTCATGACTCCAAGATGAAAATGCATTTATCGAGAAAGGGTATGATAATAAAGCGAGAAAGTGACAATAATGTGGGAATAAACAGCACTGCAGGTAGCGTACCTAACAGGCTGGCTACTGTCCAAGGAAGCCAGTGTCCGCTCCTCGACTGCTACGGGGGAAATCCGGGTCTTGAACTCTCGCTGTTTTTCTCATTTTGATCCGAGGAATTGGAGCTACCCATTCCATTGGAGCAATTCGGGTCCTGAATTCTCGCTGTTTTTTTTTTCTTACTTTGATACGAGGAATTGGAGCTACCCACTCCATTAGATCAATCCCAGTTACCTCCCAATTCCCCCAAGAAACCACATGTTCCCTACTGTGTAAGCAATTAGAACCATTAATCGTTATTGCTTCGTGCTGTGTGCGACCCGTTGAAAGTAAGTTTTGTATGTGTTTTAAACGTGTGCTTGTTGAAAACATGTGTACATGTTTAAAAAAGCTCTGTGTACATGTTAAAACAGGGTTATATACATGTTTTAAGCAAGATTGTGTACATGTTTAAAACAAGGTTGAGTACATGTTGAAAACAGGATTGTGTACATGTTTAAAACAGGATAGTGTACCTGTTTTAAACAGGGTTGTGTACCTATTTTAAACAGGGTTGTGTACCTGTTTTAAACAGGGTTGTGTACCTATTTTAAACAGGGTTGTGTACCTGTTTTAAACAGGGTTGTGTAGATGTTTAAAATAGGATTGTGCTCATTATTAAAACAGGGTTGTGTACATGTTTAAAACAAGGTTGTGTACATTTTTAGAACAGGGTTGTGTACATGTTAAAATCAGGATTATGTACATGATTAAACTGGGTTATGTACATGTTTAGAACAAGGTTGTGTACATGTTAAAATCAGGGTTATGTACATGTTTAAACTGGGTTATATACATGTTTAAACGGGGGTTGTGTACATGTTTAGAACAGGGTTGTGTACATGTTAAAATCAAGGTTATGTACATATTTAAACGGGGGTTGTGTACATGATTAAAACAAGGTTGTGTACATGTTAAAATGAGGTTGTGTACACGTTTTAAGCATGTGCACTTGTTTTATAGATGTTACATACGTGTTTTAAATTGGATGTGTTGGTGTATATAACATGTGTACCTGTTGGAAACGTGTACGTGCTTAACACACATTCTGCACATGTTTAAACATATTTACATGTTTAAAAACCTGTGCATATATTTGATACATGTATACGTGTTTTAAACACGTTATGTACTTGTTTTAGACATGTGTAAGTGTTTCAAGATAATTGTGTACTTGTTTGTTTGCTTAAAACAAGTATACGTGTTTAAAATATGTTCTCCAGGGGAGATCTTTTCTCCAAGGGAGATTGTGTTCTTGAGAGAAGTTTTGTTCTCATGGAAGATCGTTAGAGCCAGCTGGTTACTGGAGCCAACTGGCCCAGTGGTTAGCGCACTGGCCCGCGAGTTTGAGGACTTTCCTGACTCTGGTTCACGCCCCACCCTTTTGTATTTTGATTTACATTTTGTTTTATTTATATACTTGTCTTGGGTGTGTGTGTGTGTGTGTGTGTGTGTGTGTGTGTGTGTGTGTGTTCTCACTGAGTTATTATTGCTTC
Source organism: Cherax quadricarinatus (assembly GCF_026875155.1). Lineage (NCBI taxonomy): Eukaryota > Metazoa > Arthropoda > Malacostraca > Decapoda > Parastacidae > Cherax > Cherax quadricarinatus. Next base: position 13,705,887 of record NC_069431.1, on the reverse strand, counting down.
ACATTCTTCCACATTCTAAATTGGGCGTCACTTACATGTTCCTGCCTAAAGGGGCATTATCGTACCTACTCAGAAACTGTGTTATGTAGTTTATGTATTCGTGTGTGTTGTTACATATTTGTAATCGCATGAGCTATGCTTGTGTGTGTAAGAGAGAGAACGAGAGAGAGAGAACTCATTTAGCTGGGGTTGTTGTAGATCAAGTCTCTGTTCCTGGCCGCGCCTCTCAACTACTTACAACCGGTCAAATTATTTTTTTTTTTAGCCTTATGGGTCTTATTATATCACTCTGGACAGCTGTGCCTACATGCTGCCTCCTCTACTTCCTCCCCTAGTTCATTCCACTGTTTATCCCTCTTGAAGCTGAAATATATTTGCTAACCATATTGTCACTCAAACAGATCGTTAATATCCAAGTTACCCTATTGTTGTTCCTCGCTAATCACTGGTACTATGTACATTTGCCCTGCCAGGTTCTCCAAGTATCCTGCACATAGTGATCAAAGTTCTCATTGTCTTTCTGTCTTCTCCAGTAGTCAGGTTCAGTTATTATAGTTTTCGCTGCGACCCGCTAGATGTTTTTTTTAAGTTTCTGGGCAAATATTGGACATGGGCGCCGAGCTCATCACCTGGGGCGACACAGAATCTATTTAGACTCGGAAGTTTCTTCCCTCGTATTACACTGTTTCCGGTCTTCTTCCTTCTTCCCTTCTCTAATAATTTTGCACTTTCCTAATTTTCCACTTTCATAATCTTGCACTTTCCTAATTTTCCACTTTCATAATCTTGCACTTTCATAATTTTGCACTTTTCATAAATTTGACAGTGCCTGCAGTAGGTCTGTCATTTTGAAGCATTCCTAACTCATCACCGATTTCTGTTCTTGTTAGTTTTACCTTATCCGCGAATAAAAATTAGTTCTCCTGGTATATCGTTTACGTATATCTGGTAAAAGTGTCGACCCATTACTCATTTTCATGGAGCTCAACTCATCATGGTCTTCCCTTCTCATAATTCCTTTCTGACCATTGTTCTACATCAGCGGTATTTAACTTGGGAGTAATTACCTCCCGGGGGCAAGGATAAGAGGTAATTCTGGCCATTTCTGGCTACACTTTTCATTGTTGCTAATTTATTTATAAAGCAGAGAGGGCAATAACGATTTTGTTTTTAAGGGGAGGAGGTAATTGTGGTTTCGCTAGCTAGCTTAAAAGGTTAACAGCGACTAAAAGGTTAAACAACCCGCACATAGGAGAGAGAGAGAGAAGCTTATGACGACGTTCCTTTTCCATTTGAACCATGTACAAATCAAAGTCTGACCGAAACGTCGTCGTAAACTTCTCTCTCCTATGTGCGGGTTATGTGTGTATTGTTCCAGTCACGATATTGTGCCTTTTTGTTCTTTAAAAGGCTAAATGCCACCAATACCAACGGTACACAGTATCAAGAGTCAGTAGCATTAACGGTGCATACTGGAGTATTATGAGTTCAAAGAGCAGCCTCTGTACCGTAAAAAACAGGCATCAATATGCAACACGGGATGATATGCCAGATATGACATAGTCTTGAGTTTAACAGACAGCAAATTAAGAGATAAAAGTAAGACGACATCAGAATAATAATGAACACATCCTAATGCAACTGGAAGAAAGAATCTTATGAGATGGCAGGTAACACAAGAGAATAAAGGATCAGAATTTATATATATATATATATATAATGTCGTGCCGAATATGTAAAACTGGTCAGTTAGCAAGAACTCATTTAAAATTAAGTCCTTTCTAAAATTTTCTCTTATACATCTAAAGATATATTTTTTCATTTATGTAATGTAAATATTAATAATTTTGTACCAAAAGAACTTCAGAAAACTTGCCTAACTTTATTATAACAAGCGCAATTTAATTTAGCCTAATCCAACTAAATATGTTTTAGATAAGTTTACATTAATCTAATAATAAACAAACACAATGAAATATATTTTTTTCGTTAGGTGCAGAATGATCTTTGTGAAATTATTGCATACACAAGTTTTCACTTGCCTTATTCGGCAAGAAGAGCGTTGCTATTTAAGCCAAAATTGCAAGTTTTTACCTATTTGGCACGACGTAAGTACGTGAGTGAGAGGGGTAGGATTTGAGTGGGACTCGCACGTGAGTAAATAGAATTGTCAAAGCTTAACGCTCAGGTAGCGTTTATTCTGTTAATAGGTTGGATGTGTGAAGGACCTGCCTAGTATTGTCCAACAGGCCTACTGCAGTGTTCCTCATGTATATATATATATATATATATATATATATATATTATATATATATTATATATATATATTAACATACTCGTACATTATTCCACTATGATGACATCGTCAGCTAATGACAAAATATGGAAATATCACTGACCCTTCCATCCTCTCTGGGTGACTTCCACCTAGTTAAGGAAGGTAAAAGAAATCACACAAAACTTCAGTTAGGAAGCTGTTTATCAAGATGCCAACTTTCTTCTTTCTAGCAGTAGCAGGCTAAAAGCAGAGGACAGGAGTAATAGTCAAGCAGCTGAAGACTAGCAGCAGCAGCAGCAGGAAGCAAAACATAGCGGACCAGCGTCAGCAAGCCAACAACTGTAAATTAAAAACAGCAGGGTAAGAACAGCAAGTCAGCAGGCAGAGATGTCACAGCTGCAAACTAATCGCAGGCCTGCAGCTGCACCAGCTGAACACGGGGCAGCAGCAAGAAGTCAGAAAGAGTAGAAATTGACTGCCAGCAGAGAACCAGCAGTAGACAGCCATCACTAGCGCCTGGCAGTAATATGCCAGCAAATAAAATCCAGCAGCATCATACAGCTTGTGATGTAATATTAGCAGGAGAACAGCGGCGGAAAGCTAGCAGGTGCACGAAAGCTGAAGCAATCTATTAAAATCAAAAACAGTAAAACCGGAATTTATATATATATAGAAACAATCCAGCATTGACGAAGGAACGGGAAAACTGTAATACAAGAAAAAGCATTAGTAGCAGTAATTAGAGGCATCAGCTGGGAGCAGCTTTTGTTAACTAAGAATAAAGAGCTAATAGTTAAGACACTTGTGCAACATCTGGTTATCTTTATTGTAGACGTTTCGCCATCCAGTGGCTTTATCAATGCAGATTCTTGGACATAATTAGAAAACAGAAGAACTATATACAAAAGATGAGGTAATCAGTCCCTCAGCCTTGGAGGTGGTGTTTACAACACCATGGTGCTGTAAACACCACCTCCAAGGCATTGTATACCTGTCTTGCACAAAGAGCTAATAGCATCAACAGCAAGTTCAGCAAGCAACACAACTAGTTCAACTCCAGCAGATGTTCATCGCCAGCAGCAGCAGAACACAAGCATTAGTAGGCAAGGAACAAAAGCTATTCAAAAGTAAAGTTCGACAGCAACAGTTCAGCACTTTTAATATAACAACATTAAATAGGCAACAACAGATATAGGATATTAATATTAGCAGGCTAGCTACATTTGTGTTCCAACAGCAGCTGCAGACCGTCATTGTACATGAATAGTATACAATACCGCCAACATGAAGAATTAGACAAATGTGCAACATCTCGGTATCTTTATTTGTAGACGTTTCGCTATCCAGTGGCTTTATCAATACACTTCAAGGGCATAATGGGAAGACAGTAGAACTATATACAAAAGACGATGTAATCAGCCCCTCAGCCTTGGAGTTGGCACTCTTCACCAATTTCAAGGCTGAGGGACTGATTACCTCTTCCTTTATATATAGTTCTACAGTCTACACATTATGTCCTTGAATTTGTATTGAGGATTTTGTATTGAATTTGAATTGGTGAACTTGTATTGATAGTTGACACATGCTGCGCATGTGTCAACCATCATTACCAGCTGGGCAATAGCAGCAGTAGTGGCCTTGAAAAATGTCAGAACATCATTATGCTTGGGGAAGCGCTAAATCTGTAGGGGTCTGTATAGCTTATTAGAAATGGGTGGTAATGAAGTTTGATCCTACTGGCAAGTAAAGGGTAAGTCCAGTTTATTGGATCAAGAGCATCATGGAATGAGCAATAGAACAGACGCAGTAGTAGCAGCTCGCTGCCTTTTAGAAGAAAAGAAAAGGCAGCGGGCCACCAGAGAATCTATTAAGAAAAATGTTCACAGAACTGAATATGAGCAATGGACAAGAGCTGGCGAGCAGCAGGCGAGTTGCGTTATCAAGTCAGCTGTAGGTGACATACAACTGATATCATCAGCCAGGAATTGTGCATGTTACTCAACCTTCCTTTCCGCGCTTGAATTCTAACCCTTGGTTATCTAAGTCCTGATATATGAACGTATCCATATTATCCAGTCATTCACGGGTTAGTCTTCCCTGAGCAGCATATTACGCATACATTATGAGACACTGTTTCGTGTTGTGGTGAATCAGAGTCTTCATTATTCAAAGTAATGTTAATCAGCATCGTGTATTTCTATCTTATTCAGTTCATTAGGTATCTGTCATTAACTGAGGACACGTTCTCCCGATGAATAGTGGTGTGAGTTGAGAACACGCGGACGCCAATATGACCACTTCTTAACCTGTTTTCTCAAGATGATTCACAGCCTCACGTTGTTGTCGTTCTCAATAAGTAGAATATAGAGTTCCTCCTTCAAGGAGCCGAAAGATGGTACTTGGTGTACACGAGGGTTGAAGAAACACGATCTTGCCTAACGTTAGGCTGACCTCTTGATACGTAAGCGGTGTACACGAGGGTTGAAGAAACACGATCTTGCCTAATGTTAGGCTGACCTCTTAATACGTAAGCAGGGATATTTGCATTGAGATACGGGGAGCAGGGGTTGTGGAGTATGGGGTTGTGACTTTCTTGAAACACATTCAGTATCTGCTATTTTTTCTTTGGCTTGTAGTATGAACCAATCTGGAAGACAGTTTATTTTTTTAAACTATAAGGTAATAGTTTCTTGCGTGGGATACGTATATATTCCTTGAGATATCATAATCGAGATAGTGTTAATGGTCAAAGTAGGACCCAAACTTCGTCGTAAGTTTCATTCTCCGATGTGCGGGTTATTTGTATACATATATTGTGATGAAACAGTGACTAAAATTACTACTTGAAAAACTTAGCTGCACGGATTTATTCGTGTTCCAAGCCAAAAAAAACAAAAAGTAGCAGATGTTAGAGAATTCTACATACTTGGAAGAGGATGTAAGGGAATATGGGTCTGTGAAAGAGTAGGTAAATAAAACTGACTAGATGTATTTTTGTTGATATGCTATCCGAGAAAGGTATCCCTGTATAACATAACCTTTTGTACCTCAGTGCACGCGATTGGAATAGTGCAGAGTGCGGTATAAGCTTGTAATGCAATTAAATATTAGTGATGAAGATGTGAAGGGAATTAGGAGAGGCATTCACAAGTCATCATATGGAAATTAATATTCAGATTTCTTTATCAAAATGGTAAATTAGAACATAAACTGTGAAAATCTAGTTCAGATATTTAAAACCAGCTTTGAAGCTAAACTGAAGAGGCATTTTCTTGTTATCGCAGAGAGATCAATACCCTAAAATACGAACACATTAGGCTTGAAGACGCTCAGAGGCTGCGTTAACAAGTTATCAGAGATGAAGGATTTAAGTCAATTTTCCATTTTATTCCATAAGAAACAATCAGATTGGGGTCTACATAGACCAGAATCAATCCAACTTTGTTTTTAAGTAACAATAGCATTTAAGTTATTAAGTAATTAAAGAACGTAAAGACACAATACAGTGACTGGAAAATACACAGATAACCCGCACATAGGAGAGAGAGGCGTACGACGATGTTTCGGTCTGATCTGGGCCATTTACAGTGTGACTTTGTAAATTGTCTGAAACGTCGTCATGAGCTTTTCTCTCCTATTTGGTAAAGTTTTACTTAAGCTTCGGGTAAATAACATAAATTTTGTCTGCAATAGTCTTGAGGGAACACAGATGTTGTAGGTATATGTATGTACATTATATAGATTTAATCTAGAATAACGCAGAAATGTCAAACACTGTGACTTATTTCCGATCAGTTATTTCACAGACAACAATTTATTTAATAAAACTGACATACTAAAGTTTGCATCATCAGCACTAAAAGTTTAAAGCCGACCCCAAGATGGATTCTCCAGTTATTGCAGAGAATCCAAAAAAATCTACACCTGTTGATTAAGACACATGTGTAACAGTTGGGTATCTTTATTGTCGAAACGTTGTCGCCTACACAGTAGGCTTCTTCAGTCAAATGGTGAAATGAAGATGATGTATCAGCCCTTCAATCCTGGAGACGTAGTATTTGAGGTAGTCATTCCGTCAGCTGAGGGATTTTATACCATTTTCGACAAAATTTGCACCCCCCCCCCCGCACCCCACCCCCGCACCCACCCCCCGAACCCCCCCCCGCACCCCCCCCCCCGCACCCCCCCCGCACAGCCCCCCGCCACCCCCCCGCCACCCCCCCCCCCCCCCCCAAAAAAAAAAAAAAAAAAAAAATTTAATCCAGTTCACACAATGTTTTAGCTATTTGCTTGATGTTCTCAATTATTTCATTTTAATCAGGGAAAAGCGATAAACCCGCAGTCATCATGAAGTGTCTGTGTAATAGGCGGCACTCGGGCTGGATGCTAGGAATGGGGATAAGGAGACTAAATGTAGTTCCTTGGATCAAGAGCTATTCCAGGGATGCCCCTGACTACAATTGTTATAGAAATTAGTGCACTGACAAGTTTCTCTGCCCACAAACTTAATGGGTTCTGTTTTGGTCTTAAGTTGCATTACCAATTAAATACTGAAGCCATTCAGAAGAGGTAGACTCAGTTATACTTAACGTGGGTTAACGGGTTTAAAATTGGTAGATACGTATTTACACACAAGAATCACGAAATCGTAATGAAACGATTGCAAACAAACCACGGTAGGGGTGGGGATTGAACTCACTTGTCGCGAGTTCAATCGCCACCCGTACCGTGGTTTGTTTACACACACGAATTTCACTCTCCGCTCCGTCGACTTGGAAGGCAGCTCTTTTTGAACGTTTGAAGCTCCGCCAATGAGAGTTTTGGAAGTTATCCCAGCCATTCCACGATGCTGGGAATGTGTTGATCAAATTTACTCAAAGGGCGCCTACACATGCCAAGTGTTCCTAGATTCTTCTCTTAATTATCGTACACTAGAGTTGAACACTGAAGCCGGTCAGATGAAGACTTCTCATGTTATAACCGAAATGACATCGGAAAGTTAGAGCAAGAAAACAATTCTGGCAGTAATTAAAAGGTCTCTCTTTGGGGATACCTAAAGATAAAGGGAGATAAATTGAAGGAACACTGAAAAAAATTCTCGTGACTGCAAAGAGAGAGAGAGAGAGAGTATAGTGGCGTCGTTTCTGTGATGTAAGATTAAGCATGATTTTTAATGTATTTTTATGTGGTCAAGAGTCTTGAGAGTAAGGTAGAACATTCACTTTCTTTGCCTCTTAATTCTAGCACTAACTTTATGGCAAACTTCTTATTTTTCCAGGTTTTTCTGTGTGCTTTACTAGTTGTGGCCTAAATTCTGGTGCTGCATACTGAAATATTAAATTTGTATATTTTGTGAATAGTAATTTAAATGATTCATTGCTCAGGTTTCTATAATTCATTATTAGATTTTTTTAAATCTGGCAACCCAGTGATATTATTACGTCTGTGTTAACTTCAGGAGACAGGTTAGGCGTGATGTTTACTTCCAGCTCTTTTTTTCGTATGCTGCTTCAAGTCTCCTTTCCCTACTCCCATTTTTGTTAGTATATGTTTCACATTGGTTGAACTCGACCGTAGTAGTTTTTTGTTATCAAAACCTGCAACTTATTTAAATTGTCCAGGACCTCCTTACAGTGTTCTACCATTTACATTATTCTGATGAACTCAGTGTCGTCTTCAAACACTCGGATGTACGACTGACCCGCTTTGTCATTAATTCATTTACATGTTTGTTTACATGCTTTAGAAACATGGGAGGAAGGTCAGAACATTAGTGAGCTCCGCTGATAATGCTCACCCATTCTGATGGTAAATATCTCGCCATGAATCTCCATTTTCTGTCTTCAGATTTACATTTATTTATTATTTTAACTTCACTGGCATCCATCTCCGGTTATTGTATCAGTTTTCTCTGTAGTGTTGTGGTAGAGGTCTAATAACAATCTTGTCTTCATGAGCCTGTAGTGCATTAGATAGAGGTTCCTTCTTCCTGCCGGTAATGGATTCCAGATCCAATGAATTAGAGCTATCCTCTTATTCTTTGAATCACGCCTGATACTGTCCTTGGTTCGATCCCCGGTATGTGAGAAAACATTGAGCGTGTTTCGTTAAGACACCTGCTGTCTCTGTTCACCTGGCAGCAGGTAGGTACCTGGGTGTTAGCCGACGGGTGTGGGTCTCATCCTGGAGACAGAATTAACCTTATGTTCTGATGCGCTGCATAACCAGGGACCTTTCTATATAGTATGTCATTGTTATTAGCTAGGATTATGTAAGTACGTTGTATTATGTACTTGTAAAAATAAAGATTACTCTGGTCAACACTCATTTTAGGGCAAGTTTGTGGTGCTGATTCCGAATATGTCATCGGTTTTGCTTCATTGGCTCTGATTTTTTGAGAAATTTGTTATCCCACTGAAAACATAAGATATGCGAAAAATATAGTGATCAGGCGGGGCAAGCTTACAGATCGTATTGAAATTATTTTTTAGATTATGCAAGCAAGCAAGAAGTTTACCGTTTTCAGATCAACACAAATAGATATCTTGTGCTCATGATAGCAAAGCTTCTGCAAGACCATTTTAATATTTTCGTATTCTCCTTAAGTTTTGTTGAGTGAGCAATTGAAAGAGATACATATTGGTTACCATTGTGCAATAACACATTTCAAGCTTCAAATGGAGCTGTCTGTAAACAGCCTCCAACCTCCTGGTCGATACTCAAGTCTCATTGAAAGAAGGAGTCCAGGGATGTTATTGCAGTCTACAAGTTCTTCATCTTGGCTGAAGTAAGGAAGGAGTTCAACCTCTCTTGTCCGATAAGCTGTTATTTTAACTTCTTGTTGTAGACAGTTCCTTTCTTTTAATCTTGATGCTAGAAGTGCAAATGCTTTGACAGACTGAGATCACGTATCAAATCATTGAGTTGTTCTTGGGAGAACTACTGGGGTGTTGAAATGCTTACTTCATATTCACTTCCGCTGCCGTCATCTGTGTTACATCCTAAACTCTGAGTTTCTTCAACATCTGACACAGGAAGGTCAGACAGTGTTGTAAACACTGGTATGGGAACGTCTTCACGTCTTTCACATTCACCACACACAAATAACAGTCGTCGCGGTGGTTTTTCAGCTCTCCACACCATAGGCACACCAAAGTTTCAAACATTTTCTTTGCCTATTTTTCCACTGTGGTAAACATTCTACACAGGTTTTACAAACCATTCGTGGAGCCCAAGACTTGCCTTGTTCTCCAAGCTTGTTTTACAAAGTTTGTGATTTTTCTTTGCTTTTGTTGTTTTTGCAAAGAGTATTCGCTACAAATGTAGCAAAATGCATCGTGATTGTTTAAGCAGACTCTTCGTGAAGAACTCATGTTTCTCTGAAAAAATAACAAGACAAAGGTTACAATATTGTTACGTGGTCGTTGTTGATAAAATTAATTTCGTTAAGTATTAAATCATTTAAAAATAAATTCTAATCTTTATTAAAACTATCTGTATATGCTAATTGTCAGTACATATACACGCGTTATGGCTAAGTTCCCTGTTAACTGTGGGTAGGTATGCAATATCTCGCAAACTAGAGCCAATTTGAAAAATCTACTGCTATTTTTGAATTCAGCAACCCCAAAATACCCTAATTACTTTCAGATACCTTTGACAACTAAAAAAAATTGTTGACCAGTGTTATTATTATTATTATTCCCAAGGCGCAGTTTAACCCCTGTTTCTTGACGAACACCTTGTCAGAACAGATATTTTAAGTAACTAATAACTGGTTAGAAAAATTTTATCTGCATGGAATTCAATGTATCTTTTAATGCAGAGCATAAGCAAAATAATTAGGAAGATTAAGAATGCATAAGCATAACAGTTTCTTGTTCTTGTAGCGAGGCAAAGCACCTCAGAGGCAGCAAGAGTGTAAGACACTTGGCAGATATTCACCTGGCCAGAGCCTTAATGAACATTTAATTCCCCTCGCTGTTGTGAAGCTGATGACGGGATCAGTGTTATATCTGAGGAATTTTAAAGCCTTTTTTCTTTCTTGCTTTCCTTGATTAGTAGATAATTTAGGCTCCTAACAATGTGCTCACCCGAGGCTCCAAGCGGCAATACAGTGCTAGACACACTTGTTCCCTGATTCTAGGCGACGCTAATACGACCACGCGCTCGCTGATAAATTCCCCAGTGATTTTAATGTAAGCGTCAAGTAGGTGGTAATGAGTGCTTCTGTTAGTGATGGATACTGCTGGCTGAGTACCTCTCATCACCATGCCGGCATGACCAACACCTCATCTTCACTGTACCGGAGGAAGAAGGCCTCGCAGCCCCCATACCGGGGGAAGCAACTCATTACGTTGTCCATACCAGGCGGTAAAAAATCTCGCCTTCACCGTACCTGCGATAAAATACCTCATGTTCTCGTACCGGAGACAGCACTACACTTTCACTGCACCCGTGGTAGGAGATCCCCGTTTTATTCTTATTGGAAGCGGAACGCTACCAGTGTACCGGGAGTGGAACACCGCTACACCGGGGGAGGAGGGGAATGGAGCAACGCAACACAGGGGGAATGGAACACCAACATTCTGACGTTGGAATCACGTCATCTTCGTGGCTGTAACAAGTCCCATAAGTCTTACACACCTGCTCACTAAACCTGCATATTTCTGCCCTTATAAATAGTTAGCCAAGAATATAATGGTTCGTCATACATCTCTTTTCTTCTCTCCGTCTAATGGCATAATTTATCTCTCTCTCTTGGGAGAGTTGAAGTGACAGAGTCGTGTGTTATTAAGAGCGATAAACTGACATTGCTGACATCATTGCTACTAATATCACTGCTGTAATGACTGCCTGTCAGACCAGAACTAGGAATAGGTCTGGTCTGACGGGCAGTTATTGATTTTCCTTATTAATCTCTGCCTACGGTCTGATGTGTGTATTAATTCTCTGCTGCATAAATTTGCACCGATTTGCAGTAACTATGGGTTTTCACTTTATTGCCAGTGGACCCTGAATATTAGTAAATGGTTTCGGAATAATTACTGACTTTATCAGACTTTTTTTTTAGATCTTAAATTATGATCTTCATGCCTCTTTCTCTCTGGCTCTCCTCTTATTCCTTATATGTTTTTTTTCCTTTCCTCTCTAGTTACTTTTTTTTTCTATCCTTCATCCTCTCTTTCTCCTTGTCTCTTCCTCCCAGTTCCTCTTCCCTTTTTTGTTTTCTCATTCATTCCCCTCCCCTTTTTTCTTCCCTTCCTTTCTCGTTCTCTCATTCAGTTCCCTCACTTTCTTCCTTCCTTTTCCGTTTCTTTCTCATTCTCTTATTCATTCCCCCTTTCTTCCTTCCTTCCCTCTCCTTTCCTTTCTTGTTCTCTCATTCATTTCCTTTCACTTTCTTCCTCACTTCCTTCTTCCTCCTTTCTTTTCCCCCTCCTCCACATCCTCTCACTTTCATCAGTACCTTCCACCTGCACTATTTATATAAAATTAAACAGCACAGACTAGATTACGGAATGTCTCTTTATTTTCAAATTACCAAAATGACTGAATATAATCACCAGGCGTATCATAACAAAACTAATTGGAAATCACATAAAATGAGACTAGTTTCTCGGTCGCTGCTTGATCCGAGGCTGTAACCCTGAATCGCAGCCCCGTCTATCATCATGCACACAAAAAATAAATAGTTCAGAGTGCGGCAAAGGTTTATAACGCGGTTATATATCAGCATTGAAGATTTGAAGCCAGTCAGAAGAGTCATTCGCAGGTGTACCCCATGGGAACTGTTATTACAGTTTCTTCAGTAAAAAAGTGCAAAAAAATGGCGCCAACAGAGCTCATTACTAATTCAAGTTCTGAAAGTTTTAAGACGATCGGAAGAGGCATTTTGTAGTTTTCTCAGAGGCCAGTATCCTCCAGCTCTTAAGCTTGAAGTCGCTCAGAAATTTGAAGCCGATCGGATGCAGTATTCACGAATTATTGCACGAAAACTAGTTTTTTTGTTATTCCAACTTCACCCATCATCAGTCCAAAATTTGAAGCAAGTGGAGTTTTGTTGACATGACGGAGGCTGACTGCACAACAAGCTTTTATTGCAACAATGTTTTATTCAGAGCTTTTATCGTTTCTGCCCTGAGCGAAACGTTATCCTAATACAGTCATGAGCTGCATATTGTGTACTCATAAGAAAACCTCTGAACATTCCTCGTGCACATTCAGTAATCGATGCGTCTGGTCAGGCAAATGTGAAATTCTTTGTTTACATAGTTGAGGATGTGCATCTCACTTGCTTAGTAAGTAAACAATTAGATTTTCCAGCCAATATTGTCTTGGGTGTAGATTGCTGAAAGTAAGACAAATGAAAAATCAATGCAGATTGAGATTACCCAACAGATATAATATAAAAATGTGAAGATATAAATCTTTTAATCTTGCTACCGTTACAAAGGCATTTTATCTTTCCTGATTAATCTCACCACTAAAATTACTTACTTCGTGCAGGAGATTGACGCATGCCAAGGAAATGTCACTAAATGCTGTGGTAGGACCTGGTAGAACAATAACGCGTTTTTTGGTGTCTTGCAAAACTTTCAGCAATCACTAGAAAATAGCGATGCACATTAGGCAATTGCTTACTGAAATTTAAATATTTAGATCTTGCTAATATCAAGGCTGTCCGAGAGATAAAGAAAATTTAAGAGTTTTTTACTCATGGTGAGGTGAGTGGCTCGCCGTTGTGATCCCTGCCCGGGTCATGTCCATGAGGTGACCACTCATGGTGTCAGGTGTTCGCCAGTGATTGAACACACGATACCGACGGTGGATATTTGGTCACTACAAGCTAGATAGCAGAGAATACCTGAATAAACGAAAATAATTAATTATCAAGCATGAACTGATATGAATAAACAGAAGAATGGACAGGAGGATCGAACCGTGGTCCTGGTGGTAGCAGGTCCAGCGCTTTGCCACTTAGAAGCTCTCTTTACTCAACGACAGTCGTTTATTACTACTTGTACTGAGTTTATACAGTGATATGCTTACACATAATATCATAGAGCAGGGATCGTCCTAGTACTGGAAACATATACTTAACAGTGTTTTTCTTCTTATCAGTTAGAGTTACCCGATTTTTCGATATTTTAGATACAACATTAGTTGGTGAAGTATGCCGTTGCCACACAAAAAGATCTTTATTAATACGACGTTAATACAACCTTATTTACTTTGATTTCGTACACGTAAAGTTCCCCGTTTTGCTGCATATCATTTTTATTCATTTCATCGCCATGGGTTTGAATCATGGCGAGTGAGTCGTAAAACTTCAGGCCAAGGGGTAAACACAACCCGTTCCGTTTTTTGTTTGCGTCGAGTTATTACGATTTTGTGAATCATGTAAAATCAGCGTAGGGATAGTCTGCTGCAGAAGTTAGCTTTTCTGAGTGATGCGAGTTAACTCTCATCAACCAGGAGAGCTGTTAATGATATTTTACACCCTGTGTTAGACATTCACTAGTTTATTTAGACGACGTGGCGGCCTTTACTAGATCTTTTTTCGGATCATGTAATTAATGTAACTAATACTGCAGCTGTGCTGAGCGAGGTAGGATTGAATCTGGATGTCCAAAAATGTAATTTAGCCACTCCAAAAAAAAAAAAATAATTATGGTTTTAAATGAGTCTCGAAGGAATAGTACCTCATCTAAAAAATGTCAGACTATATCACTCAAGGGGACAGCAAGGACTCCTCGTGAGGTTCATAGTTGCTTAAGTGCTACAAGATATTTCCATATTTATATTGCAAATTTTACAGAAATTTCTGTCTCTAAAGCAGTATTGACAAGAAAGGACACCGGCTTTCACTGTAAAGAGTAGTGAAATGATCTTTTATTAAACTAGGAACTGAATTAGACCTGTTTTGTACCAGATTTGAATAGAGACTTGCGAATTTGCACTGTTGTATCTGGTATTTTTATCAGTGGATGATAATGGGAGAGATTATGAGGGTAGTGATCACCCTGCTTTATATTCAGTCTTAAATTGAAGGAACTTGGGGTAATATATTTCATAATATAACAAAACAAGTTTCTGTTGTAGTAGAACGTGTAAGATATCTCAAACTTTATGATGATCTACGAGGAAACATGATCATAATATACATTATACTGAGAGGATTTAATAACCCAGAGACAGAGATAGAGAATGTTTGAAGATCGAAACTTAATCATAGGGACGTCAGGAAATATTTCTTCAGATTCAGGATAATTGGGAACCGGATTGATGTGGAAGAGGATGTGTTGGAGGCAGTCTTCATACACGGTATTAAGAATAAGTTAGCGTCTTTTACGTCTAGGAATTAGGGAAGCTGTTTTACCTGGAGGGTGTTCCTGGGGTAAACCTTCCCCCGGCCCAGTCCTTGACTAGGCCTTCCAGTGGATCAGAGTCTGATCAACCAGGCTGTTACTGCTGGCCCGCTGAGTCTTCACCCCTACAACCACAACACGTGTGACAATATCATTCGTTACACAGAGCTTCTGCCACACCTGTAACAATATTAATTGTACCGCAGCTCTATAACACCTGCAACTATCAGTTACAACACAGTGAGTCACCAGCGGCAGCAGTCGTAACATTATCGCCATCATTTATCACAATATATATATTAACACGATAATTTTCCTTCAGTCACACTTGTATTGAGTTATATACTCGGGTAATTTACAAGTTTTATAGCAATATATCAGTTTTATGGACCCGCTCTTATTAATTTCTTTGTTTAATTTTGCGCAGGTCATGGCCATGTTGTAAATTTTATGCAGCTGCTTTTAGCAAATAGAGCCTAGCCAACAGTCTCTATCAAGTTGTTCATAACAAATAGGCCCTAGGCAACAGTTCCTAGCAAAGTTCTCCTAGCAAGCAGTTAATAGCTAACCCTGATGATGCAGAATCCCTTTCAAGAGGTAAATTAGAGAATGTGTGTGTGTGTGTGTGTGTGTGTGTGTGGTGTGTGTGTGTACTCACCTAGTTGAGGTTCCAGGTGTCGAGTCCAAGCTCCTGGCCCTGCCTCTTCACTGGTCGCTACTAGGTCACTCTCCCTGAACCGTGAGCTTTATCATACCTCTGCTTAAAGCTATGTATGGATCCTGCCTCCACTACATCGCTTCCCAAACTATTCCACTTCCTGACTACTCTGTGGCTGAAGAAGTACTTCCTAACATCCCTGTGATTCATCTGTGTCTTCAACTTCCAACTGTGTCCCCTTGTTACTGTGTCCAATCTCTGGAACATCCTGTCTTTGTTCACCTTGTCAATTCCTCTCAGTATTTTGTATGTCGCTATCATGTCCCCCCTATCTCTCCTGTCCTCCAGTGTCGTCAGGTTGATTTCCCTTAATCTCTCCTCGTAGGACATACCTCTTAGCTTTGGGACTAGTCTTGTTGCAAACCTTTGCACTTTCTCTAGTTTCTTTACGTGCTTGGCTAGGTGTGGGATCTAGACTGGTGCCGCATACTTTAATATGGCCTAACGTACACGGTGTACAGGGTCCTGAACGATTCCTTATTAAGATGTCGGAATGCTGTTCTGAGGATTGCTAGGCGCCCATATGTTGCAGCAGTTATTTGGTTGATGTGCGCTTCAGGAGATGTGCCTGGTGTTATACTCACCCCAAGATCTTTTTCCTTGAGTGAGGTTTGTAGTCTCTGGCGCCCTTGACTGTACTCCGTCTGCGGTCTTCTTTGCCCTCCCCCAATCTTCATGACTTTGCACTTGGTGGGATTGAACTCCAGGAGCCAATTGCTGGACCAGGTCTGCAGCCTGTCCAGATCCCTTTGTAGTTCTGCCTGGTCTTCGAACGAATGAATTCTTCTCATCAACTTACGTCATCTGCAAACAGGGACACCTCGGAGTCTATTCCTTCCGTCATGTCGTTCACAAATACCAGAAACAGCACTGGTCCTAGGACTGACCCCTGTGGGACCCCGCTGGTCACAGGTGCCCACTCTGACACCTCGCCACGTACCTTGACTCGCTGCTGTCTTCCTGATAAGTATTCCCTGATCCATTGTAGTGCCTTCCCTGTTATCCCTGCTTGGTCCTCCAGTTTTTGCACTAATCTCTTGTGTGGAACTGTGTCAAACGCCTTCTCGCAGCCCAAGAAAATGCAATCCACCCACCCCTCTCTCTCTTGTCTTACTGGTGTCACCATGCCATAGAACTCCAGTAGGTTTGTGACACAGGATTTCCCGTCCCTGAAACCATGTTGGCTTCTGTTGATGAGATCTTTCCTTTCTAGGTGTTCCACCACTCTTCTGATAATCTTCTCCATGTGCGTGTGTGTGTGTGTGTGTGTGTGTGTGTGTGTGTGTGTGTGTGTGTGTGTGTTATCATTCTCCTCACTGTCAGTAACATCATAGAATTTTAAAAATGACGAAAAAAATTCCATCATATTTATAATAATGGTCATCTTGATGTAACTTGTTCTTGTTTTACTCTGGCTGAACCAGCTTATTGTCGACCCTTGCGAAGATAAAACACGTACGTTGCAGATCCAACTTTTACTGGGACAGCGCTAGTCTCCATGCATAGCTTTCTCCAGTCATAATACAGCTTGACCAGATAAAGCTCTACACAGAGCTTTTTCTACGACTCGTGGCTTTGGTTTAGCTTAATGAACCGTTAGATAATAACTCTCCTTGAAGGAAAAAAAAAATCATCAGTGAGCTCAAATACTAGTGTTTGATTTTTTTTAAGAAATTTATTCAAGATTGATCTCAGCTTTCATGCTTGCTTCATTCAGTTCAAGGGTCACCGATTTTTTTTTCTGCACGCACACAGTTATGAAAGGAACGTCTGCTTACCTGGACATGCAGCTAACCTGACCCACCGTGCCTGGAAAACAAGGCCATATATACATATATATATTATTATATAATATATATATATATATTATATATTAGTATATTATATATATAGGTAATTATATTTATTGCAAACAACCACTGAAAGAGTAGTGAAATTCAAGTGCTTCGTGACTACTCACATTGACAAGGAATATAAATGTAATACATCAAAAGGAAGGAATATAAAGGGCTTAGACTATACACCTCACAGTCAACCACCCACAACAAGAGAAACACCTGACGCGCGGACAATACCGCGACTCATAAGAAAAGAGGAACACTGCAGTAGGTCTCGCGGTCCAACTAGACAGGTCCTCACGACATCTAGTTGGACCAGCGGACCTACTGCAGCGTTCCTCTTTTCTTATGAGTCCGGTATTGTCGCGTGTCAGGTGTTTCTTTGTTGTGGGGGTTGACTATGATGTGTAGTCTAAGCCCTTTAATTTCCTTCCTTTGATGTATTACTTTCATAGTTCCTTGACAATGTGAGTAGTCACGAAAGCCCTTGGAATTTCACTACTCTTTCACAGTGGTTGTTTTGCATATTTTGAAATCACCTGTTTACTGTGATCTTATTGCATTATAATATATATATATATATATATATATATATATATATATATATATATATATATATATATATATATATATATATATATATATATATAGTGTGTGTGTGTGTGTGTGTTTATCTGAACAAGGAATACCTGTAGACACCGCTGCGTCTTACTTTCCAAGATGAAATATTCCTTGTTGAGGCACTGTACTCAAGGTTCTCTTATTCCTCTTGATCTCTTAATTCTTCCTCTGTCATACCGGGGATGTAAGAGTGTGACACAATTTACCCTGGATAGAGTTAGTTAATACATAATTTAGATATTCCACTTAGCTACCTCCACTTTAAGACCGACACTTCTGATACCCGTATAAGTACAAACCACAATAAAACGGAAGAAAAAATTATATGTTAATGCTAGGATTCAAGTGAATGAAATATGTATATTCTATAGTATTAATACTAGGATAGCAACCCTAATTTAATCTATAAGGCGAAGAACCTGTTTTGTCATTCTGAGAAGAGGCCCAGCAACCGAGAAGAGTACACAGAAACGCACATACGAGGTAACATAAATTCTCCATTTGGTGAAACACTTCGCCACATGTCTCCGGGAATGTCCCATCCCTTCACTTATACCACTCTGCCTCCCACCCCTTCACTTGTACCACTCTGCCTCCCACCCCTTCACTTGTACCACTCTGCCTCCCATCCCTTCACTTGTACCACTCTGCCTCTCATCCCTTCACTTGTACCACTCTGCCTCTCAGCCCTTCACTTGTACCACTCTGCCTCCCACCCCTTCACTTGCACCACTCGGGCCTCCCATCCCTTCACTTGTACCACTCTGCCTCTCATCCCTTCACTTGTAGCACTCTGCCTCCCATCCCTTCACTTGTACCACTCTGCCTCCCACCCCTTCACTTGTACCACTCTGCCTCCCACCCCTTCACTTGTACCACTCTGCCTCCCACCCCTTCACTTGTACCACTCTGCCTCCCATCCCTTCACTTGTACCACTCTGCCTCTCATCCCTTCACTTGTACCACTCTGCCTCCCATCCCTTCACTTGTACCACTCTGCCTCCCACCCGTTCACTTGTACCACTCTGCCTCCCACCCATTCACTTGTACCACTCTGCCTCCCACCCTTAAACTTGTACCACTCTGCCCCCCATCCCTTCACTTGTACCACTCTGCCTCTCATCCCTTCACTTGTACCACTCTGCCTCCCATCCCTTCACTTGTACCACTCTTGCCTCCACCCTTCATTTGTACCACTCTGCCTCTACCCCTTCACTTGTACCACTCTGCCTCCCACCCCTTCACTTGTACCACTCTGCCTCCCAACCTTCACTTGCACCACTCTGCCTCTCATCCCTTCACTTGTACCACTCTGCCTCCCATCCCTTCACTTGTACCACTCTGCCTCACATCCCTTCACTTGTACCACTCTGCCTCCCACCCCTTCACTTTTACCACCTCACCCCTCCCACCCCTTCACTTGTACCACCTCTGCCTCCCACCCCTTTCACTTGTACCACTCTGCCTCCCATCCCTTCACTTGTACCACTCTGCCTCCCATCCCTTCACTTGTACCAATCCTGACCATCCCATCCCTTCACTTGTATCACTCTGCCTCCCACCCTTCACTTGTACCACTCTGCCTCCCATCCCTTCACTTGTACCACTCTGCCCCCCATCCCTTCACTTGTACCACTCTGCCTCCCATCCCTTCACTTGTACCAACTCTGCCTCCCACCCCTTCACTTGTACCACTCTGCCTCCCATCCCTTCACTTGTACCACTCTGCCTCCCATCCCTTCACTTGTACCACTCTGCCTCCCACCCCTTCACTTGTACCACTCTGCCTCCCCATCCCTTCACTTGTATCACTCTGCCTCCCACCCCTTCACTTGTACCACTCTGCCTCCCACCCCTTCACTTGTACCACTCTGCCTCCCATCCCTTCACTTGTATCACTCTGCCTCCCACCCTTCACTTGTACCACTCTGCCTCCCATCCCTTCACTTGTATAAACTCTGCCTCCCACCCTTCACTTGTACCACTCTGCCTCCCATCCCTTCACTTGTATCACTCTGCCTCCCATCCCTTCACTTGTACCACTCTGCCTCCCATCCCTTCACTTGTATCACTCTGCCTCCCACCCTTCACTTGTACCACTCTGCCTCCCATCCCTTCACTTGTACCACTCTGCCTCCCATCCCTTCATTTGTACCACTCTGCCTCCCATCCCTTCACTTGTACCACTCTGCCTCCCATCCCTTCACTTGTATCACTCTGCCTCCCATCCCTTCACTTGTACCACTCTGCCTCCCACCCCTTCACTTGTACCACTCTGCCTCCCATCCCTTCACTTGTACCACTCTGCCTCCCATCCCTTCACTTGTACCACTCTGCCTCCCATCCCTTCACTTGTATCACACTGCCTCCCATCCCTTCACTTGTATCACTCTCCCTCCCATCCCTTCACTTGTATCCCCTCTGCCTCCCACCCCTTCACTTGTACCACTCTGCCTCCCATCCCTTCACTTGTACCACTCTGCCTCCCATCCCTTCACTTGTACCACTCTGCCTCCCACCCCTTCACTTGTACCACTCTGCCTCCCATCCCTTCACTTGTATCACTCTGCCTCCCACCCCTTCACTTGTACCACTCTGCCCCCATCCCTTCACTTGTACCACTCTGCCTCCCATCCCTTCACTTGTACACTCTGCCTCCCATCCCTTCACTTGTACCACTCTGCCTCCCATCCCTTCACTTGTATCACACTGGCCTCCCATCCCTTCACTTGTATCACTGCCTCCCACCCCTTCACTTGTACCACTCTGCCTCCCATCCCTTCACTTGTACCACTCTGCCTCCCATCCCTTCACTTGTACCACTCTGCCTCCACCCCTTCACTTGTACCACTCTGCCTCCCATCCCTTCACTTGTATCACTCTGCCTCCCACCCCTTCACTTGTACCACTCTGCCTCCCACCCCTTCACTTGTACCACTCTGCCTCCCATCCCTTCACTTGTATCACTCTGCTCCCAACCTTACTTTGTACCACTCTGCCTCCCCATCCCTTCACTTGTACCACTCTGCCTCCCACCCCTTCACTTGTACCACTCTGCCTCCCATCCCTTCACTTGTATCACTCTGCCTCCCACCCTTCACTTGTACCACTCTGCCTCCCACCCCTTCACTTGTACCACTCTGCCTCCATCCCTTCACTTGTATCACTCTGCCTCCACCCTTCACATTGTACCACTCTGCTCCTCCCATCCCTTCACTTGTACCACTCTGCCTCCCATCCCTTCACTTGTACCACTCTGCCTCCCATCCCTTCACTTGTATCACTCTGCCTCCCACCCTTCACTTGTACCACTCTGCCTCCCATCCCTTCACTTGTACCACTCTGCCTCTCACCCTTCACTTGTACCACTCTGCCTCCCATCCCTTCACTTGTATCACTCTGCCTCCCACCCTTCACTTGTACCACTCTGCCTCCCATCCCTTCACTTGTATCACTCTGCCTCCCATCCCTTCACTTGTATCACTCTGCCTCCCATCCCTTCACTTGTATCACTCTGCCTCCCATCCCTTCACTTGTACCACTTTGCCTCCCATCCCTTCACTTGTACCACTCTGCCTCCCATCCCTTCACTTGTACCACTCTGCCTCCCATCCCTTCACTTGTACCACTCTGCCTCCCATCCCTTCACTTGTACCACTCTGCCTCCCATCCCTTCACTTGTACCACTCTGCCTCCCACTATTTACCTCTGATCCGACATCAGTAATACATGTGCAGTAATTCATGCATCATGGTTCATGCACCATGATTCATGTGTAATAATTCATACATGATTCATGCATCACGATTGCTGCCACATGATTCATGTACAATAATTCATGCACCATGATTCGTACACCATGATTCATCCACTATAATTTATACACCATGATTCATGCACCATGATTCATGTACAATAATTTATGCACCATGATTCATACACATTAAACAATAAAAGCCGAGGGATCTAGTTACAGTGTGGTGTCTCTGCAATGTACATTGTTATTTACTGCATTCCTTGACTTCTGCAACCTACCCACAGTTTTTTTATTGCAGTCTGAGGCCTCTGTAGTGTTTCCTCTGTTATTTACTGTAGTGTTGTGCCTCTGTAGTATGTCCTCTGTTCTTTGTTGTAGTGTGATGCCTCCGTAGTGTTTTCTGTGTTTGTTGTAGTGTGGTTACTCTGTAGTGTTTCATGTGTTATTTACTGTAGTGTGGTGCCTCTGTAGTGTTTCCTCTGTTGTTTACTGTAGTGTGGTGCCTCTGTAGTATTTCCTCTGTTGTTTACTGTAGTGTGGTGCCTCTGTAGTGTTTTCTTCTTTGTTGCTGTATGGTGCATCTGTAGTGTTTGCTGTGTTGTTCATTGTAGTGTGGTGCCTCTGTAGTGTTTCTTCTGTAGTTTGTTACAGTGTAGCGCCTCTGCAACATACACTGCGCTTGGTTATCGTATTCTCCGGCCTTGGCAACATAACGAGTGATCCTTAATGAATTCCTGGTCTTCGGCAGCATACTTTTCGAACTTTTTATTACATTTCTGGGGTCTCAGCATTATACCTCGTGTACTTCATCGTATTCTGGAGACCCTGCAACATAGCCTGTGTTCTGAAAATTAGTCGAGTAAACTAGGTGTCCCGCAGTTCGATTGCTGGCGCACTTAGCTCAGACATTCATGTTGGTGGCTCGATCCCCAGTACTGGTGGAAACATTAGGATGTGTTTCCTTAAGAAACCTGCTGTCTCTGTTGACTTGTTAGTAAAATAGGTACCTGGGTGTTAGTCGACTGGTGTGGGTCGCATCCTAGGGACAAAACTGACCTAATTTGCCTAAAATTCTCTGCATAACAAAGGGCTTTCTATATAGTAGTATGTCACTGATGTCAGCTAGGTCTATATACCTTGTACATGTACTTGTAGAAATAAATATATATTATTTTTTCCGCGGCCTGTGCAACATATCCCGTTTTTTATTGTAATCTTGGGCCTGGGTAACATACTCTGTGGTCTTGATTACATTCTTGGGCCTGAATAACATATCACTTACTCTTGAATACTTTCATGAGCCTATGTAACATATCCCGTGTTCTTTTATTGTATTCTTGGGCCTCTGCAATATACCCTTGTGTTCTTCGTGCAAAGCCAGAGGCTTGAGAGGGGCAGCACATCCCGGCTTTGTCCTAATTATCTTGACTCAGCAAATATTGCTCAATGAGAAGTCAGTCGACATCCCAGGCGAGGCGGCTGAGTGCGGAGGTCACTGGGAATCCAGAAAGATTTACAACGCCCTTCAATATATTTACATTTACAACCCTCTTGAATGTCTTTACATGTGCGCCTGCGTTGTCTGGTCTCCCTACAGGCCGAAACTATAAGTTTTTCAGCCCATTGTAACAGAGGTGCAATGTTGGTGTATACGCTGTAAACAGTATGACGGTGAGTGTTCGATTCTGTTGTCGAGGCCATTGTAGCAAAGGTTAGACATTGTTTTCACGTCCTGCTAATATAGCCTTTTATAAAAGGGATGGTACGTGTGGTCCTTTCTGTTAACAACCGCTGTGGACGATAATTACAAGAGCAGAACCAGGCTAGTGGCGGTAATACTGTGCTAGTGACAGCAATACTGTGCTAGTGGTGGAAGGTAATACTGTACTAATTGTGGTAATACTGTGCTAGTGGTGGAAGGTAATACTGCACTAATGGTAATACTGTGCTAGTGGCAGCAATTCTGTGCTAGTGGCGGTAATACTGTACTAGTGGTAGCAATACTATACTAGTGGCAGTAACACTGTGCTAGAGGCAGTAACACTGTACTAAAGGCAGTAACACTAATCTAGAGGCAGTAACACTGTGCTAAAGGCAGTAACACTAATCTAGAGGCAGTAATACTGTTCTAGTGGTAGCAATACTGTGCTAGTGGCAGTAACACTGTGCTAGTGGCAGTAACACTGTGCTAGTGGCAGTAACACTGTGCTAGTGGCAGCAATACTGTGCTAGTGGTAGCAGTACTGTGCTAGTGGCAGTAACACTGTGCTATTGGCAGTAATACTGTTCCATGGTAGCAATACTGCGCTAGTGGCAGCAATACTGTGCTAGTGGCAGTAACACTGTGCTAGTGGCGGTAATACTGTACTAGAATAATTAACACTGTGATAATGGCAGTAACACTGTACTATAGGGAGTAACACTGTGCTAGTGGCAGTAATACTGTACTAGTGATGGTAATACTGTGCTAGTGGTAGCTGTACTGTGCTAGTGGCAGTAACACTGTGCTATTGGCAGTAATACTGTTCCATGGTAGCAATACTGCGCTTGTGGCAGCAACTCTGTGCTTGTGGCAGTAACACTGTGCTAGAGGGAGTAACACTGTGCTAGTGGCAGTAATACTGTGCTAGTGATGGTAATACTGTGCTAGTCTCGGTAATCTGCTAGTCGTAGAAACAAAATAATGAAATTTCTACGTCAGTATAAGTGTTGCCATGGATACCAAAATCGAGAGATATTTACCACCTGAATCATTCAAGGGGACCTGACTGACTGCCGGGGAAGAGCTCTTGATCTAAGAAATTGTTGTTACTAGCATTTTCCTAGCATTAAATCTGATTACTATCCGTCTCCCAGGAGGTGAATGGTTCCTACGGGTTTAGAATTTCCCCAAATAATAATGATAATACCTGGGGAGGGTTTCGGGGGTCAACGTCCCCGCGCCTTGGTGTGAGACCAGGCTCGTGGTGGATCAGGGTCTGATCAACCAGGCTGTTACTGCTGGTCTCACATAAACTGACGTACGAACCACAGCCTGGCTGGTCAGGTACTGACTATAGGTGCCTGTCCAGTGCCTTGAAGACAGCCAGGAGTCTGTTGGTAATCCCTTTTATGTATGCTGGGAGGCAGTTGAACAGTCTTGGGCCCCGAACACTTATTGTGTTGTCTCTGTGTACTCTCAACGCCTCTACTTTTTATTGGGGAAATGTTGCATCTCCTGCCAAGTCTTTTGCTTTCATAGGAACTTTTTCATAGTGACTTTTGTGTGCAAGTTTGGTACTAATTCCTCTAGGATTTTCCAAGCGTATATTATCATGTATTTCTCTCGCCTGCGTTCCAGGGAATACATATCAAGAGCCTTCAACAGTTCCCAGTAATTTAGGTGTTTTATCGTACTTATGTGTGCCGTGAAAGTTCTTCGAACATTCTCCAGGTCAGCAGTTTCGCCTGCCTTGAAGGGGGCAGTTAGTGTACATCAGTATTCCAACCTAGAGAAAACAAGCGATTTGAAGAGAATTATCATGGGCTTGGCGTCCCTAGTTTTGAAGGTTCTCATTATCCATCTTAGCATTTTCCTGGCAGATACGGTTGGTACATTGTTGTGATGTTTGAAGGCGAGTTCCTCTGACATTATCACTCCCAGTTCCTTCACATTACTAATAAAATATAATAATGATAAAAATTAAATAAAATAATAATTAAAATATAAAAATAATAATAAGAAGAAGACGAAGACGCAATAATTTTACATAAGACTATCAATTCTTTCTTCGTTATTTTTTTGTAAAAAAAAATTCGTGCTATTTCGTCTAGTTTCGTTTTTCCTAAATTTTCTTCATTTTTTACACTTAATTTTTCGTAATTGGTATTTTTTTCGTATTGTATAGCTACAGTAGTAGAACTATGGTTGTGTTGTCATGTGTTCAGTATAGCTACAGCAGCAGAACTATGGTCGTGTTGTCATGTGTTAAGTATAGCTACAGCAGTAGAACTATGGTTGTGTTGTCATGTGTTCAGTATAGCTACAGCAGTAGAGCTATGGTTGTGTTGTCATGTGTTCAGTATAGCTACAGCAGTAGAGCTATGGTCGTGTTGTCATGTGTTCAGTATAGCTACAGCAGTAGAGCTATGGTCGTGTTGTCATGTGTTCAGTATAGCTACAGCAGCAGAACTATGGTTGTGTTGTCATGTGTTCAGTATAGCTACAGCAGCAGAACTATGGTCGTGTTGTCATGTGTTAAGTATAGCTACAGCAGCAGAACTATGGTTGTGTTGTCATGTGTTCAGTATAGCTACAGCAGTAGAACTATGGTTGTGTTGTCATGTGTTCAGTATAGCTACAGCAGCAGAACTATGGTTGTGTTGTCATGTGTTCAGTATAGCTACAGCAGTAGAGCTATGGTTGTGTTGTCATGTGTTCAGTATAGCTACAGCAGTAGAACTATGGTCGTGTTGTCATGTGTTCAGTATAGCTACAGCAGCAGAACTATGGTTGTGTTGTCATGTGTTCAGTATAGCTACAGCAGCAGAACTATGGTCGTGTTGTCATGTGTTCAGTATAGCTACAGCAGTAGAGCTATGGTTGTGTTGTCATGTGTTCAGTATAGCTACAGCAGTAGAGCTATGGTTGTGTTGTCATGTGTTCAGTATAGCTACAGCAGTAGACTATGGTCGTGTTGTCATGTGTTCAGTATAGCTACAGCAGCAGACTATGGTTGTGTTGTCATGTGTTCAGTATAGCTACAGCAGTCAGACTATGGTCGTGTTGTCATGTGTTCAGTATAGCTACAGCAGTAGAAACTATGGTGTGTTGTCATGTGTTCAGTATAGCTACAGCAGTAGAAGCTATGGTCGTGTTGTCATGTGTTCAGTATAGCTCAGCAGTAGACTATGGTCGTGTTTGTCATGTGTGCAGTATGATCAGCAGTAAGAAACTATGGTGTTTGTCATGTGTTAGTATAGCTACAGCAGTAGACTATGGTCGTGTTGTCATGTGTTCAGTATAGCTACTGCACACAGCTATGGTCGTGTTGTCATGTGATCAGTATAGCTACAGCAGTAGAGCTATGGTCGTGTTGTCATGTATTCAGTATACCGCTTAAGTCTATGGTTGTATTGTATCATTTTATTCAAGTATAGCTACCAGTATGACATGGTTGATTTGACATGTGATGATATGACTAAACAGTATATGAATATGTCGTAAATTGACATGTAGTTAGGGTTAATCATATATTGACGGTAATTGAGTAAGCTAAGTTGAATATCACATGTTACAATAAGAGGCCATGTAATTGACCATAAGAATTTTTGGTAAAAGCGGATAAGGAAGAAACCCCATGGCATATTGATTTTTTAGGAACTTTATGACCAACGCTTCTAACTCGAAGTATTACTTCTTGCAGTCATGGGACAGAGAAGTGACAGTTGTACTACTAAGAAATGAATGACACGATTGGTAATCATGTAACCATCCCCATTAAAGTCCTCGATCTTGTTTATGACCATTTTACTTCAATGGATAGGGATTTTACATATGCCCCAGGGTTGAATTGTGCTATGGTGAAGCAGTGATGATCTTAGAACACTTATAATCTGATTAGCATATAAAATAATAGACCGTTTTAAGTAATGAGGAAAACAGTGATGATAATGACGGGTATATTGACAGTAAGGAGCATAATCAGAATTATCATCATTTTCATTAAGAGGGCCATGGTAATAATGACCATGAGATGAATTTATTAAGTTATTAATAAGCCAGGAAAACCCAAGAAAACCAGGCACTGTGGCTTATCTCCACTGTGCATTTTTTTTCAGGATGTGACCCACACCAGGTTCATAACTCCGAAGTATTTACTTTCTGCTAGGTAGCAGGGACAGCAGATGTTGGGAGACTTGTATACATGACTAACGAAATCGTAATGACACGATTGCCAACAAACTATGAATCTTATTGTAACCAGCTGGCCCAGTGGCTAATGCGTCGATCTGGAGTTTTATGACTCTCTGACCGCGGGTTCCAGCCCCACCCGTGGTATGGTTTGACCTGTATACATATCCTGCCTCGCTTAGGGTTCGACTTCGGGTGCTTTTGGTTGTAAGCAGTGAGGATCACTTAGGGAGACACCTTTCATCTTGAGGTGCCTCAACTACTTAAGGTTCTTAGCACCTGTCTTTAAGTATATGGAATACTATCAGTCCAGCATACTTTAATTCTTAAAGTAAGGACTAAAGTAAACTCTTGGTGTATATTCAGTATGATATACATATCTTTACATATGTGAGTGTGTGAGAAATCACGAAAGCGATTGGAATTCTGTTTTTTCACAGTGTTGTTCAGCATATTGTGGTATCACCTGTTTACTGTGATCTTATTTGTATATTTTTAGATGTATACATTAGATGCATATTGAAAATGGTATAAAATACTTACAAGTTGATGATTAAAAGACGTGCAACATTTGGGTATCTTTTTTGTTGAAACGTTTCGCCTACACGGTAGTCGACTGTGTAGGAGAAACGTTTCAACAATAAAGATACCCAACTGTTGCACATGTCTTAATCAAATGAAATACACACATCTTTCGGTGTATGTATATTCACCGAGAGACGTGCGCTTCTTGGTGTACGAACGACCGTTCTGTGACAACATATCCTTGCTAATTCTCTGTGGTTTTCCACATACCATTTAAGTTATTTAAAGTAGCTTAGGCTAAAAGTTAGGTCTCTTAGCAGAGCTCCCAGCAGCACACTCCTCGAGGGAGTCGCTGCTCAGCAGACATCAGTCAGCTGCAGCAGGTAGCGAAACCGTCTATATAATTATCATTGTGTTTTATGTTAGCCTACGGGTCTGGCGGCTGCCTCGCCACCCCGACCAATATTCTAACTTTTTACTCTGGAACCTTCGTCGTGGAATGTAATCAAGCCTTGTTATTTTACGAGTTACTCGCATACATCAAGACAGATATGCCCTTTTTTTTCGATGGTGCGACAGAGAATGAAAGTTCTTCTATTTAATGTGATATCATAATTTCGGGGTCTCGGTAAGAGGAGCGCAGTGGGTGGTGAGATTGCTCCATCGTTAGAATTCGAGAATAGAGAGCTCTTTTTTTCTGTAATTGGCTGTAGTTCTGGCATTAGTTGACGACTATAATGGTTGGTTTCGCTTGTTAGTTTCTCACAGCTGTAGAAGTTGATGTAAGGTTGTGGCGCTGGTAATGAAGGCGACCACTACTCCCTCTTGCCACTACCACCACCATCACTACTACTACTACGTGCCACCGCACTACCTCGCTGCACCATCACCTAGTCCTTCCTAAATTACACGTTCACTTTACCCCAGTGATACGTTTTCTACCCGCTCATGAAGAACGTGTTCATAGTAGATGAGTAAAACTCAAGGTTGGTTCTGTTTACCCGAAAATTTCCTTGTTTGCTATAATGACGATCTTCTCATATGAAGGTCGTAACTCCTATAGGTATGTAGACAAATATCCAGGTATGCAGAATAAGACATTATGTAGACAGCGCTTTTAGGTAGAACATTTCCATAACTTTGTAAAGTTCTTAGAGAGAAGTGTTGTCTAAAGTATTATTCTAAATACCTGCGTGTCTGCCACTTAAAGCAGCTGATGCCATTTAACACATTAAATGGCATCAGCTTGCATCCTCTGAGGTCAAGATATTATTTATGTACTTGTAGTGTACTCCACTAAAAATGTGAAGAATTTCACTTTCGTGTTTCGCAATGTAGTTAGCCTTTGTTGTAACCTCTGGCGGTGCCACTTAGAGCTAATGAGTGTTTTTGAACATTTGTAATTGTATATTGAAGCTCGCAGCAGGAATGCCTTTGCTTTCAGTACGTAAATATCTCAATTATAAATGTTTCGCGTTTGTAGAGTGATGTAGAAAAACAAGAAGCACTGATTAACTGAATTTCTTTAGTACTCGAATCATAATTGAAAACCTGTTTTGAGCATTTGGTGGATACCATTGCGCTTGGCCCTGTCTTTCCCCTGTGCCAAGGGGTATTTCTCATATTTGCAAATTTAATTTGTAGTTGTCACATGCACGAGAGGTTTGACGTGTGTTTTACATCACTACAATGGACTCTGAACAGACACACGAAGGACACTTACATTAACCAAGATATATAAATTCACAGCAGTACACCAGAGTTCTAACAGCTGAGCTGCGTGTTCGTGGCGACATGCTGTGGGCCATCACTCGACCTGACGTCTTACTGGCAAGAACTGCTAACGTGGAAATGTAGAGTAACATGCGATGCATAAATATGTGGAAGATGAAGATGAATGCTATGATTAAGGAAAAGTTAGAGATGGAGAAAATGTTGAAGACGGTGCAGGAGATGGAGTTACAGATGCTTTGGGAGATGTGATGATGTTACTACATTTATTAAATTTACCAAACAGTTAACTCTCTCTCTTGTCGTCTATACACACCTATACAATGCAACTGCGGAAACAAGTGGTTTTAAAGCAAAGAGTAATACTGCAAGTGGCCGAGACTCGAACACAACACTTCTAACCAGCGTCCCAGGAAAGCCAGCTGCACAAGCCGGTACACAGGCTAACATTGATTTGTTTACTATTGATGAGGATGGTATCCAAACGGGAGAGTAAACTTAGTCTCGGAGCTTACTCCCTTCCCGATTGTGGCGGGCATTAGGAGGAAACATGTCTAGTGTTCTCATTGGACGCCTCGTGCTATCTGTCATGGTGGTGTGGAGCGCAGGACCGTCGAGTCTAGCTGGCTTCCTGGGAGGCTGATGAAGAGTCTTGGGTTAAGTCTCGGCCAACTGCAGTATTGTTCTTAGCCCATCCTTTACGAACACGGGTGTAGTTTGGTGGCCTGTACACCTGCTCGTAGCACGATAACCAAGGTAGGAATGAGGAACGAGCAAAAGTTAGCAGTGAGTAAATATATATTTCCTTCAAGCAGCATGGAAGTATATGTACAATGTATATGCACTATGTACAGAATAACAAGTTTGCATGCAAGAGAGACAGTGAGAACTGAGAGTGATCAAATTTGAGGTAAGTCTGGTAAACTTGATTCACTAGTCCCAGACATCACTTCACAGCTTTGACGGGCTTTCTTGTGACTAGCTGGGTTGACTCAAACTGTTGACGTACTCTTAGCAGCAAGTACGGTACGCTGATCAGGAGGGCATGCCTATATGGGTATGTGACATACGCTGAATAAAATGTAACGTACTCTCAGCATACCAAATTACCTATATGTGGTTGCAGGTGTGTATGTGTGTGTGTGTGTATGTTACACTCATGAACGGTGTGTGCGCGTGAGTGGGTAACACAGTTGATGTTAGGCGTCGGACCTGCCTCACCCTTCAAGGGAGGCGCCTCGATGCTGTAGAAGGATTCTTGGTCCAGTGATATCTGGGTATCCTCTTCATCCTTTGTTCAACCCTGAAACTCTCTCATTCCCCTGTTTTTCTCCAAATTGTATTTTATTTAGGTTTAATTGAGTTGGTGTGGAGAACTGGTTAGATAAATACACTTTCCTGTATGAAACAACATATAGCAATCGTTACTTATCTGTAACAGCACGATGTCCGGCAGCCTCTCCCTGGCCATCCCTTCGGGGTACCGTTCCAGGTCTACTGGGGCTATAGATTAATAATTGTGTTAGATACCAAAAGGAGCGTATATCTCAGCATTTCACTATAATATGAATTGGTTTGGGCGTAAAGCCCATATATCACGGCCTGGAATAGGACAGCCCTAATCACCTTGTGTCTGCCTACAAACTGCAGTTTCTGATGGCGTTACAAGAGAGATTAAGACTTACATTGCTTGTGTAACGCGAGCTTATGGCGTTGACAGCGCCATTAAGACCGATATCGATGACTTGACTGAAGGCTTGAATGTCTCGGGGAATGTTGCACTAATGTTCGCCACTACGTCGAGAATGTTCGTTGCAATCACTCGCAATACCGGTTGCACTTCACCATTCAGTACCTTCATTTGTTCATAGTTTCGTGGTATTATCCACAGAAGGGAGAATGCATAGACGCAACAACACTAACAGCGTGATTAGTTTTACCGCGAATTTCTTGACTCATATAAGGGAACTAATCTAACTTTCTTAGTTTCCTGAGATTGTCAGAATGAACAAGTCAAGAACGCACTGGTCACTACTGTCCCTTTGTCTTTTAACGATAAGAAGGTAACGCCCTCGTGATACACACGTCCCGTCTGTTCTTTGAAGCAATCTAGACCCGCTCGCCCTCGTCGCCCTCGTCGCCCTCCTCGCCCTCCTCGCCCTCCTCATCGTTTCCACAAAGGATATGCTGAACTCAGCTTTGTCTCTTTTTTGCAAGAGTATTCAATACAAGATGTAGGTGTCTTGTTATCTAGCTATAGAATAGAATTCCTAATAGTCCCAACTTGTAGATAAAGAAGTAGGCGTAGGGTTTCCCTTAATTCCTGCTAAGGGGAAAAGTGTGATTACTCTCGTCTAACCCTCATTATGTAGTTGCAACAAGAACTCTAGCAAGGAAAGGAAAGCATTGAAAGCATGCATTGTGATGCTGTGGTACAAACATGTGGTCCTCATAAAGAAATTTGTGAGGAAGAGTCCACTAGCCCCTTCCGAGAGGGCTAAGTCCCTCAGAGGGCTGAGAGATATCCCCTTTACTGGAGGATATTCTCCACAGTTGGGTTAGGTAAGTTTTGGGTTGAGGTAAGTAAGTAAGTAAGTAAATTTATTCAGGTATACACAATACAGTTACATAGAATTATCACACATAGCAGCATATGTGTAGAGAACCTAGGATAACCCAAAAAAGTCAGACAGAGTGACTTATTTCCATTGGGGTCCTTTTACCTTATTATTATAATATAAAGGTTATAATATTTTCTTATTATTCTATAATGAAGATAACATCTTATTATCATACTAAAAAGACTATCTACTACACGAGGGTCCATGGGTAAGACTATCTACTACCCGAGGGTCATTACGACTATCTACAATACGGGGGTTCATTACTAGGGATAAGGTAAAATTTACACGTATTTTAGCTAAAAAATAGAAAATCATTCCCCTCCCTTTCTGTTGCTTCATTCATCAGACACTTTTGGCAGTCTTCTTGAACTGGTTCAAGCTATACTGGCCTTGACATTTGTGGGTAGTCTGTTCCATTCCTTTATTGCTGTACAATAAAAGGTGTTTGAAGCCGGCCACTGACTGTGGGTACTACAAAGTTGTGCTCTCTCCCCCTAGTACTATGATTGTTGCGGTTCCCAACCTTGACAAAATGACACCCAAGATATTCGGGACCTGTTTGTGAGAAATTTTTATAAAAAAGATTTAAGCTTCAGTTGTTTTACTCTGTCTTCAACATTCAGCATACCCAACTGCTGTAATTCATCCTGGCCTACATGTTCTTTTTGGTCCCAGCCCCAGGATGAATCTTACGATTTTGTTCTGGGGATTGCAGTCTATTTTCAGTTTTTTTGTCAAGGCAGAGTCCAAGAAAGCAAGCGTAATCCATATGGCTTTTGTATAAGGGCTAAAACATAGGGTCCTGCGAGCCCCCGTAGGTAGACCTGTGCTTGTCTATACGGGAACTTCAGCCTGGCATTCGCTTTCTTTACTACACTGTTCCCTATCAATTCCCTGACATGCATGGGTCAAAGGGGATTCCCAGATATTTAACTGATGAAACCAAAGTGATGGACTCCCCATTACTGAACATTAAAATTATTTACCCTTCTCAGTTTATGTTTCGTTCCAAAGAGAATGGCTTCAGTTTTCCCTAGGTGTAATGATAGTTTGTTGTCTACTAACCATTTGTTTGCAGGACTCCAGTTCCAGTGTTAAAACTTAGCAATATCTTGTGGGTCTTTCCCTGTCACTAACAGGCATGTCATCTGCATACAGTAGGAGTTTGCACTTGACACTGATAGGCATATATTGACATAACAAAAGAATAGTAAGGGACCCAGAATACTCCCTTGGGGAACTCCACATGTTATCGGCAGGGGTTCTGATTCCGTTTGTTAAATTTGACTTTTTTGTTCCTGTTGCTAAGGTAGGACTTAAACCAGTCTACAAAACCCTATACCGATAGATTGAGTTTATTACATAATATATTGTGGTTGACAGTATCGAAGGCCTTTTGCAGGTCTAAGGTTACCATACCTATGAGGTTCCCTTTTGACATTTCAGTTCTCAGGTAATCCATCAGATTAATAAGGGAGGTATCGGTTGAGTAGGATCTTCTAAAGCCCGATTGATAGCTATGGAGAATGCTGTTGTCATTAGGTACTTAACTACTTGAGAATACACCGCCCTCTCCAGAATTTTAGATATTATACTGAGTATACTAAAAGTCTATAGTTGCTTACATCAGACCTATTATTTTTCTTGAAGATAGGAGTAACTCTGGCCTCCTTGACCCCTCCGGTACGGTATTAGTGGTGAATTGATAGATTTATTTTGTGAGCAATAGGGATTGACAGTTCAAAAGCACCATCTTTTAGGGAAATTAGATGGGATGTTATTAGGGCCTGTGCTCTTAGTTGGGTTTAACCTGCTTAGTCTTTTTGAATGAAGTCATGAGATACACTTACTAGTTGAAACTGTTTTGGGGTTACCCCTTTATTGGTATAGTATGTTTGAAACTTTTCAGAGTCTGTGTTAAAGGTATTTGATGCAGCTGGTAGTTTACTTACTAGTGTTGATGCAACAGACGTGTAGTAGGAATTAAAGCAATTTGCCCCCTTAGATGTTTCGTGGCATACCTCATTATCGATAGTGAGTACTATGTTTGACCTATCTACTGGCTTATGGCTATATCCCAACTGTTTTAGTTGTTGCCAGAGCTTTCTGGGGTTATGCTTATATTCTTCAAATTTTTGAGCAATATGCTTTGCCTTTTCTCCTTTTATAAGCCTCTGACTCTGTTCCTCACCGTTTGGAATTCATTAAGTGCTGCAATATCCTGTCTGTTTGCTTTAAATCTTTTTAGCAGCTGGTCTCTGAATTTCATATTATCTAATATCTCAGTAGTTATCCAGGGTTCAGTTCTTCGTTTAATCCTAACCTCTTTAACTGGTGCAATATTATTAAGAATGGTAGTGAACATTGTTTTGAATTTTTCCCAGGCATCGTTTACGTCCGTGCAACTTGTTATCTCTGTCCAGTCACAATTGTGTAGCCTATTTACCAGTGTTTCTTTACTGTAAGTTATATAAACCTATAAAAACGAGCTGGAATATATTATTAATATTAATATAATTTGGATAAAAGGTTGGTAGACAGCAGCCACCCAGGGAGGTACTACCATTCTGCCAAATGTACGTGAAACGAAAAACTGTAATTGTTTTACACATTGGTAGGATTGCTGGTTACTTTTCTGTCTCATAAACACACAAGATAACATATGCATCTTTATACTTCTACTTACACTTACGTAACACTGCATATTCATGTACACGTATGTATGTATGTATGCTATTTTCTTTATAGCTTTTGTTCTTATTTCATTTCATCTTCGTGAGGAAGTGGGAAAATCCTTCCTCCGTAAATCATGTGTGTCGAAAGAGGCGACTAAAATACCGGGTTAGTAACTTCTTGTCCTGTATAAATTACTTGATGTAAAAATGAGACGGTGGGAGACGGCCGTTGTGTTAATAATAATAATAATAATCAAGAACCGGCAGTGTTGTAGTAGCTACTGTCCACCACATTATCATACTAACCTATGACTGACTGCAACGTGAACAAACAATCCAGCGATCACAATAATGTTCAAAACAAATTATTTCCGTACTTAATTATACCCATAGTCCATAATAAATACGCGATCCCTGCGATCATATATTTAATATAATACATTATAGTAAATTCGGGCTAATGTATCTAATGTGCCAAATATAGGTGAGCTAGTAAGCAGCGCCTCTTTTTTGTTGTTGTGGTTAGCCTTGTGATATTTAACTCTTTAATGATAAATGCTTTTGCTTCATAATGAGAGGGAGCAGCAGACTGACAGAGCCTTGGAAGACGCCGAAAGACTGATTTTCACCACAGAATGTTGAGCTTTGAGAAATCCGTCTAAATAATATAACAAGACCAGACATACGCCAGCCACGCTATTAAGATATTAAGTTCGAAGTGTGTCGACCACACAAGGGTTATGAAGTCTGCATGTCGTCTGCACACCACTAGTCAAGGGTACTTTAATCCAACATTCGTATATACACTTAATCTCTTGTGCCCTCGCAGCCCGGACCTGGGGTTAGGCTTCTTTGTCGACTGCCTGCTCTACCAGGCTGCTCTCACGAACACACATCAAAAGATATATGCTGTTTTGAATGTATACAGAGTACTGTTAAGAATAAAAGTTATAATGCGTATTTAAAGAGATTCAAAGCTAACCCATCAACCGAAATGGAGCCTTTAAAGACGTTTGGGTCGCTTGGACCATTTCTACTCACTGGGGAATACCCCAATATACTTTTTTTTAACGTTGCAACAAGACGCGGTTTTATTTGGTTCCTTTCTTTTTGGGCTGAGAAACACACGCCAGCCACTCACCTGTTAGCAATGTGTTTAAAATTTCCGTTCCCAAATTTAATTTGGGACGATAAAAAGGTCTCAGTTTGTTTAAGTATTATTATGAAGGGTGATTTAAAATTTCCCGGCCGTTTTAAAGGGCTGTAGAAGGAAAAAATTTGGATACATGGCGTGCATAGATTTCATAAGGGGGTTAAATTTTGGGATGAAGCGGTTGGGTTATATATTTAATAAAAATTTTTTTTTTTTGGGTTAGGTTCAGAAAAATTTTTTGGGCAAAAATTATTGCATACCCCAAATTTTTTCGCTTGTCTTATATGGCAAAAAGGGGGGTTGAAATTTTCCCCAAAAGATCGCAATTTCCCCTTTTTTTCCCGGCACGACATTATATTTAAAATATTTTTAAAAAAATTTTATATATATATATATCTATTATATATATATAAACACACACACTTGTGTTTTTGTTTTTTTTTTTTTTTGGGTTTTGGTTGTGTTTGTGTGAGGGAAAAAAAGTCAGGAAAAAAATTAAAAAAACCCCCCAAACATGAAAATATAATTTTCCTTATTTTAATGAAGGGTTAATCAATTAAAAGGGGGAAACCACCAGGAGCTCGAAAAATTTCTTTTCTAAAAAGCCTTTTTGAATAAAAAAGGACTACAGTAGTTTTAAATCTTTTCTGAAAGTTTTAAAAACCCCTCTTTCAGTTTACCTCGTGATTTTTCCAATACATTTTAAAACGAAATGCTGATTTTTTAACAAGTAAAAAAAATGAGGTTTGAACTGTTAAATAAAATCAAAGGAAATATAAATTTAGGGTAAAGGATAAAGGGGGTTTGGGAAAAACGAGGTTTGGGAGTGGAAACAGTTTTCAGGAGGGGAACTCCCGGGGTTTTCCCCCCAGTTTCATGGCATTTTGGTCACAAAAAAGGAAAGGGGCCATCTTTACCCAACTGGGAAAGGAAATGTTTAAAAATTGGGGTCGATAATCTTTTTTGGGCGGATTGTAGTTCATCCCCGGAAACAAACCTATTTAATGACAATTTCGGAGAGTTTTTTCCCTTTTTTAAACTCATTGTTTTT
This sequence comes from Cherax quadricarinatus, assembly GCF_026875155.1. Classification (NCBI taxonomy): domain Eukaryota; kingdom Metazoa; phylum Arthropoda; class Malacostraca; order Decapoda; family Parastacidae; genus Cherax; species Cherax quadricarinatus. The sequence goes on along the minus strand of NC_069431.1, from coordinate 13,668,652 downwards.
CCCAAATTTCTTAGAAAAAACGTAACTTTGAAAAATTTTGTTTTTAATTTCATTTTTAAAAAATTGTTTTAAAAGCCATGAATCCCTACGAAATGAATTTAATTCCCAAATTTCCTTTTTTTTAACCCAGTTTGCACTTCCCAAAAGTGCAGAAAAAGATAAAAATTAAATCAGCCCAATTCTCTTCAACTATAATGCCCGTTTTAAGGAAAAAAATTAAGGCCCCTTTAAGTATTTCCCATAAATTTAGATAAAAAAAACTTCAAACCCAAAAGGCACGTAAAAATTGAGTGTTTAAAAAAAAAAATTTTGGGGACTTAAATTAAATTTTCAGGTTTTCCTTACGTGAATTGGGTACGACAGGAACGGGGAAAACCCAAATTGGAAATTAAAAGTTTCCCCTTTTAAAAAGCTCCGAAGACAAAAACCCTTCAGGGAAAAAATGGGACCCTTTTTTCAAGAAATTTTCCGGGAAAAATTTAAAAAAGGGGTCTTTGAGAGGAACAAAATTTTTAATTAAACGTCCAAAATACTTTCGAGCAAATTAGTTTTTTAAATTTAAAAACTTTTTCAAAAAATCATCAAGTGTTATTTTTGAAAATCTTGGGCAAGGGGAAAGAAAGGGTCCCGCCATAGGGAAAAAATCATAAAACCCCACTGTCTAGAAATTAAATAGGTTCTTAAAAAATTAAATTCAGGAATTTTACCCGAGTCTTTTTGCGAATAAAGGGCAAATTTTAAAAAGCTTGGAAATTAAATGTTGTGTTTTTTGTTTAAAGGTTGGAACGGGGGATTAACAAAAAATTTTTGGTTGTGTTAATCAGAGTAACCCATAATAACCATATCATTTTCTCTGACTTTCGGCGTAAAGGGTGTCACTCTTAAGTAAAAGGGGTTTGGGTCAAATGACCTTAAGCTACAACGGGGGTTACCCCCAAGGGACTAACCCCCATGAGGAAACCCTTGTCCTGTTTTGACAAATTTTTACCTAACCTCCCCTAAATTACAGAGGGGGAAATGACAAAGCTGATCCCAGAAACCAGAAATTTTCCCCCTTTTAAAAGGAAAAAAACCCCCTTTTGGGAGGGGCCCTGAATTGACCCTCTCTAAGGCGTAGAATTGGGGGGATTGTTTAAAGGGTTTTAAAAAAAATGGAAAAAAAGGAATAAAAAAAGGGGTTAAATGGGCTTTGCTAAAAATTTTCCGGGCCAAAAGCCCGGGACTCCCCGCATGTTTAAAGGGGGGGAAAAAATTTTCAGATTCAAAAGGGATGTGGGAAACCCGGGGTTTGGGTTAATGGGGTTTGTGGATGAGTGGAACAAACTCCCGGGTACATTTTAAAGAGGCTAAAACGTTGTGTAGTTTTAAAAAATAGTTAGATAAAACATGAGGGGGGTGTGGTGGGTTTTAGTGGGACCTGACTACTTGTCTTAGGTCGGTTTCCCCTTGCCCTTTCCTTAAGTGGAAGTGACCTGACAGGGGGGGTCTTTGGGCTAATCGGGGTGGGGGCCCTGGACCTGCTTTGCTTTGGGTCACTGGGCCTTTTCCCAGTGCTTCGCTCCCGGGAAGTTAATCGGGAACGTTTTCCTTAATAATTTAACAAACCTATTTTAAAACCCTTTAACAAAACCCCCTTCACTTCTAAAAACAAACCTGCCATTACTCAAGCACAGACAAAAATGAAATATATTTTCTCGTTAGGTTCAGAAATGATTTTTGCGAAATTATTGCATACACAAATTTTCGTTTGCCTTATTCGGCAAGACCCGTTGCACTTAGCCAAGATAGCAAGTTTTAACCTATTCAGAACGACATATAAAACAGTGGAACTCGGTTTTTTACGGTCTGCATATTGTACAATTCGGATTTAGAACACTTTTTTGTGCGACATTTTGGTCCGGATTTCGTACCTCAATCTGGAAATCATACATACATATGCGTCACCTGCCCGGGAACGCTGCCAGTCTGGCTTTGTCACTGGGTTGAGCGAGCAACATTTTGCAATTTTTGTACTTGTTTATTGATTGCAACTGCGAAATAAGCCACTATGGGCCCAAAGAAAGTTCCTAGTGCCAACCCTATGGTAAGAAGGTTGGAAGCAGGATAGAATTCAAGAAAGAGATAGAAAGAAAATACGAAAGTGGCATACGTTTAGCCGAGTTTGCCGGGAAATTATGGGAAGTCGAAATCTACAATCTTTCCATCCTTGCAAAGAAAAAAATCTTAAAGAGATGCCAAAAAACAGAACTCCTGGGCAGATTTTTAGTGCGACAGGGGTCCATGAAAGTAAAAAACAAAAAAGGTACAAACCCCAGGGAGGACTTTGCTACCTAAAGGGCCTTATGGAGGGGATTCTCCTCCAAACAATACCCTGAACTCCCCTCTCCCCTCCTCGCCTTTTTCAATACGCCAACAAGTCTTCAATAAAGGTATTAATGTTCATTTATCATTAAAATTAAAGCTAAAGTTATTCTTTAAAAAAGTATTTTTTGTTAATAATTTTTGGGTGTCTGGAACGGAATTAATTGTATTTACATTATTTCTTAAAGGGAAATATTAATTCGTTTTTTGTATGTTTCTGTTTTAGACCAACTTTTGGAACGGTTTAAGTATGAAAACCGGAGATATATATATAAATATATATAATATATATATATATATATATATATTTAAAATATCTAATATATATATATGTATATATTAAATATAATATATATATATATATATATAATATAATATATATATATATATATAATGTGAAAATATTTGTGGGTGTAATTTAGTGGAGACTAGGGAGAGAAATGATGCTAACAAAAAAACTAATAAAATAATGTAAAATGTAGATAGTGGATTACTTGTTGTCCATAAAAAAAGAAGAAAAAACAATTAAATTTTAAACGTGGAAGCAATGTAGGAATGGCATAATGACTGGAATCCAGTGCGAAATATTCTGCCAAATTTAAATTTTAAAAATTTTAAAAATCTTGTATGAAAAAATATGACATAAGTCGGGTATTACTGCAAATTCAAAATAAAATCTCTGCTTACTTGTTTGTGTGCTTCCTTGCTTCCTTGCCTCCTTCCTCTCTCTCTCCCCTCTCTCCTCTCCCCTCTTCTCTCTCTCTCTCTCTCCCCTCTCTCTTCCCCCTCTCTCTCTCTCTCTCTCTCTCTTCTCCTCTCTCTCTCTCTCTCCCCCCTTTCCTTTCCCCCCCTCCCCCACACAAGTACACACTTGCACACACACTCACATGGGGCACACACACACACGCCCGCACAAGAGCGTGCGTGTACAGTTCTTTTTTAACTGTGTAGTGTGTGCTTGTGTTGATTCATATGTTGCAGAAGTTAGTGGTGTTGTATTGTTATATATGTAGTTTAACCCCACTATTTTTAAACATTAACTCTTGAATCTGAATTTCATTTAGAAGTTAAAAACAAGACTAAATTTTATTCTAAATTAATAAATAATAAACCTTCAGCTCGCCTATAATTTAGTCAAACAACTTGTCGCCTTAAAACATAGTAACCATGTAATATATGTACGAGTATTAAAAGAATATTTAATTAAGCGCATTGGATAATCTGGGAACGATACAATGAAGGGGTCACAAAGTGCGCGTAGGTCATAAAACACACACACACCACACACACACACACACACACACACCCCACACACACACACACACACCCCACACACACACACACACCACACACCACATACACACACACACACACACACACACACACACACACACACCCACACACACACAAACCACCGCTGAACATTAATCTGGCGATTACTGCGAGCATTACATGTTGGCCCCAGCCAGCTCAAGCGTTTTTAAACAACCTCTTATTATTAAAGTGCAATGTAAAGTTTATCACCTGGGCAACCAGCAAGTGGAGATAACTAACTAAACTAACGTGCTTAATTGTGAGTGGGAGGCAACGCATACACACACACACACACACACACAACACACACACACACACACAGACCAGAAAAAAGGGACTGCAGTGGATCAGAGAATATCTGACAGGGAGGCAACAACGAGTCATGGGAAACCTGACGAGGTGTCAGGGTGGGCGCCTGTGACAAGTGGGGTTCCACAGGGGTCAGTCCTAGGACCTGTGCTGTTTTTGGTATATGTGAATGACATAACGGAAGGGATAGACCCCAGAAGTGCTTGTTGGCAATGATGTGAAGTTAAAAGAGGAGAAAACAAATCGGTCGAGGATCAGGGTGGACTACAAGGGGACCTGACAGGCAAAAAGCCCCGGGCCAGCAACTGGCTCCTGGGAAATTTAACCCTGCCAAAAGCAAAGTTATGAAGATCGGGAAAGGGTTAAAGAAGACCGAAAGAGTATAGTCAGGTGCCAAAGACTGCAATTTAAAAAAAATTTTAAACCTCTTTAATTGATAAATGTTTTTGGGCCTTCAAAAGGGAGAGGGGCGCAAAACTGACGGGCCCTTGGGAAAAGGACCCCCCGAAAGACTATTTTCACCCAAAATTTTGAGCTTTGAGAAATCCGTCTAAATAATATAACAAGACCAGACATACGAGCCACGCTTTTAAAGATTTTTAAAAAGTTCGAAGTTTTTGTCGACCACCCCAAGGTTATGAAGTCTCCCATGTGGTCTCCCAACCATTTGTCAAGGGTACTTTAACCCAAAATTGGTATTACATTTAAATTCTCTTGTACCTCGCACCCCGGCCCTGGGGTTTTAAAGGGCTTCTTTGTCGATGCCTGCTTTTCCGGGCTGTTTCTCACGCCCCACATCAAAAGATATATGCGGGTTTTGAATGTATACAGAGTACTGTTAAGAAAAAAAGTTAAATGGTTTTTAAAAGGGGATTAAAAACCCTCCCCCCCCCCCAACTCAAAAGGGAAAGCCTTAAAGACTTTTCCCGGTCTGTTTTGGACCTTTATCTACTCCTAGGGAATTTTCCAATATACGGTGATATGTTTGAAAAACAAGAGCGGTTGTTATTTGGGGTTCCACTGTTTGCTGAAAAAACCAACCCCCGCCACTCACCTGTTAGCATATGTGTTTATTTCCCGTTCCCAAAAGAAATTTGACGATCAAAAGTCTAGATTTTGGATTAATGTTTAGTAGTTCTGAAGGTGTGAGAAAAACATTCCTGCCGTTTTAAGTTTGTAGAAAGAAAAACCCTGGATACATGGCGTGCATAGATTTATAATTGTTAATTGGGTTTAAACGGTTCGAAAATTATTTTTATATATATTTATAAATATATATATATTATATATATTTATATATTTATATTTATATTTTATTTTATATATATTTTTGTTGGGTTTCGGGAATAATTTTGGCAAAATTTTTTGCATACAAAAATTTTTCGCTTTTTCCTTTATGGAAAGTTTGAGCGTTGCTTTTTTACCCAAGACGAAATTTTTGCCTATTCGGCCCCGACATTTTATATATATTAAAATTTATTTTATATATAAAATTATTATATATATTATATATTTATTTTTTTTTATTATTATATTTTAATATATTATATAACACAACATAGTTTTGGGGGTGTTGTTTGGGTTTTTTTGGTGTTGTGTGGTGTGTGTTTTGTGTGGGGTGTGTGTGTGTTTGTGTTTTGGTGTGTGTGGGTGTGCAAAAAAGTCAGGAGAAAAAAATTTAAAAACCCCCAAAACTGAAAATTTTAAAAATTTTTCCTTAGTTAATGGGGGGGTTTACCCAAGTTTAAAAAAAAGGGGGTACCCACCGGGAAAGCTCGATAATTTCGTTCTTTAATATGCCCAATTGAAATATTAATGATACAGTAGATTTGATCTTTTCGGCAGGGATGTTAAACCCCTCATTTTCAGTTCACCCTCCCCTGTTTTAAAAATAGCATTTTTTTTATCAAAATTGTAGTTTCATTTTTACAAGTAAAATAATGATGTTTTAAACTTTTAAAACCCAAATAAAAAAAAATTTATCCTTTTAGGGTGAAAGGAAATGAAGGGGGGGATTAGGGATACGAGGATTGAGTGGAAACGGGTTTCAGGAGGAGAACTTTCCCGGGGTTTTCAGCCAGCTTCATGGCATTTTGGTCACAGTTTGGGAAAACGAGGCCAAAAATTAGCAACTGGGAAAAAGGAAATGTTTACATCATTGGGGTCGATAATTTTTTTGCGGATTGTAGTTATCTCGGAAAAGGAAATATTTATGCCAGTTTCGAGAGTTATTCCCCTTTTGCTCATTGTTTTTTAACCAGATTTTTTTTTAAAACGTAACGTTGAAAAATGTTGTATTTAAATTTCATTTTTTTTAAAAATTTGTTTTAAACCAGGGAATAAGGGGGATTCCCAACAGACCCCTGGCAGTCTTCAAGGGGGCAGGAAAAGCACCTAAAGTCAGTTCCGGATAGCGGGCTGGGGCCCTCGTATTTTGGGGTTTGCTTTTGCGCCAGAAGCAACAGCCGGTTTTAAATCGGCCCCTGATCCCACGGAGGGCCCGGGTTCCGACGGGCCCCCCGGGGGGGTTTTGCCCCCCGGGAAAACTTCCCCCAGGTAAACTCCGGGAAATTTCCCCCAAACAAAAGGGAACTTGAATTCCCAAATTTTCCCTTTTAAATTTTAAAACTAGCTACTACTTATTTAAAGTCCCAGAAGAAAAATTTAAAATCAGACCTTTCTTTCAACTATAATGTCTTTTTTAAAATTAAATTTAAGGTACCAAAAGTACTGCCAGAATTAATAGATATAGGAAACCCTTCAAAGCACAGGTCACGTACAATTGAGTTGATTAAAAAAAAATCTGTGACTTAAAATTCATTTTCAGATTTTTCCTTACGTGTTTTTGGGGAAACAAGGGGACAGGGAAAACCCAATTGGATCTCATAAGTTTGCCTTTAAGAAGCCCCTTTTTAAAGGGACTAAAACTTATGGAAACTGGGATCTTTTTCGAGAAATTTTTTCCGGAAAAAATTAAATTGTTTTAATTTGGAGGGAAACCTTTAAATTAAATTTATTCAGCCCAAAAATTTTCATGCGAGTCGAAATTAGTTTTTTTAATTTTAAAACCTTTTTCAAAAAATCATCAAGTGTTATTCGGGAAAATACTTGGACAAGGTGAAAGCGGGATAAAAGCCATGGGAAAAAAATTTCATAGAACACACTGCATCTAGTATTAATTATTGATTTTAAAACAATGAAAATTCAGTGTTTTTTTAGCAAAGTCTATAGCGAACAGGCAAATTTTTAAAGCTTGGTATTTATTTTGTGTTATATTTAAAGGTTTGGAAACGGGATTAACAAACAATTTTTTTTGGTTGTGTTAATCGGGTTTTAATCCATAATAACCATTAATTTCCCTTTGACTTTCGTGCTTTAGGTGTCCCCTCGAAAAGTAAAAGGTTTCGGTCAGATGACCTAAGCAAAAACGGGTTATCTAGGGACTAAGACCCGAAAGAGGAAAAAATTGTCCGGGTTTCGACAAACTTTACCTAACCTCACAAAAAACGTACGGGGGGGGATGACAAAGTTTTGATCCCTTGTATCAGAAATCTTCCCAAAGGGGATACACTGGGGGGCCCTGAATTGCACTCTCCCCGAAAGGCGAAGGGAATTTTGGGGGGTATGATAAGGTAATAAATGGAAAACAGGAATAAAAAAAGGGGGATATAAATCGCCCCCCCCCCCAAAAATTTCCCCACCCCAAGAAGGACTCGCAGCAGTGGTTTAAATTTGGGAAAAAAATTAAATTTTCGGGAAAAGGATGTGGGAAAAAGAAATGGTTTGGAATGGGGTTGGGGAAATGAGGGGAAACCCAAACCCCCCGATTTACATTTAAAGGGCTAAAAGTTTTTTGTAGTTTTAAAAATGGGTTTTGAAAAATTTAAAATAAAGTGGGTGTAGGGGGTGTGGTCGGACCTGACAGTTTGTGTTTAATTAGGTCTGTTTCCCTTTGGGCCCTTCCCTTTAAAAGGGGAAAGGGAAACCCGGGACAGGGGGGTTTCTTTGGGGGTTAATTTCGGGGGGGGGGGGGAACATGGACTGTTTGCATGGGTCACTAGGCCGGGTTGCAGTGCTTCCTGCCCCCCAGGAAGTTAAATCAGAAAAACTTTTGGGCCAAAATTTAATTTTAACAAACCCTACCTTTATCCTTTAACAACCCCCGCCTTCATTTTTAAACAAAACCTCCCATTACTCAAGCACGGGAAACAAGGGAAAATATTTTTTTCTCTTTTAGGTTCGGGAATTGTTTTTTGGCGAAATTATTGCTTACAAAAATTTTTCCCTTTTTCCCTTATTGGGGAAAAGGGAGCTTTGTACTTAAGCCAAGTTGCAAGTTTTACCTTTTCGAACGACATATATACATTTAAAACTCTGGTTTTTGTACGGTCTGCATATTGTACAATTGGGTTTTTAGAAAAATTTTTTTTGTGCGACTTTTTTGGTTGGTTTTCGTACCTAAAATCGGGAAAATCGTACATTTTCATAGGGTTCTACCTCCCCGGGAAACGCCGCCAGTCTGGCTTTGTCACTGGTTTGAGGGGAAGAAAAACATTTTGCAATTTTTGTAATTGTTTATTGTTTTTGCAACTGCAAAAATGGGGGCCCTAGGGGCCCAAAAAGAAATTTCCTTTGTCCCCAACCCCTATGGTAGAAGGTGAAAAAGCGGGGATGGGAATTAAAGGAAAGAGATAGTAGAAAAATACGAAATTGGAAATTTCTTTTAGCGGGCTTGCCGGTTTGTAGGGGAAGTCGAAATCTACAATCTGTTCCTTTCCGGCAAAAAAAAAAATCTTAAAAAAAGATCCCAGAAAACAGAGTCTTTTGGGCAGTTTTTTAGTCAAAGGGGCCCAGTGAAAGTAAAAAAAAAAAGGTAAATAACCCCAGGGGGGAAAACTTTTGTCCCCAAAAAGGCCTTTGGGGGGGATTCCCCTTTTCCCAAAAAATTTCCCCTGAAACCCCCTTTTCCCCTCCTCGCCTTTTCAATTCGCAAAAAATTTCTTCAATAAAGGTAGGGAATGTTATTTATCTTTTAAAATGTAAAGCTATATTTATTTTAAAAAAAAAGATTTTTTTTTTTAATATTTTGGGTGTTGGAACGGATTAATTGAATTTACATTTTTTTTTTTAGGGGAAAATTTAAAATTAAATTGGTTTTCTATGTTTCTTTTTTAGACCAATTTTTGGAAAAGGGGTTTAAGTATAAAAACCCGGAGTTCAACTGTTTAAATTTTAAAATATATATATATTTATATATATATATATATATATTTTTTTTATAATCAATTTATAAATATATAAATTTTATATATATATATATATATAAGGGTGAAAAATTTGTGGGTGAAATTTTAAGTGGAGACTGGGGAAAGAAAAATGATGCTAACAAAAAAATAAAAAAATAATGTAAAATGTAGAAGTGGTTACTTGTTGTCCTAAAAAGAAGAAGAAAAAATTTTTTAAAACTTTGGGAAGCAATGTGGGAAAATGGCATAATGACGGGGAAACCCCATTTGCAAAATTTATTCTGCGAGATAATTTAAAAATTTTAAAATCTTGTATGAAAAATATATGACAAAAGTCGGGTATTACTGCAAATTCAAAAAAAAAATTCTCTCCCTTACTTGTTTGTATGTTTCCTTGTTTCCCTTTCCCTCTCTCTTCTCTCTTTTCTCTCTCTCTCTCTCCTCTCTCCTCTTTTCTTTTCTCTCTCCTCTCTCTCCCCTCCCCTTCTTCTCTCTCTCTCCCCCCCTTCCCCCCCTCCCCCATCAAGTCCACACATGCACCACACTCACATGCGGGGCCCCCAAAACACACGCCCGACATGAGCGTGCTTTGAAAGTTTTTTTTTAAAACTGGGTAGTGTTTGCTTTTTGTTGATTCATGTGTTGCAAAAGGGTTAGTGGGTTTTTAAATATTGTTTATTTATATGTATTTTAAACCCCCATTTATATTTAAAAAATTAACTCTTTGAATCTGAATTTAAATTTTAGAAGTTAAAAAAAAAAATGTTTTAAATGATATTTAAATTATTAAATAATAATCCCTTTTCAGCTCCCCTTTTTTTTTAGTAAAACAACTTGTCCCCTTTAAAAAACATAGAAAATTTGGATTATATGTACGAAGTATTAAAAATGAATTTTTTAAATTTTAAAGCGCTTGAGGTTTTTGGGTTCTGGAAAACGATAAAAATGAAATGGGGCCCCAAAAGTGCCCCGTAGGGTCATAAAACAAACACACCACACACACCACCACACACACACACACAAAAAACACACCCCCACCACACACCCACCAAAAACACAACATTACCACACCCCCAACACACACACCCCAACACACAAAACAAAACCCACCGTAAACTTTAAAATTGGCGTTTTACTGCGAGCATTCCCTGTGGCTCGCCAGTTAAACCCGTCTTAAAAAACCTCTTTTTAAAAGTGCAATGTAAAGTTTTTCACCGGGGGCAACCAGAAAGTGGGGAAAACTAATAAAAATTTCGGCTTAATTGTGAGGGGGAAAAGGCAACGCATACACACATCCCACACACACCCACCACACACCACACACACACACACACACCCCCAAAACCAAAACACAGCCCAGGAAAGGCACTGCGTGGTTTGGAAATATTGACGGGGGGGCAAAAAAACAGTCATGGTCCCCGACGAGGGGGTCAGGGTGGGGCGCCTGTGACAAGTGGGGTTCCACGGGGGTTTTCAGTCCTAGGACCTGTGTTTGTTTTTGGTTATGTGAAGGGCCCATAACGGAAGGGATGACCAAAAATTTTGTTTTGTTGGAGATGATGTAAAATTTTAATGAGGAGGAATCAATGGGGCGAGGATCAGGCTGGGAACAAAAAGGGGGCCCGGGGACAGGCTAAAAAGCCTGGCCCCGCAACTGGCCCCTTGGAATTTAACCCTCCCAAATCCCAAAGTTATGAAGTGGGGAAAAGGGGTTTAAAGAAGACCGCAGACGGGGGTATATCTAGGTGGCCAAAGACTGCAACTTACTAAAGGAAAAAGATCTTGGGGGGGGGATTTAAAAAATACGAGCACTTTCTCCTGGGCCCGCACTTTCGTCAGATAATGTTTGCAACATACGGGGTTTCGGGGAAACCTAAGGATGGGTTTTCCGTCCCTCAGAAAGGTACATACCTCGGAAAAGGGCCCCAAAAAAGGGGTATCCCGGCCCCATTTTTTGGAATCCACACCTGGTAAAATCCCCGTCAAAAAATTAGAAAAGTCCCAAATTTTTGCAAAAAGATTTGTCCTAGAGGAAAGGGGGATTGTCTTTGAAAAAGGGTTTAAGGGAAAAATTGGCCTGACGAAAAATGGAGGACATGGGGGGCGGGGAGTTTTTTTTTAAGACATAAAAAAATGCTGTGCCGGAAAAGAAAAGGGGGAAAAAGGGGACAGGAGGGCCCCAGAGAGGGGGAAAAAAAAAAAGGGGGTCAAAATTGAAATTAAAAGATTCAATGAGTTAAAAAATTTTTTTCTTCAGTCTTTAGAGTTGTCAGGCAGGGGAAAAAACACCCCTGTGTGTGTGTGTGTGTGTGTGTGTGGAAAAAACCCACACACTGCCCGACACTGGAGGACAGGAGGTCAGGGGAGCTTTGAAAAACGACTTTAAAAGGGTACTGGGGGGGAAATAACAAGGTGGACAGGGGATAGGATGTTCCGAGAGGGGAAACAAAAGGACAAAAAGTCCCAACGGGAACGAAGATCGCCGGGTCCGGGGACTTTTGGAAGTATTTTTTTTCATTTATAGAGTCGTCAGGAAGTGGAATAGCCTGCAAGTGGAAGTAGTGGGGGCCCGGGGAAAAAACCATACATAGTTTTAAGAAGAGGTTTTGGATAAAGTCAGGAAGCAGAGAGGGAGGGGCCCTAGTAGCAATCAGTAAAGAGGCAGGGCCAGGGGGCTGAGTATCGACCCTGCAACCACAATTGGGTTTGGGGTACCACACACCCCAACACAACACACCACAAAACCCCCACACAACACACACACCCCAAAACAGTTTGTTCAAGCACAGAAAAAAATCACACAAAAAAGGGTTATTTAGAAAAGCTGGCGAAATTATTTCTCTGATAGAAAAGTTTAAAAAATAGAAATTTTTTTCATTGTGTGTTTTAGAAGGGAATTTTTGGAAGGGGGCGCTGTGATTGCTTGTTCCAGTGATTTTTAATTGTACCCCGGGGTTTCCGATAATCTTAACACTTGCGCTACAAAAAAATCAAATAATGGAAACGGGCGAAAGCGGGGACTTTGTACCCGCATGGTCATTTTTTGTGCTTTTTTTTTTTTTTTTTTTTTTTTTAGAAAAAAAAAAAGAAAAAAAAAAAACATTTTTGGGGAGTAAAGCTAAATTTTGACAAGAATTTTCCCCTTTAAAAAGTTGCAAAAAAAGAATTTCGTTAATTTTAAAAATTTTCTCGATAAACCCCGAGCATTTAAAAATTGTAATTCCGCCAACAAAGGTTTAAATTTCAAATTTTAAATTTTTTAAAATCCCCTGTTGGAAGATTTTTTGGTCCCCCAAATGAGGGGCCTCGTTTTCAAACACTTGGACTTGTCCCTTTTTTTCTTGGAATTTAAAAATGCTTTTAATTTCAGGGAGTTTTTTTGAGAGAAAATTTAGAAAAAGGGTTCAAAAATAAAGTCCCCTTTTTTTTTTTTTTTTTTTTTTTTTTTAGTTTCCGTCTCCACGTGAAGGGTTTTTACTGAGGGGAAAAAACAAATGTTCTTTTTATTTTGTTAATATAAATTTTTATTTTAATATATTTAATATTTATTTATTATTTATATATAATTTATTAATTTTTTATATAAAATTTTTTATATATATAATAAAATTTATATTTTTTATATATATATAAAATATATATATAAAATATATAAAATATTATAATTTATTATATAATATTTTTTATATTTATTATAATTTTATATATATTTAAATATTATATATATATATATATAAATTATATAATTATATATATATAATTTTTATTTAAAATAAATATTATTTTAATTTTTATTAAAATTTTTATTTAATATTTATTTAATTATATTTATATATATTTTTTTAAAATAAATATATTTATATATATATATATAATTTAAATTTTTTATATATATTTATATTTTAATTATATTTTATAAAATATATATTTTTATATATTATATATATTTTTTATATATTATAATAATTTTATATATATATTTTATATATATTTTTTAAAAATATTTATATATTTTATATATATTTTTATAAATATATATATAGATTTTATATATTATTATTTAATATATTATTTTAAAATATAAATTATATATATAAATTTTATATATATTATTAAATATTTTTTATTTTATTATATATATAATATATTATTTTTATATATATATTAAAAAATTTTTATATTATATATATATATATATAATTTAAAATATATTTTTATATATATATATATTAAAATTATATATTTTTATATATATTATATATTTTTAATTTATATATAATAAAATATATTTATTTTATAATTTATATATATATATTTTATATATTTTTATATATATATTTTATATATTTATTTTATTTAATATAAATTGGGTTTATGGGTACCCCCTTTGGGAAAACAAAAAAAAAAGTTACGTGTTTGTAAGACAGTGTGAGCAAAAATTTTAGTTTTGCCCAAATCATGGTATTGTACCCCCCCGGGAAAAACCCCAATCAACCTTTCGGCCCCCCCCACCTAAATTCCCCGGGGAAAATTTTCCCCCTTTCCCCCCCCGGCCCCCCCAAAAATTACCAGGCCAACCCCGGTCAAGTTTTTCAACCCTTTACGCCCCCCTCCACCCAGCATGGGCATATTCCCTCCCATTGTCTTGTCCCCGCAGATGGATGCCAACCAGGAGGAAGCAAGCACCCCCCGGGAAATGGCACGGTGGCAATACTAGGAGAGGCAAGTGTCGGTCATGCTTACAGCTTCGTTGTCTCAACTCTAATGGGTTTTCCCCCGAAACACGGTAGTTGCCCTGGTTTTTGATGTCCTCCTCTTGGGAAAATGAAAATCCAGAGCCACCTCGGCCCTGAACCCCTCCAACAGATTTCATCCATTTAGACCCAAACTCCCTTTGGGAAACAATTAAAGCACGGTCGGGACATGCACATATTCCCAAAACAGGGCCCCTCCACACGCAGCTGGGGGAAAATTAAAGACCTCCTGAAAAAAGGAAAAAGTTTGGGTTCCCCTTTTTTAAATGCTCCCCCAACCATCAGGATGGCACATTGCAAATTTTTGGGGGTTTTTCTGCTTTGCTGGGCCGGAAAAAAGGGGAAGAGGGGGTAAAATCAATGATAATTAAATCCTTTGGATTTTCCCAGAGTTTATAAACCCCATTCGCCCTTCCCCCTCAACCAAAAAAAGGGAAAAGGCCGAACCCCCACCCACTTACCGACAGTGAAAAAGTCAAAAGTTCCCGGTGAGCAAAAAAATGAAGAGGGCAAAACAGTGGGGGCAACAGAATTATTACCGTGAAAATTTCGGGTTTCTCCCCGGGTTGTTAAAACCCGCTGAAAACCAAATTTAAAGGAAAACACCCCGCCAGGGGGGAAAAAAAAATGGCACAACCCGTTTTCCCAAAACCCCGTCCCCACTATGGAAATATTGTTGTGGGGAAAAACTCCGACTTTACCAAAAAAATTTAAAGGGCGTTCCCATTTGGCTCGGGTGGGGGGTTTCATGGAAAAAAGGGCCCCAGCATTTTAAAGGGAAAAAATTAATCCCCGTTATTGGGGAAATTGCAGAGACACTGCCCTTTTAGAGTTTACAAGGTTCGTCAACAATTTTCCCTTTGGGGGGGTCTGATTCCCGATGAAATTAGACCCTTTTTTTTTTGGTTTCCCAAAACTTTTGGGACTTTAAAAAAAAGGATGGAGGAAAATTTGGCCCAATTGCCGTAGGCCCCAAAACTTACGCCGCCCCCGTTTTTCCAAAAACTGCTGTTTTCCCAAAAAATTCGTGCACAGGGAAACCATGATTTCTACAACCCCAAAAAAAGCCCTTTGGTTTTGGGGGCTCTCAAGGAAGGGAAGGGAGCGGGTTCAAAGCAACAAGGGGTTTTTTCAACCAAAAACCCGCCTTTAGGACAATGCAATTTGGTAAAAATTGATTTTAAGAAAGCGTTCAATTTTCCTGAAAAGACGTGGTATTAGCAGCAGTACAAGAACATTTCCCTTTGGGCTTTCCCTTTTTTTTCAGCTTTGGGATAGCAAAAGGAAAACAAAGTTTTTTTGGAGAGCATGAAATCACTTCATCGGAAAGGGGGGGCCCAAAAGGAGATCCCTTTGCACCAATTTTTTTCTGTTTTGGTTAGAGGAAAAACACAGTCCCGACTGACCCGGGGGCCTTTAAAAATCTGGTTCCTTGATGATGGCCACTTGCAGGGACCAAAAGGAAGTCCCTCCTAAATGGGCCCTTTCAAGGTAATTACACGGGGACAGGAAAAAGGGTCTCATCCGAAACCATCCAAAAGTTAAACATCTCCGTCAGTCAACAAGTGATAAAAAATAAAAAAAATAAAAAAAAAAAAAAAAAAAAAAAAAAACCAAAAAAACAAGGGAAAAAAAAAAAAAAACAAAAAAAACCCAAAAAAAAAAAAAAAAAAAAAAAAAAAAAAAAAAAATTTGCCCTTTTAAAATCAAAATCCCCGGGCAATTTTCCTTAAAATGTTTTTCTTGCTAAAACCCTTAAGGGAAGATTGGGCAAATTCTGGAAAAAAGGGGAAAATTTTTAAAAAGAAAAATTTTCCTTTAAAAATAAAGAGGGGGGTTTTTAACCAAAGGGTAATTAGTCGAAAGGGACATTATTCCCAAAATCACCCATTTTGGTTAAACCCTTTTTGGTTTGGTATTTGGGGGAATTTTCCCAAAAACTTTAACCTTCTCCCGAAAACCAGGGAACCCAAAATTATTTCCCGGCCCAAAAATTCATTGACCCCAAAACAATTGATTGGGGTTTCTTTTTAAAAGGGCTTGAAAACCGACCCCTTTTCCCCATCCAAAATAACCAAAACCCTTCCGCACTGGGTTTTGGGTTTAATTAAGGGGAAAAATTTTACCCTTAAACAATCCCTTCCCCGGGTGGTCCAAAAGGGGAAAATAAGGGCCCGCTTTTTGGCAGGGGAAAAGGGCCCCCCTCATGCTGGGGATTTCTGTTGGGCGTTCCCCAAATCCAGCTTGGCAACGCCTTGACCCACAGGGGGCCTCCGCATTTGGGGTTGCTCTTCGACTTTTCCCCCTTTTCCCGAAAAAAGGTGGGTTTTTTTGGCAGTGAGCAGCAGACCGATTCGGGTACCATGGTCTTGTTTTTTGCCGTAAAATCCCAGGGAAAAATTGCAAAACCCTGAGGAGGTTAATAAAAAATTATTTAAGAGGGGCCTACAACCCGCTGGATGCCCAGCCGTTTAAAGGGGGCCCCCCCAACTATGCAGATTGATGGCCCGCCAGAAAACGTCCAGTGGGGATCACCCCTTTAAGCCCGGAAGATGGGAGCAGGTGGTGTTTTGGGACATCATGTGCCCAAACTACCTTTGGGGATCCTATCTCCAATTTCTCCAGGGGGGAATTAGGGGCCGCTGCCAGCTTCAGGGGAGTCCCAAAAGTTAGAAAAAATTTTGGGGAACCCTTGCCCATCATTTTATGTTTGTTCCCATAGGGTCAGAGGGCCCCTTGGTTTATGGGGAAAAAAGGGGCATTTTTAAAATTCCTTAAGGAGCTGGGGGAAAAAAAAAACCTTTACAGGGTAAAATGGATCCCCGGGCAGTAGTTTTCTGGTTTTAAACGGCTATTTCGGGGTGTTTAAAGGGGTAAATGCCTGCTTTCATTTTTGGGGGACACGCCCCCGCTCTGAGGAGCTTGGGGTGAGATTTTGCCTATAATTTAGGGATTTCACCCCGTAAAACATGTTTCCGTTTTTGCCAAACCTTTTTTTTTAACAAAGTATCTCTTTTAAAATTTTTTGCCCTATTAAAGTAATAAAATATTCCCATTGGGAAAAAAAAATAGTTTTTAAAAAGGGGGTGGGAGGGGAAAATGGAATATTCAAACGACTTCAGGAAGAAAACCAAATATTCCCCCCTTGAAGCCTTTTTATCCACCCTTTTCCGAGGCTATGGGTCCCCCCAATTTACACCAGAGGGGGGACCCAAACCTATAAAAAAAAAAATATTTTATTGTATATAAAATAATTTTATAAAATATAATATATATATTTATATATATATATTTTATATATAATATATATATTAAAATATATATTTTAAATATATATAATAATGTCGTGCCCAATAGGCAGAACTTGCGATCTTGGCCCTTAAAAAGCAATGCCCCATCTTTCCATATAGGACAAGTGAAAAATTTTTTGTATGCAATAAATTTTGCCAAAATCATTTTGACCTAACGGAAAAAAAATTTATTTCACGTGTTTGTTTAGTAAGTATTAAATTTTCTATAAAAAAAAATTTTAAAATATAAATTTTTTTTGGGTTAGGCTAAATTAAAATTTTTTTGTTATAAAAAGTTTTTGGTTGTTTTCTAAATTCTTTTGGAGCAAAATTTAAAAAAAATTTTCATTAACAATTTAAAGAAAAAAAAAATATCCCTTTTAAAGTATAAAAGGGAAAAAATTTTAGAAAGGAAATTAATTTTAAAAGAGTTCGTAAAATTTACCCGGTTTTTTAAAATTCGGCCGACATATTTAAAATAATTATTTTATATATTTTAAAATATATTTATTTTATATATATATTTATATTTTTAAAAATATTAAATATATATATTTTTATATTAAAACACGAAAGGGGATAAAAAAACGGGAACAAGAAATACAAAAAAGAGAGGGGGTAATGGAAATTGGACCAGAAACAGAAAAAAGAAAGGAAAAGGAAACCAAAAAGGGAAAAAAGGCCCCGGGGGGGAAGTTAAGACAAGAAAAAAATATGAGGTGTTCATGTTGGGTTGCTCCCCAAGTGGACTTTAATTTGGGGGTGGGTGTTCACTGGAGCGGGGGGTCGTCACACACCCCGTTTTTACTTTTGTGGGGTTTGTGTGTGTGTGTGTGTGTGTGTTGTGTGTGGGGTGTGTTTTGTGTTTTGCGTGCTTGTGTTTTGTTTTTGTGTGTGTTTTTTTTTGGGTGTGTGTGCTCGCGTTTGTGTGTTGTGTTTTGTGTGTGTGTGTGTGCGTTGGGTTTTTTTTGTGATGTGGTGTGTGTGGGTGTTGTTTGTATGTGCACTCACTTGCGTGTGTGATACAGCTAAGTCACTTGTGTGAGTTGGCTGTATCCGAGACACCAACTGTGTCCCTACTGCCTCTTTCCACAGCCGCTGATTCTTTCAGGTTACATCTTTTCTCAGGCCCCTCCAAGCTATTTAGGACATAAACCTAAGATAAATGGTAATGAATGATTATCACTGAATACACAAACAATGGACAGAGAATGAAACTGTGGTGCTGTTTATTCATTGACAGTCATTCATTACAATTTACTTTCAGTTTATCAAACTGTATGTCTTTGAGGTTCAGAATGACTTTTTCGAAATTATTGCATACAGAAATTTTCGATTGCCTTTTTCGGCAAGAAGTGCGTTGCTATTTAAGCCAAAATCGCATACATATACATATTCAAAAAACCACTGTGTAAAAATAGTAAAATCATAACTCAAGATAACTCATAATGAACGACTGTTAATGAATAAACAGAAGAATGAACGGATGTATGAATAGAATAAGTTGGTCGTCGTGAGAGCACGAGAATAAGAGTTTAGGAACCAATTGTCTCAACGATGCGCCAAACTTCTGCTGGCTTCATTACGAGCTCTAACAACGCACACGGGTTTCGGTGATCCGCTTTGAATATTCCTGTAAAACGGTTCATAATCAGTCCACAATTTAACATCCTGACAACCACTCAAATGAATTTCGAACTCGCCGAACTTCCGGTTGGAACCCATGACAAGCCGATCCTAAAACTAACATGCTAGTGTGCTATACACTGACCTGCTAATTTTTAGGGCAGGAGTGGCATTTTCATCCCTCCGATCAGTAAGAAGTTAAGATACATGTCATTACGATTTCTCGAGTCATCAATAATGATAACTCCTACAGCACTAAGGTGATGCTGCCTTCACTCTCCTTCACGCACTCACCCACCTGCTAGTGAATCTTTGACGTCACCTGTAGCGAGAACTGCCAGACAAACAATTATAACCTTCTATGATAAAACACTATATATACTTTTAATGATAGGTACGACTAAGCTCATGAGACAGGAAGCTTGTTAGTTCAGACTTAACACGTTTAGAGGCACAGCCATGAACTCGACCCCTGCAACCATAATTAGGTGATTACGTAACTATAAAGAAAATGTCAAAGGTTCGGTGTGGAAAGGAGAATATGCGAATGAGAAGGGTGAGGAAAGAGGAAGAGGTGAACCAGGAGGGAAGGAGAAAAACAGCAGAGCGTTAAGAGGAAAGGAGGAAAAGGAGTAGGAGATGGGAAGGTGGTTATAACTTTATTATAAACCACTTAACCATCCTGTAGATGGAAGTCAGAAGACTAGAGGCACATAATTAGATCAGAAACTCGACTCCAGACTACATACAAATCAATTATCTTGTAAAAATCGTTCTGAATTTTTTATAAAGACAAGAATTTAATCGCAAAATATTTCACTACAATTCATGTGCAATTGTAAGTTATTTATAATAATAATAATATTTAGCAGGTTATGGTTGAATTTAGGCAGGTTTTATTTGTTATGAGTTATTTGCAATAGGTAAAGTCAGGGTATTTTTCCAGAATGATTGGTTATATATTGTGGAATTTCTTGAACATTTGTGAATTGTTTCTGAATTCATGAATTTTTTTCAAATTCCAGTACATAATGACATAGTGTGACAATTCGTTATGTCTGCACCAGCTAGCAGTGCAATCTTGGATGGAACAAAGTAGAGGAGGAGGAAGAGGGAGATAGGGAGGTGGTCATGGATGCTGACTGTGAGGCGGAGTTTATGGCGTTGATGTTCACTGGAGCGTGGGTCGTCACACACCTCATGTTTGCCCTGTGTGTGTGTGTTGGCCACACGCAACACACCAACACTAAACTAAACTAAATACGCTAATCCTTGAAGCGGCAATTTCTATAGCGGTGAATTGCGATTTATTTTCTTGCATTGATAGTGATGTTTGTTGTGATTACGTCTTTTTAGGGGGGGAGTGTGTGTACTCACCTATTTGTGGTTGCAGAGGTCGATTCATAGCTCCTGGCCCCGCCTCTTTACTGATTGGTACGTCTTAAAACTATGTATGGTTCCCACCTCCACTACGTCACTTTCTAGGCTATTCCACAGCCTGACAACTCTGTGACTGCAGAAATACTTCCTAACATACCTTTGACTCATCTGAGTCTTTAACATCGAATTGTGACCCCTTGTTTCTGTGTCCCAACTCTGGAACATCCTGTCTTTGTTCACCTTGTCTATTCCGCGCAGTATTTTATGTTATCATGTCTCCTCTGACCCTCTTGTCCTCCAGTGTCGTCAGGCCAATTTCCCTTAATCTTTCTTCGTAAGACATTCCCCTTACCTCTGTGACTAGTCTTGTTGGAAACCTTTGCATTTTCTCTAATTTCTTGACGTGATTGACCAGGTGTGGATTCCAAACTGGTGCCGCATACTCCAGTATGAGCCTGACGTATTTGGTGTACAGAGTCTTGAGGGATTCCTTACTGAGGTATCGGAACGCTATCCTCAGGTTTGCCAGACGCCCGTATGCTGCAGCAGTTATCTGATTGATGTGCGCCTCAGGAGATGTGCTCGGTATTATACTCACCCCAAGATCTTTTTCCTTGAGTGAGGTGTGCAGTCTTTGGCCACCTAGACTATACTCTGTGGTATTCTTTGCTCTTTCCCAATCTTCATAACTTTGCATTTGGCAGGGTTAAATTCCAGGAGCCAGTTGCTGAACCAGGCTTGTAGCCTGTCCAGGTCTCCTTGTAGTCCAGCCTGATCCTCGACGACCGATTTGATTCTCATCATTAACTTCACATCATCTGCAAACAAGGACACTTCTGAATTTAGCCCTTCCGTTATGTCATTCACATATACCAAAAACAGCACAGGTCCTAGGACTGACCCCTGTGGAACCCCGCTTGTCACAGGCGCCCACTCTGACACTTCGTCACGTACCATGACTTGTTGTTGCCTCCCTGTCAGATATTCTCTGATCCATCACTGTCTTTCCTGTTATGTGTGCCTGATCCTCTAGCTTTTGCATTAACCTCTTGTAAGGAACTGTGTCGAGGCCTTCTTGCAGTCCAAAAAAAAGGCAATTTATCCACCCCTTTCTATTTCTCTTTTCTTACTCCTGTCACCTTGTCATAAAACTCCAGTAGGTTTGTGACACAGGCATTTCCTTCCTCGAAACCGTGCTGGTTGTCGTTTATATGCTTGTTTCTTTCCAGGTGTTCCACCACTCTGCTCCTGATGATCTCCATGACTTTACATACTATACACTTTAGTGACACAGGTCTGTAGTTTAATGCCTCTTGTCTGTCTCCTTTTTTAAAAATTGGGACTACATTTACCATCTTCCATACCTCAGGTAGTTGCCCAGTGTCAGTGGATGTGTTGAAGATCTTTGTTAGTGGCACACACAGCATCTCTGCTCCCTCTTTAAGGACCCACGGTGAGATGTTGTCTCGTCCCACTGCCTTCGAGGTACCAAGTTCACATAGCAGCTTCTTCACCTCCTCGGTTGTGCGTACCTCATCCAGCACTTGTTGGTGTAACTTCCTGGAGTCCTTCCTGTCTTCACTGTAAATACTTCTTTAAATCTCATGTTGAGCTCCTCACATACCTCTTGGTCGTTTCTTGTGAACTCTTAACCATCCTTCCTCAGCCTGATTACCTGGTCCTTGACTGTTGTTTTCCTCCTGATGTGGCTATGCAACAGCTTCGGATCAGATTTAACTTTCAATGCTATGTCATTTTCGTATTGTCGCTGAACCTTCCTTCTTATCTGTGCATATTCGTTTCTGGCTCTTCGGCTGATCTCTTTATTTTCCTGGGTCCTTTGTCTTCTATACTTTTTCCATTCTCAAGTGCACCTAGTTTTTGTCTCCCTACACCTTTGGGTGAACCAAGGACTCATTCTGGTCTTCCTATTATTTCTGTGTTCCTTGGGAACAAACCGTTCCTCTGCCTCCTTGCATTTTGTTGTCACATAGTCCATCATTTCTTTTGCTGATTTTCCTGCCGGTTCTCTCTCCCACTGAACGTCTTGCAGGAAGTTTCTCATGCCTGTGTAATCCCTGTGTGTGTACTCACCTATTTGTGGTTGCAGGGGTCGAGTCACAGCTTCTGGCCCGCCTCTTCGCTGATTGCTACTAGGTCCTCTCTCTCCCTGCCCCATGAGCTCTATCATACCTCGCCTTAAAACTATGTATGGTTCCTGCCTCCACCACATCACTTTCTAGGCTATTCCATGGCCTGACTACTCTATGACTGAAGAAATACTTCCTAACATCCCTTTGATTCATCTGAGTCTTCAACTTCCAATTGTGACCTCTTGTGTCTGTGTCCCATCTCTGGAACATCCCGTCTTTGTCCACCTCGTCTATTCCGCGCAGTATTTTATATGTCGTTATCATGTCTCCCCTGACCCTCCTGGCCTCCAGTGTCGTCAGGCCGATTTCCCTCAACCTTTCTTCATAGGACAATCCCCGTAGCTCTGGGACTAGTCTTGTTGCAAACCTTTGCACTTTCTCTAATTTCTTGACGTGCTTTACTAGGTGTGGATTCCAAACCGGTGCTGCATACTCCAGTATGGGCCTGACGTAGATGGTATACAGAGTCTTAAACGAATCCTTACTGAGGTATCGGAACGCTATCCGTAGGTTTGCCAGGCGCCCGTATGCTGCAGCAGTTATCTGATTGATGTGCGCCTCAGGAGATATGCTCGGTGTTATACTCACCCCCAGATCTTTTTCCTTGAGTGAGGTTTGCAGTCTTTGGCCATCTAAACTATATTGTGTCTGCGGTCTTCTTTGCCCTTCCCCAATCTTCATGACTTTGCATTTGGCAGGGTTAAATTCAAGGAGCCAGTTGCTGGACCAGGCTTGTAGCCTGTCCAGGTCTCTTTGTAGTCCTGCCTGATCCTCGTCCGATTCGATTCTTCTCATTAACTTCACATCATCTGCAAACAAGGACACTTCTGAGTCTATCCCTTCCGTTATGTCGTTCACGTATACCAAGAACAGCACAGGTCCTAGGACTGACCCCTGTGGAACCCCGCTTGTCACAGGCGCCCACTCTGACACCTCGTCGCGTACCATGACTCGTTGTTGCCTCCCTGTCAGATATTCTCTGATCCATTGCAGTGCCTTTCCTGTTATGTGTGCCTGGTCCTCTAGCTTTTGCAGTAACCCCTTGTGAGGAACTGTGTCGAAGGCCTTCTTGCAGTCCAAAAATACGCAGTCGATCCACCCCTCTCTCTCTCTTGTCTTACTTCTGTCACCTTGTCATAAAACTCTAGTAGGTTTGTGACACAGGATTTTCCTTCCCTGAAACCGTGCTGGTTGTCAATTATACACTTGTTTCTTTCCAGGTGCCCCACCACTCTCCTCCTGATGATCTTCTCCATGACCTTGCATACTATACACGTTAGTGATACAGGTCTGTAGTTTAGTGCCTCATGTCTGTCTCCCTTTTTAAAAATTGGGACTACATTTGCCATTTTCCATACCTCAGGGAGTTGCCCAGTTTCAAATGTTGTGTTGAAGATCTTTGTTAATGGCTCACACAATATCTCTGCTCCCTCTTTAAGGACCCATGGAGAGATGTTGTCTGGTCCCACCGCCTTTGAGGTGTCAAGTTCGCATAGCAGCTTCTTCACCTCCTCCTTGGTTATATGTACCTCATCCAGCACTTGCTGGTGTGCCCCCCTGTTCTGATTTCTTGGAGTCCTACTGGTTTCCACTGTAAATACCTCTTTAAATCTTGTGTTGAGCTCCTGATATACCTCTCGGTCGTTTCTTGTGAATTCCCCATCACCCTTCCTCAGTCTGATTACCTGGTCCTTGACTGTTGTTTTCCTCCTGCTCCATGAGCTTTATCATACCTCGCCTTAAAACTATGTATGGTTCCCGCCTCCACTACTTCACTTTCTAGGCTATTCCACGGCTTGACTACTCTATGACTGAAGAAATACTTCCTAACATCCCTTTGATTCATCCGAGTCTTCAACTTCCAATTGTGACCTCTTGTGTCTGTGTCCCATCTCTGGAACATCCCGTCTTTGTCCACCTCGTCTATTCCGCGCAGTATTTTATATGTCGTTATCATGTCTCCCCTGACCCTCCTGGCCTCCAGTGTCGTCAGGCCGATTTCCCTCAACCTTTCTTCGTAGGACAATCCCCGTAGCTCTGGCACTAGTCTTGTTGCAAACCTTTGCACTTTCTCTAATTTCTTGACGTGCTTGACTAGGTGTGGATTCCAAACTGGTGCTGCATACTCCAGTATGGGCCTGACGTAAATGGTATACAGAGTCTTGAACGACTCCTTACTGAGGTATCGGAACGCTATCCGTAAGTTTGCCAGGCGCGCGCGCGCGCGCGCGTGTGTGTGTGTGTGTGCGTGCGTGCGTGTGTGTGTGTGTGTGTGTGTGTGTGTGTGTGTGTGTGTGGTGTGTGTGTGTGTGTGTGTGTGTGTGCGTGCGTGCGTGCGTGCGTGCGCACAAAATTGTACAGCTCTGAAATTTCGAAGGCGTTTTGGTAACTGAAGATATGTTGGATAGCAGCGGAATGCAGGATGTGAGTCCTGGTGTTCACCTACAGCACACCTGAACCCACCACTAGTCTGAGCCAGGAGCTGTTACTCAACCCCTGCAACCATATACAAGTGAGTACAGTTAGAACCACTGTTAAAACGATTAACTTTTAATAAGTTTAGTGCCCAGTGGAAATCTCGTTACCATTTTTAGTTATTATAGTGAATATATGAAAGGGGTTCTGCACTGGTACTTATAATTTCTATAATTAATATTTTTAGTACAATTACTGCGTGAGAAAAGAGAGGGAGAGGGGGAGAGAGCGATAGATAGATAGATAGACAGAGAGAGAGAGAATTAAGACACGTGCAACATCTGGGTATCTTTATTGTAGACGTTTCGCCATCCACTGGATGGCGAAACGTCTACAATATAGGTACCCAGTTGTTGCTCATGTCTTATTTTCATCTTGTCGGTATTGTATACCATTCATGTACAGAAAGAGAAAGAATTATAATAACAGGGGAAGAGCATCACGCAGTTATCTAATGCTTGTGGAACTGAACGCTACGTTGGATTCACAGAAGAGTGGAGTTTATTCTGTTCCTTGGTCCTTGGTACAAGAGCCATTTACGGACATTAGTTCATTCACAGTGAAAGAAAGCGTGTGAGGCGAGGGAAGGAATGAAGGGATGACATTACCTTTTAGGCATTGAAATTATCTTGCTGGAATTCACCGTTTTCGAGATTATCTCTGAGTGGATGTAAGCTGGACTTGCCTAGCATGGGCCAGGAGGCCTGTAGCAATGCTCCTCCTATCTTATGTTCTTACGTTACCTCCCATTGCCCTAGGCGCTGTGTGACTCCCACGGGCTTAGCGCTGCTCCATGAATAATAAGAGCTCACACCTTAGTGATATGGGTGTTGGCGTCTAGAAGGAAGGGCGGAGATCAAAAAGCTCAGGTTTCGATTCTTAGTTGTTAAAAAGAAAAGGCATGGCATATTAATAGTATGGTTGGGCGGAGAGTTAAGGATCTGAGGAGGAAGTCAAGTTAATTTGAGAGAGGAGGCGTTATCATGGGTGTTAATATGATAGTTCTGTAGTGAATACTGTAAGAAAACTAATTTGTTCACTTTTAAGAAATAATCAGATAAAAGTTATATTAACTGTTGGTGGAGGATAATGTATTATCAGAGGTGCCTGATTAACATCGAGGATACATATTATCTGCAGTGTCGGATTAATATTAAAGATACATAATATATTATCTGCAGTGTCGGATTAATATTAAAGATACATAATATATTATCTGCAGTGTCTCATTTCCATTTATGAAAATAATTGATTCTCAAAATGTTTGTCTTCTAATAACAAGAATCTTGTATCTTACTGTGCATTAATTTCTTTTACAGACAAGCAGGTGAAGTGATTATTATTATTAACAATATTCAGTTAAGCTCTTGTAGACTTTTTTATTGTCTTAAAGATTTAAAAAAAAAAAGATAGAAGTTGGATTTCGTGTTTCAGACTTCTCCGTTCTGTTTGACAACGCTCAACAACTCATTTTGTTTTGTTCCTATTTGAATAAACATTTCTCGAAACTTTCCACTGCAAGTTTGCAATGTTTTAATACAGATGTTTGTTGCAACCCCTGAATGGGTTACAATGATTATTATGTATATATATAATGTATATTATCTTTTCATATAATTTTATATTGCTTATATTTGCGATAATAGCTAAATCGTAAATATATTGCTTTATATTCTTATTTGACTTATGTTGTTAGGATGTACATAATATGTGCTCAGTTCAAGTCTTGATTGTCAAACTACTGGAATTATCGCTTGTCGCTCGTTATACTGCCGGCTTCTGAGCTGTGCTGTCCACGGGGCTATCACGTGATCGAGGGGGGGGTGTCCTCACCTCTCGTGAAGTATTCAGTCTGCTCAAGACTCGCTTGGTGGTTGGACAGATTGTCTGTCTCATTATTCTTGTTAGTTCTGTAGAACTCTGTTCACAGAACATTGTATAGACTTCGTGATTTTCGACGTTGTACTGAGGTTGTGTGTCGCTTAGACACTCTGAACATCTCAGGTCCTTAGCTATAGCTTCTGACCTAATTTTGTACTGGTTTCTGTGTATTGTCACAGTCAGGGTTTTTCCTATGCTGAACTTAGATTCAGTAGTATGGGAGTTTTGTAACTTTTGTGGAGGATCTGCTGATGGTCCCTACTTAGTGTCGTTATATTATCTCCTTGATCCTGATTGTGTCGCAGTCGCTTGTTATATGGCTATTGGGCTTAGCATTCTTTTCATTGTTCAAGCAGACTGTTCTGGTTGCCAGTCGGTCAAGAAGTTATTTTATTTGAGGACTTTGTCAGTCACTTAAGTCTAGTCGAGTCGTGAGACATAGCGAACTACTTAGAGCACTTACACACACATACACACTTGTACATATTTGTAATATCTTATTAAATGTTACTGTACCAGACGGTACTTAAGAATTATAAATGTGATATGTGCTTTCAGCACAATAATATTGAACTTGAGAGATTGATTTTATTTTGATTGCTGTGATTAATTTAATTTGATAATATATCTCTAGACTTAATAAATTTATTAAATTTTAATTTCTCTAGTTAGTAGCCTACCAGTTGTAATCCTAAATAACTATTGAATTATACTGAATTCTAATGGATAATTGGACAAGGATACTGACTACTTGTTACGAAAACCCAGTAACAGGCTGGATGCTAGAAGGGAAGTCCTTTCTAGTATTCGCTGGAGATTTCTAAGTTTTTAGAATCGCGTTTTTTGTGACAATGTTTCACTCGTAGGAGGCCCTGAGTTGGTACTGCCGCAGTTGCAACCGTCTAGTTTGTATATTATGACTGTAGTAAACGATAACTCGGCGCCTCCTTCGAGTGAAACAACCTGTACAACCAGACTGTCAAAAAATGCATATTTTTTTTTACGTCTCGGAGTTCAAATAATTTGTATCTGTAAGGCTGGGGTTCAGCTCATGGCCTCTGCCTTTCAGTTTCTTGAAGTGATGTGGTTTACTCCATGCCCTTTTAGGCTCTTGTTATATTTACATTTAAATCCACTTACAGAGTTGACCTCCACTACTTTCCTTTCTAATGTATTCCATGTGTTCACTAGCCTTACACTGGAGGAATTCTTTCTTATGTCCTTCTGCTTCATTTACTTCTAGTTTCTAAAAGTGTTCTCACTCTACTTTTCCTTCCTTTTCGTTAAAACGCTGTTCTTATTAGCATTCCTATGTATGGATAATAATAATGAGCCTTGAAAACAAAGGATGCTAAGCGAGTGATAATCTTCTAAAAAATCACTTGTTCTCTCTAGGCTGGAATGCTGCTGCACACTTAACAACAACTTATATTAAATATAGAAAAAATAGCAGATCTCAAGAATGTGCAAAGAACCATCACTGCACGTGTAAGCTCAGTCAAGCATCTCAGTTACTGGGAACGTTTACCGTACCTTGAGCTGTACTCCTTGGAACGCAAGCGAGAGAAAATATGTCATAATTTACACCTGTAAATCCTTGCTGGATTGTTCCCAAATCTGCGCACAAAAATCACTTCCTAGGAAAGCAGATGGGAGAATATAACCCCAGTGAAATGTAGAAGTGTTTGAGCACTCTGGGAGACGACACAATAAGTGAAAAGAGCCCAAGACTATTCAACGGATTCCTATTATATTTAACGGAGATTGCTAATAGACACTTAGCTATCTTCAAGAGGGATAGTTTCTTAAATTCAATTCCTGATCAGCCGGGCTGTGGTTCGCATTTTGGAAGGCGTGCGGCTAGCAGTAACAGCCTGGTTGATCAAGCTTTGATCCACCGGTAGGCCTGGTCATGGACTGGGACTCGAGAATGTTGACTCTCGGAACACTTTCTAGGTAGGTGTACCACTTTTCAAAGTCATTTCCCACTTGGAGGCTGAAGAAATATTTCCTGACATCTGTGTGCTTCGTGCATGTGTTCAACTTCGAAGTGTGTCCTGTACCTGTTTTCTCTCCTCGAAGGTCTATTTCAGTTCACCCTATCATCATCTCCTACGAGTATTTCACGTCGTTAAGATATCTTCCTTGTAATTCTGTCTTCCGATGTGGTCAACTTCATTTCTTCCAGATTCCATCATAGTTCATATCCCACAACTCCGAGATGGTGTCTGAACCTCTTCATGCTGTATGACACTTTGGGGTATAGCGCCTAATTTTTTTATTATAAGTAGTAGTAGTAGTATTGTTATTATTATTCTTAATAGCCACAGGTGAATGGAAGCTTGCATTATTATTATTATTATTACTGTTATTATTATTAGTTATTATTACTGTTATTATTATTATTATTACTGTTATTATTATTAGTTATTATTACTGTTATTATTATTATTATTACTATTATTGTTAAGTAATAATCTTAATAGCCATGGGTGAATGGAAGCTTGCAAGAGCATGTCAGCCTTCATGGCTGGTTGGCTGCACTCTCTCAGACCTCATGACAAAGCGCCTCGCCCAACCTCTCTCCCCATAGCTGGAAACCCCCCCGTAAAAAAAAAATATTTCTGCAAGGTTGTTTTCTAAGATCCTATTTAGGGATACAATTGTGAGGAAGTCGGCCGTCAAGGTGAGTATGCAGCTTTTATTCAACACAAGCTAGGCAATAATGAGGTTGTATCATTATTTCTAACAAATACTTCACATTATAGCAAACCCTTTACGTTCTAGCAGGTCTGGATGTTCTGCTACTCTTTGCATTGTGGGAAACGCAGTGAATTTCATTGTAATTTTACTTCACTAATCGTAGGCCATGGCACATGTACTGGGGATGTGAGGATAAACCAGTTATACTTCTGGACGAATGAAGATAAAGGATAAAGAATAAAGGTTCACAAATGTTGCACAGGTGTCTTATTTATCAAACTGTTGGTTTTCTGAACCATTAATACACATATATTTCTGAACATTGTCACAAGGAGTAATTGAGCGAAGTTGCTCAAGGACTTTCATGCTGCAACAGGACGTGCATCGTCAGGAGCAACGCAGTGAAAAAAATGAAATGTGATACCGCAGCGGGAGTCTAGTGAGAGATGTTCAGGATGCCGTCACGTCTAGAAAGACTAGCTCAATGCAGAACAAGCAAGCTTGGCGCTGCTTTGCAAACCCGGGATGTCAAGGAATATTTTTTAAGAAAAATGGAAATCGACAGCCGAGCTCATAAACCTCGTGAAATCAGTATTAAAAAACTTACTGATGTTTATTCAGAATCTACATAGTGACCTTTGACAAAGCTGAGGGAGGCCGAGGGACACAACAGTAGAGAGGCTTGAGAAGCACTCCGGTGCCTGGGTGGATCAAAGAACACTGTTTTTTTTTTTGGGTTCGAAACTTCACCTGATCACGTAATATTCACATTGTATCTCTACTGGTTAAGTGTTTGATTTAGAATGACTGAGTACATTTCCTGCAAAAATGTACAAGTGATATGAATGTCATACAGCTACAAAATCCTATGTTCAAAGTAATCGAAACGTGGCCAATCCATCATTAATCTGACCATACAGCACACTGACAGGACTTCGAGCTTTAACATGTTTTCGGGTTAAAATTTAAGATGGTAGATTACTGTAACTATAATGAACGTTTAGATACTAAATGCAATCCACCTGCAGTAACAATATTGCTTTTCCCACAGTTAGCTTCCACAATTTCTAACAAGTAGTTATTCCCTCCCACAAGTGCTCCACTATTACAGAAATAGCCATATTCATCCCAGAGTGCTCGCACAATGAATACAAACAAGTATTCCATTACCTTTCCACAGACGGGCTCCACTATGTACTAAGTACTATTTCTTCCCACAGAGTGTATCCGAAATGTATTAACAAAAATTATTCTTCCCACAGGGGACAGTTCGCTTGTGGTTGTACCACTGTCAACACAGAACACGGGGAAAGAGTTTTTTTGCAGCCAAGTTCTCCTCCAATGGCGTCTTGGTTTCAGACTGCACTACAGACATCCTTCACGAGGTTGCCGTGTGTGCTATGTTGAGCCGGCCCAGCGCAACCATTTCAGCTGCCAAGATGTCTCAGCACTGAGAGAGAACTGGTGCAGAGTCATGAGTAGTGAGTACCATCTGTAAACAGTAATATTTTAAAATCTGTGTTAATAGTTGTAGTGCTGGTTAGACTATGTTACCGAGTCCACTACAAGTCATGTGCATCTCACCTTCAAGGATCACATCAATGTCCACTGTCATATTTCGAGGAAAAGAAGAATAATAATAGTCAACTTTCAAAGCATGGAATGCCAAGCACTGGATGAACCCTTCAACTCCCTAGTCTCTCTAGGCTGGAAACAGCTTAGCGCTAAAGCCCCATTCAAGCAGGTAAAATGCCGGTAACGATTGAAAGCCCTTGTGTTTACCATTTTCCTTCTGATGAATGAGACACAGTAACAACCATGTAACTAGCTCACCCTACCTCTGTACTTACGGAGCTAGTGGCCAATTATAATCAAATATAGTTTTTAAAAGTTGACCATATTATTGCTGAAGAATTTTCGATATAGAATTGTACCATTGTAAAATTTAGGACTTAAGCTTTTGATTGTCTGCACATACACTATTTGTATATGTGGCATACAACATAACGCCATTGTCTTAACAACAGTGGTAGAATTATTTGAACACAAGACATATTTTGTACTTTTTCCTCCGTTTATTATTACACAACCTATAAGGATGTGCCAACTCTTTCCTCAGCAGAAACTCGCATTTATATACCTGATTTGTTTTGCTTTTTCATCCGAAAAGAGAAAACACAATTTTATTCTCCCGAAAACAGCCAGTCTCTTCTCTATAATCATGCATAATAACACGGATACACATTTAAGATATGGACACTGTATCATATAGGCAACGAAGACAGTGAAGTCGTCGATACCCACGAGACAATGAAGTCACGATACCCACGAGATACAGATTTCATGATACCCCCAGAGACAGTGACGTCAATGGATACCCACCGAACTGGGTAAAATAATGATTTGGATCTGTATCCCTTGAAGCGGCTGATGTCAAGTGCAGCCCCCTCTCCATCTTGGTGGGCTTGTTTTCACATCAGCAAACACAAGCCTAGTACCGTAGGCTTCAAAAGGGCCGATGCCACTTTTATATCCCTTATTAGGGCGTAAAGGATACACAAATATTAGTGTGCACATAAGTAGGTATAGTAATCCTTTAGCAAGTGAAACAATATACCTGCAGAGCACAACAAAGAGTAACCAAGGCAAAGCGAAGACCTGTGTCCTGGTAGTATTTTGTCTTCCACTCAGGTGTAATAAACTTGTAACTTTTCTAAGGTAGAATTAATACAATACATCACTGCACCTGAAATAGGAAGTATCTTACATTGTTTTCAAAATGTATTTTGTCTTTGTGTGCTTCGGGGAGCTACATCAAAGACTCTTCCGT
This sequence comes from Cherax quadricarinatus, assembly GCF_026875155.1. Classification (NCBI taxonomy): domain Eukaryota; kingdom Metazoa; phylum Arthropoda; class Malacostraca; order Decapoda; family Parastacidae; genus Cherax; species Cherax quadricarinatus. Next base: position 13,636,330 of record NC_069431.1, on the reverse strand, counting down.
CATAAGCCAAGCAGGTGTTT
>NC_069431.1:13621310-13631310 GCF_026875155.1 Cherax quadricarinatus | reverse complement strand
TGATTTTTTTTTCATCTTTTAGATTTATTTATCTTTTTTTTTCTTTCTTTACCCTCCCCCCCCTTGTCCTTCGTTGATATCGAGAACATTTTTTATTGAAGGTGGGAACTTTTGGTTTTTTCCTGAAACCATTTTTTTTTACAAATTTGGGGGTACCCCACAGGCATTTCTTCTGGGGCCCACTCTTCTTCTACACTTTGTTCCGGCAGTGTTTATGATTTTTCCAGTAAGAAAAAAAAAAATCTGGGGACGACGGATTTGCTTAGTGTTCTCAAAAATTTTGCCCCGACATTCCTTTTTACAAATATTTTTTTTTTACATTTCTCTCATATCTCACTCCAGCATGTTGTTTGACAGTGTGCAGATTTGGGACTAGGTCCTCAAGCACCTCCACGTATATATTTCATTAAAAAAATACTCCCCCACTTAGTACTATTTTTGACTTTTTGGGGATTCCCCTTTTAATTGAAATGCTTTATCGGGTCTATGCGGGCCGAAATAATCTTTTTCACTCTGAAATCCTCCCGACCTGAACGGAGGACCAACTATGCCCCCCCCCCCAAAAAAAATCCTCCCTAGGAGCCAACTATGCCACTCCTTCTGGGGGCCAACAGCCACCCTCCCTAGAAAAGACAACATGCATCCCTTCCTAGGAGTCAACCCGCCCCAAAAAAACGCTTTATCCCTTTTATACATTATTTCAGTTTTTTAGGTTTTTTCTGGCAAGCGCTCTTGAACGGCCCACTCGGGGAAAGTAAGCGCTGTGTCAAAAAGGCTAAATTTGTTTATTGTCTCCCCTTCCCGTGTTAAAACCCCATTCAAGCAGTTTTATAAACGCTGTCGCTTGTTGGTTATCAAATTTTTTGGCCGAGGCTCTGGGGCGAATTTTAAATCGGTGCAATCAGTTTTCTAACATCTTAGTTTGAAGGTGCTTGCAGTCTGGGTTTATAGTGCTTTCGTGGGGTTTTATTATTGTTTTTTGTGTTTTTGTTTTTTTTGTTTTGTGTTTTTTTTAAGGAAGGTGTGTTGTTCTCTTTGAATGAAAGATTGTGTCATAATTTTATAGTCTGTTTCTTTAATAATAATAATAAAAAATTCTTTTTTTTTACAAGGGCATTACAAGGATACAGCCCACTCACTGAATACACTATAAGAAAACCCCCTTTTTAAAGCAGAGATTTGGGGATTAGGTCAGTTTTGTCCCAGGATGTGATCCACATAAGTCGACTAACAACCACGTACCAATTTTAACTGCTAGGTGAACAGGGACTGTAGGTGTTTTAAGGAAACACGTTCTCATGTGTCCACCAATAGCGGGGATCGAACCATACACCTTGGTGTGTGAGTTGAGTGCGCTAGCAATCGAGCTACTAGACTTACAAAGTATTCTGAAATTGTGCAGAACAATCAGGTGCGAAACAAGATTTTCTTGTGACAACGTTTCGCTCATTGTAAAATTACAGCATATTAAGTCGACTGATTGGATGAAGCTCTACCCTGAACGATGCGCTGTTAAAATGAAAGTAGTTTGTTCAGTACATTGTCTTCATACTCAAGGTGGTTAATGCTGGTAGGGCAGCCAATCCTCACTTCAGTACGTTTATTTCCTAACGTATTACCTAACGTCAATTTCACTGCATACCAATACTTTTTTGTTTAATTTGGATTACATTTTTTTAGGGTAAATTGCATAAAATCTATATAAACGTATATTTCGCAAAAAAAAAACAATGACAATTTAATAAAAAAATGGCCACGATTAATCTGACAACGAAGTGGCGTAAATTAAAATCAAATACGTTCACATCTGAACGTTCATCACTGGAGAATAGACTGGTGGGGAGGGAGCGCCTTCCCTGATCTATTTTCATCAGGTCATGGTCGCAGCGTGTGTTCCCTTTATTAGGATCGACCTTTGTTCCTTGGCCATCCAATACAATTACTTCTCCGCTGTTTTTGTCGTTTTCAACTCCCTATTTGGCTGTTGTCAGGCCACGAGAATGTAGATTATACCATGGACGAGGGAATGAGACACTCAGGACCATTGTTCAAGTGCCGCTATCAGACGATTCCCATGCTGGCTGGGAAGATAGAGATCACATATCCGTAAACTTGGACATAGTGACATAGTGGACAATTCGAGCCACTTTTGGCCGGACACTCTGAGAGCCGACTTGAGGGAGAAGAATTCTGAAGATCAATGATCACATTATTTTATGCCGCCCTCCAACAATTGTACTGCCTCTCTATCATCCAGAGACGGAACCTGCTTTCCGTTGTTGTGTCGGTAGGTGGACGTGAGCGACCGGCAAGCACCCGGAGCTTCCAGACAAACTGCAACCCCTGGACGCCCGTGTTTATTTCCCGCTTACTCTTCAGTGTTGTAATGCTGACAGTCAGCTACTCTCCAACACCAACACTCATATATTCCATGAGGGAAACTCCTGTCACGTCATTTTTAATTAATCTTGCACGGAAAACACACTGGATTTAGCGCTTTAACTCACTGACTCTATCCTCACTGAAGACAAATGTACAGTAGCTGTTCAGCCCTAGAGCGCGCGCACACATACCGCTGAGCGCGCGCGCACACACACACACACACACACACACACACACACACACACACACACACACACACACACACACACACACACACACACACACACACACACACATACTGGAGTATGCAACACCAGTCTGGAACCCACACCTGGTCAAGCACGTCAAGAAGTTAGAGAAAGTACAAAGGTTTGCAACAAGGCTAGTCCCAGAGCTCAGGGGAATGTCGTACGAGGAAAGGTTGAGGGAGATCGGACTGACGACACTGGAGGACAGAAGGGTCAGGGGTGACATGATAACGACATACAAGATACTGCGGTGGACAGAGTGGACAGAGATAGGATGGACAGAGATAGGATGTTCCAGAGAGGGGACACAGGGACAAGGGGTCACAACTGGAAGCTGAAGACTCAGACGAGTCACAGGGACGTTAGGAAGTATTTCTTCAGCCATAGAGTTGTCAGGAAGTGGAATAGCCTAGCAAGTGAAGTAGTGGAGGCGGGAACCATACATAGTTTTAAGAAGAGGTATGATACAGCTCAGGAAGCAGAGAGAGAGAGAGGACCTAGTAGCGATCAGTGAAGAGGCGGGGCCAGGAGCTGAGTCTCGACCCCTGCAACCACAATTAGGTGAGTACACACACACACACACACACACACACACACACACACAACAACCCCCTGTAGGCCCCCACCAAGGCACCTGCTCCCCGTAACCCACCATTCTCCCCGGACCCCAGTTTTAGAAAAGAAGTTGAAGGTTTGGTACACGAACGCGGATGGAATAACGAATAAATGGGAGGAGTGGCATGAAAGAATCAAGGAGATGTCCCCAGACATCATGGCAATCACAGAAGCAAAACAAACTGGGACAATATTATTATTATAACCAAAAAGAAGCGCTAAGCCACAAGGGCTATACAGCGCTGCACTGGGACAATAACAGACGCAATCTTCCCACTCGGATATCAGATCCTGAGGAAGGATAGAAGGAGCAAAGGGGGAGGGGGAGGTTTGCACTGCTCATTAAAAACCGATGGTGGATATCAGGAAATGGAAGGAATGGACGAGATTGGAGAAAGGGATTACATAGTAGGTACAATTCGGTCATGGGCACATAAAGTAGTCACTGCAGTGATGTATAACTCGCCACAGAACTGCAGGAAGCCAAGAGAGGAATATGACGAGAGCAACAGAACAATGGTGGACACACTAGCTGAGGTGGCCAGAAGAACTCACTCGAGTAGAGCAAAGTTACTGGTTATGGGCGATTTCAAGCACACGGAGAATGGTTCGGAAAACCTGGAGCCACACGGGGGTCCAGAAACATGGAGAGGCAAGATGATGGATGTGGTACTGGAAAACCTCATGCACCAACATGTTAGGGACACTACCAGAGAGAGAAGAGAGGATGAACCAGCAAGACCGGACCTTATGTTTACCTTGAGTAGCTCAGACGTTGAGGACAACACATATGAAAGGCCCGTTGGAGCTAGTGACTATGTGGCTCTGAGCTTTGAATACATCATAGAGCTACAAGTGGAGAGGGTAACAGGAGTAGAAAGGGAAAAGCCAAACTGTAAAAGGGGGGCTACACAGGTATGAGGACCTTCCTGCAGGAAGTTCAATGGGAAAGAGAGTTGGTAGGAAAGTCAGTAAACGAAGTGATGGATTACTAACAAAATGCAAGTAGACAGAGGAAAGGTTTGTTCCCAAGGGTAACAGAAATAAAAGGAAGACCAGAATGAGCCCTTGGTTTACCCAAAGGTGTAGGGAGGCAAAAACTAAGTGCACTAAAGAATGGAAAAAGTACAGAAGGCAAAGGACCCAGGAAAATAAAGAGATTAATCGACGAGCCAGAAACGAGTACGCACAGATGAGGGAGGCCCAGCGGCAGTACGAAAACGACATAGCATCGAAAGTCAAGACTGACCCGAAACTGCTTTATAGCCACGTCAGGAGGAAGACAGCAGTCAAGGACCAGGTAATCAGGCTGAGGAAAGAAGGTGGGGAGCTCACAAGAAACGACCAAAAAGTGAGGAGCTCAACACGAGATTTAAGGAAGTATTTACAGTGGAGGCAGAAGGGACACTGGGAAGACAAAACAGAGGGGTGCACTAAGAAGGGATATCTCCACAAGTGTTAGATGAAATACACACAACCGAGGAGGAGGTGAGGAAGCTCCTAAGTGACCTTGATACCTCAAAGGCGGTGGGACCGGACATCTCTCCGTGGGTCCTTAGAGAGGGAGCAGAGACACTGTATGTGATACTAACCACATCCCTTGAAACTGGGCAACTACCTGAGGTATGGAAAACGGCAAATGTAGTCCGGATCTTTAAGAAAGGAGACAGAAATGAGGCACTAAACTGTAGACCAGTGTCACTGACGTGTATAGTGTGCAAAGTCATGGAGAAGATTATCAGGAGGAGAGTGGTGGAGCACCTGGAAAGGAACAAGATTATAAACGACAGCCAGCACGGATTCATGGAAGGCAAATCCTGTGTCACAGACCTACTGGAGTTTTATGACAAGGTAACAGAAGTAAAACATGAGAGGGAGGGGTAGGTTCATTGCATTTTCTTGGACTGCAAGAAGGCCTTCGACACAGTTCCTCACAAGAGATAAGTGCTAGAGGATCAAGAACGTATAACAGGAAGGACACTGCAGTGAATCAGAGAATACCTGACAGGGAGGCAACAGCGAGTCACGGTACGTGATGAGGTATCACAGGGGGCGCCAGTCCTGAGACCAGTGCTATTCTTGGTATATGTGAATGATATGGCGAAAGGGATTGAGTTAGAAGTGTCCCTGTTTGCAGATGATGTGAAGTTAATGAGGAGAATTAAATCAGATGCGGATCAGGCAGGACTACAAAGAGACCTGGACAGACTGGACGCATGGTACAGCAACTGGCTGCTAGAATTTAACCCTGCCAAATGCAAAGTCATGAAGATCGGGGAAGGGCAAAGAAGACCGCAGACAAAGTTTAGGCGGCCAAAGACTGCAAACCTCACTCCAGAAGAAAGATCTAGGGGTGAATATAATACCGAGCACGTCTCCGGAAGCACACATTAACCAGATAACTGCTGCGGTATATGGGCGCCTGGCAAACCTGAGAGTAGCGTTTTGATACCTCAGTAAGGAATCGTTCAAGACTCTGTACACTGTGTACGACAGGCCCATACTGGAGTATGCAGCACCAGTTTGGAACCTACACCTGGTCAAGCACGTCAAGAAATTAGAGAAAGTGCAAAGGTTTGCAACAAGGTTAGTTCCAGAGCTAAGGGTAATGTCCTACGAAGAAAGGTTAAGGGAAATTGGCCTGACGACACTGGAAGACAGGAGGGTCAGGTGAGACATGATAACGACATACAAAATACTGCCGACAAAGAGAGGATGTTCCAGAGATGGGACACAGAAACAAGGGGTCACAATTGAAAGTAGAAGACTCAGATGAGTCACAGGGATGTTAGGAAGTATTTCTTCAGTCACAGACTTGTTAGGAAGTGGAACAGTCTGGCAAGTGATGTAGTGGAGGCAGGAAGAAACCATACATAGTTTTAAGACGAGGTATGATAAAGCTCATGGAACAGGGAAAGAGAGGACCCAGTAGCGGTCAGTGAAGAGGTGGGGCCAGGAGCTGAGTCTCGACCCCTGCAGCCACAAATAGATGAGTACATGCCTCAAATAGCTATCAGATTTAAAGAAAACATGAATTATGATAAAGGGCTAAAAACATTACTAATGCCACAGTGACTAGAGGAAATAAAATATGAGAAATGATAAGCACATATAAGGTCGTAAAAGAACTTTAAAAGAATAAAGAAGAATAAAGAAAATTTCTTAGTACGCGCAACAAGGATAACAAGAAGCTACAATTATAAATAGAGAAAAATATTGAATTATAGGATAATAATTTTTTTTTTAATATTTCCCAAGCGAGCGGTTGACCCAAGGAATGAATTTCAAGATGCAGGGAATTCTGCAGGTCTTGATACTGTTTAATAATTATATGATTAACAAATTACTGAAGGAGGAGCCTAGCTCTGCTGCTGTAGCTACAAACAGGTAATTACACGCTCACACTCTTGACCCGAGAACAAAGGGTCAAGGCAGATACGATTATGACGTTTAAGATACTCAAGAGGATTCGATAAAAGTTGAAATGGGAAAAACGACACAAATGTTCTTAAGCGGCAAATAAAAACTTAGACGACTCAAAGGAACGTGAGGAAATATTTCAGCCTCAGGGCGACGAGGTGGAATGAGCTGGATGAGTTAGAGCCAAAAACAAACTCCATATACAGTTTTCAGAAGAAAAAAAAATGCAGGATCGAAGAGGCTAAGAATCTGTAATGTCACGATTGAAGGTGACATTTTAAGATTTTGCCATCGAAGTTGCTAGTTGATTGTGCCCCTCATATCCATCCTGTGGAGGGTAGGGGGTTACTTCCGAGACAGGAGCTGAGATTCAACCCGTGATATAAACCTTGGTAAGTGAGAAAACACTTGGACATAATTATTAGAAAGAGTTTCGATCCTGCAACCTTGATCATGGTTCTAGGACCGAAACATTACCTTATTTCCCTGTTTGATCACGTGTATTTTGAAGACAACATGTCCGACACACTACAGCTGTGACCTCTACAGTAATTTGATATCACTGTTCCACACTTTCATGTACCAGTTAAGCAGTCATCATCCTTCCTCGGATCATGTCAGTCCAGTTCTTATCTAGGGTACACCACCACCACCACCACCACCACCACCACCACCACCACACAGGATGCCACCTACATCAATCGACTAACACCTCTGCACCTAATTACTGCCAAGTGAAAAGAGAAGCAGCATGCATAATAACACTTGACCATAACTCTCTCTCTCCTCCTGAAATCGAACCTCAAATCATATCAAATTCCAGCTCCTATCTAGGGTACATCACCACCACCCAGGATGCCACCTACAACAACCAGCACCTAGATACCTGATTAATGCCAAGTGAAAAAAGAGAGGCAGCATGCCCATAACTCGCTCCGCCTGAAATCAAACCTGGGTTCATTTGGAAGTAAACCAAATACTGCTTCACAATGCTTAGGAGTTATGCTGGCCATAATTGAGCATAATGCTGATAAATTACTGCCGCTATATTATCAACAAAGTATTATACAGAGCATCAAGTTAACCTTGCTGCAGCCATCGGTTAATATAACAGGTAAACAACACCATAAGTTACATCTTGCTTTCTAGATGTATGAGGTAGTTAGAATTGTTGTTACTGCATAATGTACAGGTGAGCACGGGTGGGCCAGGCAGGTAATGAACACGGGTGGGTCAGGAAGGTAATGAACACGGGTGGGTCAGGAAGGTAATGAACACGGGTGGACCAGGCAGGTAATGAACACGGGTGGACCAGGCAGGTAATGAACACGGGTGGACCAGGCAGGTAATGAACACGGGTGGACCAGGCAGGTAATGAACACGGGTGGACCAGGCAGGTAATGAACACGGGTGGACCAGGCAGGTGATGAACACGGGTGGGCCAGGCAGGTGATGAACACGGGTGGGCCAGGCAGGTAATGAACACAGGTGGGCCAGGCAGGTGATGAACACGGGTGGACCAGGCAGGTAATGAACACGGGTGGACCAGGCAGGTAATGAACACGGGTGGGCTAGGCAGGTGATGAACACGGGTGGACCAGGCAGGTAATGAACACGGGTGGACCAGGCAGGTAATGAACACGGGTGGACCAGGCAGGTGATGAACACGGGTGGGCCAGGCAGGTGATGAACACGGGTGGGCCAGGCAGGTAATGAACACGGGTGGGCCAGGCAGGTGATGAACACGGGTGGACCAGGCAGGTAATGAACACGGGTGGACCAGGCAGGTAATGAACACGGGTGGGCCAGGCAGGTGATGAACACGGGTGGACCAGGCAGGTAATGAACACGGGTGGACCAGGCAGGTAATGAACACGGGTGGACCAGGCAGGTAATGAACACGGGTGGACCAGGCAGGTAATGAACACGGGTGGGCCAGGCAGGTGATGAACACGGGTGAGCCAGGCAGGTGATGAACACGGGTGGACCAGGCAGGTAATGAACACGGGTGGGCCAGGCAGGTAATGAACACGGGTGGGCCAGGTAGGTAATGAACACGGGTGGGCCAGGCAGGTAATGAACACGGGTGGGCCAGGCAGGTAATGAACAAGGGTGGGCCAGGCAGGTAATGAACACGGGTGGGCCAGGCAGGTAATGAACACGGGTGGGCCAGGCAGGTACTCAACACGGGTGGGCCAGGCAGGTACTCAACACGGGTGGGCCAGGCAGGTACTCAACACGGGTGGGCCATGCAGGTAATGAACACGGGTGGGCCAGGAAGGTAATGAACACGGGTGGGCCAGGCAGGTAATGAACACGGGTGGGTCAGGAAGGTAATGAATACGGGTGGGCCAGGAAGGTAATGAACACGGGTGGCCCAGGCAGGTAATGAACACGGGTGGGCCCGGCAGGTAATGAACACGGGTGGACCAGGCAGGTAATGAACACGGGTGGCCCAGGCAGGTAATGAACACGGGTGGGCCAGGAAGGTAAAGAACACGGGTGGGCCAGGCAGGTAATGAACACGGGTGGACCAGGCAGGTAATGAACACGGGTGGACCAGGCAGGTAATGAACACAGGTGGACCAGGCAGGTAATGTACACGGATGGGCCAGGCAGGTAATGAACACGGGTGGACCAGTCAGGTAATGAACACGGGTGGGTCAGGAAGGTAATTTAACACGGGTGGGCCAGGCAGGTAATGAACACGGGTGGACCAGGCAGGTAATGAACACGGGTGGACCAGGCAGGTAATGAACACGGGTGGGTCAGGAAGGTAATGAACACGGGTGGACCAGGCAGGTAATGAACACGGGTGGGCCAGGCAGGTAATGAACACGGGTGGACCAGGCAGGTAATGAACACGGGTGGGCCCGGCAGGTAATGAACACGGGTGGGTCAGGAAGGTAGTGAACACGGGTGGACCAGGAACGTAATGAACACGGGTGGGTCAGGAAGGTAATGAACACGGGTGGACCAGGAAGGTAATGAACACGGGTGGGTCAGGAAGGTAATGAACACGGGTGGACCAGGAAGGTAATGAACACGGGTGGGTCAGGAAGATAATGAACACGGGTTGGCCAGGAAGGTAATGAACACGGGTGGGCCAGGCAGGTAATGAACACGGGTGGGCCAGGCAGGTAATGAACACGGGTGGGCCAGGCAGGTAATGAACACGGGTGGGCCAGGAAGGTAATGAGCACGGGTGGACCAGACAGGTAATGAACACGGGTAGGCCAGGAAGGTAATGAGCACGGGTAGGCCAGGCAGGCAATGAGCACGGGTGGGTCAGGCAGGTAATGAACACGGGTGGACCAGGAAGGTAATGAGCACGG
>NC_069431.1:13531310-13616310 GCF_026875155.1 Cherax quadricarinatus | reverse complement strand
GGTACTGTATACTGGAGTCAGAGGACCTACAAGATTGGTGTTTATGTACTGAAATCAGAGGACGTACAATGAAGATTGGTGCTTATATACTGGAATTATAGGACGTACAAGGAAGATTTGTGCTTATATACTGGAATTATAGGACGTACAAGGAAGATTGGTGCTATATACTAGAACTGGAGTCCTCTGACTCCAGTATATAAACAGTCTTCCTGTCTGTGCTTCATCACCTGCTCCAAGGCTGAGGGACTGATTACCTCATCTTCCACTATTTGCTCTATATATTTCTTTTATGTTCATGTATTATACTGATAAAGCCACTGGAGGGCGAAACGTCTACAAGTAAAGATACCCTGATGTTGCACATGTGTTTATTCATCTTTACACTAACATTTTTACATCGACATTCACACGCCAGCAATCACACACATACATTCACACGCCAGCAATCACACACATACATTCACACGTCAGCAATCACACACATACATTCACACGTCAGTATTCACACACACAAATATTCAGACGTTATTTTTGGAATTACCATTCTAAAATTCACCCACCAGCATTAAGAAACCAGCATTGATTCGCCAACATTCACAAGTTCTCACTGGTATTCTCACTCCAACAGACACACACCAACATTCACAAAGTCTCACTGGTATTAAAATGCCATCATTCGCTGGTTCCCCTCGCATTAACATTCATTTCACCTGGTATTGACTCCGGGAATCATAATTCTGGTATTAATAATATTTAAAGTTTTTTTTCTCCTCCCTGATGTGTTCAACAGCATTTACAAGTTCTTCCTGGTATTAATACATTCACCACTGCCACCTGGCATTAACGTAAACATTTACAAGGATCACCTTGGATTAACACCCGTATTCACAACAACCATGTGGCAGTAACACCAGACGGGTCTTTGAAACATGAGGTGGTGCACTGAGACGTCTGTGAACATAGTGGTACCAACAATTTTGTAATGAGTATATGGCATAAGCTTTAAACTTTGCAGCGAGGAAGCCCAAGGTAGTGAAGATGTCGTGTTTGAGGGCAATGTGTAGTGTGAATATTATTCAAAGAAGTCAGAGCTTAGAACTTTAGAAAACTGTGTGGGAATTACTGAAGGTATAATACAGAGAGCTGAGGTGGTGTCGAAGTTGTTTGGGCATTTAGAGATAATGGAATAGAACGGGATGACCAGGAAGGTGTATAAATCGAGGGTGGACGAAAGGAGGAGCCGTCCCGGGAAGGGTTGAAGGGAAGGAATAACGGAAGTTTTGAATATTAAGACTTTAAGCATGTGTGACTGTGTTAGATCGGACAAGAGATAAGTGATTTTTATGGTTGGTTTGACATGCTGTTAGAGTATGAGCAAGGTAGCATTTATGAAGGGATTCAGGGGAAACCGGTTAGCTGGACTTGAGTCCTGGAGGTGGAAATAGAGAGGTGCCTTCTAATGAAGGTGTGGGGATGTCGGAGTTCGGAGGGTCGTTTGACCTCCGATATCCTTACACACTTGTAGCAAATAAGCTACTGAATGAATAATGGTGAATTTGTTTCCCATTTTTTTTTGGGGGGGTCACCCTACATTGGTGGGAGAGGCCCGGTATGTTACAGAGAAATTCACAACTGGAGCGTCACTAACACATTGATGCTAGTCTCGCACACGTAATAAATTCACAGGCTTAACACAGGTAATAAAGACTGATATACATCTAATCGTAGTCGACACAGAGAAGCATTAACAACAGGTAATAAAATCATGAGTGACGGGGATGTCGAGATGCAGTGATGTGACTTGAGTTAGTGAGTGAAGGAAGAGACAGTGAAGGAAGAAACAGTGAGTGAAGGAAGAGACAGTGAGTGAAGGAAGACATATTGAGTAGATTAAGCGTCAGTCGGTGGAGACAAATACCTCAGTGAGTGAGTGGAGGGAGAGCTACTAGCAAGTGTAACAAGTAGGGTTCCATGAAGATCTGTATTGGGGTAGGTAATGCTCCTGCTATATAAGATCTTCGTAAATGTGAAATTAATAATAACAATACCCAAGGGAGGGGGGAAAAGGCTACAACTAGTTCTGGACAAATTGTGCATTAACCAAGCAAGTATCTACTCAAAATCAATTCCAGAAAACTGAAGTTGGAAGAAGAAAGGAAACTACGTACAGATTCAGGAACAGAGTCTGCAATCCACACTCAAGGAGGGCCTAGAGATGGGCTTACTGTTGAGTACATCGCCAAAGGCATACATCAACAGATTAATTTTTGCAGCGAGTGTTTGTTTAGTTAATCTAAGATTAGCTTTCAGGAACAGCAGTAAACACCCAGTCATAGCCCTACATAAGTTATGTAAGACCCATCTGAGAGCATGCAACACCAGCATGGCTGGTATGCAGCACCAGCATGGCGCCAACACAGGATAAAACATGCCAACCAACTATAAACGAAGCAAAAAGTTTACACTGTAATTAGTCTTTTAGTTTAGAGGCGAGAGGCGAGAAATTGGTATACAGGGGAGAATTGGAAAATTAATAACAAAAATGAGCCACAGGAATGTCAGGAAATATTTCTTCAGCCTCAGGTGGTCAGAAAGTCGAACGATTTGGATTAAGAGTTGGAAGGAAGGAAGACTCCATGCATAGATAAAAGAAGAGATACATAAGACTTACATGATACTAGGAGGTAGACAGCTTAAAATTTTTATATTTCCCTTTTTTTCAAGCTTTTTTTTTTTTTAGAAAATTTCAGTTTTTTTTTTTTTCATAAAATACATATAGTTAAAAAAAACATTAATTAGGAAATGATTTTCAAGATCAAAACAGCCACTGTGTGACCAGTTAGGAGTTGTAGTAAGAAGCTAATACCTCGCCCCTGCACTCACAAATAGGTAAGTATACACACGTGCATGTTTACAAAGATAATGTACGATATATTGAGAACAGTGGTGCACCTACTGTAGAGAAGAACAGAGCGAGATTATTGTAAGGTCTTGGACCTTCACGTTAGGATTTATTGTACCTTCTGCACAGCAGAATTTCACTGTAGGTATTTTGCAGCATTTACTGTGTTTCCTGCTCTCATAAATAGAAATTTCATAATTCATGTCTAAAACCTCCATCCAGTCTCATCTATGTATAAATCATGAAATATTTTTTACCTACACTCCAGGAAGCAAAATTAAGAGAAATAACGCTCCAACAATTTCGGTGTTTTAAGTCATATGATTCAGTAAAATTTCTCTGTAAAACAATACAGATCTGTAATTTTGCCTACAGTAAAGGAAGCTGGTAGTATACACCAGTATTGTACTGTAGGAAGTACAGGAGACACTTGTCCCTTGTTGGAGTTCACAGGTTCGAATTTACAGCGTCAAACAGGAGTAAGGGTGTCTTAGAGAGCATCATCATTGTCTGCGGCCGCTTCCTTTACAGACTTTTTATCCACTGATAGTAATAAAACACATAGTTTGTAACATATGATGCTAACCTCCCTATGGTGTATGAATATACCTAGTTGGATGAATGTTATTGTAGCCACCTGGTCCAGTGGTTAACGCACTGGTCTGTGAGATTTACGACTCCCATATTTTCTGAGAAAATTAAAATTCTGCAAAACTTACACGATAATTCGGATAAATGAACATGTGGAGGAAAAACATGACTTACTTTCAGAGTGAAAAAGTTTTCCTTGTTTGAGTTAGCAAAAAGTGAAAACAGGCCGCTTGTACATTTTAGGTTGGGTGATAAAATATTGGAAACCCTTTACATCTAATTACCCTTGCCACCACATTCTCTTTAACCATCCCACTCATCTCTGCTTGTTGAGATTTTGATAGAGGGTAATTTTCCAGTAACAGTAACTGCAGCTCTGATACAATGAAAATTTGGAAGCTCCAGTAGCTAGTGAACCTTCGGTGGAATGAACATTAAAATGGTATAAAATACCGACAGGTTGCTAGGTAAGACACATATGCAACAGTTAGGTAACTTTATTTCGAAACGTTTCGCCTACACAGTAGGCTATCAACTTTTCAGTCGAGTACAGAAAAGTTGATAGCCTACTGTGTAGGCGAAACGTTTCGAAATAAAGTTACCTAACTGTTGCATATGTGTCTTACCTTCGGTGGAATGTTGGACGCAATCTTCGTCGCCCTGATGAAGTCTTCCAGCTTTGGTTGATAGATTTCTTTACTTGATGTACGAAACCTATCCTGTGTGGTGGAATATTATAGGGGAATCCGTAGCTTTTATTCCCACAACCAACTATCATGTGGGAAATCAGTGGCAAGATACAAGAAGGAGCTGGACAGATTAGACCTAAAGTCGGTGCTTGATCAGCCGGGCTGTGGTTCGTACGTTGGATTACGTGCGGCCAGCGGTAACAGCCTTGTTGATCAGGCGCTGATTCACCAGGAGTCCTGGTCGTGGACCTGGCCGTGGGGGCGTTGATCCCCGGAATGCCCTCCAGGTAGACTCAGGTAGGCAGGTAGGTAAACGCATATACTTATCAGATAGTTAGTTTAATATGTTTATTATGCACCCCATACCCATCCTGCGGGCGGTAGTCAAAAGATTACAGAGGTACATAATTGGTCCAGGGACTGGACTCCAAAGTTTTGATAGCTGAGCAAGTTACAAAGGTAATGAACTAGATCTGGTCATAATCATGACCAAGTTACAAAGGTAATGAGCTCCAGGTTGAGCTGGTCACACTCATGAATAATTGCAAAGGTAATGAATCATAAACACATTAATCATGAGAATTTACAAAGGTAATGAGCTCCAGGTAGAGCTGGTCACAATCATGACAAGCTTCAAAGGTAATGAATGATAAACACGTTATGACATGATTGCAATCATAGACAAATTACAGAGTAATGAGCAGTTAACAAACATAGTAGGGAATTCATCCAATGCCCCAACAGATAGAGAACGGTTTCACGTAAGTGACTATCTCCCAGCTCCATACAGTGCTGGCCTAAGTTAACCCTCAAACATGGAGACTTAACGGTCACAAGACTTACCATTCCTAGACTCAGTGAACGGAGTATTTAATTAATACGCTATTAATTTCAAGTTAATGGATGGACTGTATTAGACAAAAATAGAAAGTGAATTATCTATATAATCAGTGCATATATACATCGGGCATGTAGCATACAGACCAATTTCAGACTCTCACTTCGTCTGGTTTTTGTTAAGGCGACGTAACCCTTCGCCCGTCAATGTGAAGCACTAAGCAATAATTGTAATTGGCTGATAGACTCGATCTACTCCTACCTGTTACATAAGAGACGCTATCAGCCATTACTGTGAAGGGAACCAGGTCTGCTGAAGGCATTCTTTTCATGATCTGCCGACAGTCGACTACTAATGCTTATTCTAGTTACT
This sequence comes from Cherax quadricarinatus, assembly GCF_026875155.1. NCBI lineage: Eukaryota > Metazoa > Arthropoda > Malacostraca > Decapoda > Parastacidae > Cherax > Cherax quadricarinatus. Next base: position 13,610,915 of record NC_069431.1, on the reverse strand, counting down.
CTCGGAGACACTACTCCTCTGTTCTGATAAACCAAATGTCTTAACAAGCCCTGATGGCGGTGTATTAGTTCACTATTGAGAGATGAGAGATGCGGTCATCTCTCCTGGTTCAAGGTGGTGTTGCGAGTGATGCTGCCCTGTTTTCCACAGGCGAGCATCTGTTCAGTTAACTTATTCTTTATACAGCTTTATCTTGAATTTATCATTTATTTTTTTTTAACACAAGGCTTTACTGTGTATATAATTAATGAATTTACTACATGTCTAAAGAGTGAAGCCTGGACACAAGAGCCGAGCCTGCCTGGAATTGTTTATAAGTGATGGACTCTAATTATTATAGATCTCGCTTCGGATGATCGTTTTCTATATAAAGGAATTTTTTCCTATCCATAAATTTTCTGAAAATTTTATTTGCAATTTTTGACTAGGTTTGCTGTTTTTTGTCACAATATAATTGGCTCAGAACTTTCTTGCAAGGCAACTAATATTCTCTGCTGACAACTGCAGCTACACACACACACACACACCAAATGCACACACACACATACACACCACCACACAACACACAAATGCACACACACACATACACACACACACACACACACACACACACACACACACACACACACACACACACACACACACACACACACACCACACACCACAACACGCACGCGCGCGCACACACACACACACGCACAACCGCGCCGCAACCAGCACACAACACACACACCACACCACACCGCCCCACACACACACACACACAACACACACACACACACCGCACCACACACACACACACACACACCACACACATACACACATAATGGCGTGCCGAATAGGTAAAATTGGTCAATTAGGGAGAACTCGTTTAAAATTAGGTCCTTTCTAAAATTTTCTCTTATACGTTTAAAGATATATTTTTTTCATTTATGTTAATGTAAAAATTAATTTTGTACCAAAAGAACCTTAGAAAACTTACCTAACCTTATTATAACAGGCGCAAATTAATTTAACCTAATCCAACCAGATATATTTTATATAAATTTACAATAATTTAATAATAAAGAGACACAATGAAATGTACGACATTATATATATATATATATATATATATATATATATATATATATATATATATATATATATATATATATATATTATAGCTGGGATGGCCCGATCGCTGAAAAGGTGCTTGCCAACATGCTTAGGGCTGCAACATCAGATAGGGAGACTGCCCGTCTCCAGACTGTGAGCGCACCTCACTCCGGGGACTTCCTCCAAACAGTTCCCATATCGGCAGTAGGAACGCGATTCGACCCTAAGACCCTCCGTATTGCAGTGGCTCTGCGTCTTGCTGCCCCAATTCACACAGGATATACGTGTATTTTCAGCAAAGCGCAAGCAGACCAATACGGTCTAATAGTCTTAACTGTTCCAAAACCAAGGGCTGGCATGCAAGACACAATGAGGTCAACGACATCATAAAGAGAACCCTTGCTACAGCTGGATGCCCAGCCGAGAGGGAGCCCCAATCACTAGCAGCCAACAATACTCACAACCCAGCAAACCGCCCCAACAGGATCACCATCTATCCTTGGAAAAATGGCAAGCTCTTAGAATGGGACTATACCTGTGTGTCCACACTGGCTGACACCTATATCCATCACAATGTCGGGTGACAGGGAGGAGCTGCTGACCAGAGGGAGGAGTACAAGATCAGCAAGTACAGGGACATAAGCCAACAGTATCAATTTGTCCCAGTGAGATCAGAGACCTTGGGATCATGGGGATAAAAATGCCACACGTTTCCTTAAAGAATTGGGTTCCAGACTTATCGACACCACCAGGGACCCAAGGGCAGCCACTTTCATGTTCCAGCGCCTCAGTGTGGCCATCCAGAGGGGAAATGCTTGCTGCATACTTGGCTCGCGTCCGGCTTCGGAGGAGCTGGAGGAAATTCATGATCTTTAACACATTGTACCATTGTATTCATGTTTGTGTTTTCTGTAAATGTATTCTGTTTATTAATAAATGTTCACATAGAATATAAAATATAGGGGGTGGCAGGAGAAGAAAATATTCAAACAGCTACGGGGAGAACCTTGATTTTTCCCTGAGGTACGTTTATTGTCTTCTCTGAGGATGAGGGTCCCCATTCCAGCTATAGAGGTGGTACTTCCCTATTTTTTATGAATATATATATATGAATATATATATATATATATATATATATATATATATATATATATATATATATATATATATATATATATATATATATTGTGTGTGTGTGTGCGTGTGTGTGTGTGCAGTGCAAGACAAGCCGCAGGGTGATAGAAATCTTTAGCTCAAGATCTGTGTGCGCCAACAGGAACTATGCATTGTTGCAAGAGCAACAACAGGTATATTGAGGGGAAGTTTTCTCAGAGGAAAGGTAACGTGTTGACGCCGGCCTGTCCCATATATACTAAATACTAAATTGGATACTTAATATAAATAATTGACCTCTATGAGGTACCACTTCATGGATACCTAAAAAACATTGATATCCAAAGTTGCACGACCTGTGTGGGGAGGAGTTCCCCCAAGTTTACCACCGGCTGTCTTCTTGCAATAAAAACATGCAGAAAACATACACACAAACGCTCACACCCATCCGTCCACCCAGAAAAACATGTGTGTCATATAGAAGATACGGTAAGTTAATTTATGTGACAGGCGAACAATTAGTGAAGCAATCGTGGGCCCGTGTTCAGGTTGTCAACCCGAGTTAGCAAGTTTTAAGAGACTGAAAATTACCTTCTTCCGCAGAGCATAAAATGTTGTTGACATATGGTCTCATGCAGCGACCTCCAGCCCTCCCTTCCTTCTCTTCTCCCACTATCTCTCTTTTTTTTTTTTTTACACAGGGTTTGACAAGGTTAGGTTAAGGATCCCTAACTTTATTGACAAGCTATTTACGGGTTAAGGATTCCTAACTTTATTGACAAGCTAAGAGCTGTTACCTACATCAGCTCATTTGAAAGCATTTTTATTGTTATGAAACATACAAGTAGAGAACAGGATGAAGTTGGAGCCATCTGTGGGCCAGCATTTTCATCTGATCAACTGACTTTATCTCTTTGACATCATAATGCTGTACGAATGTGTTCCAGACTCGAATCATCCTGGGAATAAATGATCTCAGATGAAGTGATGTTCTGGAGAAGGGTACAGCCAGAGTGAAGTTGCTGCTTTCTGCCCGACTTGTGGTATAGAAACTTGCTTCACGCTGTCCTCGAAGTGGATCCAAGTGTGGGACTTTTACAATATTGGCCTTGTACATAACAGGCCACCCACATCCCTCCTGTTTTGAAGGCTCTGCTGAAATGACAGATCTATCCAGGATTGGTCCAGGCGAGAGATGAGACGTCTTGCTCTGTTCTCTACTCTCTCAAGCAGTCGCAGATGAGAGGGAGGGGGCAAACCAAGAAAGTGGAGCATACCCAAGGTGTGAACGTACTTGTGCCTCGTACAGAATCTTGCAACCCCTACTGTCAAGCAGATGCGAGATACGGCGTAGTGCTGTAAGCTTCCTGGCTGCCTTGTTTGCAAGATTTACAACGTGGTTTTTTCATGATCAGTTTGGAGTCAAATTTCACCCCAAGGATATAAACTTCTTCCCCAGGTGCCAACACCTTCCCATTCATGCTTACGACTGCACCGGCATTACCATCTTGGTGCCTAGAGACCATCATCATTTGCGTTTTCTCAGGTGCAAATGTTACTTGCCATCTGTTTCCACAAGCTGATGTAGCTCTTAGCTGGGGAGTGATGTAGCTTAGAGCAGTTGGCATTTCTTCTCTTGGATAAGTGAATGTCAGTGTACAGTCGTCTGCATATGCATGGGATTCTGGGATGAGATGAAGGTAATTGAAGTAGACATTCCATAACAATGGTCCCAGCACACTTCCTTGTGGAACACTTGCCCCAATAGGATGTCTTGTTGATTCCGTTCCATTGAGAACTACCCTTAGAGATCTACCATGAAGGTAATCACTGAGGAGACATAACGTAGAGCCTGCAGTTCCCAGTGCTTGCAGTTTTGCTAAGAGGCCCTGGTGCCACACCCGGTCGAAAGCACCAGCAATGTCCAGTGCTACCACACAGCTGACTTTGGATTCATCCAGTGACTGGTGCCATTTAGTGCAGAGGTTTAACAACAGATCAGCAGCAGAGTAACCTTTCCTGAAGCCATACTGACAGTCACAAAGTAGTGAGTGGCAGTCAAAAAACTCTGTTATTTGTCTTGAGAGTATTGTCTCAAGGATGTTGCCAGTGATTATCAGGAGTGACACTGGTCTGTAGTTGCTGATTTCTGCTCTTCTCTGCTCTTCTTTTTGTGAACAGGGACTACATTTGCCTCTTTCCACAGAGAAAGCCATTTACCCTGTACTATGCAGTGCTGAAAGATGCGAGTTAAGAGGTGCTACTAGCTGGTCTGCACATCTCAGCAATCTTGGGCCCCACAGCCCTCTCTCTCTCTCTCTCTCTCTCTCTCTCTCTCTCTCTCTCTCTCTCTCTCTCTCTCTCTCTCTCTCTCTCTCTCTCTCTCTCTCTCTCTCTCTCTCTCTCTCTTTTACACAAGTTTAGGGTTCCTAACTTTACAAGCTAAGAGCTGTTACCTACTTCAACTGCTTTCGCTCTCTCACTCCCCATTTTCTCTTGACCCTTGCCTTCCTTCTGTTTTACACCTCTCCCTTAACACCCTCACTCCCTTTGTTTCTTTCCCTCTCTCCATAATTATGTGACGTTACGAAGTCAAACCTGAGGGTCGTGAATGTTGCTTGCCTTGCATATTTTTAGTTATTTATTATGATCTCTCTTCTTAGTTGCTCCTCAGTTATCAACTTAAACGCAATAAACAGAAACTCGGAACTCAAAAAACATATTTGGGCCATTGTCTGACGCGCCACCCCCTCATCCTCATCAATAAACCTGACAGCAGATATGCATTGCAAGTGCAAGTGGGCGCATTGCAAGTGAAAAAGTCTGTTCTTGAATAAGGCATTCTATACACAAATAATCCCGCACATAGGAGAGAGAAGCTTATGACAACATTTCGGTCAGACTTAGACCATTTACAAGTCACACTAACACACGAATATGAGGGAGCCAGTATATACAGGAGAGGGGCAGAGGGGCGGTAGAAATCTGTGTATATAAAACCGGTTGGTAAGGACACCTGGTTTCCACAAAATAACGTTAAAAGCCTCGCATGATCGGCTTCAAAATTTCAACACTCGTACATCCTGTTCAGCAGAGAATTGGTATTATTGTTTATAGTGTTTCTTCGTGTCATATTCTTATGTTTCATCTCGAAATGGTACAGTGTTGTTTTGCAACAGTATACCATTTCGACATGAACATATTGTCCTTTTCCTCGGATCGAATCTGAATGCCGCCCATTCCACAGGCGCTGTGTGACCCCTACGGGCTTAGAGTTTTTCCCTGATTCGGATAAAGCTATTGTGAACGCCACAGTCTTTAATGGCTGATGCATCGTGTGATAGGAATGAAACCGTTATTTAGGTACAGTCTGTGTTGAATTCTGAGCAATAACTGGAAAATAGTACATGAATGGTACACAACATCTGGGTATCTTTATTGTAGACGTTTTGCCATCCAGTGGCTTTATCAATACAAAGTCATGGACATGAATGGAAGACAGTAGAACTACATACAAAAGATGAGGTAATCAGTCCCTCAGTCATGGAGTTGGTGTGAAGAGCACCGTAGTCTTCACGACAACGGTGAAGATCACCGTAGTCTTCACGACAACGGTAAAGAGCACCGTAGTCTTCACGACTACCGTGCTCTTCACACCAACTCCATGACTGAGGGACTGATTACCTCATCTTTTGTATGTAGTTCTACTGTCTTCCATTCATGTCCATGACTTTGTATTGATAAAGCCACCGGATGGCGAAACGTCTACAATAGAGATACCCAGATGTTGTACATGTTTCTAATTTTCAACAATAACTGGATAATGCATCTTATGCTCAGCTTTAAAGAACTGCCAAGAATTACTAGTAAGACGGTTGATCATTCTTCCAGCAAAGAATGAGGAGGGAATAGGGAAAAAAGGGGGATAAGATAAAGGGAGGGAAAGAAGGATAGATTGGAGGGAAAGGTTGATAGGATGAAGGGAGAGGAAGAATAGGATTTAGGGAGGGGGAAGAATGGAGGAGAGGAGGACAGGATGGAAGAAGGGGAGGAGAATAAGATGGAAGGAAGAGAGGAGGCCAGGATGGGGGAGAAGGGTAGTCCTGAGGGATGGGAAGAACAGAGTAATGGAAGGGGAAGGGAGCCTGCCCCAGGCGCTGAATGTTGGAACTCCACATTCGTCAAGAATTGTGAGAAACAGCTATCATGTGTTTTTAGCATTCGATAAAGGAAAATGAACGGAGTTATCCTGACATAGCCTCACACCACAAAAAGTGACTGTAAAATGATCGCAAAAAAAGAAAATACAGACTGATAACATTGATGCTCCACGTTATCACAATTTTTGATAGGGTTTTCAACAAGGTTACTGAGCGCATTGATTAAGAGTTGCATCAGGCTAGTAACTAGGCCGCGGGGGCAGTGACCCCTGAAATCACCTTCAAGTTAAAGTAACCTTCAGGTTTAGGAGGGAGAGGAGGAGGAGGGGGGGGAAGACACACTATCCTCCATTTGCTGTTGGTAGTCTTAATTAAATCACGTAGTGGCCGGGGGTCCCGTCCAGATCTGCGCCGGATTCTTTGATAACTTATAATTAAGACTGTGTACCTCTCACAGCTATGATGTCAGCAAATGCTGCTCGTGCGAGTCCCCCACCTGGCTAGGTGTGGAGGCAGCTCCACGGGGTGGAGGTAATGAGGGGGTGTCAGCATCAAGGCGCTTGTGGGAAGTGAGGGTAGGAGGCTCATGGTGAAGAGAAGAGGGGGTAGGAAGCACAGGTTGGTGGTAGGAGACAGGGTAGAAGGAAATGATTGTAGGAGACACACAGGGTGGAGGGAAGGGGGAAGAAGAGATGGGTGAGGGAAGAGGGGTAGGAGACCCTGGGTGATGGAAGGGGGTAGGAGACAGAGATGAGCGATCGGGGGTAGGAGACAGAGGGGAGGGGGAAGGGCTAGGAGAGACACAGGGGTGAGGGAAGGGGGGGGTAGGACACAGCGGTGAGGGAAGGGGGTAGGACCCAGGCGTGAGGGAAGGGGGGTAGGAGACAGAGGGGTGAAGGAAGGGGGGACGGTAGCGTACACTTAATATACTCCTTGTATATTTATTTAGAAATTTATGGGTCAGGATGCAGTTTTTGCATTCATTTATCATTATAAACCGAGAAACGCGAAAATTAAAAGATGGATTATGAAAATTCAATTATCTGGTTACACTGAGACTGTGTAAGCTTCAGTCAGCGACTGATGGTGGCGATTATGATCTGACTGAGACTGTCAGAGACTGATGGTGGTGATTATGATCTGACTGAGACTGTCAGAGACTGATGGTGGTGATTATAATCTGACTACACTGACTGAGGCTGTGTAAACTTCAGTCAGTGATTGATGGTGGTGATTATGATATGACTGAGACTGTCAGAGACTGATGGTGGTGATTATAATCTGACTACACTGACTGAAGCTGTGTAAGCTTCAGAGACTGATGGTGGTGGTTATATTTTGACTTCACAGATGATGGTGTTGATTTGTTTTATTTACAAAAGTATTTGAGCCGTGTAATCTCTCATTGACGCAAATATAAATAGTTCTTCACTATTTTAACCAAATTATTACATCCGTGACAAATTTTCTGCTATATTGCAAACATTATTATCATCATCATAACGAGATTAACAAAAATATTTTTCCAGTGCTTCGCATTCTATAAACAATACAAATAATTTAAGTTATTGGCCACAAGTCACGGCAGCTTAAGACAAATGGGAAAATATCCCAGTTTTTATACCTAGAAAGTGATAATGGGTTATAAGGTGGGCAAAAACTGCATGGGGAGAGTGGGACACTGCACAGGAGAGGCCCCCATGACTCCTGAGCAAGTCTCACCATCGTGTTAGAGTGAGCGAGGGAATGTGAGTGGTGGAGTGAAGGTGTCAGTGATTGCTGTGGTGAGTGGTAGTCAGAGATACATGTTAGGCCCCCACACCACCTTGGTTATGCTGTCTCACCAACCACTCGCACCACCCTCACCGCCCACTCACCACCTTCACCGCCCACTCACATCACCCTCACTGCTTACTCACCACTATCTTGACATTAGTGTCACCTGATCAAACGTGAAACTCAAACGTGAAAATATTATGTTGAATATTAAGCAGAGAAAGTTATATAATTGCTTGATATTATCCATTCTTTGTTCCTAAAGGGAAAATCAACATTATATTCCAGACCATCATTTATGTTTAAGCACCATTGTGTGTGGCTTCTACCTAGACCATGATTGTGTTGACACCGACCAAAATATTAGCAACCTGCCCTTGGTCTTGTGTGTGTGTGTGTGTGTGTGTGTGTGTGTGTGTGTGTGTGTGTGTGTGTGTGTGTGTGTGTGTGTGTGTGTGTGTGTGTGTGTGTGTGTGTACTCACCTAATTGTACTCGTCTAATTGTGGTTGCAGGGGTCGAGTCATAGGTCCTGGCCCCGCCTCTTCACTGATAACTACTAGGTCCACTTTATCCTAGCTCCATGAGCTTTATCATACCTCTACTTAAAGCTATGTATGGATCCTGCCTCCACTACTTCACTCTCCAGACTATTCCACTTCCTGACAACTCTGTGACTGAAGAAGTACTTCCTAACATCCCTGTGACTCATCTGAGTTTTCAACTTCCAGTTGTGACCCCCCCCCCCACTTATTGCTGTCAAATCCATTCTGGTGCTGTGTGTGTGTGTAATCACCTATATGTAGGCGTCAAATCTCAGCTCTTGGCCCTGCTCTCGTGCTTCTGTTTCCCATCTCTCAGACATCTGTCTCTATCCACTTTTTCAGTTCCCCTGTATTTTGTACGTTGTTATTATATCACCCCAAGTTCTTCTTTCCTAAAGCGTCATCAGGTTAAGTTCCCTTATCCTCTCCTCATATAACATACCCTTTAGCTCCGGGACTAATTTCGTTGCAAACCTCTGCACTTTCTCCAATTTCTCGACATTTTTGGCCAGTTGTGGATTCCATGCTGGTACTGCATAATGTAATATGGGCCTGAAGTACACCGCATACAGTGTCGCTAATGACACCTTAGATTTCCGACAGTTGGTCTTAGATTTGCCAGACGTGAATTTGCTACTGCAGTTACTCGGTTGATGAGTGCCTCGGGTGATATTTCTGGTACAACATTCAACCCCAGGTCCTTCTCCATGAGTGAGGTTTGAAGTCCTTGTTTCCCGAGCCTGTACTCTGTCTGTGATTTTCTTTACTCTTTCCCAAAGTTCACAACTTTGCACTTTCTGGAGTTAAATATCAGTAGCCATTTGTGCCCGTCCAGCTCCGTTTGTAGGCTTTCCTAGTTCTTATTTGCTTGTATCATCCTCATTAGTTTCACATCACCTACGAGGAGGGATACCTCTGACTTTATTCCTTCTTTCATGTCATTCATATATACAAGACATAGTACTGATCCTTGTGGAACTCCGACACCTCTTCTGGACAATTATTAGTTGTTTCCTTCCTGTTAGGTATGCCTTGTTCCACTGCAGTCCCTTCCCTATTATTCCTGACGGCTCTTCCAATCTTTATCCCAGTCTCATATGCAGTGCTGTCGTAAGCCTTCCTTCTGTACAAGAAAATACAATTTTTCCATCCCTCTCTATCCTGCCTTACTTCTGTTACCTTGTCGTGCAACTCGAGTAGGTTTGTGACACAGGATTTCCCATTTATAAACCAAGGCTGGCTGTCATTTATGACATCTCCTGACAGTCTTCTTCATAACCTTGCACACTATACATGTCAGTGACACTGGTCTGTAGATTAATGCTACCTGTGTCTGTCTCCTTTCTTAAAAATTGGGACTACATTTGTTGTCTTCCACACCTCTGGCAGTTCTCCTGTGTCGACTGGCTTGTTGAAGATTGTTGCTAGTGGCACACACATTGCCTCTGCTCCCTCTCTCAAGACTCACGGAGAGAGATTGTCTGGCCCCTACCGGCTTCGAGGTATCTAGCTCACACAGTAACTTCGCCTTTTTCCCTAGTTGTAAGTATTGCGTCCAGCGCTCGGTGGTGTATTCTGTTGCTTCGGTTCGCTAGTAGTCTTTCTGTCTCTTGAGAATTCCTATTAAATTTGCTGAGCTCCTCACAGACTTCCAGGTCATTTCTTGTGAACCTTGTTCCTTCCTTCTTAAGCCTGATTACCTAGTCCTCCTGATGTTACTGTATAATAATTTTGGGTCTGCATTTAGCTGTCGATGCTATGTTATTCTCATATTGTCATTTAGCCTCTCTTCTTACCCATGCATATTCGTTTCTTGGCTCTTCTTCTCAAGTCTTTGTTTTCCTGACTTGTTTGCCTACTGTACTTTTTCCCATTCTCTAGCACATTTAGCTTTGGCCTCTTTACACCTCTGAGCGAACCATGGGCTCACTCTTTTCTTTTGTTCCTGGGTATGAATTTCTCCTGTGCATAAGTGTGAGGGTGCACGTGCCAATAACCATATGCATAAGCTCATGCTATAATGTTTATTTAGAAAAAAATTAAATTCTCATGTAATTCTTTGGTTTGGTAACACATTCTGCAAAGAGTAATAGTAAACATTATCATTTCAGATTGACATTAATAACAATAATTTGCTGAAATATAAGAACTTTCAAGAATATGGAGACACTATCCCTTTGTGATGTTGACAGTAGATTCACAACAAGCAAACCCTTAAGAAAGATTTGGAACTAGATTTGATATCAAGTTGCACTGTATTTCAGGGTTGGTATATGATAAAGATCGAGGGAAACAACTCTCCCAAGTGCTAAGTGCAAATCCATATGGCTACACAAATACGGAAATTACGTCGCTTTGCACACACAGATTCGAAAAGGAAAGAAGCATTGTGCTACTTCCCAGGTCTGTTATATATTTATATAGTGGGAAGTAAAGATAGCTATGTTTCCCTGTCATATTCCATGACACACGATGTATTTCACGTACAGTGTTGAAATCTGTCAGTCAAAGCTGGAAGACTTCCGTAGGTCAATGACGATATCACGCCTCCCATTAAAAGTTCAGTAGCTTCGGGAGCTCTAAAGGTTTCGCTCCAGATCTGGAGTTCCTGTTCCCTGAGACTCTAAAATCTTTCACGATGGCCTGTCCCATACACGGAAGAAATTGAATGTTCATGATGATATCATCATACGGAACGGGGCTACCAAAATTCAGGACACGTGAAGATGGGTTTGCCGATGACTGGTTACCGAAGCATAGCCGCTGCCTTAAAAGAGACAGTGCTGGACTCATGTGTGGCTTTAAAAACTGTTTCAGTCTAGCTTGCACTGAGCTCACCCACCTCACTAAGACATCCAGCGGTAAATGCCAAAGGTTACACTTGGCTGATAATAATAGAGTATGAGGCGCGGTGGGCGGAGTAGTAACCTCAGTTTTCACGCCGCCTTCTCATGAGGTTAAGTGGGCGAAGAAGTAACCCTGGCCTTCACACTCCACATTTATGAAGGAGACCATAATTATCGATAATAGCACACCACCTTACCTATTTTCAAAAGCCGTAGTAATATATATATATATATATATATATATATATATATATATATATATATATATATATATATATATATATGTGTGTGTGTGTGTGTGTGTGTGTGTGTGTGTGTGTGTGTGAGACGAATATAAAAAAATTCCAAGTCGGCCATTTCCTACCAAATCAGGTTGGACCACAGAAGAAGAAATGTTCATCATCACTCGCTCCTTACATGTCTTTTCAGAAGATCACTGACATCACAGTCCACTAATAAACAACTTAACCAATATCCTCACTATATTTCTTACCTTCACGAGTTAAATACTGAAAACCAGTTTCCCCTGAATTCATTCATAGATATTACTGAGCTGACACTGCATCAGCACATAAAACACACACACACACACACACACACACACACACACACACACACACACACACACACACACACACACACACACACATACACACACACACATGTTCCTCCAATCACTCCGATCTAAGATGCTCTGACATGCCTGATGAATGCCCAAGCACCTTTCCCTTAAAACCACCCTCAGATCCGCCTTCCAGCATTCCCTGGTTCCATCCAACCCACATTCATGCGTCTTAACGTGTCTTGCTACTTACATTCTTCATGAAGAAATCCTCTCAAGAAACTTTCCACACTATGCATTGGGCCATTCATATCACACCATTTTCTATGTTCAATCCATTTTCCTCACATCAGGGGTTTTAAACCTTTTGCAGTTTACGGTCCATCTTATTTTGTCCTATTATGCTGAGGCTCCACCATAAATCTTGTTGTGACGGTTATAATTTATCTCAGTTTAAGTGCACTTTATCTTTTTTATTTATTATGGTAAATATAAACCTTAAAAAATAATGGAAAAGGAATAAACGTAATGTAGTGAAGTAAATAATTTCTTTATGTCACAGATTTAACATGAAACGTGATTATAAATTTGAAAGTTAAATTATAAATCACTATTTATATAGCATTTTATATTTTTATTTGTTCAGTTTCTTTATTGTAACCTCAAAATACAGTCACCACAAATGTTAAATAATTAATGCCTTAATTTGAAAGAGTATTAACGGATCGTTCAGTTCAGCCACCTCTAGTTAGAGCCGCCGAGTAACTAAATTATCTGCGGGAGGACAATGAATCAAGCATGCAATGAGAATCATTTTCACGTGACCAGCTCACGGCACATTTAGTGACATTCTGCTGCTCATCAATGAGCTACGGCCCACCGGGTGAGAAAAGTTTTTCATGATTTTTAGACTATTTTCACTGAAGCTTCCTCCTTCCTGTATTATTAATGGATCATGATTCATATCCATATGAAATCATCGGCACTATTGTACTCTGATGCCTTTTCCTTTTTATTTTTTAAATTGAAAAGCTTACTTTTTTCCACAATTTCCTCAACACTCCTGCTATAATTTTTTCCTAATCCATAACCATTTGCTGATACATCCACTCCCAAGCATCTACGATGACGTCCTCCATACTATTTCCTTTCTATCTGACCTCATGTCCTTGTTCTTTTCTGTATGCACTTTCAACTTTCACACACTTCCAGTTTCCTCCATCTCAAAGCTACTGTATCATCAGCAAAGAGCACTGTGACAGCTCTTACTTAAGCTCTCACCTCTGCCCAGCACTCGCGCATTTATTTTACTTAATATCTTTAAAGATATTAAGTAATCATTGTAGGGGGTTTTTGCATAGCAAAAGAATGAATACGGTATTAAAAAACGATTATTTTTGTAGAACCCCAGCAGCCGCGATTCTGGGGTCTCCTTCGATGTCGGCTATCTTAGTTCCCACTGGGCTGTTAATAGAATGGATTACTATAATTAACACACCCTTCTGACGTATTATTACAGTATGGTAAGGTTATATTACTTGAGACTACGTTTCTTACGTGCGTTTGGGCGATGGCTTGCCCATAAGGGCTTCGATGGTTAGCCCTGCTCCACTAACATCTGACCCTATCCACTGCAGTGTTTCATTAGGCTGATGGTAGGGGAAATAAAACTTACCTGGCTCATTGTAACAGGAGACCTTGATGTTGCCACGTCGTTGAAGCCGGTGTGGCTTGATTGAAGATATGATGTAAACGTCTTCACTTTTTTTCGTCACTTTGGCCACGCTAAACGTTACCTATTTGACCATCGTAAGTTCAACTTGTGAACTATATCCGTGGATAATGTACACAGTACGGAGTATTACTGGTGTCAACAGAGATAACTATTGGTTAACACTTCAACTCTGTATCTTTGCTACAGAGATAACTATTGGTTAACACTTCAACTCTGTATCTTTGCTACAGAGATAACTATTGGTTAACACTTCAACTCTGTATCTTTGCTACAGAGATAACTATTGGTTAACACTTCAACTCTGTATCTTTGCTACAGAGATAACTATTGGTTAACACTTCAACTCTGTATCTTTGCTACAGAGATAACTATTGGTTAAACTTCAACTCTGTATCTTTGCTACAGAGATAACTATTGGTTAACACTTCAACTCTGTATCTTTGCTACAGAGATAACTATTGGTTAACACTTCAACTCTGTATCTTTGCTACAGAGATAACTATTGGTTAACACTTCAACTCTGTATCTTTGCTACAGAGATAACTATTGGTTAACACTTCAACTCTGTATCTTTGCTACAGAGATAACTATTGGTTAACACTTCAACTCTGTATCTTTGCTACAGAGATAACTATTGGTTAGCACTTCAACTCTGTATCTTTGCTTTAGTTCTCCTTAATATTCGTTCAAGCACGAATAAGCAACACGGAGAATACACAGTTTGACCACGAATTTATGCTTTAATGTTGTGTGATCATCGGTAAAATTCTGCCACAGTTTACTCATTCACTCGCTGATATGTCCGTGTTTATTCACATTAGAGAGAGTTTCTGGTGCTTGTGCACACAAGTTACGTATTTGTGGTATCTCTTCCACTGTTCTTCCTGGAGATTGTCAATTCACGACTTGACTTTCATGAAGTACACACGGATATGGCCACAAATATTTCTGTTTCAATGCGGTGTGGCCTCGCTGGTGACACTCGGTTACTCGCTGCATCATCACTGGTCGAATATGTCACAGTCGCAGTCTGGCTCTGTGAGCTTCAGCGCCTCTATATTTCTGTATAGTAGTATGTTATTGATGTCAGCTAGGCCTGTATACCTTGTACATGTACTTGTAGAAATAAAGGTATTGTTATTGTTATATATACTCGATTGTCTGCTGACAAAAAGTCTACGGACGTAGGTGCCAGCTCTAACGACTTAGCTGGATCAAAGAATGCAGATTTCTTGACTCCAAGGTGCTGGTTGTTGAGTATAATGCCACTAGCTTTGTTATCAGGCTAGAAGCATATTACTACATATTTTTCACTGAAATTATGTATAGAAGCTTCCTCAGACAAACACATGAATATATTATACTGCAGTTTCTCTAGCAGGAGCAGAGACTCAGCTGTACCTAATTTTGATCTAGATCCAGTTTAGTTACAATCTAAATCTGCATGGTAAGGAACACATGGTAAGATATGTGTATGTTCTGGTATAGTTTAATGAAGCTTGGATGCATGATATTTGAAATCCCTTCATCTCTGCAAATGGAAAGGAGGGGTCGTGACCCCCTTAGTCTACACCTGCACTGCCAGTGTGGGAATGTAGAGAGAGGGTTTTTTTCCCTTTGTTGCCCCTTGATGAAGATCAATTTCTCCATAATCAGTGTAACATCGCATATCCCTGAGGCTCTACCCTAACCAAGCCTCGCTCTTTATATTACTTATTTACACCTTTCAGTAACTGACTACTTATTCTATACAGTTTTGATACTGCCCATAAACATCATTCATTCATTCTATTATACGAGTTTTCCCAAACTATAAGTGAAACAAATGTTTAGTTTTCCTTGTCTAAGCACTGATCATTAATGTACTAGAGCACAAACACTGTATTCACGCATTACCTTTCTTATCTAATTGTACAATGCTCTTCCTCATCAGAGTACAGCAGTTGTGCCATACATCAAAATTATTTCCCTACAATTCTTAGTCATGTTCCCGTTTATACATAAAGTGAATAAATGAATCAACAGTTTCTACACTATTCTCATCTGCTTTCAATATTTTAGTCTTAATCTTACTCATTCCTGATGGTTTTCTATCGTTCACCCTGTTTAATGACTCCATTTACTTCTCCATAATCACCTCTGATTACTGCCTCCCGACAGATCAACTTCAGCCCTGCCTCATGCATGCTTGAGGAAAATTCGTAAGGAAGATGTGTAGAATGAAAGAAAGAAGAGATGGAAAGCAAGGGATAATGAGGCTTAGTGGTAGGTTGGGCATGAACTTTGTGGTAATGAACTAAGTTATCACAGGATAGCCATTTATAAGGTTAGATGGAGGTACAGTGCTATCTTAAGCCTTTTTTCATAGTCAGGGGAAAGAGACTATGACTGATCTGTTTCCTCTTCTTTAACTGTGCTGAGAGCCTTCAGTTTGATTTGCCTATGAACAATTAGAGAATAACTTGTGGATTCAAGTCTGACTTGTGTATATTGAGGCATCACTTGTGGCACACCTGACGACAGGACGAAAATTTCTCAGCCGATAAGCTTGTGTGAGAACAAAAGGGGTAAAATTTACTCGCTCTCTTGTTTCTATAACATCTTGCACAAGGGTGAACTCACTCAAGCTTTTTGGTTTGAGAATAGAGAATACATCCGTTTGAAGTATTTGGACGCTGGGTACAGATCAACACTGAAAGAAGAGATGGAAAGTGACAGAGTTGCGTGTTGGACTACCGATTAGTAGGGATTTCACCCGAGAAGGGTACGTAAGAATGAGAAACTTGTAAAATGTGAGTCTAAAGTAGATGAATGGTGAAGACACAACAAACCCACAGGATAGAGCTCCCATTTATTTAGCACAGCGGCCACAACTCCTGATGGTCACCAAATTTTAGCCCACTAAAACTTTGTTAGAAGTAGGCATGGTAGGTTATCCTATTCTACATTCATCTCCCCACGTGTATTATTAGTTCTCTCTCTCACTCATATATATATATATATATATATATATATATATATATATATATATATATATATATATATATATATATATATATATTTTTATTATCACACCAGCCGATTCCCACCAAGGCAGGGTGGCCCGAAAAAGAAAAACTTTCACCATCATTCACTCCATCACTGTCTTGCCAGAAGGGTGCTTTACACTACAGTTTTTAAACTGCAACATTAACACCCCTCCTTCAGAGTGCAGGCACTGTACTTCCCATCTCCAGGACTCAAGTCCGGCCTGCCGGTTTCCCTGAATCCCTTCATAAATGTTACTTTGCTCACACTCCAACAGCACGTCAAGTATTAAAAACCATTTGTCTCCATTCACTCCTATCAAACACGCTCACGCATGCCTGCTGGAAGTCCAAGCCCCTCGCACACAAAACCTCCTTTACCCCCTCCCTCCAACCCTTCCTAGGCCGACCCCTACCCCGCCTTCCTTCCACTACAGACTGATACACTCTTGAAGTCATTCTGTTTCGCTCCATTCTCTCTACATGTCCGAACCACCTCAACAACCCTTCCTCAGCCTCTGGACAACAGTTTTGGTAATCCCGCACCTCCTCCTAACTTCCAAACTACGAATTCTCTGCATTATATTCACACCACACATTGCCCTCAGACATGACATCTCCACTGCCTCCAGCCTTCTCCTCGCTGCAACATTCATCACCCACGCTTCACACCCATATAACAGCGTTGGTAAAACTATACTCTCATACATTCCCCTCTTTGCCTCCAAGGACAAAGTTCTTTGTCTCCACAGACTCCTAAGTGCACCACTCACTCTTTTTCCCTCATCAATTCTATGATTCACCTCATCTTTCATAGACCCATCCGCTGACACGTCCACTCCCAAATATCTGAATACGTTCACCTCCTCCATACTCTCTCCCTCCAATCTGATATTCAATCTTTCATCACCTAATCTTTTTGTTATCCTCATAACCTTACTCTTTCCTGTATTCACCTTTAATTTTCTTCTTTTGCACACCCTACCAAATTCATCCACCAATCTCTGCAACTTCTCTTCAGAATCTCCCAAGAGCACAGTGTCATCAGCAAAGAGCAGCTGTGACAACTCCCACTTTGTGTGTGATTCTTTATCTTTTAACTCCACGCCTCTTGCCAAGACCCTCGCATTTACTTCTCTTACAACCCCATCTATAAATATATTAAACAACCACGGTGACATCACACATCCTTGTCTAAGGCCTACTTTTACTGGGAAAAAATTTCCCTCTTTCCTACATACTCTAACTTGAGCCTCACTATCCTCGTAAAAACTCTTCACTGCTTTCAGTAACCTACCTCCTACACCATACACTTGCAACATCTGCCACATTGCCCCCCTATCCACCCTGTCATACGCCTTTTCCAAATCCATAAATGCCACAAAGACCTCTTTAGCCTTATCTAAATACTGTTCACTTATATGTTTCACTGTAAACACCTGGTCCACACACCCCTACCTTTCCTAAAGCCTCCTTGTTCATCTGCTATCCTATCCTCCGTCTTACTCTTAATTTTTTCAATTATAACTCTACCATACACTTTACCAGGTACACTCAACAGACTTATCCCCCTATAATTTTTGCACTCTCTTTTATCCCCTTTGCCTTTATACAAAGGAACTATGCATGCTCTCTGCCAATCCCTAGGTACCTTACCCTCTTCCATACATTTATTAAATAATTGCACCAACCACTCCAAAACTATATCCCCACCTGCTTTTAACATTTCTATCTTTATCCCATCAATCCCGGCTGCCTTACCCCCTTTCATTTTACCTACTGCCTCACGAACTTCCCCCACACTCACAACTGGCTCTTCCTCACTCCTACAAGATGTTATTCCTCCTTGCCCTATACACGAAATCACAGCTTCCCTATCTTCATCAACATTTAACAATTCCTCAAAATATTCCTTCCATCTTCCCAATACCTCTAACTCTCCATTTAATAACTCTCCTCTCCTATTTTTAACTGACAAATCCATTTGTTCTCTAGGCTTTCTTAACTTGTTAATCTCACTCCAAAACTTTTTCTTATTTTCAACAAAATTTGTTGATAACATCTCACCCACTCTCTCATTTGCTCTCTTTTTACATTGCTTCACCACTCTCTTAACTTCTCTCTTTTTCTCCATATACTCTTCCCTCCTTGCATCACTTCTACTTTGTAAAAACTTCTCATATGCTAACTTTTTCTCCCTTACTACTCTCTTTACATCATCATTCCACCAATCGCTCCTCTTCCCTCCTGCACCCACTTTCCTGTAACCACAAACTTCTGCTGAACACTCTAACACTACATTTTTAAACCTACCCCATACCTCTTCGACCCCATTGCCTATGCTCTCATTAGCCCATCTATCCTCCAATAGCTGTTTATATCTTACCCTAACTGCCTCCTCTTTTAGTTTATAAACCTTCACCTCTCTCTTCCCTGATGCTTCTATTCTCCTTGTATCCCATCTACCTTTTACTCTCAGTGTAGCTACAACTAGAAAGTGATCTGATATATCTGTGGCCCCTCTATAAACATGTACATCCTGAAGTCTACTCAACAGTCTTTTATCTACCAATACATAATCCAACAAACTACTGTCATTTCGCCCTACATCATATCGTGTATACTTATTTATCCTCTTTTTCTTAAAATATGTATTACCTATAACTAAACCCCTTTCTATACAAAGTTCAATCAAAGGGCTCCCATTATCATTTACACCTGGCACCCCAAACTTACCTACCACACCCTCTCTAAAAGTTTCTCCTACTTTAGCATTCAAGTCCCCTACCACAATTACTCTCTCACTTGGTTCAAAGGCTCCTATACATTCACTTAACATCTCCCAAAATCTCTCTCTCTCCTCTGCATTCCTCTCTTCTCCAGATGCATACACGCTTATTATGACCCACTTCTCGCATCCAACCTTTACTTTAATCCACATAATTCTTGAATTTACACATTCATATTCTCTTTTCTCCTTCCATAACTGATCATTTAACATTACTGCTACCCCTTCCTTTGCTCTAACTCTCTCAGATACTCCAGATTTAATCCCATTTATTTCCCCCCACTGAAACTCTCCTACCCCCTTCAGCTTTGTTTCGCTTAGGGCCAGGACATCCAACTTCTTTTCATTCATAACATCAGCAATCATCTGTTTCTTGTCATCCGCACTACATCCACGCACATTTAAGCAACCCAGTTTTATAAAGTTTTTCTTCTTCTCTTTTTTAGTAATTGTATACAGGAAAAGGGGTTACTAGCCCATTGCTCCCGGCATTTTAGTCGCCTTATACGACTAAAATATATATATATATATATATATATATATATATATATATATATATATATATATATATATATAATATATATATATATATAATTATATATATATATATATATATATTATATATATATATATATATATATATATATATATATATATAAAGTACTTTGATTTCCATTTTAAAATGTGTAGTCTATCAGCAACGTCTTAAATACAATACAATAGCTTCACTCTTGATTATATAGTGCAACTATGTTACACTCCAGGTTTTCATCTCTAACGGAGTGATCTGTATATTAACATTCATGTTTCGTTACTACAAGAGGAAGTGTCTTAATGCCCGTGAAGGGCTCTTGATCCAGTGTGTTAAAGTTACCTGCTTCTTGCCTTGATAAAGCCTAACTATTTTACGGGGTTTAGCTCTTCCCCATATTTCGACAGGGATGCTTCTCGTCTTCGGAGTTACCATCCCAATCGAATCGAATCTAATCGAGGATGACGAGAGCTGTCGTAAGATGGGAAGGAAGAAGGATATGGAAGGATGGAAATAACTGGAAAAGGATGGGGAGGAGGGGAAGAGGAGGAATCAAGGCAAGTGGCCCAACCACTTTGGGACATGTGGTACAAAAGTACTGGAGACGTAGATAGAGAGGCTTGACTGATGTTATTGCTTGGCTCACTAGGAGAGGATGGCGAAGGCAGCGGTAGGAGCTGGGAGTGTCAGAAGGCAGCAAGCAGGATGAGGTGGTTATGGTCTTAAACCGTTTATCAGTGCGGTAAATTGTTTTCGAGAGAGTTGTATCACACTTATGGGAGAGCTGTAGTAGTATTCGTTGGTTTGGAGTTGGAGTATTTGGTTGTAGGTAGGGAATGGTCTTTCTTCGCTTTGGTACGATACAGTGTTGTCTTGGAGATGTTGGATGAGTTCTAGGCGAGTCATGCTTGCAGGGTACAGCCTCGTGGTGTAGAATATGAGTCCTTTGTGTTTAACCCATGGTGTTCCAGGTAATCGACGTGAGGTAAGTAGAGAAGGCGGTGATGGAGTAGAGGAAGGTGGTGTTGCTTCGTTTTCAACTTCAGTAGACGAATTAGAAGATGTTTCTGGTGGTAAGGCTTCTGATTGGTTGGATTCAGTGAGAGGTGGTGGCGGTGGAGGCTTCTCATTGGTCGTTGTTGGATTGACGTCACTAGTTGGTGGTGTTGATGGAACTTCTGCAGAAGAGTTGGCGATTAAGTTTTTGGTGAATTTGAGAATTTCTTCAGAAGGTGGAGATGCTGGAAATGTAAATGAAGGCATGTTATTTAATGCAAATAACTCGTTGATGGTAGAGTTAAATGATCCAGGTACAGCCATGTTTTGCATATGAGCGTATAGTAGACAGTAGTGAATCTTCGTTACGTCACATGTTGGAGGAGTGATGGTAGTGGTGGTGGTGGAGGCGGGCTGAGTAGATGATTGAAGTAATTTTGTAGTGTCTGCTTGTATTTTTGCAACTGCTGCATACGTTGGAGTGTTGCTAGTAGGTTTTTTCTTTGCTGCATCTTGTGTTTTCTTCATAATATCCTTTCTTGTAGGACATTTTGCTGCCAGTGTATGGTGATCATTACTCTTGCAGTTTAAGCACGCTGGTTGTGTTGGAGCAGCAGCGGTGCAGGAACTGAAGGCGTGTCCCTCACTACCACATATAGTGCAGAACTTCTTGTCTTTTACTGGACATGCTTTGGTGGTGTGATGGTATGAATAACAGTTCCAGCAATGTTGGATGTAGTGGTATCTCTCTGCTTCAATGTAGGTAGGGCTGATGTAGTAGTAGTAGACAGCAAGACCTTCGTTCAGTGCAGTGGCAGCCATGTTCACGTCGGTGAAGGTGACCTTGATCATGGACGTTGCATTTGGGATTTTTGTAATGCTGTCAACAGTAGCCCAAGTATTTTGCGTCTCGATGGATGACTTGAGTTCAGCAGGTGTTTGAGACGTCAGAATCTTGTCCAGTGTTTTTAGGAATACTGATTTCCTTCCCCTGAGGGCAGGAGATGACGTAACAGTAAACCCTTGAGTAGTAAGAGTAGTGATGGCTTCTGTAGTGAGTAGCTTCTCTGCTTCAGCATCATCGTGACACACAACAATGAATGCTTCTTTCAGTGACAATATGGTGTTGAATTTTACTTCCAGTGCTCCCTGAACAACAGTTGCAAGAGCAATCTTCGTTGAATCATCAACGGTACCATTTCTTGGTTTGATCTTTACACGATTTGCGTAGCTCATCGTGTAAGTCAAGGCGATGACAACGCTGGTAAAGGTTCCCCTCCCCAACGGGGATCGTAGGGAGACAGAGTAAGTAAGGACTTTTCAATTTGTCTTACCATCCCAGAAGTAGCGGACCAAGAACTGGATGCATTAGGGTACAGCCATAAACTCGTTTAATCGTATCACAAAGAGGCCGATAATCGTTCCTTTCATCTTTCCGCTTACATGCTGACTGATGTCAAACATATCCATATTGTGACACTGCATACAGTCTTATCTGACGCAAAGATCAGTGACAACTTCTCTGCTTCGATAACAACCTTTTGTGTGCAAACAGCCTTGGCTCAGTGACGAACAAAGTCTCCTACAATATGTGACGTTTTCGCCGTTGCGATACACAGATACACCGTGTAGAATGCTTCAAAATATGCACGTGACTGCCTAGATACTCGCTAGAGGAATCCAGTTGCAATAGCTTGCAACACTTGATCTCAAACATTTTTTTATTCTTCAAGTCAGTGTGCTCTTTTACGAGGGG
The DNA here is from genome assembly GCF_026875155.1 of Cherax quadricarinatus. Lineage (NCBI taxonomy): Eukaryota > Metazoa > Arthropoda > Malacostraca > Decapoda > Parastacidae > Cherax > Cherax quadricarinatus. The sequence goes on along the minus strand of NC_069431.1, from coordinate 13,587,984 downwards.
CGGCTAAGGTTGTATTGCCTCTACTGACAGGACTTAAACACATAAAACATCGCGAGTTTTCCAACTCCAGCAGAAGAATGCATTTTTGTTTTTTATTTAATAAAATTGGATATATAATCAGTATGCTGCTGCCATCTGTATGATAATTACATAGAACGATAGCTAGCTATTTTTTTCATATAATATTCCATCACACAATGGGTTTCATGCATAATGTTGAAATCTGGCAGCCAGCGCTGAAAGACTAAGTACTGTAGAATAAAGCTTATGAGCTCTGAATTATCGTGCCACACTTCGTCACCTCCCTTCAACAAGGCCATGCAAATTTGTAAGAAAAGATCATAATTAAAGCTGATAGACACACAAATGCATTACAGCGTAGTCAGGTTATTTAGCTTTATAAGCTGTCTTCGAATGGGCGGATAAATAAATACCAACTTAATATAGTAGTTTTCAGTGTTATAGCTTAGTCTCTGGCCTAGTGTTTCCGTATCACAATTACATATTAAAAATTCACCTCGTGGTATATCCGAAGACATGTCAAACGCACGTAAAGATAATTGATATTTTTTTAATCATAAGAAAAGCAAATAAAATTTTCAGAGCCTAAGAATAGTCGAAGTACCGATGATTATATCCCAAGGAGCATTTTGGTACACTAACGACGTAGGAGGTTGAAGGCTTACGACTGTATTTACAGACTTGTGATAGACGTCTCTTTTAACCTTTATACGAACTCCACTAATATATATTATTATATATATATATATATATATATATATAATTTATATATAATTATAAAATATATATATATATAATATATATATATATATATATATATATATATATATATATATATATATATATATATATATATATATAATGTATATATGTCACGCCGAATAGGCAGAACTTGCGATCTTGGCTTAAATAGCAACGTTCATCTTGCCATATAAGACAAGAGAAAATTTGTGTATGCAATAATTTCGCCAAAATCATTCTGAACCTAACGAAAAAAAAATATTTAACTGTGTTTGTTTAGTATTAAATTATTGTAAACAGATCTAAAATATATTTAGTTGGGTTAGGCTAAAATAAATTGTTCTTGTTATAATAAGGTTAGGTAAGTTTTCTAAGATTCTTTTGGAGCAAAATTAAAAATTTTTACATTAGCATTAATGAAAAAAATATATTTTTAAACGTACAAGAGAAAATTTTAGAAAGGACTTAATTTTAAATGAGTTCTTGCTAATTGACCAGTTTTACATATTCGGCACGACATATATATATATATATATATATATATATATATATATATATATATATATATTATATATAATATATATATATATATATATATATATATATATATAAGCTCTGGGGAAGCTATGAAGAGCTTTCAGTGTAATGGATATGCAAAAGAAGCTCTCAAGGAGTTAAGAGAGTGAGCGTCAATCACTGAACACTCCAGGTGTAAGCTTCACCTTCACCCGCCCTAGCTTTATATTCTGAATAGCTGTGTATTTGTTTTGCTTTCGTTTTTGCGACGCCTATCCTGCAGAAGACATCACAGTCTGCCTGTAGATGGTAGCACAAAACTCCTGGTGTGTGCAGAAGTCTCCACGAGCCTACTGCAGACGTCTTCTCAACCCTCCTGAGAATATCTTCTTGAACCCTCCTGCAGGTACTTGGAGATCTCTTCTACATATGGTATTACAACCTTCCTACAGATAGCTTCAAGATAATCCTGAAGACAGTTTGGTTACCCCACACTGATAGCGTCACACTCCCTCTTCATCACCATTCCCAGGATGAAAATCAGACCTACAGGAGGAATTTCTGCCCTCCATCGTAGTGATACTAGGTAGATGATGTTTGAAGGATTGGTGATTTAGTGGGTAGAACGTCGTGAGTTTTGACTTGCTTCCCAGGAAGCGGGCTAAAACAACACGGTTTCGATTCCCAGCTAGACGCAGTTTGTTATTGCTAAAATACCACTTATTTTAGGCAACATTAATATGTAGACTGCTTGTGAAGGCTGGTATATCATAAGTGGCTTACCACAGCCACATATGTCCTCGCATCATGAAACATGCTTAGTGAAACTAGGTACATGATGCTTGTAGGATCATGTACCGTGAGTAGTCACGAAAGCGCTTGGAATTTCACTATTCTTTCACAGTGGTTGTTTTGCATATATATTATATATGTCGTGCCGAATAGGCAGAACTTGCGATCTTGGCTTAAATAGCAACGTTCATCTTGCCATATAGGACAAGTGAAAATTTGTGTATGCAATAATTTCGCCAAAATCATTCTGAACCTAACGAAAAAAATATATTTCACTGTGTTTGTTTAGTATTAAATTATTGTAAACAAATCTAAACTATATTTAGTTGGGTTAGGCTAAAATAAATTGCGCTTATTAAAATAAGGTTAGGTAAGTTTTCTAAGTTCCTTTTGGTGCAAAATTATAAATTTTTATATCAACATTAATGAAAAAAAATATATCTTTAAACGCATAAGAGAAAATTTTAGAAAGAACTTAATTTTAAATGAGTTCTTGCTAATTGACCAGTTTTACATATTCGGCACGACATATATATATATATATATATATATATATATATATATATATATATATATATATATATATATATATATATATATAACACATAGGCCGTTTCCCACCAAGGCAAGGTGCCCCAAAAAAGAAAAACTTTTATCATCATTCGCCCCATCACTGTCTTGCCAGAGGCATGCCAACACTCCAGTTTATAAAACTGCAGCATTAACAGTTCAGGCACTGTACTTCCCATCTCCAGGACTCAAGTCCGGCCTGCCGTTGTCTCTGAGTCCCTTCATAACTGTTACCTTGCTCACACTTCACCAGCACGTCGAGTCCTGAAAACCATTTGTCTTCATTTGCTCCTATCTAACACGCTCACTCATGCTTGCTGGAAATCCAATCCCCTCGCACACAAAACCTCATTTACTCCCTCCTCCAACCTTTCCTAGGCGGAACCCCAACCCCGCCTTCCCTCTACTACAGATTTATACACTCCCGAAGTCATTCTGTTTCGTTTCATCCTCTCTACATGTCCGAACCACCTCAGTAACCCCTCCTCAGCCCTCTGGATAATAGTTTTGGTAATCCCACACCTCCTCCTAATCTCCAAACTACGGATTCTCTACATTATATTCACACCACGCATTGCCCTCAGACATGAAATCTCCATTGCCTCCAGCTTACCCCTTGTTGCGACATACACCACCCATGCCTCACACCCATATAAGAGTGTTTGTATAACTATACTCTCATACATTCCCCTCTTTGCTTCCTTGGATAAAGTTCTTTGTCTCCACAGACTCCTCAGTGCACCACTCACCTTTTTTCCCTTGTCAGTTCTATGATTCACCTCATCATTCATAGACCCATCTGCTGACACGTCCACTCTGAATACATTCACCTCCTCCATACTGTCTCCCTCCAATTTGATTATCCAATTTTTCGCTACCTAATTTTTTTTGTTTTGCTCATCACCTTACTCTTTCCTATTTTCACTTTTAATTTAGTTCTTTTACACACCCTACCAAACTCATCCACGAACCTCTGCAATTTCTCTTCAGAATCACCCAGAAACAGTGTCATCAGCAAAGAGCAACTGTGACAACTCCCACTTTGTGTTAGATTCTTTATCTTTTGACCCCACACCTCTTGCCAACACCCGAGCATTCACTTCTCTTACAACCCCATCTATAAATATATTGAGCAACCATGGTGACTTCACACATCCTTGTTTAAGGCCTACTTTTATTGGGAAATAATCTCCCTCCTACATACTCTAACCTGAGCTTCACTATCCTCGTAAAAACTTTCCACTGCTTTCAGTAACCTACTTCCTACACCATACACCTGCAACATCTGCTACATTGCCCCCCTATCCACCCTGTCATACGCCTTTTCGAAATCCAAAAATGCCACAAAAACCTCTTTACCCTTATCTAAATACTGTTCACCTGTATGTTTCACTGTAAACACTTGGTCTACACACCCCAACCCTTCCTGAAACCTTGTTCATATGCTATCCTGCTCTCCGTCTTACTTTTAATTCTTTCAGTAATAACTCGACCATACACTTTACGAGGTATACTCAACAGACTTATTCTCCTATCATTTTTACACTCTCTTTTGTCCCCTTTGCCTTTATACAAAGAAACTATGCAAGCTCTCTCCCAATCCCTTGGTACCTTACCCTCCAAAATTACATCCCCGCTTGATTTTAAAATTTCTATCTTTATCTCATCAATCCCAGCTGCTTTACCCCCTTTCATTATGCCCACTGCCTCATGCACTTCCACCACACTCACAACTGGTTCTTCCTCACTCCTACAAGATGTTATTCCTCCTTGCCCTATACACGAAATCACAGCTTCCCTATCTTCATCAACATTTAACAGTTCCTCAAAATATTCCCTCCATCTTCCCGATACCCCCAACTCTTCATTTAATAACTCTTCTTTCCTATATTTAACTATAAAATGCATTCGTTCCCTACGCTTTCTCAACTTTTTAATCTCGCTCCAAAACTTTTTCTTATTTTCAACAAAATTTGTTGATAACATCTCACCCACTCTTTCATTTGCTCTCATTTTACATTGCTTCACCACTCTCTTAAACTCTCTTTTTCTCTCCGTATACTCCTCCCTGCCTCCTTGCATCACTTTTACTTTGTAAAAACCTCTCATATTCTAACTTTTTCTCTCTTACTACGCTCTATAAATCATTATTCCACCAGTCGCTCTTCCCTCCCGCACCCACTTTCCTGTAACCACAAGCCTCTGCTGAACACTCCAACACTACATTCTTAAATTTACCCTATACGTCTTCTACCCCATTGCCTATACTCTCACTAGCCCATCTGTCCTTCAATAGTTGTTTATATCTTACCCTAACTGCCTCCTCCTTTAGTTTATAAACCTTCACCTCGCTCTTGCTTCCTGCTTCCATCTACTTTTTACTCTTACTGTAGCTATAACTAAAAAGTGATTGAAATATCTGTGGCCCCTCTATCAACATGTACATCCTGAAGTCTACCCAACAGTCTTTTATCTACCAATACGTAGTCCAAAAACCTACTGTCATTACGCCCTATATAATATCGTGTATACTTATTTATCCTCATATATGTCTTGCCGAATAGGTGAAACTGGTCAGTTAGCAAGAACTCATTTAAAATTAAATCCTTTCTAAAAATTTTCTCTTATACATTTAAAGATATATTTTTCATTTACGTTATGATAAAAAATAATTATTTTCCACCAAAAGAGCAGCGCTGTATAGCCCTTGTGGCTTAGCACTTCTTTTTGATTATAATAATAATCCACCAAAAGAACCTTAGGAAACTAACATAACCTTATTATAACAAGCGCAATTTAATTTAGCCTAATCCAACAAAATATATTTTATTTAAGTTTATAATAAATTAATAATAATCAAACACAATGAAATATTTTTTTCTTCGTTAGGTTCAGAATGATTTTTGCGAATTTGTTGCATACACAAATTTTCGCTTGCCCTATTCGGCATGAAATGCGTTGCTATTTAAACCAAAACCGCAAGTTTTACGTATTTGGCCCGACATTTATATATATATATATATATATATATATATATATATATATATATATATATATATATATATATATATATATATGTATATATATATATATATATATATATATATATATATATATTATATATATATATATATATATATATATATATATATATATATATATATATATATATGCATGTATATATGAAAAAAGTGTGTGAAAGCACATATACACATGTTTTATCCATAAAAGGAGAGAAACAAACCATAAAACAAGCAAAAACACACACACACCAACACACATACACATGATCTTCAAACCACTTTTTTGTAACTTTAATTACGGACTTTTGAGATTGACGACGCTACGAGAAATTCGCTTACGCTGAGTGCACGGTCTAGAGTTATCTTTATCTTGATCTGGGTTCTAAGCAGGACCGCTTTTTGCTACTCTAAGCATTAAGTAGGATTCGGGAGAGTTCGTCTTGATGAGAAAGGTGTCGAGAGTAATGCTGGAACTGGTAATATCTCCTGCATGAGCAGGAAGAGGTTGAAAACTTTGAGATATTAGTGAGATATTTTCTAGATGAAGACTTGGGCTGCCTCGTCGAAATCAATGAAGAAATTTGCTTAATCCATTGGATGGGAAGTGAAATGAGGCTAAAATGTGGTTCACTGGTATTTATGTATGCTTTAGCGCTATATTAAAAAGCAAGCGCAACGATGGACGGGATTGTAAAAGAAGGGATGAGTGGAGGTGCGGGTTAGTGATGGTGTAAAGTGAACATCATAGTTGATAAAAATTGGTTAGTTTCTGTTAAAAGCAAAAGTTGTAGATGGAGTCTGGGTTAGTGGTGGAATTATCGGGAGGGCAGTTAAGATTTAGTCTAAGCGTCATGACACTGAAGATGACAGTAGTGAATTTTACCTGTTCTTTGAGAGAGCTAGCAGTATATTAATGCGTATATGTCTTCGAGGACTGTGGTGTACCACAGTCCTCGCAGAGAGGCACCGTGTATAGCTCTGGTTGGAAATCTTTGTTGAGGAAACGTTTCGCCAGCCAGTAGCTTCTTCAGTCCAGTACAGAGAAGAACGGAGAAAAATGAGGAGTGAGGTAATCAGTCCCTCAGCCTGGATGGCGAAACCTTTCGTCAATAAAGATTTCTATAGCCTTTCATCTCTCCCTCCTATTCCTCAACTATCCTCATTTTCCCATCACCCCTTCTTACCTGTTAGTTGTTCTAATTTGAGTTCTCTCTCCACCTGATATCTACGTGTGAGTCGTATATTTCTGATTCCTGCTCGTGCGAACGTAGTTTCCCCACACCAGAGAGCGATGGGAAGGAAATAATCAGGAACCTAATTGAGGGTTGATGGAAAGCAGTTTATCTTCTAATTCTGATCAGTGCTATTGCCAGTGGTTTCGAAGGGCCTTTCCCGTTGGCAGATCGTAAATAGCGGACCGAACGCACGAATTTTTGTGTACTTTGCACTGAACGACCGTGTTTCTAGAGATCCAGGAAAAAAATTCTTTTGTGCTTACTAGAAGTGAGACAGCCAGTGTTATATACGAAGTTCGATGGGATGTAGGGAATCATATTTCTAGATTGCTTTCAATGTATACTGGGAGTTTGCAACAGTAAAGAATGAGGAAGCGGGCATGGCTACACTGCATATGATAACAGCAAGCAGCACAAACATTTCTGCTGAGAAAATGCTGGCTGACTCTAATAAATGTCCTTGGATAACTATCAGGAAAACCAACCTCGTACCTGGCTCATCTGAGGATTTGGAACCGTCGGTGAATACTTCCGTTGCGTGAGAACGTTGTTAAAAGTTTTTCAGGGAGAACGAGCGCAGGTTCAAAACGAACACATTGGTCTTCAGGCAAGGAAAAAGGGAGGAGCAAACATGAATAGTTGAAACTTCCCAATGAAATGGGTAGGGAGCATTATAAGGGGTGAACGTACAAACGGAAGGGGGAGCAAATTAATGGACATGCCAGGGTTCCAACGCGGAGATTTAAAGTTCCGTAATAAATGGGCTTGCTGATTAAATAAATCAATCTTACTAACGTCTTGGATTAGTCTGTACGTATGAGGGGTCGTGAAGGTCGTGGAAGCGAACAGTATACTGAAGGCAGTAGGTATCGCGTCGATCCTGAAAAGAAGGGATATTTGCTTATGGACACAGGCTCTCGACTGGAGGAAGCTTGGATGGCTCTCATACAGAAACTTAATCCTTGATGAGGAATGACACAGAGTTTTTTGCGAGTAACCGGGAAACTTTGGAATACACTTAGTCCCAGTAATCTAACATGCACAGAAGGGTTTTCCTGTCAACTCCTAAGTAAAAAGAGTTAAGCCGTTTAATGCGGGTGGCTTTTTAGGGAGAAATATACAGGACTGTCATGAAATTCTCCAAACTGATGGCTAAGAAATTTAACCGTAGTATGTACTGGGATAGGGAAGCCATACAAATAAAATTTTCTGTGGAATGACAAGGCGCTTCGTGAAAACTGTCGAGTTTATTTTAGTAACAGAAAATTTTAAACAGTGTGAGGTGGTCAGATGGCAGCGCTGAACAGCGCGTCTGTGGAAAGTGGTCCTAATGAGACTGTCTATGCTACACAAAATTTTATATATATATATATATATATATATATATATATATATATATATATATATATATATATATATATATATATATATATATATATATTAATAAATGTCGTGCCGAATAGGCAGAACTTGCGATCTTGGCTTAAATAGCAACGCTCATCTTGCCATATAGGACAAGTGAAAATTTGTGTATGCAATAATTTCGCCAAAATCATTCTGAACTTAACGAAAAAAATATATTTCACTGTGTTTGTTTAGTATTAAATTATTGTAAACAAATCTAAAATGTATTTAGTTGGGTTAGGCTAAAATAAATTGTTCTTGTTATAATAAGGTTAGGTAAGTTTTCTAAGATTCTTTTGGTGCAAAATTATAAATTTTTACATTAACATTAATGAAAAAATATATCTTTAAACGTATAAGAGAAATTTTCAGAAAGGACTTAATTTTAAATGAGTTCTTGCTAATTGACCAGTTTTACATATTCGGCACGACATATATAAATATATATGTAATGTGCGAGGGGCTTGGACTTCCAGCGGGCATGCGTGAGCGTGTTTTATAGGAGTGAATGGATACAAATGGTTTTTAATACTTGACGTGCTGTTGGAGTGTGAGCAAAGTAACATTTATGAAGGGATTCAGGGAAACCGGCAGGCCGGACTTGAGTCCTGGAGATGGGAAGTACAGTGCCTGCACTCTGAAGGAGGGGTGTTAATGTTGCAGTTTAAAAACTGTAGTGTAAAGCACCCTTCTGGCAAGACAGTGATGGAATGAATGATGGTGAAAGTTTTTCTTTTTCGGGCCACCCTGCCTTGGTGGGATATATATATATAAGATGGCCTTATACTCGTGGGAAGAGCTTATGTAAGTCAGTTACATAATATTTGGAAGAGGATAGAGCTAAGGAAGCAGTCTTGTGATGCATCTTCGACTTGCACAAAATCAGGCCACATGGTCCGAAGAGGTACTATAATGTTTTGTTTTGTTTTCTTTGCGTAGAGTCGTTAACGAGTGGAATGATTTAAAAGATGAAGCAACAAGTGTTGCAGTCTTTGGATATTTAAAAAAATGAACAAAATATTTAAAACAGGACGCTACGAGCATACCTCTGTTGCTGTAGCTATGGCTAGGTAATTCTCTCTCTCTCTCTCTCTCTCTCTCTCTCTCTCTCTCTCTCTCTCTCTCTCTCTCTCTCTCTCTCTCTCTCTCTCTCTTTCTCTCTCTCTCTCTCTCTCTCTCTCTCTCTCCTCCCTCTCTCTCTTTCTCACACACACACACACACACACACACACAGTTGATCATGTACTAACAATGTTGTGGTGTCCCACAGTGCTGCTGGAGGAGACCTTCAGACACTCCTGGACGAAGATATGGTACCATATGAACGTGATGTCATCAGCTTCACGCGACAGCTCCTTGAGGGACTCGTCTTTGTTCACGATCTTAACCTCGTGCACCTGGATATTAAGGTAAGGATAAAGGAAATTCAAATTTATTTGTAAGCTAAATTTTGTGAGTAATGAAATGATTACTTGGGCAGTGTCTGATAAATTAATGGCTTGTAAATGATGTAGTGTTCTGTTGTACGAGGTGGAAATAATAGCTGTGATAAATGGTTTATAAAAACCTACACTTTTGCAACATTTGGGAATCTTTACTGAGGAAACGTTTCACCAGCCAGTGACTTCTTCTGTCCAATGCAAAGAAGACGTTAGAAAAAGAGTGAGGATTTTGAGGTAGTCAGTCCCTTAGCCTAGAATCGATGTGTTCAGTCCATAAATCTTCACATCGATGCCAGGCTGAGGGACTGATTGCCTTAAACTCCTAATTTTTTTTCTACCATTCTAATTTGTATTGGACTGATGAGGCCACTATGTAGCGAAAAGATTCCACAGTAAAGGTTCTCAAATGTTGCACAAGTGTCTCATTCTTCGGAAATAATAGCAAACTACGTATCTTGCAATTATCCATGTTTATATTAATCACTTAGTTAGAAAACAATTTATATAATCCTTAAATCTGAATAAATCCGCCGACAACAGGAGGAAAAAAATACATGTTCTTCCAGATTAATTAAGTACACCTTCCATGATTTTATATTATATATTAAAAGTTGCCTGGGCAGCTGTCTGTGATCAAGGTAGCTTATAATGCCTGGCACACCTGATAATCAGAAACTAAATATATAAATTAAATATATACTGCTTAACACGACGGTCGGGCGAGCATACAAAATCCCAAAGTTTCACCCCCAGGTTGTTCCCATTTGTTGACCTTAGTTACTTATAAAGGACGACGCATAGCAACTCTACCAACCGGAAAAAAAAGTTGTGTTAGAATAATCGGTCAGAACAGTAGCCACATTCTTGCAGGAAATAATACTGGAGATTGTGGGACTTTTTATGGTATAGTCGTAAGGAGCATATAATTTTGGAAGCTAAACGTATTGTGAAAATAAAAAAAAAAAGAATAGCCATCACGATGTCTGGGAAAAGTTGATGGTTCATGGACACCGTTTTTGTGTCTTGAAGTTCTTCTAAGCCTCGGTCAGGTGACCAGAAGCTCCAGTAGCGGCTCAACACACGACTAAGACCCGTCTCAGGAAGCACTTGTCCTGTTTCCTGACGAATCTTATCTTTCTTTACCTAGCAAATATAGCATTTACAAAAATTTAAGCATTCGATTTCAAGTTTATGAACTTCATGAGTGCATAAAACATTCTGTAAAAAGGAACTCTTGAATATGTGTGAGAATCAGTATTAAAGCAATGAAAAAAAATATGGGAGTTTGTAAAATAGGAAATATCAGGAATCGGTAATTTGGAGGGAAAAAAATCTGACTAATAAAATGTGAAGGCATTTTTCAGTATGTTAAACAAATATGTTTATAGCGAATTTGTTTTGCAAGTTAAAACAGTTGGTCGAGGGAAAGTTCTAGTGGAAGACAGAGACGAACAGTGATAATTATGATAGCTAATATGACAATTTGCCATGATGACGGTACAAAAATTATATAATATAAAACATTAACAATAGTAAGAGTATTTCCAGTTAGAACGACAGTAACATTAATGAGAACAAGAGTGACAAGGCGTCTTTTACTCTGCTGTTTAACTCTCAGGGCGAGAAGGAAGGAAACATAGCTTGGATCACAATATTTCTGATGATTTTATGCTGGTAATGTGCAAGAAATGATGCTAGAATCGTTATCTCATGACCTGGTTTTCTGCTCATGACTTAGTTGATCTACGTCAGTCCTCGGGAGTTTAGCATGGGAGTATAGTATATACAAACTTGTAAAGAGAATAAAGATAATGTTAATATTAAGAGATTTAGACAAATAAATCTATAGTAATTATGTAACGTCTGATTGTTATAATAATAATGAGGAAGCCCTGAAGCCCTAGGGATTATAGAGCGCCTGTAAAACATCGGATAAATATTAATATAGCTTGCAATATTTTTGCAATTTACGTTGCATAAAATTTCACAAATTTTCAAAGATTCTGTGCTTCACATAGAAACTTTCATCTGTTAACAGTTTATTTAATTTTTTACCGAATGATATTTGAAAGTCTCAAGTCTAGAATATAATATCATTTCTATGCATGTGAACACCAACATACCCTAAAGCTTCTAGCATCTCAACACTCATCAGTGTTAACTCTCTCAAGACATAATAAATATCAACCAGAATTTAATCACATTTCCAAAAAGAATCACTTTAGTATTCACTACTGTGTGTCTGGCCTGCTTCTCAGTCGCCAGGGAGTCATTCTTAAACCTTCTTTTTATTCGCCGTGCTCAGCGTATGTCACTGTTGAGGTGTTTATCCTCGTCACTCTCCTGTTCTAGAGGTCAGTAACAGACCTTCCCTTTGGAGTAATTAAGGTAGTGGGCAGGAAGAATGTTCTCAACTGACCCTCTTATTTCTGTTCATGATTTTCTAAAATGAAAAAGAAATATTACACGAATAAAAACTCAAGAAACCAGACAAAAATTAAAATAAATGTTCATGGAAAGTGAGTAGAGGTTTCTAAGATTTATTTGCCATTTTATATGTGCATGGTATAAAGAAAACGCCAGAATGTAAAACGTTAAATACCAGGAGTACTACCAGAGTGTAAAACGTTAAACATTAGGAGTACTACCAGAGTGTAAAACGTTAAACACCAGGAGTACTACCAGAGTGTAAAACGTTAAACACCAGGAGTACTACCAGAGTGTAAAACGTTAAACAGGCTTCTGTTTCACATTCGTGAGAGAGGATGGTAGCACCTTTCTGGAGAGTTGTATACCAATTACCACCTGCTCTGTGAATTAACACGGCATACACGGCACGTACCCCAGGTTGTGTGTCTCGTCGTTATAACCATTTTAAATTTAGGATGAACCTACAATCTCTCTTGAGCTTCTATTTGAGAGTGATGAGCTTATAGCCAGCCACTGAGATACATTGTCACAGACTTATGTGTGTCCCTCACACATTAAACCTTCCCTATATACTCAGAGGCATGTGCAAAATCGCCGACATACCTGCGTTTTGCCTTCCGCTGCGAAGTTGTCAAAAAGTTTAATGCTTGTCTGTACGGTAGCAGTATCTGCAGATGTCACAAAATTGGAACGGTGAGGTTAATGATGGTGGGGACCGCTACCTGGCCAACCCCACACAGGGATGGTCAGAAGTCATTATAGAGGAACCAAGAGAGGGAATATACACCTTGACAGACATTAATAGTTAAGAGGGAAGAGACAGGGAAAGCCTAGTCACTGCCCCATTCTCCCTCGAAGCCAAAATCACCAGTACCAACTTTCCCAGGAAGTGCCCACCTGTACTGCCAGATGCACATCACCAAGTTAGTTGGCAAAGCTTAGCAGAGCCGCCTATTTAGACAGACCACGGCTAGTAAGAGAAGAGAACAAACCTGCCGTCACTTCAAGTTGTACTTCCACCAGTTATCGGTCCATAAGACGACCCATAGAAAGTTTTCATCCTCGTCCCCCTTCAAGGGACGTGCGGTGATGCCTATGAGGGGCTCTAGATCCAGCGAAGTGGCTACGGTTTCTTTTTCCTCGGATAAAAGCTGCTATATAACCCTTATGGGGTTAATACTTCTCTCTGATATTTTTAATACACTGGCCGTCTCCCACAGAAGTAGGGTAACCCGAAATACAGCAAACACTTTCACCATTACTCGTTCAATCACTGTTTTGCCAGAAGATTGCTGACTCCGCAGTTGAGATGGTCCTCAGAACTGCAACATTTCCCAACCCTCCTTCAGAGGGACTCAGGTCCGGCTAACCCGTTTTTCCTGAGTCCCTTCTTAAATGTTACCTTGCTCACACTCCAACAGCACGTCAAGTTATAAAAACCACTTGTCTCCAATCCCATCTAAAGCGCTCACGTAATCCTCTTGTATGTCCCTGATAATGATAATATTTCCTCCCTCTCTGGTGTTGTGGTCAGCACCACCACTATAATGAAAGAGAGAGAGAGAGAGAGAGAGCGTGCTTGGCAAATTAAAATGACCCATTTTTTAATCCCACAGAAAAAAAAATCCGTATATAGAAAAAAATCCCTTTATTTAAGTCAAATCTAGGGAAGAACAGGGTTTCCGTGTTCTTAGGTACTGAAGCCTTTAAAACCTCACCGGTAATTGACACTGTTTGGGTGGCATGGGTCTCTAAGAGGCACGGGTCTCTAGAAAGCATGGGTCTCTAGGAGGCATGGGTCTCTAGGAAGCATGGGTCTCTAGGAGGCATGGGTCTCTAGGAGGCATGGGTCGTATTGAGATTTCAGTATCTCACTCATTTTTTTGTTGCCATCTGTGTAAGTTGCATCTTGTCTGAACAGGGGCCCTATACTAGATGTGGTTTTTGGCATATGAAAAGAAATATTTCGAATTTCTTTCAATTTCACTAATCGCTTTTAGCTCCTCTTGTCTTTCCTGGATCCTGTATGAGTTCTTTAACTTAAGCTCATTATTTTCCACTTCCCTGGTTAGTGCTTCCTTCCGTGTTTCAGGTAATCTAGCATTCTTGAGGAGCTCAGTGATTCTTCGCCATCTCCTGTAGAGGGAGTGTCTTTCTCTCCAGTTTACTTTTTCTCTACTTTTTTCTTAGGGGAATATGCCTTGAACATATTTCAGCTGGTTAGGGTCCATATTATTTAAGATATCTTCCCAACATGTTTCATTTAAGACATGGTTCACCTGATCCCAGTTAATGTTCTTGCTGTTGAAATTGTACTTCGTGAAGACGCCTTCACAGCTACTTGCATTTTGCTGGTCAGGACGCCTGTGCATGCAAGTCTGGACTTCGATTAGATTGTGATTAGAATTAATTGTTTTTGATATTGTTATGGTTCTTACCAGGTCCTCATTATTTGTGAAAATAATTTCAAGTATGTTCTCCAGTCTTGTTGGCTCAACTATCTGCTGGCTTAAGGTGTATTTACTGCAGAAATTCAGCACCTCATGTGTGTGTAACTTTTCGTCTGAGCTGCCTCCAGGGATTATTTCTGCTACAACATTATTTGCTACATTCTTCCATTTTGTATGTCTTAGATTGAAATCACCAACCAGCAAAATGTTTGTGGATGGGTTTTCCAGACAGTAGTCAATTTTCAATAGCTGTTCCTTGAACTATTGGAAAGATGCATCTGGTGGCTGATATACAAGCACAATGACTAAATTTTGGTTCTCGATCTTTATTGATTGAACTTCAACTACATCATATGTGGTGTTCAGCATCTCTGTGCAAATGAGCGACTCCCCCTTGATGCCTGTTCTTTCTGTCGCATCTGAAAATGTTGTACCCAGTTATCGATATTTCATTGTCAAAGTAATCTTTTGCGTGGGTCTCTGTGAAGGCTGCAAACATTGCATATGACTCCCCTAGGAGTCCAGTGATGAAAGGTATTTTGTTGTTGGTGGAAGGCTTAAGGCCCTGTATATTAGCAAATATAAATGAGGTTGTTGGGGGGAATTTTGTTGTTGGCAGTAGTTGTGAGTCTGGAGGGGCCACTGGCTGTGCCTCCAGTCCAACAAAGCTCCAAAGTAGTGAACTATTTTGGTTATTTCTCTCCATTTTCTTTCTTCGTTTCCTACCACTAAAAAATCACTTAGAGTGGAATTATCGTAACTCTTGTAACTATTTGTTTTACGGGGTATGTATCTTTTGGTCCCTTTTAAGTGGTATGCGTGGCAATTGGTGTTTAAACAGTATTTTTTTTTTTTTGGAGGACTGAAGAGTGGCACATTTCAGGGTGTAAGAATTTGCTAGAGGTAGAAGGACACACTCCTTTAGACAGGAGGTCGTGGCATTTTTGGGGGGATGCTCAGAGTTGCATCTCCCATTTGTTTTCCCGATATTCGAATCCTTACAGATGCCCCAGGCATAGAATTTACACCATTTTGCTTTTGGTTGGATACAGTTCGTGGTGGATGTATTCCTAATTTGTGCAGATTCTAGGGGCATGGGTCTCTGGGAGGCATGGGTTTCTGGGAGGCATGGGTCTCTGGGAGGCATGGGTCTCTGGAATGCATGGTGTTCTGGGAAGCATAGGTCTTTAGGAGGCATGGGTCTCTAGGAGGCATGGGTCTCTAGGAGGCATGGGTCTCTGGGATTCATGGGGCTCTAGAAGGCATGGGTCTTTGTAGTAGGCATGGGGTTCTGGGAAGCATGAGTCTGTGATTATGTTCAAGTCAGTGCTGTGTCTAAATGAGCATCATATAAGAGAATACTGAGTATGATTATGGAACTGTCAAATAAGCGCTTAAAATACATATCAGAAAAGAACCACAAATTAACTATATACGTACCTCTGTAATCTGTAAATACCTTTGTAACTTGTCATGATTGTGACCAGACCTACCTGGAGTTCATTACCTTTGTAAATTGTGAGTTCATTACCTTTGTAAATTGTGAGTTCATTACCTCTGTAACTTGCTCAGTTATCAAAACTTTGGAGTCCAGTCCCTGGACCAATTATGTACCTCTGTAATCTTTTGACTACCGCCCACAGGATGGGTATGGGGTGCATAATAAACATATTAAACTAACTAACTCATAAATCCTGGAATTGAGTCCAAACTTGGCATCAACTAAAAAAATGAAAGGTATATGAACACAATGTTATCTGTAAAGCTCTTGGAACAACAGGCGACCTCGGTAATATTTCTATACGAGAGGGTTCATAAAATCATTCAATGATCTTCCATAAGACGACAGATTGAATGATTTTAATCCCCATTTGATTTTAAGCTGTGAAACAAGGCTAATATAAAAAATATATAAAATTATATACCGAATAGGATCTCGTAAATATCCACTGTGACTCCTGTAATGCCTTTCTGCCCTGTCGCTAGCAGGATAATCATGAGGTCCGCAATATACTTGTCATGAAAGCTTAAAAAATTATCACTGGAAGATGGCCTCGCAGGTTAGTGAGTTTCCCCGCAAAAAATGAGAAATTTCCGTTTTAACCCAGGAAAAAGCTCTCTCTAAACTCCACACAAGTCGCTCACCAAGTCCAGTGTCGAATGGTATTGCCGTGACAAACCATAAGACACCTGGTTAAGTTCATTGTGTTTTGTTGCGCCACGCTGCGCGACATAGGAGTTAATTAATCCTTCGACTCGCAGGGCAAGGAGTCTTCTGTGAGCAAACATAATAATGTGAGAAGTTCTGCAGCTTGCACCAGCATTATTTTGTGTCCTCTTGCAAGACCAACTCCACCAGAAGCAATATCATGTCCACTAAAAGTTACAACATGAATTAAATCTCTTGTAGAAGAATTATCAATTATGGTAATATGCATGTTCTTCGTTAAGAACTGACAGGTCACCGACGTCTAATTGTTCATTTAAAAGATGTTTATTGAAACCACTGCAAGACAACGCTCGTAATATACAGGGATACGTTTTCTTGTAGCTATTTTAATATTGGTTATCGAGACGCTGAGGTATGGATTTTATATCGTACTTCTAAGATGATAAAGTGCGTCTTTTGTACAAAATCGATCTTATATGGTACTTTGAATAATTATTCTTTATTATTATTATTATTATTATTGTCACAAAAATGTGCCAAACCCGGGTCATAAAACGCTGTAAGGCTGAGGGTAAGCTATCGGCCGACAAATAGAATTAGTGAGAGGAGTGAATTTTTGACCTAACAAGGAAAGTAAAGGTTGACGTAACAAGTCGGTTTCAGGAAATCACGATGTGTCTGCGATCAAGAAAGGGCTTCTGAAAGGAGACTAGGCAAAGTGCTGAAGAGACCGGAAATATATCCTACATGCTCTCTGATAAATGACACAAACAGTCAAAAGTTGTTTGACCTCCAACTAGTCCTGACACGTTACCTTACAAACGCTAGTCGCCTCTTCGTGTGATATCTATGTGTGAGTCTTGTGTAGCCAATCCTAAGTCGCCCAAGAGTCATTCTCAAACGTGAGAGTGATGGAAACAAGTTGACCATGAACTCAGCTGTATTTTGATCAATAACAGCCTGTTCTCAAGCTTTGTCCAGAGACGCTGCCGTCGATCCCGAATGAAAAAAGCAGATGTTTGCTAGACATAGGAGCTGAACTGCGGAATTTGCAGAGGAGAGTATGATTGTAGTTCTTTGCCTCAAACACCAGAATGACCAAGGACCTAGCAAAGACAATGTCTTTATGCTTGACGGAGAGGCGACAGCCAGCGTTGAATTCGAAGGATGAAGGAATGCAAGGAGCTTCGGCTCTCTAGCACCTGTAACGCACTTCAGGAATCAGAGAGCACCAAAAACGAAGTGTGAAGAGACGCAGTGTAGATGATACCTGCAAAAGGTACGTATAACTCTGCCCTGAAAACAGTCCGTGTATCACACGATCTGGAAAAAACTGCTAAGTATCCTTCACCATCGGAGGAGTTAGTTATCAGTATACTCATCAATTCCATGTGAGTGTATCGGAAAATGTTTAAGGAAGAAGCGCAAGACCATAGCGGACTTCTGAGACTTTGGAAAGGGCAGGAAGGAGAGACATTCTAAAATCATTGGCTCCTCCCAAGGTACGGAAATGAAACGAACAGATAGACGAAACAGATTGAGGGGAGCAACCCAAGTCTTCTTTCAGAGATTAAAAGGACGAAAAAAGAAAGACGACGATTAAAAATGGTCAGCTTGACTTACTTTATAGTCTTCATACAGGTTCTTGACTGGAGATGAACGAAATGCACCCATGAGACAGACGTTATCCTTGATGATTGATAGCATCAAACTTATAAAGAATAGCTGTTGAAGAAGATGAAAATACTGGATCCCCATAATAAAGTTTTGTTAGAATCAAGGCTGTATGAGCAGCAATTTGCCTCTCGGACCCCCTTCTCTAAGAAAAATGTGACAAAGTGTCGGTCGCGAAACCTCTCGTGCGCCCCGGCATTCTGGAGCAGAACACTATGAGATAGTTTAAAAATCAATAAATTTTGACGAGTTTCCGGACGAAATCAGCCAAAAATGGCTCTCTGTCTCGAAGGAACGGCGCCCCAAACTCACCGCGATGCACATCTCCGCCAGCGTCGCTGTGGCATGCCAAGACGGTCTCAAAGAGCAGGCGACGCGGACTTCCGTAGGGAGGATCATTACCGACCCAGAGCCAGCTGCCCTTGGACCTGTTTGGAAGAGCGGCCGCGCCGGAATTTCCTGGAAAGGACAGGAGCCAAGCCAAAGCAGCCGCCCTCGAACCGGTTTACAAGGCAATCTGGAAGAGAGGTCTCTCCGGAACGCCAGGGTGGGGAGGTGAGAGCACCTCGACGGCCAACAGCGTCCCAGTAATTCATTCTGCTAAGACACAGCTTTCAGGGCTTTCATATGTAATTTCCATAACATCCTGCAATGAAAGTGGAGGTCAAGAAATTTAACAGTTGGGCAGACCGGAGTAGGGAAACTGTACAGGAAAAATATGAAATCAGGAATGACAGGCAGTGAATACGATCGAATTCGTCTTAAAGAGAACTTAAAGTTGTACGATGCATTCACCATATACACAAATATAAACTTTATTTAAGCGACATTTTCTGATATTTTACAGATTTTTTATAAACGTCGACAATGATTGCCATAATCTTGTAATTATTATATTTCACAAGAAAGCGCTAAATCCAAGAAAACATGATATATCATAAGATAAACCAACAAAACTAAATATTTTTATTTCCATTGATGATATGTTTAACATTTTTATTGCAAAAACAGATACAAATTATGTTAATGTTTTAGAGTTATTATGACTATTGACAGGTTCAGTAAAGATATATATTAAGTTTAATATTATATCGCTACTGAGGTGAAAGCAAGCTTAATGCAAACTGAGCTGGCAAGATACAAGATCTTGAATTTGATGATCATCTTACACATGAACCCGCTACTCACGACTTGAGAAACATCAGCTTCTGTACGTAATGTGTGAAATATTTTTTAATCGAAATGAAAACAAGTGTATGAGAGAAAATGTGTGTATGTGTTTGATTATATGTGTTCGTGGCTTTTTTGGTAGCGACCACAGCTGACACACTGAGGGGCCGGGGGTTCAGTATTGACCCCGAACGCGTGAAATTGTTCGATCTGTTTCCTTAAACCTACTGTCCATGTTCCCCTAACATTAAGTAGGTACCTCGGTTTTAGTCAACCGGTGTGGGTCGCATCCTGGGGATTCGACTTCGAATGAGTTGAGGTAGGATAACAGCTCTTAGCCTGTAAAATTGATCTGTGTAAAAAAAAAATGTACATCCCCAATATCATTCATTCCCTTCTGTGTTTTCGTATAGACTGAGCATGGTATATTAGGCTACTGTATCCCATAGACTTTATGCGTCTCTCAACGCAAGCTGCAATACTATTAGTTATAATTTTAATTCATCTACTCAACTTGTAGAGGGAAAACAGTTATTTGAACATTACAATTAATTGCTCAATACGTTAATTTTAGCATGTAAATATGATAGATGTGGCTACAGTTTGCTGTGGCTCCATTCTCGTTCATGCAACATGAATCATGTATTTTTTGGTACCACCAGTTAATAGAGTAGTGACATCTGAGGAGCCTCACTCACTGAGTACTGTATCACGCCAAGGAACTTCAGAGAAAGTAAAATATAACGTAAAATAAATTAACATTTTCTCAAAAAGTCATTAATCGAGCTTATCACATCAGATCAGTATTACTCGACACAGTTAAATTAATTAAGTAAATTATCTATATTATTCAAAGCATTAAAAAATCCTAACAATTAGGCTACTTTTTGATGTATCACAATATTTTCTAGGTTTTGTTGTTGTTGCTTCTTAAACCCATATTTAGGAAATTCCAAGCTTCCCAGATAGGTGCTTAAGTAATCTAGCTAGTTATGTTGTTGTCTTATTGGCTAGCTAGCAGGTATAGCAGTCACTTGACGCCAGATGGCAGAGAATTCAACCAAATATGAACCTTCACAGCCTATACCCACCCCAAAAAAAAAAAACTTTTATTCACTTTCTTCGATGCAACAACCATTAAAGATTAATGACTTTCAGGTATCTTTCAATTTAATCAGCGGAAACCGCTAAACCTGTTTGGGTCAAATAGTGCCTGTGGAACGGGAGGAATTTAAGACTTGATCCAAGTGGAGGATAAGTCCAGTTCCTCGCATCAAAAGCATAATCCAGTTATTTAATGCAAAATCATTTTAATTCTATTTCGAAATTTATAATGACAAAATGGCACCTACTCATTATAACCTCCAAGAATAAGAAGAACTTCACTACTAACATGATCTAGCAAAACATCAGGGTGAAATTGATAGCTGGAGCATAAATATTGAAAATGTTAATGGAGAAGTTGCCTGCATATACTTTAACACCGTGATGCTGCACGTTTACTCCACTCTGCAGGGCTAGCAGTGAATGCAGCAAGTTCTTTCTAACATAAATCACAGAACAGTTAGTTGACCTTATGTTATACGCCATGTGATTAATGTTAGAAAGAACTTGCCGCATTCCCTGCTACCCCTGCTTTTAAGTAAACATGCAATATCATGGTCTAAAAGTATATACGTATATGCAGGTAACTTTTCCATTAACATTATCAGTACTTATGCTCCAGTTCATCAGTTTGAACCTTATGTTTTATTAGATCACATCAACAGTGACCCTACCATTATTCTTGGAGATTATATTCCAAGACATACGAATATTGGAAGGCTTTTAACAAACACCGATGGAACCAAACTTGTTGAAATTTAAAATGATCATGATAATGCTAGAATATATATATATATATATATATATATATATATATATATATATAATATATATATATATATATATATATATATATATATATATTATATATATATATATATATCGTGCCGAATAGGTAAAATTTGTCAATTAGCAAGAACTGATTTAAAATTAAGTCCTTTCTAAAAATTTTCTCTTATACGTTTAACGATATATTTTTTAATTTATGTTAATGTAAAAATTAATAATTTTATATCAAAAGAACCAGAAAACTTACCTAACCTTATTGTAACAAACGCAATTTAATTTAGCCTATTCCAATTGAATATATTTTACATAAGTTCACAATAATTTAATTATAAACAAACACAATTAAATATATTTTTTTCGTTAGATTCAGAATTATTTTTTACACAGATTTTCGCTTATCTTATTCGGTAAGAAGAGCGTTGCTGTTTAAGCCAAAATCGCAAGTTTTACTTATTCGGCACGACATTATATATATATATATATATATATATATATATATATATATATATATATATATATATATATATAGGTAGTAGGTTGGTAGACAGCAACCACCCAGGGAAGTACTACCGTCCTGCCAGATGACTGTGAAACAAAAACCTGTAACTGTTTTGCATGATGGTAGGATTGCTGGTTTCTTTTTCTGTCTCATAAACACGCTAGATAACAGGGATATTTTGCTACTCCTACTTACACTTTGGTCACACTTCACAGACACGCACATGCATATATATATATATACATACATCTAGGTTTTTCTCCCTTTTTCTAAATAGCTCTTGTCCTTTTTATTTCTTCTATTGTCCATGGGGAAGTGGAAAAGAATCTTTCCTCCGTAAGCCATGCGTGTCGTATGAGGCGACTAAAATGCCGGGAGCAATGGGCTAGTAACCCCTTCTCCTGTATACATTTACTAAAAAAGAGAAGAAGAAAAACTTTATAAAACTGGGTTGCTTAAATGTGCGTGGATGTAGTGAGGATGACAAGAAACAGATATTGCTGATGTTATGAATGAAAAGAAGTTGGATGTCCTGGCTCTAAGCGAAACAAAGCTGAAGGGGGTAGGAGAGTTTCAGTGGGGGAAATAAATGGGATTAAATCTGGAGTATCTGAGAGAGTTAGAGCAAAGGAAGGGGTAGCAGTAATGTTAAATGATCAGTTATGGAAGGAGAAAAGAGAATATGAATGTGTAAATTCAAGAATTATGTGGATTTAAAGTAAAGGTTGGATGCGAGAAGTGGGTCATAATAAGCGTGTATGCACCTGGAGAAGAGAGGAATGCAGAGGAGAGAGAGAGATTTTGGGAGATGTTAAGTGAATGTATAGGAGCCTTTGAACCAAGTGAGAGAGTAATTGTGGTAGGGGACCTGAATGCTAAAGTAGGAGAAACTTTTAGAGAGGGTGTGGTAGGGAAGTTTGGGGTGCCAGGTGTAAATGATAAAAGGGAGCCCTTTGATTGAACTTTGTGTAGAAAGGGGTTTAGTTATAGGTAATACATATTTTAAGAAAAAGAGGATAAATAAGTATACAAGATATGATGTAGGGCGAAATGACAGTATATTGTTGGATTATGTATTGGTAGATAAAAAGACTGCTGAGTAGACTTCAGGATGTACATGTTTATAGAGGGGCCACAGATATATCAGATCACTTTCTAGTTGTAGCTACACTGAGAGTAAAAGGTAATGGGATACAAGGAAATAGAAGCATCAGGAAGAGAGAGGTGAAGGTTTATAAACTAAAAGAGGAGGCAGTTAGGGTAAGATATAAACAGCTATTGGAGGATAGATGGGCAAATGAAGCATAGGCAATGGGGTCGAAGAGGTATGGGGTAGGATTAAAAATGTAGTGTTAGAGTGTTCAGCAGAAGTTGTGGTTACAGGAAAGGGGGTGCAGGAGGGAAGAGGAGCGATTGGTGGATGATGATGTAAAGAGAGTAGTAAGGGAGAAAAAGTTAGCATATGAGAATTTTTACAAAGTAGAAGTGATGCAAGAGGGAAGAGTATTTTGGAGAAAAGAGAGAGGTTAAGAGAGTGGTGAAGCAATGTAAAAGAGAGCAAATGAAGAGTGGGTGAGATGTTATCAACCCAAATTTTGTTGAAAATAAGAAAAAGTTTTGGAGTGAGATTAACAAGTTAAGAAAGCCTAGAGAACAAATGGTTTGTCAGTTAAAAATAGGAGAGGAGAGTTATATAAATGGAGAGTTTAGAGGTATTGGGAAGAAAGGAGGGAATATTTTGAAGAATTGTTAAATGTTTTATGAAGATAGGGAAGCTGTGATTTTTGTGTTTTAGGGCAAGGAGGAATAACATCTTGTAGGAGTGAGGAAGAAACCAGTTGTGAGTGTGGGGGAAGTTCGTGAGGCAGTAGGGAAAATGAAAGGGGGTAAGGCAGCCGGGATTGATGGGATAAAGATAGAAATGTTAAAAGCAGGGGGGGATATAGTTTTGGAGTGGTTGGTGCAATTATTTAATAAATGTATGGAAGAGGGTAAGGTACCTAGGGATTGGCAGAGAGCATGCATAGTTCCTTTGTATAAAGGCAAAGGGGGTAAAAGAGAGTGCAAAAATTTTAGGGGATAAGTCTGTTGAGTGTACCTGGTAAAAGTGTATGGTAGAGTTATAATTGAAAGAATTAAGAGTAGGACGGAGAATAGGATAGCAGATGAACAAGGAGGCTTTTGGGAAAAAGGTAGGGGGTGTGTGGACCAGGTGTTTTACAGTGAAACATAAAAAGTGAACAGTATTTAGATAAGGCTAAAGAGGTCTTTGTGGCATTTATGGATTTGGAAAAGGCGTATGACAGGGTGGATAGGGGGCAATGTGGCAGATGTTGCAAGTGTATGGTGTAGGAGGTGGGTTACTGAAAGCAGTGAAGAGTTTTTACGGGGATAGTGAGGCTCAAGTTAGAGTATGTAGAAAAGGGAAATTTTTTCCCAGTAAAAGTAGGCCTTAGACAAGGTGTGTGATGTCACCGTGGTTGTTTAATATATTTATAGATGGGGTTGTAAGAGAAGTAAATGCCCAGGGTCTTGGCAAGAGGCGTGGAGTTAAAAGATAAAGAATCACACACAAAGTGGGAGTTGTCACAGCTGCTCTTTGCTGATGACACTGTGCTCTTGGGAGATTCTGAAGAGAAGTTGCAGAGATTGGTGGATGAATTGGTAGGGTGTGCAAAAGAAGAAAATTAAAGGTGAATACAGGAAAGAGTAAGGTTATGAGGATAACAAAAAGATTAGGTGATGAAAGATTGAATATCAGATTGGGAGGGAGAGAGTATGGAGGAGGTGAACGTATTCAGATATTGGGAGTGGACGTGTCAGCGGATGGGTCTATGAAAGATGAGGTGAATCATAGAATTGATGAGGGAAAAAGAGTGAGTGGTGCACTTAGGAGTCTGTGGAGACAAAGAACTTTGTCCTTGGAGGCAAAGAGGGGAATGTATGAGAGTATAGTTTTACCAACGCTCTTATATGGGTGTGAAGCGTGGTGATGAATGTTGCAGCGAGGAGAAGGCTGGAGGCAGTGGAGATGTCATGTCTGAGGCAATGTGTGGTGTGAATATAATGCAGAAAATTCGTAGTTTGGAAGTTAGGAGGAGGTGCGGGATTACCAAAACTGTTGTCCAGAGGGCTGAGGAAGGGTTGTTGAGGTGGTTCGGACATGTAGAGAAAATGGAGCGAAACAGAATGACTTCAAGAGTGTATCAGTCTGTAGTGGAAGGAAGGCGGGGTAGGGGTCGGCCTAGGAAAGGTTGGAGGGAGGGGGTAAAGGAGGTTTTGTGTGCGAGGGGCTTGGACTTCCAGGAGGCATGCATGAGCGTGTTTGATAGGAGTGAATGGAGACAAATGGTTTTTAATACTTGACGTGCTGTTGGAGTGTGAGCAAAGTAACATTTATGAAGGGATTCAGGGAAACTGGCAGGCCGGACTTGAGTTCCTGGAGAGGAAGTACAGTGCCTGCACTCTGAAGGAGGGGTGTTAATGTTGCAGTTTAAAAACTGTAGTGTAAAGCACCCTTCTGGAAAAGACAGTGATGGAGTGAATGATGGTGAAAGTTTTTCTTTTTCGGGCCACCCTGCCTTGGTGGGAATCGGCCAGTGTGAAAAATAAAATAATAAAATATATATATATATATATATATATATATATATATATATATATATATATATATATATATATATATATATATATACCATCTTTATATCAGCAATATATCTAAATTCATATTATGTAAAAAAATATTCCTATTAAATACCAGCTGCATTAAATCTTACGGGTACCTTGGTGTAGACCAGGGTTCCCCAAAGTAGTCCATATCGACTCCTGAGGGTCGATGGTGCTATCGAAGGGGTCTATAAATGGCTTGGATTAGAAGGGGGTCGGTACATGAAAGGGTCGATGAGCTGAAGAATTTGGGGACCCCTGGTGTAGACGAACCTCTGGGGACCCCTGGTGTAGACGAACCCCTACATTAAATCAACCATACCACTATTAAATGAGAAATGCAGAGACAGGTTAACTGCTCTCAGAACTATTGCTGGCTGTTGCGCTGGTGAAAGAATAGTGAGAATTATGTCTATAGCCTATATTAGATCCTTAATTAATTATGCTGCGCCAGTGTTAATATTAGCAAGGAAAATTCCCTTCGGCCCTTGGAACCAAATCAAAACAATTAGACTCAGAAGTCTTAAAATTATCAAGGTTCATAATATGAGGAAGAAACCATACCACTGGCTGGGAAAGAACCCGCGATCATAGTCTATCCCTACCCGTGGTATGGTTTGTTTGCAATCGTGTCATTACGATTTCGTGAGTCATAAGGAAGAACCTTGGTATTCCAAGTATCAGTGGTCGGATAATATAGATTATCCGATCACTGATCCCAGTGATCAGGTAATTAAATTATCCGATTATAAAAAAATTAATTAATAAAATTGGCAATTTAAAATTTACGTAGCTCAAAGCGAAAACCAAGTGTTCTGTATTGTTCCACTTACGGTATTATGCCTTTTTATTCTTTAGAGTGTGAAGCGTTTTAGAAATTGCGTTCTCCAGTCTGAGAAACTGGCCACCTCAAAAGTACTTCTTCAAGGTAGGTGGATGGATCACATCCTCTTTGCCTCTCAGCTACTTCTGCTGCCTCAGAGTTTTACACTTATTTCAATAACTTTTGAAATTTGCACCGAGTCAGTCTAAACTTAGAGTGTTATGAAATCCCTCAGCGAAAATATTTTGACGCCGATATTTTATAAATAAAGATTGGAAAACTGGGACTTAAGCAGTCTAGTAGCAACGCAAACGTTGCTTTGTGGAAAATACAGCATGGCGAAAAGTTTGAAACCGATCAAAAAAGACATTATCTAGTTGTTTTAAGGATTCCAATAATTCCAAGGTTATTAAGCAATGTAGTATGTTGACTAATTTATCCGCACACAAACTAAACTTAGCGGGTATTATCGTGACCGTAAGACGCATCAGCCATGAAATAATGAAGTTATTCACAAGAATCAGTCAGATATAGTTGACGTAATACAACGGGATAAAACTTTCACACTTCACTCTCTGCCCTCATCTAAATACCAGATACCTCTTTTTTTTTTAACTATATGAAGCCTAGCAGCAGTGGGTTTTAGAGGTTTACCTGGAGAGAGTTCCGGAGGTCAACGCCCCCGCTGCCCGGTCTGTGACCAG
This sequence comes from Cherax quadricarinatus, assembly GCF_026875155.1. Lineage (NCBI taxonomy): Eukaryota > Metazoa > Arthropoda > Malacostraca > Decapoda > Parastacidae > Cherax > Cherax quadricarinatus. Next base: position 13,560,761 of record NC_069431.1, on the reverse strand, counting down.
GCCTCCTGGTGGATCAGAGCCTGATCAACCAGGCTGTTACTGCTGGCTGCACGCAATCCAACGTACGAGCTACAGCCCGGCTGGTCAGGTACCGGTATTTGGGACTTGATGAGCTGTTGGAGTGTGAGCAGGGTAGTATTTTGTGAAGGGATTCAGGGAAACCAGTAAGGCAAATTTAGAGTCCTGGAGGTGGGAAGTACAATGCCTGCACTTTAAAGGAGAGGTTTGGGATATTTGCTGTTTAGTTTGATATCTGAATAACTTGTTTGGGTCTCCCTGCCTCGGTGGGAGATGGCCAGCATGTTAAAAAAATAGAAATAATTATATAACCACCTGGTGTATGACCCTTGTGGGTTTAGTGCTTAGTTTTGATTGTAATGATATATAACTACCCATTATAAAAATACAAATATGGCTATCTATTCAAGATGATTTAGAAGAAAACATTAATATACAATATTACTTCCACAATTACAACTGTACAAGTCTGCCTGGCATTTAAAAAAAGTATGTAGCAACAATACAACATTATCATGCAAGAGTTTTTTCTATTACTATTATTTACATGCTACCATATACAATCAGTATATAAGCAAAATATTTAACCAAAAACCCTTCAGCATTCTAGAGCATAATTTTTCACAAAATCTGATGCACTTTACTACACATATTCACAAATAATGTGAAAATAGGAATGAAACACCTTCCCTTCATTTATGTTGCAGGAAACATCCACAAAACAAATGATAGACATCAAAACTTCTTAATAATTGTGTGCCGTCTAAATGGCATCACAATACCAATCTACTGATTTACTTTTCTTTAAAAAATAGAGTACAGTGTTATACTAACACTTCAGACAATTGAGAAGAAAGTTAAGGGTCACTTCAAACTTATTTAGCACTGAATGCTTGCAGTCCAGTAATGGCACGGCCCAAGATGAGTGCATGGATATCATGCGTACCCTCATAGGTGTTGACAGCTTCCAGATTCATAACATGTCGAATAATGTGATACTCATCACAAATTCCATTCCCACCAAGCATGTCTCGTGCGTGTCTTGCAATGTCAAGAGCCTTTCCACAAGAATTTCGCTTCAGAAGACTTATCATCTCAGAGGTGACCTTGCCTTTGTCCTTCAGACGGCCAACATGTAGGCAGCCTTGAAGGCCTAGAGAAATTTCAGTCAGTGCATCAGCCATCTTCTGTATAAGTTGGTTGTTTGCCAGAGGACGTCCAAACTCCTTTCTGTCTAGTGTATAACTACGTGCAGCATCCAAGCAGAATTCTGCGGCTCCTACCCCTCAAGGAAGGTTCCTTGATGTTGGTGAGGGGCTCTTGATTTAGGGAATTGGATCTGTGCTCCAGTTCCCCGAATTAAGCCTGAATGCCTTCCACATCCCCCCCCAGGCGCTGTATAATCCTCCGGGTTTAGCGCTTCCCCCTTGATTATAATAATAATCTGCGGCTCCTAAGGCACCCCATGCAATACCATATCGTGCATTGTTCAAACAGCTGAAAGGCCCCTTTAACCCCTTCACCCCTGGCAGCATGTTTTTCTCTGGTACAACAACATCATCCATTAGGATCATGCCAGTAGGTGATGCACGAAGAGAAAACTTTCCCTCAATCTTTGGGCAATCAAGACCAGGCATGCCCTTTTCCAGGATAAAGCCATGTATGTCACCATCCTCACACTTGGCCCACACCACAAAAACATCTGGAGTGGATGAGTCCGTGATCCACGTCTTTGAACCATTAAGAACATATACTTTGTCAGATGGAACGTATTTTGCACGAGTCTCCATGTTGGCTGGATCACTTCCATGATTTGGCTCGGTTATCCCAAAGCAACCTGTCAATTCTCCCTTTGCAAGTTTAGGAAGGTATTTCAATCTATGTTCTTCTGTGCCAAATTCCCAGATGGGGTACATGACAAGTGATGACTGGACAGACATTGCAGTAAGAAGAATCTACCCTCTCCACTTCTCGAGCAATGAGACCATATGCAACAGAGGAGACCCCAGGGCATCCATAGCCGGGTATGGTTGATCCCAACATGCCCATCTCGCCCATTTCTGACATAATCTCAGGGTCAAACTTTTCATGTCTGTTTGCATATGTAATGCGTGGCATCAGTTTTTCTTGACAATAATCGCGGCAAGCATCTCTGATCATTATCTCATCGTCTGTCAACTGGCTTTCAAGATTAAGTGCATCACGCCAATCGAACTTGATTTTCTGAGCCTTCTCTAGTACCTCATTGTGTTGAGGCGTTGCAAAGCTGCTGAGAGCCCTGGCCACCAGGCGAGGCTGTGTCCTGAGACAGATGGGTTAAAGCCAGGGTCTGCACCGCCATGATTGTAGGGCATCTGCATATGCCAGTTGGTCCAAGAATCCTTCCCTCGTTGAAAATTTGAAGCCGGTAGAGTGAGACTTTGTGCTATGAGCAAAAGAAAAAAATAAATTTTCGAGGAATAAAAAAATTCAGGTAACCACATAAAAGTCCCTGGGATACCTAAGTATGTTGGGTTGAAGTCCTCGGGGATACCTGAGTATGTTGGGTTGAAGTCCTCTGGGATACCTGAGTATGTTGGGTTGCATAAAAAAAAGACAGTTGCAGAAAGGAGTCTTATTCAGACGTTTCATCTTACTGAAGAAACCTGACCCATAGACGAAACGTTTCAATAGTTTCTCTCTGCAATTGTCTTTTTTTTCACATTTCGGCTTTGTGTCATTTGTCGCCATATGTTGTGTTTTTAGTTAGAGTGATACCCATGGAAGGGATTGTCCTCAAAGAGGACATATTTTTTTCCCAAAGGGAAAGAGACAGACAAAAGGAGAAACGACTCAAGGAAGAGTAGAGGGCTCATCTGGGCTAGCTTAATATAGGCTACGACTTTGCCGCCAGTGAAGAGAGCTAGTTTTTTCATGGCTCGTGCGCTATTTTAGCATACCTAATATGTTATTGTTTTTTTCGACCACAAATTTTTAGATCCTTAGTTATGGGTGGTTTGATTTCGTTGGTGTCTAATATTTCGGAACTATACATATGCGTATATATTCAAAAAACACGCATATTTGTACATGGAGACATACACACCTGCATACACAACGAAATGTTCATATGTGTACATTTGTAAGTACTGTAAGTGAAGTTGAAAGATTAGAAAAGCGCCTAGACTTATAAGATGCCTCAACGCTCTAAGCAATACGTACCCAAGAACACAAAAGTAAAATTATCTAGCAAAAGTAATTACTACTAGCGCGAGAAAAGACAACACAAAAACTTTTACGCTTAAGCTAAAATATCCTACCTGGTGCTGGTGGCTAGGTCACCAACAATATTTCACCAACACTGTTACATCTTCTCCAACAGCTTCAGAACCTGTTGCTTTTGACTAGATCACCAACACTGTTCCATCTTCTCCAACAGCCACAAAACCTGGTGTTGATGGGGGAATTCCCAGACTGCGCCGTCAAGCTCTGTGACTTCGAGATCTCGCGAGTGTTGACGCCAGGACGAGAAGTGAGGGAGATCCTGGGCACCCCGGACTATGTTGGTCAGTATTTACTCTATTATTTATACTATGTATAATATGTATTACTTAGTTTAATGTGTAAAGTTTACATAGTTTGTATAGTGTAGTTTGTATACTGTACAACTTAATGTGTATAGGCTACATGATATAGCGTAGAGTTTGTGTACTATACTGTACTGTACTATACTGTTTATAGTTTACATAGTTTGTTTAGCTAAGTTTGTATTGATTAAATAGTTGAATTGTGCTATTTTGGGATTTATATACTACGTATAGTTTATAGTCTGCACAGCTTCCCTGGTATTTTGTATAGAATATCGCATACATTGTATAGTCTATAAGCAGTTATCTGTCTTATCATGTTTTCAATGTACTATTTCATCTAATATAGTATATAAAATGTTTTTATAATGTTCTACCTAGCACGTCAGAGTACGTAAAAATGGGCGCATGGGGCTAATTGACCCAATTTAACAGCAACAGCAGCAGCAGCATTAGTAGTAGTAGTAGTAATAATAGCAAGACAAGATGAGATATGTTTGGATTTTTTTAGCCCGGAGGGTTAGCCAACCAGGATAACCCAAGAAAGTCAGTACGTCATCGAGGACTGTCTCTTATTACCATTCGGGTCCTTTCAGTCTTGTCCCCCAGGATGCGACCCACAACAGTCAACTAACACCCAGGTACCTACTTAAATGCTAAGTGAACAGGGACAGCAGGTATAAGGAAATATGCCCAAAGTTTCCACCAATGAAAGGAATTGAACCACGGACACTCAGTAATAGCAGCATACCGTAATTGCTAGTATTCATAGTAACAGCATTAAAAGTAGCAATAAAGGTAGTAATAACAGTTTTTGAAGTTTAAATAATTCGAGCAGCAGAAGTGAAAGAAGTAATCGCAACAGAAGCAATAGTGAATTTAGTACAAGCAACGGAATTACTGTTAACAGAAGCAGCAACAGTGATTTTAATTGAAACTATTGAAGTACTTATACTAGAAGCAGCAAGAGTGATTTTAATAGCAACAATAGAAGCAATTTTAACAAAAGCAGTAGCAGTAATTGCCATGGAAGCAGTGTACGTTATTGTAACAGAAGCAGCAGCAGTATCTGTAGCAGTAATACTAGCATTAAAAGTAGTGAAAAAGCAAGAGAAGAAAATTACTATCAACACCAGCTGGTGGAGCCAGTGGTTACATTAAGAATTACTATCAACACCAGCTGGTGGAGCCAGTGGTTACATTAAGAATTACTATCAACACCAGCTGGTGGAGCCAGTGGTTACATTAAGAATTACTATCAACACCAGCTGGTGGAGCCAGTGGTTACATTAAGAATTACTATCACACCAGCTGGTGGAGCCAATGGTTACATTAAGAATTACTATCAACACCAGCTGGTGGAGCCAATGGTTACATTAAGAATTACTATCAACACCAGCTGGTGGAGCCAGTGGTTACATTAAGAATTACTATCAACACCAGCTGGTGGAGCCAGTGGTTACATTAAGAATTACTATCAACACCAGCTGGTGGAGCCAATGGTTACATTAAGAATTACTATCAACACCAGCTGGTGGAGCCAATGGTTACATTAAGAATTACTATCAACACCAGCTGGTGGAGCCAGTGGTTACATTAAGAATTACTATCAACACCAGCTGGTGGAGCCAATGGTTACATTAAGAATTACTATCAACACCAGCTGGTGGAGCCATGGTTACATTAAGAATTACTATCAACACCAGCTGGTGGAGCCAATGGTTACATTAAGAATTACTATCAACACCAGCTGGTGGAGCCAGTGGTTACATTAAGAATTATTATCAACACCAGCTGGTGGAGCCAGTGGTTACATTAAGAATTACTATCAACACCAGCTGGTGGAGCCAATGGTTACATTAAGAATTACTATCAACACCAGTTGGTGTAGCCAGTGGTTATCTTAAGAATTACTATCAACACCAGTTGGTGGAGCCAGTGGTTATATTAAGAATTACTATCAACACCAGCTGGTGGAGCCAATGGTTACATTAAGAATTACTATCAACAGGCATGCGTGAGCGTGTTTGATAGGAGTGAATGGAGACAAATGGTTTTTAATACTTGACGTGCTGTTGGAGTGTGAGCAAAGTAACATTTATGAAGGGATTCAGGGAAACCGGCAGGCCGGACTTGAGTCCTGGAGATGGGAAGTACAGTGCCTGCACTCTGAAGGAGGGGTGTTAATGTTGCAGTTTAAAAACTGTAGTGTAAAGCACCCTTCTGGCAAGACAGTGATGGAGTGAATGATGGTGAAAGTTTTTCTTTTTCGGGCCACCCTGCCTTGGTGGGAATCGGCCAGTGTGATAATAAAAAAAAAAAAAAAAAAAATCAACACCAGCTGGTGGAGCCAGTGGTTACATTAAGAATTACTATCAACACCAGCTGGTGGAGCCAATGGTTACATTAAGAATTACTATCAACACCAGCTGGTGGAGCCAGTGGTTACATTAAGAATTATTATCAACACCAGCTGGTGGAGCCAGTGGTTACATTAAGAATTACTATCAACACCAGCTGGTGGAGCCAATGGTTACATTAAGAATTACTATCAACACCAGTTGGTGTAGCCAGTGGTTATCTTAAGAATTACTATCAACACCAGTTGGTGGAGCCAGTGGTTATATTAAGAATTACTATCAACACCAGCTGGTGGAGCCAGTGGTTATATTAAGAATTACTATCAACACCAGCTGGTGGAGCCAGTGGTTATATTAAGAATTACTATCAACACCAGCTGGTGGAGCCAGTGGTTTTATTAAGAATTACTATCAACACCAGCTGGTGGAGCCAGTGGTTATATTAAGAATTACTATCAACACCAGCTGGTGGAGCCAGTGGTTACATTAAGAATTACTATCAACACCAGCTGGTGGAGCCAGTGGTTACATTAAGAATTACTATCAACACCAGCTGGTGGAGCCAGTGGTTTTATTAAGAATTACTATCAACACCAGCTGGTGGAGCCAGTGGTTATATTAAGAATTACTATCAACACCAGCTGGTGGAGCCAGTGGTTTTATTAAGAATTACTATCAACACCAGCTGGTGGACCAGTGGTTATATTAAGAATTACTATCAACACCAGCTGGTGGAGCCAGTGGTTACATTAAGAATTACTATCAACACCCGCTGGTGGGGCCAGTGGTTACATTAAGAATTACTATCAACACCAGCTGGTGGAGCCAGTGGTTACATTAAGAATTCTATCAACACCAGCTGGTGGAGCCAGTGGTTATATTAAGAATTTATATCAACACCAGCGGTGGAGCCAGTGGTTTATATTAAGAATTACTATCACACCAGCTGGTGGAACAGTGTTATATTAGAATTACTATCAACACCAGCTGGTGAGCCAAATGGTTACATTAAGATTTATATCAACACCAGCTGGGGGAGCAGTGTTATATAAGAATTACTATTAACACCAGCTGGTGGAGCCGGTGGTTATATTAGAATTACTATCAACACCAGCTGGTGGAGCCATGGTTACATTAAGAATTACTATCAACACCAGCTGGTGGAGCCAGTGGTTACATAAGAATTACTATCAACACCAGCTGTGGAGCCAGTGGTTACATTAAGAATTACTATCAACACCAGCTGGTGGAGCCAGTGGTTACATTAAGAATTCTATCAACACCAGCTGGTGGAGCAGTGGTTATATTAAGACTAGATTCGACATTATTTCTGGACAGTTAAAATTTTCTAACAGATTTTCTTTTAATTTGAAATCCCTGAATACCAACCACTAGCATGGGAAATTATCATAGGCAATATTTATTAAGACAATGAATACTAATGGTACCAGGAAACGAATCCATGCTGCTATATCAGTAATAGAGATGAATTATTCTATATGCCTCTCTCGACCAGAGTTTCCGTGGTTGATGTAGCCATACGACGGGTCATGCAGCCAACAGTTGAACCTTTTTATGGATATCTTGGTCTTGTGACACAGACCTTCACACTTTAAAACTTCTGGCATGAGTAGAGTTATTAGCAAATGTGGTTCAAATCCTGATATTTTTACGTGCTAGTACATAATTGTTGGGGAGGACAGGAATATCATGTTATACATGTCCTTTTAAACCCCTCTCTTCCAGGAAGTGTAATCAAACTTGAGTTAGGACAATATATTATAGCTGGTTTCACCTTTATGTAAGAAATTCTGGCAATGGCACGCTATAAGACTCATTTACATGTGTCCATAAGGGACGCTGCCAGTGGCCTACGATGAAAAGTCTCATTCAAAACGTATTGTGTGCATTTTTGGTGAACCTGCGCATAGGTGGCGCCACATCCAGACTGTGTAAAATTTACCGATATTTTCCTGTCTTTTAAGCATTTTTATTAAAACATTTGTAAATAAACCCTCATCATTTCCCTTGATGTGTGATAACCATTAGTTACTTTTAAATAATTATTAAAAGATATTTGGCATTTATCCAGTAGTTATTAATACGATATTATTAAAACATCCATATACCTGACATTAAAATCCTACTTCTACAGAAAGAGATAATATGCATATAAAATCTATGTGAACTTGTTAGACAAAATATAGACGAGAATTTGTTTAACAATATATATAACTCGTGTAATAATAATAAGTTTGAGTCTGTGTCATAATATATATTTAGTTTACAGTGAAGATCAAAACATTTTGAATAATACTTCTTTGAATTTGTTTAATAGTGTTAATGTGAAATATATTAATGATATATAGATGGACATTGTTTATCTAAGAGAGATGTTATGAGTGTGTGTTTACGAGGTGTTAACACCTGCTTGCATCCCACAGCCCCAGAAATTCTGCTGTACGAACCCATCACTAAGAAGACAGACATGTGGTGAGTACCATCCTGGATGCCCTCAAGTACTCTACAACTGAGTCATTTCTTGTTCTTTGTGTGTGTGTACTCACCTGGTTGTAGCTGCAGGGGTCGATTCACAGCTCCTGGCCCCGCCTCGTCACTGGTCGCTACTAGGTCACTCTTCCTGCTCCATGAGCTTTATCATACCTCTTCTTAAAGCTATGCATGGATCCTGCCTCCACTACATCACTTCCCAGACTTCCACTTCCTGACAACTCTGTGACTGCAGAAATACTTCCTAACTTCCCTGTGATTCATCCGAGTCTTCAGCTTCCAATTGTGACCCCTTGTTGCTGTGCCCCATCTCCGGAACATTCTGTCTCTGTCCACCTTGTCAATTCCTCTCAGTATTTTATATGTCGTTGTCATATCCTCCCTATCTCTTCTGTCCTCCAGTGTCCTCAGGTCGATTTCCCTTAAGCTCTCCTCGTAGGACATGCCCCTTAGCTCTGGGACTAGTCTTGTTGCAAACTTTTGCACTTTCTCTAATTTCCTTATGTGTTTGGCTAGGTGTGGGTTCCAAACTGGTGCTGCATACTCCAATATAGGCCTGACATACACGGTGTACAGGGTCCTGAAAGATTCCTTATTGAAATGTCGGAATGCTATTCTTAGGTTTGCTAGGCGCCCATATGATGCAGCAGTTATTTGGTTAATGTGCGCCTCAGGAGATGTGCCCGGTGTTATACTCAAGCCAATATCCTTTTCCTTGAGTGAGGTTTGTAGTCTCTGACCCCTAAAGTGTACTCCGTCTGGGGTCTTCTTTGCCCTTTCCCAATCTTCATGACTTTGCACTTGGTGGGGTTTAACTCCAGGAGCCAGTTTCTGGAGCAGGCCTGCAGCCTGTCCAGATCCCTTTGTAGTTCTGCCTGGTCCTCTTGTTGAATTCTTCTCATCGACTTCACGTCATCTGCAAACAGGGACACTAATGAGTCTGTTCCTTCCGTCATGTCGTTCACATATACCAGAAACAACACCGGTCCTAGGACTGACCCCTGTGGAACCCAGTTCGTTACAGGCGCCCACTCAGCTCGTCACGTACCATGACTCGCTGATGTCTTCCTGACAGATATTCCCTAATCCATTGCAGCGCCTTCCCTGTCAAACCTCCCTGGTCCTCCAGCTTATGCACTAATCTCTTGTGTGGAACTGTGTCAAAAGCCTTCTTATAGTCCAAGAAAACGCAGTCTACCGACCCCTCTCTCTCTTGTCTCATTGCTGTCACCCTGTCATAGAACTCCAGTAGGTTTGTGACACTGGTTGTCGTTGATAAGCTCATTCCATTGTAGGTGCCCCACCACTCTTCTGATAATCTTCTCCATGACTTTGCGTATTATACATGTCAGTGACACTGGCCTGTAGTTTAATGCTTCGTGTCTGTCTCCTTTTTTAAAAATTGGGACTACGGAATACATTTGCTGTCTTCCATACCTCAGGCAGTCGCCCTGTAGATAGATGTGTTGAAGATCGTTGTTAGTGGCACATAAAGCGCTTCTGCTCCTTCTCTCAGGACCCATGTAGAGATGTTATCCGGTCCTATCGCCTTTGAGGTGTCTAGCTCGTTTAGTAGCCTCTTCATCACTTCTTCCTCAGTTGTATGTACTGTGTCCAACACTTGATGGTGTACCCCACCTTTCCGTCTTTCTGGAGTCCCTTTTGTCTCCTCTGTGAACACTTTTTTGAATCTCATGTTGAGCTCTTCACATATTTCACGGTCCTTCCTTCCTCAGCCTTATTACCTGGTCCTTGACTGTTGTTTTCCTCCTGTGTGCGTACGCGCGCGCGTGTGTATGTGTATGTGTGTGTGTGTGTTGTTACATTTTAAGAAATGATGAATTAACCTTGTTCTCCCAAGGTGACTATCAGGACATGCATTGTCATTCAACAGGTTTTTTTTTTCATTTAATCAGTGGCGATATGCGGGTGTGATCATTGAATCTTTCTTTACGCCTACAATTTTCACCTTAAACTTCAAGTCACAGTGTAGTAAAAGATTCTTATTTTTTCTCATCTCAAAAGTATATAATACCTTCGGTAACAGATTTTCGGCGTGAGAAAGGGATTCTGTTTTTTTTCTCTCAGCATCGGAATATGTAATGCTTCCGGTAATACGTTTTCTGCACGAGACTTAGTTATGTTTGTACCCGTAGGTCATTGGGCGTGCTGACCTACGTCCTCTTAACTGGGTTCTTGCCATTTGGAGGCAACACCGACCAGGAGACCTTCCTGCAGATCTCGCGGGGGGAGCTCGACTTTCCCGAGGAGCTGTTTGAGGACATTTCTCCTGAGGCCATCGACTTCATCCAGCGCCTGCTAGTGAGGCAGCCAGAGTGGGTGCTGATACCTGCCACTGGCTTCCTCGACCCAGCCACGGCAAACTAACTGTTCTTGCAGATGCCCTTATGTCATTCAGCCTGATTTGCATCTTGATTTTATACTATCGAGCAATTTTTAATAAATTTTGGCAATTTTATGTGACACTTCCCTGGCACACTTGCAGATCTGCAAATTCTATATAGCTGCTGTCCATTTTTCTTATGAAATTATATATATATAATATAATATATATATATAATATATATATATATAATATATATATATATATATATAATATATATATATATATATAATATGTATATATATATATATATATATATATATATATATATATATATGTATATAATATATATATATTATATATATAATAATATAAATATATATATATATATATATATATATATATATATATATATATAAATATATCGTGGCGAATAGGTAAAACTTGTGATTTTGGCTTAAATAGCAACGTTCGTCTTGCCGAATAAGGCAAGCTAAAATTTGTATATGCAGTAATTTTGCAAAAATCATTCTGAACCTGACGAAAAAAAAATATATTTCATTGTGTTTGTTTATTATTAATTTATTGTAAACTTATCTAAAATATATTTAGTTAGATTAGGCTAAATTAAATTTCGTTTGTTGTAATAAGTTTAGGTAAGTTTTCTAAGGTTATTTTGGTACAAAATTATTAATTTTTACATGAACATAAATGAAAAATAAATATCTTTAAACGTATAAGACAAAATTTTAGAAAAGGCTTAATTTTAATTGAGTTTTTGCTAATTGACCAATGTTACTTATTCGCCGTTATATATATATATATATATATATATATAATATATATATATATATATATATATATTGCGCTTGTGCCTTTAAGATAGTCTCAATCCAGAACTAATTGCGGTTAATTCATCTGGTGCACAGAACAGTTCCATGTATAAAGCACTCATTCAAGCTAGTAGGATTTTGCTTTTATTAAACTTTTTACATGATCTATCATTCATCTGGACTGAGAGCCAGCTGATTTATAGTGGTTGCAGAGCAGCTGTCTTGTGGCAAATGACTAGACACCTGCGTAGGGTGTGATGCAGATCATATATAATATTGCTGTTAGCAGTTACCATTATTGAAAGATTGTTTTAAAGTAAAGTGATCATTAATTTATATTGTAAAGCGTAGCCTGAGTGTCATGGAAATAATTCATATTAGTTTGCCGTCATTTGTTACAATTCTGTTCTGTTCCACACAGGCGCCGCATGAGTGCTCAGGAATGTCTAGGTCACCCATGGATGAAGAAGGAGATGGACAGACCAGTCCGGCCAACAACCCTCAACCTGCCAGTCACCCCCGTGGTCATCCCAACACCGGTCACTTCACCACCAGTAACACCCACTTCTAACACGGCTCCGTCAGAGATCACCTCACCTACTAGAGATATTGGTCTTCCACCCTTACACCCCAACACTCCACTCAAACAAGCACCTCCGTTCCCAGAACCCAACTCCACCCTCAACTCACCCATGACATTCATGTCTCCAGTTTCTCCATCAGCCTTAAATCGCCAAGAGTCTCGAACTTCATCAAGACATAACCTGGACCGCATCAGGAGCATGTCTAAATCCCGTGAAGTCTTATCAGAGAGGATCCAGATGTCTAATTTGAAGAAAACAATATCTAAATCCCGAGAGAGACTTTTCGATGTTAAACTTGGTTTCTCTAAATCCCGTGAGAGGCTTATGGCTCTTCGATCCTTCTCACAGTCGGTTGAAGTACTTTCTGCCCTTTCGCAACTCAATCAAGAGAACTCAAGATACCAGAGCTGCAATAATATCTTCATTCCTATGTGTGCTCCCAGCGATAAGGAGACAGACGTCTCTTGCAGAATGTATAAAAGTTTAGCTGCTATTGACCAATTAGATGAAATGAATTACTCACGTAAACTTGGGTATTTTGAATCAAGATTTTCCAAGGATGACGAGGACTACAATGATCTTGTCACTAGACATAACACCAACATGAATAGTGTCATCACAGCCGAGGATTCCTCGAAGACTGGAAGATGTGGAGACACAGTGAACGAAGCTCGCCTTCGAGGTGGAGGTCGAGGTGGTCGTGGTAGTGACATTTGTGACAAGCGCTGCCCTCGTCATAACCACAGACAACCTGAAGCACAGCTTACACAGAAAATTCCCAAGGTGAACAGGGCAGAGCGCATGAAACGTGAGGCACAAAGAAGGCGGAAAGAGAAAAAAGAGAGAGAAATCGAAGATAGAGAGAAACAGAAGGGTAGTTTGGTTAGTGACCCTGAAATAGTGTTGCGCACAAACAACAAAACAGCGCAAGAGAAAAACACTGAAGGAGCTTCGTCTCCTAATGGTCGGCGAAGGTCAATGTCGCACGTAGAGCAGCGTATAGCTGAGCGACACGAGCGACAGCAAGAAAAATTGGAGAAGCAGGAAAAGGGGGAGAGAAGACACAGTCTGAGCAGCAGAAGACGTGGTTCCGTAGACCTAGACAGAAGTCCAGTTAGTGAGAGATTAAGACTTGGCAAGAACAACAATCTGAGTGCATCACAAGATAAACTACGCAGTACGACACCAACTGGAAAGCGCAAGAATAAGAAACTATCCAGTGGGGGCAGTGATGTCTCCCAAGCCTCCTCTCTGGAAAGTGTCGATGGAAATCTTGACAGTCCACGATCACCAGCAAGGCCTAAGAGACCCACGACTTTGGATCTTCCTGAAATTAAAGTCTTTACAGACAGCATGCTCCTCGTATCGGAAAAAGGAGATGTTAATGATAATATTGTTAAAGAGGAAAATCCTGGAGATATTGACGAGGCTTATGTTTCATTAGAGGAGCCAAGCACATACAGTAGAGGTCGAAGCATTGAGAGTAATACGTTCAGTGAGTCAAGCAGGACAATGCCAGACACAGAACAAGAACAACTTAAAGAGGAAGTATTGAAATCACTGCAAAATGCGCCGTTAATACAGTCAAATGAACCGGAGTTTGACAGTAGGATAATGAATGCATCAGAAAAGGAAGATGAGCCAAAAAATAATGCGTTACAAATTGCGTCAGAGCGAGGTCTTGGTGGCTCTGGAGAGTTAACCATCATCGAAGAAGAGGAAGATGGCATATCTAACATAAGATCTGTACCTACTTATGTAAGGTCGATATCAACCAGTAGCGACATTGGCAGTATGATTAGTGAAGGCAGTGAAGGCTCTATGGATCGGGATGATTATGGTTCTCGGAGTCCAAGCACAGACACCGAGCTCTCACCAGACTGGAAAGGTCGCTCCAGATCGATGGTTGTTCATTCTGGATCTCCAGGATCATCAAAGCACAGAGGGAGGTCCAGGTCCAGTTCCGTACACCTTGAACCCACTGATAATGGTCGGGCCAGACCCTGGGGAAGCTTATGTGATGGCGCTGTGGCCAGAGCCTTAGAGAAATTTAACATTAGGAATGACGATGCAACACCAGGGGGTAAAAGTACAAGAGTTAGACGTTCATCATCTCCTGCAATGTCCCCGTCAGCAGAGAACGACTGTTCTGTTTTCCATTGAACATTGCTCCTCAAAATCATTTTCACTTCATTATATTTCTTTCATCTCATGCCTTTTCACTCTCCAGGAAATCACTAGTCCTCATATGCCCACCAAATATTGTAGATACGATTCTTTGTAGTTATGTTCATCGCATTTAATAACCCTAATATTCAGTAATAAAATTACTTACTAAAATTTGATGGGTAACTGTACATAGCAGAAAACATACATGTGTAGGATTACCAAGGCATTATTGCAACCAAACTTCCTGACGACAAAAACCTATCACATCGACGGGATATTTTTGTATTACCAAAGCTAATGATCTTTGAATACGTCGATATTGCTAGTCATATTCTTGCCTACAGTCATCTTACCGAAGCTAACCAAGGCGAGTGCCATTCTTAAAATTTCTTTCGTTTCTTTTCTCCCAGTTCACCACTGTCAGCTACTCCTGCGGTCAGTGTCGTCAGCGCCATATTTTGGCACTGACATAATGAACTGTTTCTGAAGTACTGCTGGTAATTCAACATTTTACAACTTCTCAAGTTTTTACATTTAATTTACAGGAAAAACATTTTTAGCGACCCTTGTTGCCGTAAGTCAACCGAATAAGCTTCGGGCGTTCAGTAACTTATGAGGCTTCATAATGTGTTAACAATCTGTGTTTGCCTTCTTGTCCATGGCAGAGGTACAGCTGACGCGGTGCTTGTAATGAAACGGGTATTATTATTCTCTTTACCAAACCGGTGCTAAACCCAACCTGACTTTACACCAAATCCTTCCTGACCAGGGTCTCAAAACCTGCCTGACCTAGCTCCTAAGGCCAGCCTGACCCGATTCCCGGTGCATCTTGACAATATAATTAACGAGTGTGATCAGCCTGATTCCGTCCTGATTTAGCTTCCAAAGTGCAACTTCCGAAAGAGTTAGACCCCATGTTAGTGCCTAACATCACAATGACAAAAAATTCCTTTTTAAATTCTATACATAATGTCTTGCTTTCTTTATTGGCAAAGATACCATCAAAATTTATCCAATAAATTTGTTTATTTCTTTTCAGCAATAAACGTATTTAAAAAAAATAGTATATTTAACAGCTACTACACTGTCTTTCGAGTATAATAAGGTTATTATAACATTTGGATGACAGTTGCTTAATAACATAGCAAAATTAGCGAAATTATCTGTTTGAGTTGGAGTTTAGGAATCGAGCAGTGACAGCGTAGATACACTTGTATGAGGCGACCTGACGAGGAACATAGCCAAGTGTACTAGCTTGTTGTTCATATATATCAATTATTTCGATCCAATAAACATTTCATGATAAATAACTTTATTTTTAAACCTTTTTTTTTGTTTTAAGTGTTGTCTTCCATGACTATTATATCTCTATTATTTAATTGTTGATATATTTTATGTTTTCCAGGGAAAAAAATATAATCTGCTACAAGTGTATAAGTGGAAGGTTATCTTTTTATTGTCTTCAAGCAAATATATAATATTTAAAAAATAGGAACAATTGTCATGGTCTGTAGATGAATATATTGAAATTTTAATCGACTTTTAAGACAAAATTTATTACTATTTTTCTCTTATATTTCTTTAGGTCGATCTTAATATTGCTACTTCTTGCAAGTGGACATCAAACCTTCCCGGATGTTGCTGGCTAATGAAACTCTCCTCCGTCTGATTTCTTCTAGACGAGGATTATGATAATCACGGGGGAAGGTCTAAACCCCTGGGTGGGGGGGGGGTCATTCACCCCCTGACGAATGGAAGGTAATCAGATCTCCTCAAAGGGAAAGGTGGATAACTCCATTTCCTTGGACCAAGAACCCTTCCCCAGCATCAGATAGGGGAAGACCCGTCTCTTCACCGGCTTCTCAGTACTGTGTGCTACACTCATTTCCAAGGCTAGGGGCCATGCAGCACCTGGGAAATGGGAGGCAGTCTGGTTCGATCCAAGGAAGGGGGGATAAGTCCAGTTTCTTGGATCAAGAGCCCATCACCGTCATAGGATTCCACTTATGATGTAACAGAAAATTTTCAGGTTTAAGTGGATGTGACCTGACTAGGTGGGTCATTGGTCTAAGCCGGGGGGTGACATGGACCTGCCTCACATGGGCCAGTAGGCCTGCTGTAGTGTTCCCTCTTTCCTATATTCTTAAGGAAACAACTTGATGCTTCAAATTCAAGTGTTCAAGTTTGAGGTTAACAACTTAATGCTTCATACTCAAGTGTTCAAGTTTGAGGGTAGCAACTTGATGCTTCATACTCAGGTGTTCAAGTTTGAGGGTAGCAACTTGATGCTTCATACTCAAGTGTTCAAGTTTGAGGGTAGCAACTTGATGCTTCATACTCAGGTGTTCAAGTTTGAGGGTAGCAACTTGATGCTTCATACTCAAGTGTTCAAGTTTGAGGGTAGCAACTTGATGGCTTCATACTCAAGTGTTCAAGTTTGAGGGTAGCAACTTGATGCTTCATACTCAGGTGTTCAAGTTTGAGGGTAGCAACTTGATGCTTCATACTCAAGTGTTCAAGTTTGAGGGTAGCAACTTGATGGCTTCATACTCAAGTGTTCAAGTTTGAGGGTAACAACTTAATCCTTCAAACTCCCACCACCAACAAATACAGCAGAGTAACATCCTGGGCAAATTTATAAAACAAAAAATTCCTTTCGTAGCAAATGTTGAAAAATACATCTACGATAACTGAAATATTTTACGACGAAATTACCATTCAAATGTTAAAGAGATAATCTTCAACTTTGGGGGAAATTATCTTCCACAGTAAGGAAAATAATCTACTGTAAAGGAAATTAACTTTTACAGTAAGGATAAAATCTAATGTAAGGGGAATAACCTACAGTAAGGAAAAAACTAATGTAAAAAAAATAACCCTCTTTAGCAAGGAAAATAACCTCATCTAATTGAAAGTACCATAGAATGTTGACTGGAAAAACCTCAGATTGATAGCATACAAAAATAAAGTTAGTGTGAATAAATATATATATATATATATATATATTTTCAAGTCGGCCGTCTTCCACCGAGGCAGGGTGATCCAAAAAAGAAAGAAAATCCCCAAAAAGAAAATACTTTCATCATCATTCAACACTTTCACCACACCACAAATTATCACTGTTTTTGCAGAGGCGCTCAGAATACCCAAAAGTTTAGAAGCATATACGATAAAGATACAACAACATATCCTTCCAAACTGCCAAAAATCCCAAACCCCTCCTTTTAAAGTCAGGCATTGTACCCTCCCATAAAAAATTTTAAAAAAAATTTTAAAAAAATTTTTTTTCCCCCCTTTTTTTTCCCCCCCTTCCCCAAAAAAAAAAACCCCGGGGGGAAAAAATTTTTGGGGTTTAAAAAAAGGGTTTTTTTAAAAAGGAAAAAAAATTTAAAAAACCCCCCAAAGGGCCCCCCCCCCCCCAAAAAACCCCTTAAGGGAAAAATTCCCCCTTTTTCCCTTGGGTTTTGGGGAAAAAAAAGGGGGAAAAAAAATTTGGGTTTTAAAAAAATTTTTTTTTAAAAAAAATTTTTTAAAAAAAAATTTTTTTTTAAAAAATTTTAAAAATTTTTTTTTTTTTGGGGTCCCCCGGGGGGGCCCCCGGTCCAAAAAACCCAAAAAAAAAAAAAAAAACCCCCCCCAAAAAAAAATTTTTTTTCGGGGGCCCCCCTTTTTTCCCAAGAAAAAATTAAAAATTTCCCCAACCCCCCGGGGAAAAAATTTTTTTTTTTGGGGGGAAAAAAAAAATTTTTTTGGTTTTTTTTTCCCTTTTTTTTTTTTTTAAAAATTAAAAAAAAAGGGGGGGGTTTTTTCCCTTCCCCCCGGGGGGGGGGGGGGGGGTTTTTTTTGGGGGTTTGGGGGGAAAAATTTAAGGGGGTTTTTTTTTTTAAAATTTTTTTATTTTTTTTTAATTTTTTTTATTTTTTTTAAAAATTTTTTTTTTTTTTTTTTTTTTTTTTTTAAAAATTAAAAGGGGGGGGAAAAAATTTTAATTTTTTTTTTTTTTTTAAAATTTTTTTAAATTTAAATTTCCCCCCCGGGGGATTTGGGGGCCCGGGGGGGAAAACCCCGGGGGGCCCCTTTAAAGGGGTTTGGGGGGGGGGGGGGGGGAAAAAAAAGGGGGGTTTTTTTTTTTCCCAATTTTTTTGGGGGGAAAATTTTTTTTTTGGCCCAAAAAAAAACCCCCCCTTTGGGAAAGGGGTGGGCCCCCAAAAAAAACCCCCCTTTTTCCCCCAACCCCCCCCCCTTTTTTTTTCCTTTTTTTTTTTTCCCTTTTTTCCCCCAAAAAAAGGGAAAAACCCCCCGGGGGGGCCCCCTAAAAAGGGCCCCTCCTGAAAAAACCCCCCCCCCTTTTTTTTTGGGCCCAAAGGGGGGTTGCCCCCCCAAAAAAAAAACCCCCCCGAAAAAAAGGGGGGGGGGGTTTTTTTTTGCCCCCTTTTTTTTGGGGGGTTCCCCCCCCCCCCCAAAAAAAAAATTTTTCCCCCCCCCCTTTAAGGGCCCTTTTAAAAATTTTTCCCCCCCAAAAAGGGTTCCCCCCCCCCAAAACCCCCCCCCCCTTTTTTTTCCCCCCCCCGGGGGGGGGAAACCCCAAAAAATTTTTTTTAAACCCCCTTTTCCCAAAAAAAAAAAAAAAAGGGGCAGGGGGAAAATTTTCCTTTCCCCCCTTTAAAAAAACCCCCCTTTTTAAAAAAATTTTAATTTTTCCCCCAAAAAAAAAATTTTTTTTTTTTTTGGGGGGTTGGTTTTGGAAAAAATTTAAAAAAAAAAAAGGGGGGGAAAAAATTTTGACAAAAGGGCCCAAAAAAAAATTTTCCCCAAAACCCTTTTTGGGGGGCCCCCTTAAAAAAAAAATTTTTTTTCCCCCTTGAAAGGGGGGAATTTTTTTTTGGGGGGCCTTTCCCCCCCCGGTTTTGGGGGGGGCCCGGAAAAATTTTTTTTCCCCCCTTTTCCCACCCCCCCAAAAAACAATTAATTTTTTTTCCCCCCCCTTTTTGGGGGAAAAAAAACCCCCTTCCCAAAAATTTTTTTTTTTTCCCCCCAAAAAAGGGGGGGTTTCCCCCCCCCGGCCCCCCCTTTAAAAAAATTCCTTGTTTTTTCTCGGGGAAAAACCCCCAAAACCCCCCTTTTGGGGGCCCCCCCTTTTTTTTTTCCCCAAAACGGCCCCTTTTTTTTTGGGGGGGCCCCCAAAACCCCCGGGGTTTCCCTTTCCCCCCCCAAACCCCGAAAAATTTGGGGAAAAAAAACCCCCCCCAAAGGAAAAAAAAAAACCTTTCCCCCCCCTTTTAAAAACTTAAAATTTTTTAACCTGGTTTTTTTTTGGGGGGGGGCCCCCCTCCCCCCAAAAAACCCCCCCCCCCCCCTTTTTTTTTTTTTTTTTTTTCCCCCCCCCCTTTTTTTTCCCCCCCAAAAAAATTTTCCCCCCGGGGGGCCCAAAAAAATTTTAAAAACCCCCCCCAAAAAAATTTTTTTCCCTTTGGGAAAAAAATTTTGGGGAAAAAACCCCCCCCCCCCTTTCCCAAAAAAATTTTTCCCCCCCCCCCCCCAAAAAACCCCCCTTTTTTTCCCAAACCCCCGGCCCCCGGGGAAAATTTTCCCCCCCCTTTTTCCCCCGGGGGGGGGTTTTCCCCCCTTTTTTTTTTTTTTTTAAAAAAATTTTTTTTTTATTTTTTTAAACCCCAAAAAAAAAATTGGGGGTTTTTTTTTTTCCCCCCCCCGGGGGGGGCCCCCAAATTTTTTTTTTCCCCCCCCCGGGGGAAATTTTTTTGGGGTTTTTTTGGGGTTTTAAAAAATTTTTTTTTTTAAAAAATATTTTTTTAAAATTTTTTTTTTAAATTAAAAAATTTTTTAAAAATTTTTAAATATTTTTTTAAATTTTTTTTTTTTTTATTTTTTTTTTTTTTAATTTTTAAAAATTTTTAAATTTTTTTTTTTTTAAAAAATTTTTTTTTTTTTTTTTTTTTTTTAAAACCTTTTTTAAAAAATTTTAAAAAATTTTTTTTTAAAAATTTTTTAAAATTTATTTTTTTTTCCACCCAAAAATTAAATTTTTTTTTACTTTTAAAAAAAATTTTTTTTTTTTCCCCCCCCCCCCCCCTTTTGGGGGAAATTGGCCCCCCCCCCAAAAACCCTCCTTTTTCCCCCCCCCCAAAAAGTCCTTTTTCCCCCCAAAATACCCCCTTTTTCTTTAAAAAATTTTTTTTTTTCCCCCCCCCCTTTTTTTTGGGGTTCCTTCCTTTTTTTTTTAAAACCCCCAAAAACCCCAAAAAAATTTTAAAAGGCCTAAAACCCCCCCCCCCCCCCCAAAGGGGAAAAAATTTTTTAAAAAAATTTTTTCCCCCCCTTTTTTTTTTTTTAATTAAAAAATTTTTTTTTTTTTTTTTTTTCCCCCCCCTTTTGGGGGTTTTTTTTTCCCCTTTCTTTTTTTTAAGGGGGAAAAAAGGGGGTTTTTTTTTAAAAAAAGCCCCCCCTTTTTTTTTTGGGGGGATTTTTTTTTGGGGGAAAAAGTTTTTTTTTTTTTTTTTCCCCCCCCAAAGGGAATTTTAACCCCCCAAAAGGGCCCCCCCAAAAAAAAATTTTTTGAAAAACCCCCCCCCCCCTTTTTTTTTTTTTTTTTTTTCCCCCCCCCCCAAAAACCCTTTTTTTTTGGGGCCCCCCCAAAAGGGGCCTTTTTGGGCCGGGGAACAAAAAAATTTCCAAAAAAATTTTAAAAAAAAATTTTTAAAACCCCGGGGTTTTTAAAAAAATTTTTTTGGGGGGTTTTAAAGGGGGTTCCCTTTTCCAAAAATTTTCCCCCAAAAAATTTTAAAAGGAAATTTTTTTCCCCGGGGGTTTTTTAAACGGGGTTTTTTTTTCCCCCCCTTTTACCCCCCCCCCCAAAAAAAAAAAAAAAAAAAATTTTTTTTTTTTAAAAAATTTTTTTTTTTCCCCCCCCGGGTTTTTAAAAAAAGGCCCCCCCAAAATGTTTTAAAGGCCCCCCTTTTTTATTTTGGGGGGGGCCCCCCCCTTTTTTTTTTTTAAAAAAAAATTTTTTGGGTTTTTAAATTTGGGTTTTTTTTTAAAAAAAGGGCCCAAAACCCCCAAAAAAATTAAAATTGGTTAAAAAAAAACCCCCCCCCCTTTTTTAAAAGGGCCCCCCAAAACCCCCGGGAAAAAAAAACCCCCCCCCCTTTAAAAGGGCAGTTTGGGGGAAAAAAAAAAAGGTTTTTTTTTTTTGGGGGGGGGGGTTTTCCCCCTTTTTTTTTTTAAAAAAAGGGGGATTTTCCCCCGGGGGGGGGTTTTTTTCCCCCTTTTTAAAAATCCCCCCAAAATTTGGGCCGGGGGTTTCCCCCCGGGGTTTTTTTGGGGGAAAAAATTTTTAAAAAGGGCAAACCCTAAGGGGGCTCCCTAGTAAAGAGCTCTTTTCACAAGGCACAGTCCGCCCCCACTTATTCCTTTCCTCATATCGAATAAAAGAGAAATACATCACGCACCATATCTCCTTTGCGGGTGATTGGGATCTGCATGAGGTTTGTCATTGCTGAGGGGGCGGTTTAACCTCCAAGAAGATATAAAAAAAGTTTTCCATGGGAACGGTAAAAAATATGATGTAAATGGGAAAATTTCCAACTACCCCGTTATGGAAAATGGAGGAGTAATAACTAAACAGAGTATACACAGACTCGGGGCCATAAAATAAGGGGAAAAAAATAATGAAAGGGGACCTGGAGAGTAATGTTGAGATTCCTTTCAAGGATCACAACATGACGATCGCAGTGAAAAGAAAATGTAGAATGGATAATAAAACGTTCAAAGAGATCCAACCAAAAGATGATCCTTTTCAAATCACTTGTTCCCCTGGGCGGGAAATACTGCTGCTTTAAACATCCCCATTCAAAGCAGGTGAAATCGCGTTTAGAGAGTGGACAGAGATCCTTTATACAGTATAAGTTTTCAAGCCCCTTAATATGGGACGCGGGGAAGACTTGATTGTATCTTTGGGAACGCAGAAGGGAGAGATATTCATAATCTACACTTGGGGAAAATCTTGGGAAAGGGAAAATGGTCCCAAATTGCACACAGAATCACCCCCTAAAAGTAAAAGACGGGGCAGGCGATGAAAAAAGCCCCAATAAAAAGTAGGGGCGCCTTGGTACACAAAGGGAAAACACCAAAAGTGTCCCGGGGGCCCAAGATGTTCAACGCCTCCCATCAAGCATTTGGGAATTGCCCCTAAAAACCCCCGGCTCCCTTCAAGGAGAGCTGGCAAATACCTAAAGTCAGTGCCGGATCGCCGGTGTGGTCGTCGTTGGACCCCGGGGCGGGACGTAAAAAGCCTATTTTATAGGCCCGATCCATCGGGAGGCCCGGTCTGGGACCGGGCCGCGGGGGCTTGATCCCCGAATAATCCAGGTAACCGTCATTACCTCTGCATTTGTTCCACTTAAAAGACTGCATTTGGACTGAAGAAAAAATCGTGGCTGGTCAAAAATTGTCATTCGAGAAAAAATTCCGTGATTAGGCAAAGGTCAAAGGTATAATAAATATTTCCTTTTACCGTGAGAGTAATTAAATAATTATCACGTTTTTTAAGATAATTAAATTTTTATAAATTATAAATATATATATATATATTATATATATTATTTAATAAGAGAGAATTAAAGAGGGGTTGAAGCAATGTAAAAAGGAGCAAATGAGAGAGTGGGGAATTTTTATCAAAAAAATTTTGTTAAAAATAAGAAAAAGTTTGGGTGAATTTAAACAATTTAAGAAAGCCTGGGAACAAATGGATTTGTCATTTAAAAAATGGGAAAGGGGAGATTTATTAAAGGGAGAGTTAGAGGTTTTGGAAGTGGAAGGAAAATTTTAGAATTGTTAAAGTTGATGAATGGGGAAGCTGTGTTTTTTCGGGGAAGGGAAAGGGAGGAATACATTTTTGTAGGGTGAGGAAGAGTCATTTTGTGAGTGGGGGGGGAAGTTCGTGAGGCAGTGGGTAAAATAAAAAAGGGGGAAAGGACCCGGGATTGATGGTAAAGATAAAATGTTAAAAGCAGGTGGGATATGTTTTGGAGTGGTTGGTGCAATTTTTTAAAAAATGTATGGAAAGGGGGAAAGGGTCCCTGGGATTGGAGAGAGCATGCATAGTTCCTTTGATAAAGGAAAAGGGGGATAAAGAAGTGAAAAAAATTATGGGGGGATAAGTCTTTGTTTCCCGGGAAAAGTGTTGGTAGAGTTATAATTGAAAGAATTAAGAGTAAAGGGAGAATAGGAGAAATGAAAAAGGGAGGCTTTAGAAAGGTAGGGGGTGTGTGGACCAGGTTTTTACAGGGGAAACATATAAGTAACAGTATTTAGTAAGGCAAAAGAGGTCTTGTGGCATTTTGGTTTGGAAAAGGCGTATGCAGGGTGGATGGGGGCAATGTGGCAGATGTTAAAGTGTAGGGTGTAGGGGTAGGTTACTGAAAGCAGTGAAGATTTTTTTACGAGGATAGTGAGCTCAAGTTAGAGTATGTGGGAAAAGGGGGGTTTTTTTTCCCAGTAAAAGTAGGCCTTAACAAGGATGTTGATGTACCGGGGTTTTTTAATATTTTATAGATGGGTTGTTTTAAAAGAAGTAAATGCGAGGGTCTTGGCAAGAGGGGGAGTTAAAAGATAAAAAAAAACACCCAAAGTGGGGAGTTGTCACGCTGCTCTTTGCTGATGACCCGTGCTCTTGGGAGATTTGAAGAGAAATTGCAAATTGGTGATGAATTTGGTAGGGGGTGCAAAAAAAAGAAAAATTTAAAAGGGGGATACAGGAAAAGTAAATTATGAGGATCAAAAAGATTTGGTGATTTAAAAAATTTTAAAATCAGATTGGGGGGAGAGAGATGGAGGAGGGGAACGTATTCAAAATTTGGGAGTGGACGTGCAGCGGTGGGGGTTTTGAAAGATGGGGGGAATATAGAATTTATGAGGGGAAAAAAAGGGTTGGGTGCACTTAGGAGTTGGGGGAGACAAAGAAAATTTGCCTTGGAGGCAAAGAGGGGAATGTTGGAGTATAGTTTTACCAACCTTTATATGGGTGTAAGCGTGGGGGGATGAATGTTGCAGCGAGGAGGCTGGGGCGTGGGAGTTGCTGAGGGCAATGGGTGTGTGAATATAAGCAGAGAATCGAGTTTTGGGAAATTAGGAGGAGGTGCGGGATTACCAAAAAAATGTTTTTCCGAGGGTAGGAAAGGGGTTTTTGGGTGGTTCGGAATGTAGAGAGAAGGGACGAAACAGATGACTTCAGGGGTGTATCAGTCTGTAGTGGAAGGGAAGGCGGGGTAGGGGTCGGCCATAGGAGGGTTGGAGGGAGGGGGTAAAGGAGTTTGTGGGCAGAGGGCTTGGACCCCCAGCAGGCAATCCCCGTGAGCGTGTTGATAAGGAGTGAATGGAGACAAACTGGGTTTTAATACTTGACCGTGCTGTTGGAGTGTGAGCAAAGTAACATTTTGAAGGGATTCAGGGAAACCCGGGCGGGCCCGGGGGTTGAGTCCTGGAGAGGGGAAGTCCCAGTGCCTGCACTCTGAAGGAGGGTGTTAATTTGCATTTAAAAACTGTAGTGTAAAGCACCTTTGGCAAGCCAGTGATGGAGTGAATGTGGTTGAAAGTTTTTCTTTTTCGGGCCCCCTGCTGGTGGAATCGGCCCCGGTGTGATAATAAAAAAAAAAATAAAAAAATATATATATATATATATATATATATTATAATATATATATATATATATATTTATATATATATATTAGATTTTATGTCCCAGTCATTTTGTATAAAATGTTTTGAAATAATAATAATAATAATGCACCTGTTATCCAGCATTAAAAATCTAGTGCATGAACTGAATAATGACAACCTGTAGAGATAATTGAACTTAGCCAGTATATTAACCTATGTTCTCAGTTCACTTTTTGTGTTCTCGATCAGTCATTAATGTTTTCTATTTTTTAAAACGTGTTTGAATCTTTCTCGCACACACACATACGTAAAATTTTATTGAAATCAAGCCTTTCACACACACACACACACACACACACACACACACACACACACAACGTTAAAGCTTTTCACTCGCACATTTAGGCAGCTTGTATTCAAACCAATGAAACCAGCTGAAGGAATTCTCGAATCACATAGTTCATGAACCACCTGAACCTCAGTGTTAAGTGAGTGGTCTCACGGCTCTTTAAATGCGCAGTAACGAGGTTATACCAAGAAATATATATTTCTCGGTGTATATATATCGAGAGGCGTGTGTATTAGTTCCAAACCACATTGTGGTCAACATCGTGTATATACACCCGGAGTGGTGAGTGTATATATGTATACACATTGTGTATTTTAAGGCATTAGCATACCCTGTAATGACTCCTAGTTTGGTCGATAGACTTTAAATCTCAGTAAACAGACAAGCAAGGAGAGTTCACTTACTGAACAGAGTGTAAACATTATAAATAACTTGTTGTATATAACCGAATAGTGTATAAACACATGATACACACGTCGGTGTATATATAACTTTGTCACTTTTGGCTACTTGTGCGATGTTGTAGAAGTGTTCGTGCTGATGAAAAATGTTCGAGGTAGTGTCCGTACTGAGAAAAATTGTTTGTGCTGATTATAATTATCCATGAGAACAACCGTCGTTGCTGAGAAGAAAAACGTCCTTGCTAAGGAAAATTGTCCATCCTGAGTCAGTTTTCAAGGTAATAAATATTTCCCTTGTAAAATGAAGATAATTTAACAGTTCTCACAGCACTGAGATTGAATCAGTAATTCTCACGGTTTCCGTGACAAAAAACAGGCCTAACGAAATCATTTTTTAATTTTCAGTTTCAAAAATTTTATGTTGATGATAAATGGGGATACTTTCTGAAGGTACAGTCTGAAGGGTATACCTGGGGATACTTTCTGAAGGTGCAGGCTGAAGGATATACCTGGGGATACTTCCTGAAGGTGCAGGCTGAAGGATATACCTAGGGATACTTCCTGAAGGTACAGGCTGAAGGGT
This sequence comes from Cherax quadricarinatus, assembly GCF_026875155.1. Lineage (NCBI taxonomy): Eukaryota > Metazoa > Arthropoda > Malacostraca > Decapoda > Parastacidae > Cherax > Cherax quadricarinatus. The sequence goes on along the minus strand of NC_069431.1, from coordinate 13,534,369 downwards.
ATACCTGGGGATACTTCCCGAAGGTACAGGCTGAGGGTATACCTGAGGATTTCCTGAAGGTTTCGGCTGGGTATCCCGGGGATACTTCCTGAAGGTGCAGGCTGAAGGGTATACCTGGGGATACTTCCTGAAGGTACAGGCTGAAGGGTATACCTGGGGATACTTCCTGAAGGTACAGGCTGAATGGTATACCTGGGGATACTTCCTGAAAGTGCAGGTTAAGGGGGATGCTTTTCCCGAAGGTACAGGGCAGAAGGGTATACCTGGGGATACTTCCTGAAGGTACAGGCTGAAGGGTATACCTGGGGATACTTCCTGAAAGTGCAGGCTTAAGGGGGGATACTTCCTGAAGGTACAGGCTGAAGGGTATACCTGGGGATACTTCCTGAAGGTGTAGGCTGAAGGATATACCTGGGGATACTTCCTGAAGGTGCAGACTGAAGCGTATACCTGGGATACTTTCTGAAGATACAGTCTGAAAGGTATAAGTGGGAATACTTACATAGGGCACAATCTGAAGGGTATACCTGAGGGTACTTTCTGAAGGTACAGTCTGAAAGGTATACCTGAGTATACTTTCTAAAGGTACAGTCTGAAGGGTATACCTGGGGATACTTTCTAAAGGTACAGTCTGAAGGGTATACCTGGGGATACTTTCTAAAGGTATAGTCTGAAGGGTATACCTGGGGATACTTTCTAAAGGTACAGTCTGAAGGGTATACATGGGGATACTTTCTAAAGGTATATCTGAAGGGTATACCCGGGGTACTTTCTAAAAGGGATAGTCTGAAGGGTATACATGGGGATACTTTCTAAAGGTACAGTCTGAAGGCTATACCTGGGGATGCTTCTTGAAGGTACAAGCTGAAGGGTATATCTGAGGATACTTCCTGAAGGTGAAGGGTATATTTTGAGGTACTTCCTTAATGTATAGGCTGAAGGGTATATGAACCGATGCTTCCTGTAGATTCAAGCTTAAGAGTATAGCAGGGGAAACACTGTGGACTTCAATGAAGACAAATTTCAATTACTTCATTTTGGAAAACTCGAGTAAATTAAAACTGAATCGGGGTATAAAACAAATTCCAACCACATAATACAGCGAAAATCTAATGTGAAGGACCTGGGAGTGATAATGTCAGAGAATCTCACTTTCAAAGATCACAACAATGTCTCTTATCACATCTGCTAGGAAAATGATGGATTGGATGAGAACCTTCAAAATTAGGGATGCCAAGCCTAAGATGATTCTTTTCAAATCACTTGTTCTCTCAAGGCTTTAACATTGTTGTACAGTAACGGCCCCCTTCAAAGCGGCGAAATTGCAGACTTGGACAATATACAGAGAACTTTCACTGCACTTATAAATACAATAAAGCACCTCATTTACTGGGAATGGTTGAAGTCCCTTGATTTGTACTTCTTGGAACTCAGACTCGGCAGACTGTGCAACTTTCCCACAGTGAATAGCAGTGGTGCCATGAGTATACCAAGAGACAACACCGTAAGTGTGAGGTGGGGGGGGGGGTCCCAGACTGTTCAACTGCCTCCCAGCATATATAAAGAGGGATTACCAATAAACTCTTAGTTGTTTTCAAGAGGGAGCTGAACAGGCACCTCCCCTCAAGGGAGGTTCCTTGACGCTAGTGAGGGGCTCTTGATCTAGGGAATTTGATCTGTGCTCCAGTTCCCTGAATTGAGTCTGAATACCTCCCCCCCCCAACACATACGTTGTATAATCCTACGGGCTTAGCGCTCCCCCCTTTATATTATATTATTTTATTATTATTATTTTATTTTATTATTATTATTTATTATTATTATGAACAGGCACCTAAGGTTAGTACCCGACCAGCCGGACTGTGATTCGTACGTCGGTTTGCATGCGGCCGGCAGTAACAGCCTGGTTGATGAGGCCCTGGTCCTCCGCGCGGCCTGATCATGGACCGGGCTGTGGGAACGTTTACCTCCGGAACACCCTCCAGGTATACTTCCTAAAGGCATGTCTGGGGATGATTCCTGAAGGTGCTGTTCAAATGAATATCTGGGTATAATTCCTGAAATTTGTATCGAAAGGTATACTCTGGGATACTTTCTAAAGGTTCAGACTGAAGGATCTGGCCGGAGATACTTCTTAAAGTTACAGTCGAAATGGTATGCCTGGGCATGCTTTATGAAAAATCAGGCTGATAGTCATACCTGGATGCTTCTTGAATGCGCACGTTGAAGGGCAGAATAGGATCTTTACATGTGATGGCTGAAGGGCATACCAGGAGGTAGTTACAGAAGGTAGTGACAGTTATACCTGGGGATACTTGTAAATGCCGCTGGTTGAAGGGTATTCCATGGTAATACAGAAGCACGAGGTGAAGAAATTACCTTGAGAAAATGCGGGCTGAAGGGTATTTATTACTTGGAGGGGTTTGTGAAGGGTATTCTTAAGGATGGTATAGGCTGAAGGGTATTCTTAAGGATGGTATAGGCTGAAGGGTATACTTGGAAGGTACCTAGGGAAAGTGTGGGCTGAAGGGTACACCTGGGATGATACGGGACTAGGGTATACCTGCTGAAGATGCAGGCTGAAGAGTATACCTGGGGCTTCTTACGGGTAGAGGCTGAAGTACGTGACTGGGGATACCTGAAGGAGGATAGGCTGAAAGGTATACCCTGGGCTAGGACTGTTGTAACAAACATAATTGTTTACCTTGCAGGTGCATGAAAGTTTACAGCTCCTCGTAGGACAGTTTGCTCGCTGCCAGTGAAGTACGTTCATTTTTACAACATTCATCTTTTCACCCGGGCATGAAAACATTGAATTCAGTTGGTACCCAGACCTAGCTGGGGTCCTTGATAATGAAATGACAAATCCTGAAGAGAAGGCCAAATCTGATCGAAACGTTGTCATAAGTTTCACTCTTCTATGTGCGGGTTATTTGTATCTACCTTCCTCTCTATCAGTCCTCTGCCTCGTTGACTTAGTTGGTCACTTAAATAATTCATTCCCAAGTGGGCCAGCTCTGGGGGCCCAAAAGTGTTAATGGGTTATAAAAAGGGTTTGA
>NC_069431.1:13485173-13530810 GCF_026875155.1 Cherax quadricarinatus | reverse complement strand
ATCCCAGGATGCAAAAACAAGCGAAGAACTTAAAAAGAAATAAATGAAACAAAGAAACCTAAAGTGTTTCTTTTCTTATGCCAAATCTAGAGCAAAAACCACATCCTGCATTGGTCCCTCGCATATCCAACACAACTAATGCCAATGACATCTAAAAAAGACCGACGTGAAGAATAAAACACGGAAGATTAAACTTCATCAGCTTGTTTTTTCTACTTGAACTGATACGTAACAGCACTTTGAATTCTGGGATATTCTAAACTAGTTGTATTTTTGCCACTACCTCATCAGAGAAAGGTATTCCTTACTGCATAACCCCAATTCCCAGTGCATCCGCTTCCTCTCTCAGGACCTAAGGAGGGATACCATCTGGTCCCACTGCCTTCGAGGTATCTAGCTCCCCTAGTAGTGTGTCCAGCACTTGGTGCTGCACACTAACACAACGGTTTGCTAAAAGCCTCTTTGTCTCCACTGTGGATTCCTCCCTAAATCGCGAGCTTAGCTCTTTACATACTTCCTGGTCGTTCCCTATGAGCTCTCCTCCTTCCTTCCTCAACCTAACTACTTGCACGAGACTGGATTAGTGTAGACTCCGACATAAACTGACAATGCAGTTGATCACCAACGCTGAACACTTGAAGGGAATCAGAAGAGGCATTTACAAGTCATATGGAAACTAATATCTATATTACTTCAGTTACAAAAAATGGTAAACTAGGATATTACAGAGACCACATCCAGTTCAAGTTTTTGAGAGATACCGCATTAAGCTTGAGGTCGCTCGTAAGTTATATTATGCAACTGTCAGTTTGGAAGGGTTGAAGTTAATCAAATTCAGGTGCCAGATTAACCAAGCTGTGATGGATATGTGGGTCAGCGGGCCACCAACAGCAACAAACTGGTTGACCAGGCAGACACTAGACGAGCCCGACCCATGGCCGGGCGCCGGTAGTAGAAAAACCCTCGGAACTCATCAAAGGCATTAAGGTGAATATAGACAGCTACACTGAAATGCCTTACAACAGATTCATCGAGGTGTATAAACACACGGGTATACATATCACTCAGTACATATAAACGAGTGTTGATTTGCAAGATCACATGTGTGTGTGTGTGTGTGTGTGTGTGTGTGTTTTCTTGTGTCGAAAGCATGCGTGTAGTCACCTATATGTGGTTGTCAGGAGTCTTAGCCCTGGGCCCACCTCTCAACTTGCCGCTTGTGTATATATGTAAAAAGTGAAAGGGGACTAATAGCATATGTCGGCATCAGGAAAATCTGCTATTCTAGTATTGGGTCCTGGGAAGTCCCACTCCTGGCCCTAGAGGGATGGAGGATACGAAGGGAGCGATTTCGCGGAAGTCCTCTGACGCCCTTATTTGCACGTGGCGCGTCTCTCAGCTGACACGATCGGGAAGCTAAGAAGCTGCATCAGATGATAGCTATCTCGGCAGAGCCACATCAGGCAGTATGCTGGTGTCACTGCCTGGTGCTAATCTCTTCAAGCGACCTTGTAAGTGACACTATCACTTGATACTTCCCCATATACTAGGTGAAGGGGCCAAAGGTGAAATCATTTTAGATAAGGTACAACCCTGTCAAATCTTAAATGTAGCGCAAATTGAATATATAGTGAGAGTGTATCAAAGTAAATGTTTGTAAATCTTGGTACCGTCTCTTTCACTACATGCTGAATTTTCTACGCACTTACATAAAACTAAACTCTACTGCTGTTAAAAGTCTCACAAATATCAAAGGAATATCCATATACCGAGGCCTTTTGTTAAGGGTCGTTTTAACTTTTACCGGATCTCGTATCATTCAGGGGTATATATACCAATAAGATGTGTTTTGTGTATATATTCACCGAGAGGTGAGAAGTATCTGTACACATAGAGGTGCGTCTTTGTATATACACTGATAGGTATATATAACTGGATATACACATAATTTGTTGTAATCCCTATTTAGATAATAAATATTCTTTGAAAAAGGTGAGCGGGTGAGATATTTATTTAATGACCAACGTGCAGTCGACAGGCTTTAAACCAACTAAACCAACCATGACAATAAGGAGATGATTATCTTTTACACATTTTTAATAAAGCAATAAAATCAAAAGTATTCATAATTGCTTAAGAATATAATGACTTTCACAAGCTAGGATAAAAACAGCGAAATGCAATAGATCGAAATTTGTACACGAATGGTAAGCAATACCGACAAGATGAAGAATTAGTCACATGTGCGACATCACGTAGACACATCTGCGACATCAGGTTATCTTTATTTGTGGACATTTTGCCAACCAGTGGCTTTATCAATACAAATTCAAGTAATAATTATGGAAAAACTGCATAACTATATATATCCTCGAATTTGTATAGACAAACATACCTAATTCTTCAGAACGAGGCGTCATTGAAAGAGGTTTAAAAAAAAATTTATCTTTATCGAATTCTTCAAAGGCGAGACAAGAAGAGGAAACTTGTCCAGCTGACCACAGCGAGTAAGGAGTGGGGGTGGAGGGTATCGTGAGGACATACAGGGTGGAGTTTGATGCCGTTCCCTCGAGTGCCGGTAGAAGCCATTTTCAGATACAACCATAAAAAAATTAATTGGATGCACGGCTCAGTCAACAAAATTCTTGCTGCTTAAAAGAGGTTTAACATGGAGTCTGGCCATGCTGCGTAGTCTGATGCTTGTTCACGAGGGACATGTCGCAATAATACCTGGCTTCTTGCTCCTCACATTAATGTTTGTATTTGTCTATGTCATCAGAATAGCCAAGGTGGGCGCTGTAGATGGTGCACAACAATCTCTCAAGACCTCAGGCAAAAGTGTGTGAGAATCTGCCTATGTCTAAGATAAAAGGACTCGCAGACACGTTTTCTGTGTTGTATTATGGAGTCCACGTCCTATAATCAGGGTCAACTGGTACTGATGAAGCCCTCATGATATAATATTATATAATCATAACTAAGCGTTAAACCCACAAGGGTCATACAGCACGAGGTATTAAGTTTCCCTTCACTTTCTTGAATCAATATAATCACCGCCCAGTTCCCCAAAATTTAATAACTCTTAAGGGATTAACTCTTCCACGTAAATATATTTTTTACAGCCTGAGCTTGCTACCATCTGCAGCTCATAAGACTGCCATCCCCACGAGCCCCTTTGAGGCGGGGTAGATGGCAGACCAGAGGCCTAGCTTCTCTCTACGAGCCCCATGAGGGCGGGGAATGTGGCTAGGCCTGGGGACACTTGGTCCCAAAGATGAGGAGGTAGTGTACCTCCTCCCATGGGAGACTTAAGTCTCGAGACACTCCCCAGATAGGGAGCCAAGGCCGGGTCACCACTACTTGGAAAAGACCCGGGCCGGGAGAATACCGGCGAATAAAAAAAAAAATATATATTAATATGGAGTCCACAGAGGCTAGTTAAAGTTTGTGTGTATAAGATAGCGTTTGTTTTTTTTTTTAATGTCTGATGCATCTACCCTCTACCGAGTTGAATTACGTGAGTGGTAATTACAAGGAAAATAGGACAGAGTTGACAGAATAAAAGCATACGTCTTCACTGATCAAGATATTCATTAAACAAAAGTTTCTCCAGGTGAAGTGTCTTCAGTGGCTTTTTTTTTTCACAAATGAAAAAATCAAAGAGTTAGTATGGCGTGGCCGGTAAGTTGTTAAAAAGAAATATGAAAAAAAAAAGAATGTACAAGAGGCTTTATAAAGACATTATCACATCGTTGGTGAAAGGTCGCAAAAAAAAAAAAAAAAAAAAACCATAAGCAGCACGTGTCCTCTTAACCAATAAACACAAAGCATTGCACCACCTCTTGCGAAACTTGTCTGAAACTCTCCCACACTTGATATAACGAAGCCTACCTCTCCTCCCAGCACCTCTCCTCCCAGCACCTCTTGTACCTCCAGCACCTCTTGTACTTTCAGGACTTATCCTTTCCAGCACCTCTTCTTACAGCACCTGTCCCTTCCATCACCTCCCAATAAACATTGGCCACCATTTTTTTTATTAAATTCAGAGGCCAAACTGGTTGTTTAAAGTTAACTTCGACGCACTGATCACGAATCTGAACTTTAGTATATCACCAAGTTTTTGTTTAAATCTTATGATTAACATTTTGGCTATCTAAGGCTGAAGACCACATAATATAAGTTACCTAACAATCATATGTATTATATTATACATATATTTTATGTATGGTGCATGAATGACGGAAACTAATCTTTCTTAACGTACTGTGTAATATAAATAATATATATATACATACAAAAAATAACATTTATTTAGTGATACAATCTTATTTCCATAATAGTTATCAGATTATTTCGCTTGTATGGGTCTCCTGCACCAGTGTCTAACAGTATCGACTATTAAGCTGCTGTCAGGTTTCCATAATATCTTTTCTCAGCGATGGCCGTGTCTTGGTGAAATAGTTCACCACGGTGAACAATTTCACTGTGCGCGTTGAAGCAAAACTAAGTGGTTCAGATTTGAACTCATTGTCCAAGAGTTAGTTAGAAACACATGGGTTTAAATGTGAGCTGACACCATTGGTGGCCAGTGTAATCAGTGGCAGAAAGCAGAAACGAGCCGCCATCAGCTGCAGAGACGTCCCCCATCTACAGCAAACATGGGAAGAAACACGAGCCACTGTCAGAATTAGAGCAGACACGAGCAACTATCGGCGGTACACAGAGAACACTCGATCTGCCGTCAGGAACAAGGGTCACTCTACAGCAGATAGCAAACGCGGGCCGCCATCTGTAGTAGACAGCAAACGTGGGCAGCCATCTGCAGCAGACAGCAGACACAAGCCATCATCTGAGGCGTCTCCCGTAACACGATATTCATGTGGGAAAAATCGATTATTTGCCTGACACATACGGCAGTGTAGCAGGGCCATGACCACGCTCAAGGACCACCAGGGCCAGACTCGATCCACCGACCGCAGATCGTCAGAGAGAGAGAGAGAGAGAAGAGAGAAAGGGGGCATGGATTAAAATGTCCTCGCTTAACAACATAAAGAGGGTTACGAATTAACCATTTATCTTATAATTCTGATAAAAACAGTGAAAACACATTGGTTGTTGTGAATTACCTAGATTCTCAGAAGTCACTGATAGGTCTTTGATTTAAACAAGCTGTTTTAAGGCCAAAGTTAATATTTATATCCTTGAGCTAATTTTTCTAAATATACAACGAAGAGCCAGAAGTGGGGGTGTATGGTATAAACGAATGTATACTTAGGTGACTTAATATACTACAGTACAAATTAAGTAGAGGTGTTGGAGACCTCACCTTCCTTCCGCTTCTGTCATATTTTTCTGATTAGAAAAATGTGACAGAATTTGCCTAGTTTCTACACGCTTCGAGGGACAGGGAGGAAAGAAGTGTCTTGATTCTGAAGGCCTTTTGATCCAGTGAAATAGACCTGACCTCACCTTTTGACCTAACCTGTTTACCCTCTCCCATTCCCTAGGCACTGTATGACCGTTAGTGTTCAGCGCTTCCCCACGAATATAATAATGACAAGGGTCATGCAGTTGCCATACTGACAACCCACAGTCGCCTGGAGTGCTCACACCATGTTCCACTACCAGGCCAAGGCTCTAGACTCCTGGTCACACTAATGAAACATTAATATTATTTTGTGAGGCGAGTCAGTTCCTGACCTGGAAAACTGGTACTTCGACGCCCTTCTTGTATTTAAAAAAATATATAAAGCATTTCTTTAAAATAAATCACATTTTTTTAAAGACTGTCATCGTGGAATTTAAACATGATGTTCTTAGACATTTCTACAAGGTACGTTGTGGTAAATGATAAACTGGGTCCATTATTTTGAAACACCCTGTACACTTCGAGGAGCTGGTGTAAGGTGACGTTTTAACATTCAGAACTGAAAGCTTGTAGAACAAAACTACAAGCATGGAGAGCAAAACTAGAGGCATGTAGAACAAAAGCCTGTAGAACAAAACTAGAAGCATGGATAACAAAACTAGAAGCGTATAGAACAAAACTAGAAGCATTTTGGACGAAACTAGTAGTGTGTCAAACAAAACTACAAGCTTTTAGAACAAAACTAGAAACAAAACTAGAAGCATGTGGAACAAAACTACAAGCCTGTAAAACAAAACTAGAAACAATGGAGAGCAAAACTAGAAGCATGTAGAACAAAACTACAAGCCTGTAGAACAAAACTAGAAAACATGGAGAACAAAACTAGAAGCATGTAGAACAAAACTACAAGCCTGTAGAACAAACCTAGAAGCATGTAGAACAAAACTACAAGCCTGTAGAACAGAACTAGAAGCATGTAGAACAAAACTACAAGCCTGTAGAACAAAATTAGAAGCGTGGAGAACAAAACTACAAGCCTGTAGAACAGAACTAGAAGCATGTAGAACAAAACTACAAGCCTGTAGAACAAAATTAGAAGCGTGGAGAACAAAACTACAAGCCTGTAGAACAAAAATCTGATGTCTTACATAAATTCTAGCTTCATATAACGCAGCAGTTTTCAATACAGTACGTCAGCACCTGAGTAAAATCTTAGATTAATTTCTTCTGACATTTTGGAGATGTAAAGTTTTTGATCAATATAATCCCTAGTACCGTTGTGTAATCTGAAAATCCTATACAAGAATCCATAGCTATATTAGAAAAGATATCTGTTCACTTGAACAATGCTGGATCACCTAATCACTGGTATTCGTCAATGAATACCACTCCATCTATATAAGGACCTTTGCTATTTCTAATGTCACTGGTGCCACCAACTTGTGGAGGCAAGTCATATGTTGATGACACTGCTGTCTGTAGACCCGTCCTCGATTTGGGCCAACTCTATTATTCATGTTAATTTACACTTTTTGTTGAACTCTCATAATTCATCTCTAAAGCTAAAAAAAAAAATCGCAAATTACATTTCGCCTGAGTCGGGTGCCATTAATGCTTTGCTCCCCTTTGTAGACAAACTTTGCTCCCCCTTTTTTGATAAATTTAACCAAATGTATTAGATATTATTTTACATGACATTATTTAGTTGAGATTCGCCAGCCTCCATTATAAAAAGTGTCCAGTTTGGACCGAACACGGATGTACTGCACAGAGTATATTGGGTAGTGGCATTCATCTTATGAATGAACAACGTCGTAATACATGATTTTGCAGTTTACTCATATTCAGTGAACATACTGGCATAAAGTCGGTACAGGACACCAACTCATCCTGTGAGTAAAACGCATCACACCGAAGACGGTACATTTCAGGCCAGTTACCTCCTACTGGGTTCCATTGGTAACTTATTGTCTAACTGTAAATTACAGCTAATCATGCAATATTTTTTTAACTGGCGACTGTAATCCTGTGTTACATGTAACATGTTAAGATCGTTTAGAAATAGTGATATAAAGTCTACCTTCCAATAATCTACTAAAATCTAACATACAGAGCAGTAGTGTGTTTATCCTTGTTATACTTTACAGTCTCTCTCTATTGGACTGATATTTATAGAGATGACGCAACAATTGTTACCTCGAGCCCAGATGATCCAGATGATAAACAAAAAAAAACTCGAACTTAACATATAACAGATCTACTATAAAATATTCCAAAACAAATCATCCATAGAAATATTAAGATAAATGAGTCTATAATACCTAGATAAACTGAAATTTCACAAATCCAACATCAAGAGAAAAGTATTAGAATCAGTATCCAGTCTTATTAAATATACTCTACTATGTACTCCAACCAGCATGGTTTACAGTGTACAATGCTCTACTGGACCAATAAATCGTTGATCAGGTTCATGTGCTTGGGAATCAACGGTCGCACTCTGCCGGTAACATGTGTCTCGTCTGAAGGCTTCCATAAGAATGATTTCCAACTCCAGATCTAGACAACAATCTCTTCCTTGTATACAAAGATGATTTTATTAATTATATCTACAGGACCCTGAATACTAAGTCGAGCTGCCATCTAAAACTCTTCTAGTGGAGAAGTATCTGAGAAGAATGACGACTCAAGCCGACAGGTAGTAAGTCATTATATTAGCAGTGAAAACTTTTCTGCGACGTTTCTTTCATGACTGAACCTTATCAAGTATGTGTGATAAGGTCCACTAATGTAGGAAACATTGTAAAAAAGGTTTGACTACAAGTATATTATCTTTATCAGTACTTGTAAAAGAGAACACGAGCACCAGAAGTTTGTGCATCATTAATGTCTGTATAAACAGATTAGAAAACCGACAAGTTGATAAATGAGAGCCGTTTGCAACATTTGGATATCTTAATTCTGGAACCTTTTCACCAGCCAGTGTCTTTAGTCCAATAGAGAAAACTGTGGAAAATGAGGAGTTTGAAGTAATCAGTCCCTCGGCATGGATTACCTGTAGTTCCTCATCTTTCACCCTTCTATTGGACTGAAGAAGCCACTAACTGGCGAAACGTTTCCAGAATAAGGATACTCAGATGTTGCACAAGTGTATTATTTATCATCTTTGACATCAACGTGATCGACTGAATTTATCGCATGTGTAAAAGAGAAATCTGGTGTGTGTGTGCGCGCTCACCTAGTTGTTTTTGCAGGGGTCGCGTCACAGCTCCTGGCCTCGCCTCTTCACTGGTCGCTACTTGGTCACTCTCCCTACACTACGAGCATACCTTACATACCTTTGCTTAAAGTTATGAATGGATCCTGCCTCCACTGCATCGCTTCCCAAACTATTCCACTTCCTGACTCTGACTGAAGAAATACTTCCTAACATCCCCGTGATTCATCTGTGTCGTCAATTTCCAACTGTGTCCCGTTGTTGCTGTGTCCCAGCTATGGAACATTGTTTGTCCACCTCGTCAATTTCTCTCAGTATTTTACATGTCGTTATCATGTTCCCCCTATTTCTCCTGTCCTCCAGTGTCGTCAGGTCGATTTCCCTTAACCTCTCCTCGTAGAACATACCCCTTAGCTCTGGGACTAGTCTTGTTGCAAACCTTTGCACTTTCTCTAGTTTCTTTACGTGCTTGGCTAGGTGTGGGTTCCAAACTGGTGCCGCATACTCCAATATGGGCCTAACGTACACGGTGTACAGGGTCCTGAACGATTCCTTATTAAGATGGTGGAATGCTATTCTTATGTTTGTTAGGCGCCCGTATGCTGCAGCAATTATTTGGTTGATGTGTGCCTCAGGAGATGTGCCTGGTGTTATACTCACCCCAAGATCTTTTTCCTTGAGTGAGGTTTGTAGTCTCTGGCCCCCTAGACTGTACACCGTCTGCGGTCTTCTTTGCCCTTCCCCAATCTTCATGACTGTGCTTGGTGGGGTTGAACTCCAGGAGCCAATTGCTGGACCAGGCCTCCAACCTGTTCAGATCCCTTTGTAGTTCTTCCTGGTCCTCGTCCGATTGAATTCTTCTCAACTTCACATCATCTGCAAACAGGGACACTTTGGAGTCTATTCCTTCCGTCTTGTCATCATAAATACCAGAAACAGCACCGGTCCTAGGACTGACCCCTGTGGAACCCCACTCCTCACAGGTGCCCACTCTGACACCTCGCCGCGTACCATGACTCGCTGCTGTCTTCCTGACAGGTATTCCCTAATCCATTGTAGTGCCTTCCCTGTTATCCCTGACTGGTCCTTCAGTTTTTGCACTAATCTCTTGTGTGGAACCATGTCAAATGCAGTCTACCCCCCCCTCTCTGTGTCTGTCTGTCTCTTTTTTTTTTCTCTCTCTCTCTCTCTCTCTCGTCTTACTGCTGTCACCCTGTCATAGAACTCCAGTAGGTTTGTGACAGGATTTCCCGTCCCTGAAACCGTGTTGGTTAAGCTCATTTCTTTCTAGGCGTTCCACCACTTTTCTGATAATCTTCTCCATGACTTTGCATACTATACATGTCAGTGACATTGGTCTATAGTTTAGTGCTTCTAGTCTGTCTCCTTTATTAAAAATTGGGACTACATTTGCTGTTTTCTATACCTCAGGTAATCTCCCTGTTTAGATAGATGTGTTGAATATTGTTATTAGTGGTACATATAGCGCCTCTGCACCCTCTCTCAGGACACATGGAGAGATGTTATCCGGCCCCATCGCCTTTGAGATATTTAGCTCGCTCAGAAGCCTCTTCACTTCTTCCTCGGTTTATGTATTGTGTCCAGCACTTGGTGGTGTACCTCACCTCTCGTCTTCCTGGAGTCCCTTCTGTCTCCTCTGTGAACACTTCTTTGAATCTCATGTTGAGTTCCTCACATACTTCGCAGTCTCTTCTTCTGATCTCTCCTCCTTCCTTCCTTAGCCTGATTACCTGGTGTGGCTGTGTGTGTGGTGTGTGTGTGTGTATGGGTTTGTGTGTGTGTGTGTGGGGTGTGTTGTGTGTGGGTGGGTTTGTGTGGTGTGTGTGTGTGTGTTTTGTGTGTGTGGGTGTGTGTGTGTGTGTGTGTGTGGTGTGTGTGGTGTGTGGGTGGTGTGTCTGTGTGGGTGGGTGTGTCTGTGTGGTGGTGTGGTTGTGTGTGTGTGTGTTGTGTGTGTGTGTGTGTGTGTGTGTGTGTGTGTGTGGTGTGTGGTGTGAGAGAGAGAGATGAGAGGGAGGGATGAGAGATGGAGGGAGGTAGTGAGAGAGAGAGTGAGGGGAGAGAGAGAGAGAGAGAGAGAGAGAGAGAGAGAGAGAAAGAGAAATACTGAGTGCTTTGCTGTAACATACAATTTGCAAGACGGCGAGAATATTTGCCCAGTGCATGTTATCAACTCTGACTTAAGGATTTGTAAAAGGAATTCTGCAAGGGAAACAAAAATTAAGCCAAAATTGATCAAACTTTCTTTTTTTTTTTTTCAAATGTTGCCTCTTTTAGGAATAACCACTTAGGTCCCTGATAAGTGCAGCCCTTAACGGGTTGCACTTATCATGGACCTAAGTGGTTATTCCTAATATATGCCTAATTAAAAAGACAAGTTAGATAAATTTTAGTGTTATTTTTTCTTGCAGAAATCCTTTTGCAAATGTTAAAGTCAGAATTAACAACATTTACTATTGTTAATTCTCGTCGTCTTTGCAAGTTACACCAAGACTCTTAGTATTTCACAGGCTTGAAAAAAATAACTAGATTTCTTAGAGTGGAATAATGTTTTAGGATTTAATATACAGGTCAGCCAGCAAGGCCGACACAGTACAAGTCAGCCAGCAAGGAGAACATGAGGGCTGACATTGTACATTTCAGCCAGTGAGGAGAACAGCAGCGCTGACACTGTACAGGTCAGCCAGCAAGAAGAACACGAGGGCCGACACTGCACAGGTCAGCCAGCAGGGAGAACATAAGGGCTGACACTGTACAGGTCAGCCAGCAAGGAGAACAGCAGGGCTGACGATGTATAGTCAGCCAACAGAAGAAACAGGGTCACACTGGCTGAGCAGCAGTTGAGACAGAGCTTGACACTAGATCGGATGAAGTGTCAAAAACGGATCCTGAGTAAACAATGACAAAGAACATGTAGCTGTCACAGGGATAACAAAAACAGGCAGTTTTAAAGCACCTGAGAGCGAGTTGTTACACCCAGTGTAAGTACAGTACAGAATGATATTACGGAAGTTTAGCACTAGTAACTGTAGCTGTTGTGAATTTTCTGATTGGCTGAACGACGAAATCGATAAATTATACAAACAAGTATTTCTGTAACCCATTAAAAATCATATATAAAAACCCATTTGTTTTAATAAGCATCGCTTAATAGGAGGGTGTCTTGATTCGGATTTAAGGCTCTTGATCCGAGGAATTGGATATTTCACTTCTCTTTCCTCGGATCCAAGACGCTGTATGACCCCCTGCGGATTTAGCGATTCCCCTTGAATATAAAAATAATAATAATAATAATAATAGTGTTTATAATTCACAAGATGTAAACTCAGGCACGTGTTACATCCTTCAGCAAGAGTTAGCAGGCAAACACACACACGTTTACCTTCCCCAAACATGGAACACGACTCTCGCTCTCAGCATTGCAAGTACAAACCATTAAAGTTGTAACCTTTGCTGATTAATGAAACTAGCTTCTACAAACCCCGCCACCATAAAAAAAAAATGCAGAATGGCCGGGACCACCTTATGAGTGACAGATCAGTGTCATTCATCTTCCAAGAGCAAGTCTCCGTAAACCTGTTGTCCCTGTTTGTCTAGCTGTAACTAGATACCTGGGTGTTAGCTGACTATTGCAGATAGCATCCTTAAGGGTGGTAGTGCACTTTAGCTAGGGCTGGGCTCTGGAATGAGCAGAGATGAACTAAATGTTCCCCAGTGGAATAAGAAACAAGAATCTCTTCAGGCATCATGGAAGAGTTGGACCGCTGCTACCTACCCCTCCCTCCTGAGCGGTGTATCTGTGCTAGCACTGGAAAACAATGTAACCCTTCGTTATTTTTTAATAAGAGTGCACCCTACACCGGTATGCTAGCGATTGCATTTATTGATACCAATCATCGCTACGTTGCGTAATCACTAATACCCAGCACCGCTACGTCAGTGGTTGCTTAATGGGTGAGAGGGTCGTCATATGACTAAGACCTGCGTTAGGAGACATTTTCCCTGATTGAGAAAACACCACCACCACCACCACCACACCTGCTGTCACACACCTACGCCCTATATGGTGTGAGTTCTGGTAGTGATGTTTTGGGTCTGGAGGTGAAGGGTAAACCAGCACAACGGTAACTCTTGATCTTGTTGACAGTGTTCTTCATTAAGACGAGGAATTATCAGTGACGGCACACATGTTGATCAACAATGAAAGTCTGTTATGCAACTTTATCTTCATAATTATTTGCAATACGCGACTTCATCCAGGTTCTTATCAATGCTGCATTTATTGCTTTGTTGACGGGCTGTTGTCTGATGCTAGTTCCAGACTTCCTTCCAGAAGAATGCCATGTTGTTAATAAAGTCTGGAAATTCGTGCGGGTTCTTACTTATGTAACAGTCTCTCTCCACTTCTTTCTTGATCTTCTCCAGTTACCTAACATAGAATACATGTCGGTTATACCAGTTTGTAATTTAATGCTTCCATTTTATCGTTTTTCTTTTATTCTAGAATTACATTCAATATCTTGATCCAAGAAACTGGAGCTGTTCTTTTCTCCTTTCGATCAAACTTGATTACGTCTCACTTGGTACTGCAAAGTTCTCACGAGAAAAGACAGATATACGAGGAACTGAACAAGAGATTCAAGGAAGCTTTCACTGTGGATACAGCAGCAGCACTCGTCAGCACCAGTAGTAAAAACATCTGATGAAACCACTGGATATCATCATGACGTTGAAGGAAGAGGTGACGCAGCTGCTGAGGTGCGTTGACCAGATTCACCAGAAGAAGAAGAAGCAGAAGAAGCAGAAGAAGCAGAAGAAGCACAAGCAGAAGAAGCAGAAGAAGCAGAAAAGCATTATCATCATCATCATCACCATCATCATCATCATCACCATCATCACCATCATCATCACCATCATCATCACCGCGACTGCCTGTCATATCTCCAGACACTAAATATTATCAGTACCTCCTACCCACTTAAGCTCAATATAAAAAACAGAAAATAATATAGATCATGATATTTTAGTTTTAGCTATTAATGAAAATAAGTATTGGAATATTAAATAATACTTGTAATAATATATATTTACGAGTTTAAAGACATGGCTTCTCTCTTCCTCTTTACCCATATTTTTTGCACTGCTCTATCCTACTCCAGTTCTTCCCATCCCCTTTCTTGCCAACAATCTTATGTCCTAACAAGCAAAACACAAAACGGCTTACACGTTGCATAATTAGTACCAATGCAGTCAACACATTATACAGTACACGAGTCAGGGGAAAACTAGAAAACGTAATTACCATAATTATAAAAAAAAATTTTTTTATAATTACAGAGGTGCCTGTTGTGACCTCGCAGAACTTTTAGGAGTCTTTTGAAATAAATAATTTAATGAACTTTTTATAACTGATGTTGATTATTTTCACTTGGTAAAATAGTATTTATATGTGTTGGGTGTTTATGATTATTACTTTTGTTTGTTACTTTTATCCTTGTTTCAGTTGTGTTATACATGTTCATTATGAGTGACTAATGCAGTCAGTGTTCCGTTAATATCACAACTACTGCTATTATTTACAAGGCTACAATTTCTACTTCTACAACTGCTGCTGCTACTACAACTTATACTAAAACTATTACAACTTCTGCTACTACTGCCATAACTGTAGCAGCTGCTGTTGCTACTACTACTACATAGACTTTTAGACGTACACATGTACACAAAGTCATACAGTCATATATTCTCTCACTCATTTACATACATTCCACAATTTTGTGCATGTAAACATAGCAATGTATATAATTACTAATAAAAAAATATTACAGTATATTATTGACATTTTATACACAGCGTCTGTTATAATTTTGCCAATAAGGAACTCCGTCAAGGGAGGTTACTTATGCCTGTGAGGGCCAAAGAATTGGACATTTTCCCTATTCCTTGGATCAAACCCGGTTTCTTCCCGTTCCCCAGCTGCTGTATAACCCCCTCCGTGTTTAGCTGATGATACGGGATCCTTTACAAATCCTGTATCACTTACACGAGGCAGTAAAAGCTTTGAATCATCATTACGGGAAGGTACAAGCCTCGAATCATCCACACGAGGCAACACAAATTCCCATATCATGCACACTGGTCAGTACAAACCTCAAATCATCCCACGAAGCATTATAAGCCTCTTATCTTACACACGGGATAAGTACAAGCCTCGTATTTTGCACAAGACAGTACAAGTCTTGTATAATTCAGATGTGGGCAGTATAAGCCTTTATCATCAACACTGGGGCAGAACAAGCGTCGTATCATTCACATGGGATTACTACTAGTTTGTATCATTCACAAGGGACACAACAAGCCGTGCATCATTCACAAGGGACAGAACAAGCCGTGCATCATTCACAAGGGAAAAAGGGAAACAAGACCGTGCATCATTCACAAGGGACAGAACAAGCCGTGCATCATTCACAAGGGACAGAACAAGCCGTGTATCATTCACAAGGGACAGAACAAGCCGTGCATCATTCACAAGGGACAGAACAAGCCGTGCATCATTCACAAGGGACAGAACAAGCCGTGCATTAAGGGACAGAACAAGCCTTCCATCATTCACAAGGGACAGAACAAGCCTTGTACCATCAAGGGACAGTACAAGCCTTGTACCATCAAGGGACAGTACAAGCCTTGTACCATCAAGGGACAGTACAAGCCTTGTACCATCAAGGGACAGTACAAGCCTTTACCATCAAGGGACAGTACAAGCCTTGTCCATCAAGGGACAGTACAAGCCTTGTACCATCAAGGACAGAACAACCCTGTATCATCAAGGGACAGAACAGCCTTGTATCATCAAGGGACAGAACAAGCCTTGTTGAATCAACTTACGAAGGGACAGAACAAGCCTTGTACCATCAAGGGACAGAACAAGCCTTGTACCATCAAGGGACAGAACAAGCCTTGTACCATCAAGGGACAGAACAAGCCTTGTACCATCAAGGGACAGAACAAGCCTTGTACCATCAAGGGACAGTACAAGCCTTGTACCATCAAGGGACAGTACAAGCCTTGTACCATCAAGGGACAGTACAAGCCTTGTACCATCAAAGGGACAGTACAAGCCTTGTATCATTCAAGGGACAGTACAAGCCTTGTACATAAAGGGACAGTCAAGCCTTGTACCATCAAGGACAGTGCAATCTGTACCATCAAGGGACAGTACAAGCCTTGTACATACAAGGGACAGTACAAGCCTTGTCATCATCAGTCACTTTACATCAGGGACAGTACAAGCCTTGTCACATCAAGGGACACAAGCTGTAACAAGGGACAGTACAACCCTTTACCATCAAGGGACAGTACAAGCCTGTACCATCAAGGGACAGTACAAGCCTGTCATCAAGGGACAGTACAAGCCTGTATCATCAAGGGACAGTAACAAGCCTTGTCATCAAGGGACAGTAAAAGCCTTGTATCATCAAGGGACAGTACAAGCCTTGTATCATCAAGGGACAGTACAAGCCTTGTATCATCAAGGGACAGTACAAGCCTTGTATCATCAAGGGACAGTACAAGCCTTGTACCATCAAGGGACAGTACAAGCATTGTACCATCAAGGGACAGTACAAGCCTTGTGCCATCAAGGGACAGTACAAGCCTTGTACCATCAAGGGACAGTACAAGCTTGTCCATCAAGGGACAGTACAAGCCTTGTACCATCAAGGGACAGTGCAAGCCTTGTACCATCAAGGGACAGTGCAAGCCTTGTACCATCAAGGGACAGTACAAGCCTTGTACCATCAAGGGACAGTACAAGCCTTGTACCATCAAGGGACAGTACAAGCCTTGTACCATCAAGGGACAGTACAAGCCTTGTACCATCAAGGGACAGTACAAGCCTTGTATCAAGGGACAGTACAAGTCTTGTACCATCAAGGGACAGTACAAGCCTTGTATCAAGGGACAGTATAAGCCTTGTACCATCAAGGGACAGTACAAGTCTTGTACCATCAAGGGACAGTACAAGTCTTGTACCATCAAGGGATAGTACAAGCCTTGTATCAAGGGACAGTACAGTTGCCATCAAGGGACAGTACAAGCCTTGTCCATCAAGGACAGTACAAGCTTGTACCATCAAGGGACAGTACAAGCCTTGTATCAAGGGACAGTACAAGTCTTGTACCATCAAGGGACAGTACAAGCCTTGTATCAAGGGACAGTACAAGCCTTGTACCATCAAGGGACAGTACAAGCCTTGTACCATCAAGGGACAGTACAAGCCTTGTACCATCAAGGGACAGTACAAGCCTTGTACCATCAAGGGACAGTACAAGCCTTGTACCATCAAGGGACAGTACAAGCCTTGTACCATCAAGGGACAGTACAAGTCTTGTACCATCAAGGGACAGTACAAGTCTTGTACCATCAAGGGACAGTACAAGTATTATACCATCAAGGGACAGTACAAGCCTTGTATCAAGGGACAGTACAAGTCTTACCTCAAGGGACAGTACACCTTGTACATCAAGGGACAGTAAAGCCTTGTACCATCATGGGACAGTACAAGCCTTGTACCATCAAGGGACAGTACAAGCCTTGTACCATCAAGGGACAGTACAAGCCTTGTACCATCAAGGGACAGTACAAGCCTTGTACCATCAAGGGACAGTACAAGCCTTGTACCATCAAGGGACAGTACAAGCCTTGTACCATCAAGGGACAGTACAAGCCCTTGTACATCAAGGGACAGTACAAGTCTTGTACTCAAGGGACAGTACAAGCTTGTACCATCAAGGGACAGTACAAGCCTTGTACCATCAAGGGACAGTACAAGTCTTGTACCATCAAGGGACAGTACAAGTCTTGTACCATCAAGGGACAGTACAAGTCTTGTACCATCAAGGGACAGTACAAGTCCTTGTACCATCAAGGGACAGTACAAGTCTTGTACCATCAAGGGACAGTACAAGTCTTGTACCATCAAGGGACAGTACAAGTCTTGTACCATCAAGGGACAGTACAAGTCTTGTACCATCAAGGGACAGTACAAGTCTTGTACCATCAAGGGACAGTACAAGTCTTGTACCATCAAGGGACAGTACAAGCCTCATTCTCACAAGGGCAGTACAATTACAAACTTATCTTCCACACCGGGGCAGTAAGATTACAAACTTTATATCATCCAAACGGTTGCAGTGCACACCTCATACCATCCAAACGGTTGCAGTGCACACCTCATACCATCCAAACGGTTGCAGTGCACACCTCATACACCCAACGATTGCATGCCACCTCCATAAACGGTTGCAGTGCACACCTCATACCATCCAAACGGTTGCAGTGCACACCTCATACCATCCAAACGGTTGCAGTGCACACCTCATACCATCCAAACGGTTGCAGTGCACACCTCATACATCCATAAAGCAGTGCACACCTCATACCATCCATACGAAGGCAGTATAAACTTCTTGTATCCACACGGGGGAAGGAGAGGTCTCGTATGATTCACAAGTGGGCAGTACAACCCTATCATCCACAAGGGGAAACTGAAATATCGTATGACACACACAGGGGAGGGGGGGAGGGGGAGGGGAGGCTGAGGGCAGTACAAGAAAAATATCCCCACGGGTATCCTTGGCTGGTTGAGTCTCCGAGGTTAAGCTACACATTTACTTGTATTGTCAGCAAGTAACACAGCCTTGGCTCTGACCCCAGTCTTCCTTGGTGTGACTTGCAAGACTTGTTGTCATTATGGGGGAAGCGGTAATCTCATGGGGGTCATACACCGCCAGTGAATGGGAAGTAATCAGGTTTGATCCAAGGGAAGGATAACTTCAATTCCCTGAAGGATGTGACTTAAAAAACACTAAGACTCCCTCAGCTTGGTCAGAATTCCCAAAATTTTTCATAGGCAAATTTAAGGTAATTCAATATACGTTCTCGTTTATGTGAGCGTCTCAGGTATGACAGACTAAGAAAGATGTCTGAAACATCACCTGGAGAATGTGTAAGCAACACAACTGCAAACAAATTACAGAACGAGTAGGTCTTGCCACTGGTTCGAGTCCCACCCGTTCTGTGATTTATACGAGTATCTGGGCCTTATACAGAATTTGAAAAGTTTTAGAGTGGATTTACATAATAAATAACGTGGGACAACCCAATTACGTGAATGTGACTTTCATCGGGGACCTTGTGTTATATAACTTAATTTTTAGTTATATGTAAATGACGTCTTATTCACTACTCTCAGTGATAATAAGTTACTCAACAGAAAAATTATCATACGAGATAAAAAAAAGTATGAATATTTTACCTGGTGCCAGAAGTGGTAAGATGGTTACTAAGTTCCATGAACGTTATGTCTGACTTTTTCCAAATCAGACATTATGCTCAGTTACATACTAAGTATGTGGTCACGTGTTGTGGCTAAGACCTGCCTCATCTGTGTTGGTTCATCAGTTGGCTGTAATTATTTAATCCAGGGATTTCAATGTATCTTTTACATGTCCCATTGTTCTGTTGCTGAAAACAGATACTGAGGCCACCAAGTACTTTCAGACAGTTGGGCCCAAATTTGGGCAATACTCTTATAAAGTGTACTAAGAACTGAAAAGTGGTAAGTAGGAGAGTAGTAAACAATTCCTACAACACTTCAAACCATAGTTTCTCAAGATTACTGTTGCTTCAGTCGGGTCGTTGGTTGTAATCTGTCATTTCTTACATCAACACATGAGGTGACATACCAACCATCCCCGTTATTTATTTCTAGCCAAGAGTTTTATCTTGTAGCTTTCTGTTCTGACTCTCGTCTTCAGTCACTGTTTCATCTAAGATTTAGAAGTGGAAATTACTGTAGCTTTAATTTTGTTTGCTACAGTCATGACTTCCGACATTCTAGATAAAGCTGAACTAGCCCTGTGTTTTTGTTAACAAAATCCTCATCAGCATAGCACAAGGGTTCGCTTGTTGCAGAAAAAGTTGACACATCGTCTAAGACAGTATAACTAAATGGTAGAACTAGAATAATTCACAGGTAAGGACCCACAAGGGGGAAGGGTAAGTGAGGACAGATAAAGAACAGATGGGGAGAGGAAAAAATTAAATGGTAGAATTTTATTATTATAATAAAAAAGAAGCGCTAAACCACTAGGGCTATACAGCGCTGATTAAATGGTAGGAGGGTTAAGGTACATTTATTGCTTACGAACTGATTAGCACCGTTACCGTGTACAAAAATACTAGTTTCGGACATATCCCTTACAGAATTCACATATGTATTTACTGTTCTTCCTCAGATTATTACACTTTACGCTCATCGTTGCATTTTATTGCAGTTTGGGTCTTATATTTTTTGACTGTTAACCCAAACAATCTTATGATTTGTTAAGCATTTGTTACAGAATTAGCACTACCGACAACGAACTCATCATTAATTCTCTAAGCACACCTCACATGTACCCATCTTTATACAGTAATCACAAGTGACTGCGAGTGTGACTACTTCCATACCTCGGTGAACACAGCTGCGCTGGATGTGCTTTATTTTAATGTTAGGATTAGCTAGTATTATTAACATACTTTATATAAAGCCCCTGTTATGCGGAGCATTACGGGCAGCCTTAAAATTATAAGTATTATACAATTATTCACTTAGGTTAATTTACTAGAATGTCATAACTTGCAATCTTTCATATTGTATATAAAAATTTGGTTTATAATGTATATGAGGTTATGGGAGTTCTTATAACAATCTCGTATAATATATACATTGACGAATACTGAGGTACATTATTATTAATCATCAAAACTAAGCGCTAAACTCAATTATACAGCGCTGTCAGGCACAACATTTTTATTTATTACACATTTTGTAATATACTACTGACGGTGAGAACAACAATGTGTATGCTAATATAATTTGGATAAACAGAATTGCTGTTGATAAACTGGGCTTTGACAAAATTTAACGATGCTGAATTTAGGTCAGATTCACGAGGTGTTTTTTAACACTGAAGCCACGAAGGTGGGAACCCTTACCAACTTTTTGTTGACAGTCGAGGCCAACAGGATCTGAATTTGCTGAGACGAAAGTTGTGTCATCTGCAAGAATATCTGCAAATTTGTTTACAGTCCTGGATTGAATATCACCACACATAGCAGTAGTGCAACAATTTGAGCAGTAACTACAGTTTTTTGTGCGGTGTTGCCAAACTTTGCAGCGGCTGCGACATAGAATCTTGACAGGTTAGTGGCTGTGGGTTCCTTCCTGTGCAGGGTGTGTGTCTCCCCCCACGTAGCTGGTTTCAATCTGCCATACATTGCAAGAGAAACAGAATTATGATACCTGCCATCTTGTTTTCACTCGCTTTCCTTCGTCTAATTTCACTTTCCTATTTTGCTTTTCGCTGTACACTCGTTTCAATATGCAGATGTTACTTTCCACCTTCGAGTCAGGATAACACTGTCTCACCTCACTGTATCCACTAGCAGAATGCGCTATCTTGCTAGCTAGTAACGTCTCCACCTTAGGCGAAATGTTTCTCTTCTCTGCCTCCTTCGTTCCCTTCAGTCTGGAGAGATCCGCTTCTATAATTCAGGTCACAAGGGTGATAGTGCAGCTAATTTTTCGCTCTTTCTCCCAGGGTCAGGCTAAGGCCAACCCCTGTCACTCATTTGGGAAACTTTCCTCAGTTGTCAAATGTGATCTCCGTGGTCATCGCTCGTCCACAGTGCTTGTGATCTCTTAGGCATGATCAAGATGTGAATAAATCATGTCTCCTGCTTTAAAGACGAGCACAATATCCAGATGCTGTATACAATATTATTCGTCGTCGTCGTCGTAGTAGTGGTAGTATTATCCCCCCCCAAGGGATAAACATACAGTACATGGGGGAAAAAGTCACCTATATGTATTGCCTCTTACTGGAATCGCCAACCCCGTGTATATTTCTGGTCAGTAATTCCACTAAACAAATATCGACTCTGCTCCCTCTCTTGTCTAGCTATATGTATGTCTGTATGTCTGTATGTCTGTATGTCTCTCTGTCTCTCTGTCTCTCTGTCTCTCTGTCTCTCTGTCTCTCTGTCTCTCTGTCTCTCTGTCTCTCTCTCTCTCTCTCTCTCTCTCTCTCTCTTTCTATTCCCCCCCTCCTTTTATTTACACAGGGTTTGACAAGGTTAGTTTAAGGATCCCTAGCTTTATTGACAAGCTATTTACAGGTTAAGGATTGCTAACTTTATTGACAAGCTAAGAGCTGTTACCTACATCAGCTCATCTGAAAGCATTTTTATGAAACATACAAATATTTTTGTTATGAAACATGCAAGTAGGGAACAGGATGAAGTTGGAGCCATCTGTGGGCCAGCATTTTCATTTGATCAACTGACTATCTCGTTGACATCATTATGCTGTACGAATGTGTTCTAGACTCGAGTCATCCTGGGGATAAATGATCCCAGATTCTCTCTCTCTCTCTCTCTCTCTCCCCCTCCCTCTCTCTCTCTCTCTCTCTCTCTCTCTCTCTCCCCTCTCTCTCTCTCCTCCCCTCTCTCTCCCTCCCCTCTCTCTCTCCCCCCCTTCTCTCTCTCTCTCTCTCCCCTTCTCTCTCTCTCTCTCTCTCCCCTTCTCTCTCTCTCTCCCCCCTTCTCTCTCTCTCTCCCCTTCTCTCTCTCTCTCTCTCTCTCTGTCATGTATAGACATCTGTTTAATATAAAGCAGCAGTGAAATTTCTCTTTGTAAATACCGCAGTATGAAGACATATCGAGCAATATTTCATGTCTCTGGATGAGCACTGTAGTGAAGCTGTAGACGCGAGGGTGACTCAAGCAAGGTGTCCCATGTCATCTCCTGAGTCCTGAGGTTACTGAGTATAATTAATAGCGTGTGTGAGACAGCCAGAAGGTCGCCACGGTACATTTATCATTCTCTGACACCAGCTATTTGACTTCTACTCTCGCTTATTGGAATTATATATATATATATATATATATATATATATATATATATATATATATATATATATATATATATATATAGGGAAGTATGGCTGGAATGGGGACCCTCATCTCAGAGAAGACAATAAACGTACCTTAGGGAAGACTCAAGGTTATATATATAACACTGCACTAGCCAAGGACTCGAACCCATGCTGCTTTGGCCTGCCTCATGGTGGGCGAAAACTCATGACGCCCTAGGGCGTCATATATATATATATATATATATATATATATATATATATATATATGACGCCCTAGGGCGTCATATATATATATATATATATATATATATATATATATATATTATATATATATATATATATATATATATATATATATATATATATATATATATATATGTGTGTGTGTGTGTGTGTGTGTGTGTGTGTGTGTGTGTGTGTGTGTGTGTGTGTGTGTGTGTGTGTGTGTGTGTGGATGTGTACTTAAACCACAGAAGTGGTGTTTTAATATAAGAAATGAAAAGGAGTATTTGCTGTTGTCAGTTTTGATAATTCCAATAAAAAACAGTTTGCCGATATTTTGACTGGAATTCCCCCATAAAAATTTGGTCCATATCGAACTAGATATTTTTATATTGGTGTAAAGTAAGAGGAGCGGTGGAAGCTCTTCCCACGGTAAGTCTCGTTTCCAGGATTCCCTTCCACATATTTATGAGCCAGTGGATGGGAATTTACAATCCTAAGAGGAACCAGCGAATGTTTTCAAATCAGCTGAGCCGATTTGCCTAAAAAGTTTTAATTAAAACACCTACTCCGTAAACATAGTAACCACAAGTCCCCACTGCGCACACCCATCATCCTGGTGTGAACATCAGTAACTGCTAAAGTTAGACTGATATTAATTCATTGAACTGCACCACAGCGGTGGAGTACACGATCCTGGCGCCAATAATTTAGTCACCAAGGGTGGGATAAATAGGTCGCTCATTAATGTGAATGTGACGCCACGATTAATTAACACTGCTTGGTGAGATCGAGGGCGTCTTTGAGGAGTGCCAACCTGGAATCAGGTTTGTGAACCTTTTAGAACATACGACCTGAAATCAGGAGGATGCGAGACATTTTTGCTTGTTTCCACAGCCGGGTCTCTTGTAGGCAAACATCTCATGGTTCAAATTATCCAACTCTAATTCATATAACAAATATGTCAATTTCGTGGAAATTGATAAAACGAAAGTAAAGTAAAACTTTCCTTTACTGTAAAAAAAGTAACTGTATAATTCAAAGTACATCTCGGTAACAATGTAACTCGCTGAACGTTATCTGTGAAAATATACTTCATATTTACACAAAGACGCTTCTTATTCTTTAAATGCTTTAAATCAACAGTTAATGTATTTCTCCAAAGGAAGAGTCGTCAGGATACATCAGACTCACTTATAACAGCCCTATAATAAGTTCATGAAGCTGGGTAAATTTTAAGTAAACTTACCATAACATGGGCGGGACTTGAACCCGCGGTTAGAGAGTCGTAAAACTACAGACTGACGCGTTAGCGGGGTTCAAGCCCCGCCCGTGGTGTGGTTTGTTTTCAATACTGTCATTACGATTTCGTGAGTCGAGTTAAGTAAACTTAATACTCAGTACGTAGATGCAAACCACTTCCTGAGACAGTCTACATACAGGTCTGTGTAGAGCCAAGTCCAAAACATTAAACATAAATAAACCAACACCAGCCAACTAAGTCAATGAACACAAGTCAACACAGGAAAGTATGCTCAAAGTCTACGAACGTCTTTGTAGGTAAATGCAACTATTCTTAGAGACCGAGTCCACAAAGTCTGAATCTTCCCTTCGATTTAGATCTCAAGACTAATTTTCTCAAAGGGCATCGCCCTGGCCGAAATCCTGTATGCGATTTTTTTTTTTATGACATAAATCAGTTCTACAAGCTAAGAGCTGATATCCTGCCTCAGCTCATTTCAAAGCCCAGCCTATCTGAGGTTTACTTCCCCTCCCTCCCCCAGGATGCCACCCTCTTCTTGTCTTCGCATTTCATCTCTGTATTGAAGTAATATTATTATGATTTTAATAAAAACTAAACGGTAAACGCAATATTGTAGTAATAAATCCACCGGTTGGCGAAAAGTCTTCGAATAAAGGCACCAAATGTTGCACATGTATCTAACTTCTCATGTTATCTGTACTGTAAATCATTTTTTTAATGAAACTCGTGTGGGTGAAACGTCAAGGAACCTGGAACAACGTTAGAAAAAGCTCACAGCCAGGTGCCTACTTACTGCTAGGTGAAGAGGGGCAGGAGATGTCAGGAAACATGTCCAATATTTCCACCTACTGTGCGCGTTGTCAACAGAGCCTCGGGACACTTTATCGAATCATTGAGATACTCTTATGGCCTATATTGAACGTTTTATATTTACACCTACACATTCTACATCTACCTCATTTTTGTTCTTCCTCTTTTTACCTTCTCTCTCCCTCCACGGGAAGGCCTGGTAGTCCATGTCTAATCTTACACTCTCATTTCTGAAGTCTTAGTGTCTTTCTTTGTGTTCTTGCTAGTTCTTTCTTGGGCATTCCCATTCAAACACCAACATTACTGCCAGTACTTAAAGAATAGGATATGTATTGTTTTTCTTTCTGATAGTGTGATCTGAGGCCTATTGTAGCAGTTGGCTAGTTTTCTTTTTTTTTTTTTCACCGGTACTCTCCCGGCCCGGGTCTTTTCCAAGTAGTGGTGACCCGGCCTTGGCTCCCTATCTGCAGAGTATTTCGAGACTAAGCTGGATGTACAAGTACCCCCTCTTCTTTGGGGCCAAGCGTCCCCAGGCCTAGCCACAGTCTCCGCCCTCACGAAGCTCGTAGGGAGAAGCTAGGCCTCTGGTCTGCCATCTGCCCCGCCCCAAAGGGGCTCGTGGGGATGGCAGTGTTGTGAGCTGCAGGTGCTAGCAAGCTCAGGCTTCTAGTCGGCTAGTATTTCCACATTAGAATTATATGCCCTTTTTGTTGTCGTTATTATTTCTTTCAGCTTTATTTCACACGGCCATTTGAGATAATTTATTGTTGGATAAAATCTTCATTTCGGTGGCCCAACTGATATAACACACACACACACCGTGTGTGTGTTGTGTGTGTGTGTGTGTGTGTGTGTGTGTTGTGTTGTGTGTGTGTGTGTGTGTGTGTGTGTGTGTGTGTGTGTGTGTGTGAGTGTTTATTACAGTGGACCCTCGGTTATCGACCGTAATCCGTTCCAGAAGGTCGGCTGAAAACCGAAATTATATATATAATCTCGTGATATGGGTATGATTACAACTTAGCACAGATTGATTGCTCAGGAAAATCAAGAGGAAAGGGATAAGGGTGAAACTTAGTGATCAATGTCCTTATCTGTTTCCTGCGAGTCCCTCTCCACAGCGAATTCTCAATTTTCAATCATCTTTTTTGCAATTAAACTAATATTTCTGCCTCAGATTCGTTACTACGCATGACCTATATTTTTAGATTTATTACTTGTTTCCCCCATTTAAATTTTTCACAGCTTGCCATCTTTCTTCCGCCCCCCACATCCCAGAGTCGTTCAAATACGAAGTTCCGAGTCGTTATAAACTCGTCAGAGGATATTCCTTAGCATAGAGTTTTGGTAACACTAATATATCCTAATGATCACCTCCTGCGCATTATACTCTTGGTTCAAGAAGCTGGCAAAGCTCATTCATTATACAGGAATTTCTCGACTACTTATTCAGAGATTCAACTTTCCGCAGTCATCCTAAGCTTATAATTTGCGCAGTTCAACAAATTGCTTATAAAAATAAGCTAAATAAGAGTCTTTTTTCACGAAGTTGATTTTTACGTAGCATCTTGCCTGCGTCTCACTACTGAGCGGAACAATTGTAATAATGTGAGTGATGACGTGAAACTCTTGAAGGTAAAATACTAATTCACAACACAGGAGCTGGATGACGTATTCGAGATGTAGCTCTGAGTCATCTATGTTTTACCTCTACTGTATCTTTGTCAATAATAAATATGCATATATATACATATATATACATATCTATACATTTTATATATATATATATATATATATATATATATATATATATATATATATATATTAATGATATATGTATATATATATTAATTATATATGTATATATATATATTAATTATATATGTATATATATATTAATTATATATGTATATAAATATTAATTATATAATGTATATATATATATATTAATTATATATGTATATATATATTAATTATATATGTATATATATATATTAATTATATATGTATATATATATTAATTATATATGTATATATATATTAATTATATATGTATATATATATTAATTATATATGTATATATATATTAATTATATATGTATATATATATTAATTATATATGTATATATATATTAATTATATATGTATATATATATTAATTATATATGTATATATATATTAATTATATATGTATATATATATTAATTATATATGTATATATATATAATATATATATATATATATATATATATATATATATATATATATATATATATATATATATATATATTAGGTGGTAGGTTGGTAGACAGCAGCAGCCAAGGGAGGTACTACCATCCTGCCAAGTGAGTATAAAACGAAAGCCTGTAATTGTTTTACATGATGGCAGGATTGCTGGTGTCTTTTGTCTGTCTCATAAACATGCAAGGTTTCAGGTACGTCTTGCTACTTCTACTTACACTTAGGTCACACTACACATACATGTACAAGCATATATACACACACACCCCTCTGAGTTTTCTTTGTAGTTCTTGTCCTTGTTTATTTCCTCTTACCTCCATGGGGAAGTGGAACAGAATTCTTCCTCCGTAAGCCATGCGTGTTGTAAGAGGCGACTAAAATGCCAGGAGCAAGGGGCTAGTAACCCCTTCTCCTGTATATATTACTAAATGTAAAAGGAGAAACTCTCGTTTTTCCTTTTGGGACACCCCGCCTCGGTGGGATACGGCTGGTGTGTTGATAGAAATTATATATATATATATATATATATATATTATATTATATATATATATATATATATATATATATATATATATATATATATATATATATATATAGTTTCATGCAAGCCTATAACCGAAAAAAAGTGCCAAAATCAAAATATTAGCAAGAATTTTTTATCAACGTAACCTGTACGTATCCACTTACAAAATACCTATGACAGACACCTCTTAATATTCGATACATCGTAGCTCAGGACAGACTTCCCTACTGACTGATAAGACACATGCAACAGGCATCTTTATTTCGAAACGTTTCGCCTACACAGTAGACTTCTTCAATCGAGTACAGAGGAGTGAACAGAAGCAGTAGAGATGTAAAGACGATGTAATCAGTCCATCACCCCTGAAGACGTAATTTTGAGGTGGTCAGTCCCTCAGCCTGGAGAAGAGTTTGGAACAATGTGAAGTCGAAGCAGTAGTATGGATGAGGCGTAGCCCACCTTTTAAATTCCCTCCTGAGTAACTGTTACCCGTGATCGCAGGCCTACATAGCCATGACATCCTGGATGATCTGGCGCATTTTGTTGGAATATGTCCAGTTTTTTCTTGAAGAATGCATTAGTTCTGCAAATATTTCTTGTATCTACTGACTGGAAGTTGACGGGTCCTTGACTACGGACATATACATAGTGTCCTCTAACTGTGTTTATTGCAGTTCCTGCTGCCTCTATCTCCATTAAGTTATGGTAGTGTGTAGATAAGAAACTTGGCACTCCAGTATTTTTAATGTGTTATTTATGATATTGCACATGAGAGTTCTCTCTCCTTTCTTGAATGGAGGTGGGAGCAGCTAGCAATATTACAGAAGTAAGAGAACGAGTGATTTGGATACTACCATTATCGCACAACTTATTTTATTTTGAAAGTTCTCATAATCCAACCTATCTTTCCCTCACCTTTGTTGCATTTGTCACTGTTTTCTAAACGATAGATCATCTGACATTATTCCTTTGCATGCTTATTTTCTTCTATAAAATCTGCCTGCATTTTGAGTAACTACTTTCTGTATCAAGTTGGAATATATATCCATTGAATATGTTATCTGCCTTTTAACAATGAAAATTTTTGTTGACATTAGTAATTTTTCTACGTGTTCTATTAAAGAAACTTGCATGTTAATTTTGGTATCCACCATAGATGATACGAAGCTGTGTTATGAGAAACCGTAAAGGTACCAGGATTGTGGCTTGACCTTGCCGTATTAAACTGTTTACTTTGCTATGATTGGCTTATATTATGTCTACCACCACTCCCTTCTCTGTGCATTAAAATCTGCGTATTCATTTCCTGACTGTTCTTATACTTGTGGCCTAATTTTACGAGTTATTTTTTCGTGACTGAATATGTCAAATGATTTTGCAAATCCTTGTGGACCATATTTGCGTTTTTTTCTAAGTCTTGGTGATTTTGGCATAATGTTATAATTGAGAGAGGCATGATCGTCCTGCTTTAAACCCATGTTGACTTTCGTTCTTTGTTCATTCTTCTATAAAATTAGAATGTTTGGGTATTAGCACACTCATAGATGTTTATGACGTGATTTTATTACTACTGTCTGTAATGTTTTTGGCCTTGCCCTGCTGCCTCCTGTGTTAAATTAGATAGTTTCCACATTTTATGGCCTATGGGACAGCTCTTGAATTTTAAATTAATTAATATTGGGGCTTTACAGATTTTACACACACACACACACACACACACACACACACACACATAGGCAGGATCCATACATAGCTTTAAGCAGAGGTATGATAAAGCTCATGGTTCAGGGAGAGTGACCCAGTAGCGACAAGTGAAGAGGCGGGGCCAGGAGCTATGACTATCCCTGCAACCACAACTAGGTGAGTACACACACTTTCTCACTCTCCAGGAATCTAGCCCAGGTGGTGAGTGCGTGCGCATGCTGTCAGTCAGTCTATTTCTCGAAATTTATTGAAATTGTACTGTTGTAAGATATAGAATTTATTGAACTGGCAAGCTCAATAAAACTATCAGTCTGCAACTCTCATGGGGGAGACTGGAGTATTGAACCTTAGTTCATGTTCTATCAAGGGTACGCTCATTTTTTGTCAACTCTGTGCGAGCCTGTTTTAGGTAGTGGAATATTTGAAAGCTGCTGGAATTGGATTTTGAATACTAGATATTTTTTTTCCCAATTTCTTGAACGGTTTTTTGGTTACTTTTCTGTTTCTACTTTAATTTCTTCTGTCTTATGATAATTTGTCTATGCAGGTTTTTCTTTCTTGTGTTGTCACAGTTACAGTTTTTTTTTAAAGCTCAGTGACGTCAACTTCTACAAAGGTCAGAGTTAATAGGATTATCAAACCTTATTCCTCGGGTAACATTGTTAATGAGCTGGGCGAATATTTTTTAGTGGGTTTGGGTTTGACAAGGACGTGCCATGTATGGGCCGGTAGGCCTGCTGCAGTGTTCCTTATTTCTTTTGTTCACCTCATTTTAGGCTTTCACAGAGAGGGGGAGTCATATTTAGTATTAA
This sequence comes from Cherax quadricarinatus, assembly GCF_026875155.1. Taxonomy (NCBI): domain Eukaryota; kingdom Metazoa; phylum Arthropoda; class Malacostraca; order Decapoda; family Parastacidae; genus Cherax; species Cherax quadricarinatus. The sequence goes on along the minus strand of NC_069431.1, from coordinate 13,500,655 downwards.
CGTCCCTAATCTGCACACGCAAATCAATCCCTACGAAAGCAAAAGACTTGGAAAGTGATGCAACATACCACCGTGAAAAGTAGGGGCGCCATTAGCACACTAGGAGAAAACACAATAAGCGTCCGGGGCCCAAGACTGTTCAATAGCCTCCCACCAGCCATAAAGGGAATTACCAATAGACCCCTGGCTGTCTTCTAGGAGCTGGACAGATGCTTTAAGTCTGTGCTGGATCAGCCGGGCTGTGATTCGTACGTTAACCTACGTGCGGCCAGCAGTAACAGCCTCGTTAATCAGGCCCTGATCCACCAGGAGGCCTGGTCATGGACCGGGCCGCGGGGACGTTGATCCCTGGAATACCCTGCCGGTAGACTCCAGGTAGGTGGACGTCGTACAAAACCACTTTCATGTGTTCGTAGTGTTTAGAAAAACTTCCCACTGATGGTTTGATAGTTCCTTGTTCGTTTGGTCTAAGTCAATCCTCTGTACATGACTTTGTATTTATGTGCAGTTAATGAAATCGTTATGAAAACATTTAGTCTTTGAGATCGTTCTCTCTTTCAACATTATCTAATAGCTTGTGAAGATCTAGTGTATTATCATTCCTAGTAAGGTCTGTTATCTGTTGGTTGAATACTAACTTTTGACAATCTAAAAGATTTCTGATATATGCTTGTTGGATTAAAGTACATCTATGTACTATGTTCGGTGATTGTGAAAGAAATGATAAATACTATATGAATATATATTACATTTGTCGATGAATAAGGCATGTGCAACACCTGCGTACCTTAATTTATGAAGACGTTTCGACACTCATTGAGATATTCAATCCAATAGAGATTATATACTGGTAATGCCGGTGCAGTATTAAGGATGAATGGGAGGGTGTTGGCACCTGGGGAAGAAGTTGATATCCTTGGGGTGAAATTTGACTCCAAACTGACCATGAAAAACTACGTTGTAAATCTTGCAAACAAGGCAGCCAGGAAGCTTACAGCACTTCGCCGTATCTCGCATCTGCTTGACAGTAGGGGTTACAAGATTCTGTACGAGGCACAAGTACGCTCACACCTTGAGCATGCTCCACTTTCTTGGTTTGCCTGCCCCCCCCCTCCCATCTGCGACTGCTTGACAGAGTAAAGAACAGAGCAAGTCGTCCCATCTCTCGCCTTGACCAATCCTGGATAGATCTGTCATTTCAGCAGAGCCTTCAACACAGGAGGGATGTGGGTGGCCTTACTGTTATGTACAAGGCCAATATTGTCAAGGTACGACACTTGGATCCACTTCGAGGACAGCGTGAAGTAAGCTTCTATACCACAAGACGGGCAGAAAGCAGCAACTTTACTCTGGCTGTACCCTTCTCCAGAACATCACTTCATCTGAGATCATTTATCCCCATTATCCCCATTATGATGTCAACGACATAAAGTCAGTTGATCAGATGAAAATGCTGGCCCACAGATGGCTCCAACTTCATCCTGTTCCCTACTTGTATGTTTCCTAACAATAAAAATGCTTTCAAATAAGCTGATGTAGGTAACAGCTGTTAGCTTGTCAATAAAGTTAGGAATCCTTAACCTATAAATAGCTTGTCAATAAAGCTAGGGATCCTTAACCTAACCTTGTCAAACCCTGTAAGTAAGTAAGTAAGTTTATTCAGGTATACACAAATACAGTTACATAGAATTATCATACATAGCAGCATATGTGTAGAGAACCTAGGATAACCCAAAAAAGTCAGACAGAGTGACTTATTTCCATTGGGGTCCTTTTACCTTATTATTATAATATAAAGGTTATATTTTCTTATTCTATAATGAAGATAACATCTTATTATCATACTAAAAAGACTATCTACTACACGAGGGTCATTAAGACTATCTACAATACGAGGGTCATTACTAGGAATAAGGTAAAATTTACACGTATGTTAGATAAAAAATAGAAAATCATTCCCCTCCCTTTCTGTAGCTACATTCATCAGACACCTTTTGGCACTCTTCTTGAACTGGTTCATGCTATGACTGGCTTTGACATGTGCGGGTAGTCTGTTCCATTCCTTTATTGCTGTACAATAAAAGGTGTTTGAAGCCTGGCCAATGACTGTGGGTACTACAAAGTTGTGCTCTCTCCCCCTAGTACTATGATTGCTTTGGTTCCCAACCTTGACAAAATTGACAGCAAGATATTCTGGACACTGTTTGTGAGCAATTTTATAAAAATGATTTAGCTTCAGTTGTTTTATTCTGTCTTCAACATTCAGCATATCCAACTGCTGTAATTCATCCTGGCCTACATGTTCTCTTGGTCCCAGCCCCAGGATGAATCTTACGATTTTGTTCTGGGTGATTTGCAGTCTATCTTTCAGTTTTTTTGTCAAGGCAGAGTACCAAGAAGAGCAAGCGTAATCCATATGGCATTGTATAAGGGCTAGACATAGGGTCCTGCGAGCCTCAGTAGGTAGACACTGTGCTTGTCTATACAGGAACTTCAGTCTGGCATTCGCTTTCTTTACTACACTGTTCCCTATCAATTCTCCTGACATGCATGGGTCAAAGGGGATTCCCAAATATTTTACTGATGAAACCAAAGTGATGGGCTCCCCATTACATTGAACATTAAAGTTATTTACCCTTCTCAGTTTATGTTTCGTGCCAAAGAGAATGACTTCAGTTTTCCCTAGGTGTAATGATAGTTTGTTGTCTACTAACCATTTGCTGCAGGACTCCAGTTCCAGTGTTAAAACATTAGTAATATCTTGTGGGTCTTTACCTGACATTAACAGAGCACTGTCATCTGCATACAGTAGGAGTTTGCACTTGACACTGATAGGCATATCATTGACATAACATAAGAATAATAAGGGACCCAGAATACTACCTTGGGGAACTCCACATGTTATCGGCAGGGGTTCTGATTCTGTTTTGTTGATTTTGACTATTTGTCTCCTGTTGCTAAGGTAGGACTTAAACCAGTCTACAGAACCTATACCGATAGCTTGAAGTTTATTACATAATATATTGTGGTTGACAGTATCGAAGGCCTTTTGCAGGTCTAAGATTACCATACCTATGAGGTTCCCCTTTGACATTTCAGTTCTCAGGTAATCCATCAGATTAACAAGGGAGGTGTCGGTTGAGTAGGATCTTCTAAAGCCCGATTGATAGCTATGGAGAATGTTGTTGTCATTAAGGTACTTAACTACTTGAGAATACACCGCCCTCTCTAGAATTTTAGATATTATACTGAGTATACTAACAGGCCTATAGTTGCTTACATCAGACCTACTATTTTTCTTGAAGATAGGAGTAACTCTGGCCTCCTTGAACCCCTCCGGTACGGTATTAGTGGTGATTGATAGATTTATTATGTGAGCAATAGGGATTGACAGTTCAGAAGCACCATCTTTTAGGAACTTAGACGGGATGTTATCAGGGCCTGTGCTCTTAGTTGGGTTTAACCTGCTTAGTTCTTTTTGAATGAAGTCATGAGATACACTTACTAGTTGACGACTGTTTGGGGTTACCCCTTTATTGGTATAGTATGTTTGAAACTTATCAGAGTCTGTGTTAAAGGAATTTGATGCAGCTGGTAGTTTACTTACTAGTGTTGATGCAACAGATGTGTAGTAGGAAAAAAAAAATAGTGGAGGTGGAGTTATCACCAGTCAAAACTAAGGGACCGAACACCTCAAAAGATTTCATTGTCATTTTCATATTCATGAGTATGAGGATAAGATCAAGAATACTGTAAGAGTCCTAAGTATTTAACAGGATTTAGTTTCACACTCACAAGACAGGCGGTAATATCTCTCAGGGTTGTTGCTGCTCTGACCAAAAAAAAAATTGTGCACATTTTATAAAATAAAAAAAAAAATATAACTGCTAAAGCTACGAAAAAAAACTGCATGAATTTAGTAAATTCATCGATAACTGGGGAATAAAATTAATTGTAGATAAATGCCATCTAATGGAAGCAGCTGAGAGGGAAAAGAGTCAAGTGATTTTAAGTAAGTTTTCAACAGTTTCTCGTATATCTTTATCGACTACACTAAGAATATCTTTTATCTACCACATAAGGACGATAAAATACTGACTTTGTATAACATGTTAGACCAGAGTGCTGCTATGGTATGATCTCTGCCCCTTAAACATTTAAAATGAAAAGTATTAACAAAAACATACGATAAAATAGATTCCTAAATTAAAAATATAATTGTTAATAAAGACTAAGGAGGTAGGAAGCCAAGAAAAAGGAAAAAAAAAAAACTGACCCTCTGATTTAAATAACGATACGAGAAAGTAAACAATGAGGTGTTCATAACTTTTACAATGGAGGAAAATGACATTATTTTAAACTCTTTGTGCTGCTGCTTAGGGAAGAGCAAAAAACTTAAGACTAATGATTCAGTGAAATGGGATGAGAGTGCATGTGTGTACCTAAGGCAATACAAATTTAAAAAATGGATAGTAATCAAAGGCTATGCGCTATTCCTCTAATTACAAATAGGAAAAATAGACGATTACACACCCATATGCAGGAGTGCAGGCACGCTCCTGCATATACACACGCACGCACTTCACCCTCATGACATATAAAGGCTTCCTCGACAATGTAAACAAGGCCATATACCTGCAAGTGTTACCACTTCTAATAAATTTCCCTCTCCATAAAGAGTGTTGCCATAACTCATGTGCCACGAGGGCGTTTATAATAATGTTTAATAGACGTCTGAAAAAGTTATGGGCTAATTAAGAGAGCTAACTGGGTAATACTGATAGAACGATTACTGGAGTTTATCGCTATCGTGAGGGCCGAGGAGTGTTGAGCTACGCATTAAGGAGGATCGAATACTGTGTTACTACGTCTCACTATCAGGGCACTTCATCACAGACCTATTTCTTCTCCCCCCGGTCTACAAGATCATACCAAGCCGAGACGGCTGTGCAATCAGGCACACACCTCACATTCCCACACATCAGTAAGTCCTTGGCAGCTCAAGTTATTGTAGAGCCACCCACTTATTTGTCTCAATAGCGAGGGTTATAAATTTGCTCTCTTCTTAAAATCAACAGGCAGAGCTTATGAACAATAATAATAACTATTATCCCACAGATGTACTAGTTGGCGTTTCGCTGTTTGTAAAAAAGGGCATCTAAATGGGCATAAATACCTCCGTACAGGGTAGAAGGATCACGTCAGGCCAAGGAATACCATATTAGTAAACTACATATGTAACCGCAGCTATAAACATTGAGTACTACACGGACCTCTCATGATATATTACTACCCCCTCCCACTCCTCATTCCTCCATAAACAAATGGTTCCAGTACTTCGTAAGTCATGTAACTCGAGTCCCTTCATCCATCCATCCTTCCCCTCCTGACTTCTTACCATGACGGAATGTAATAAAAAAGTATAGTACATGAATATCGATGGGATATTTAACGAACAAAAACTCCGAGACACTTCGCAGCTAAAGAGGAAAAGTAATAAAAGCCATAACAGACGACATCGTCCCAAGAAATTATAATGAAAGGAAGGCATGATCTTCTAATGGCAAAGATTTTCCTGATTACATATATTAAACGTAAGAAAGGAGGAACACTGCAGCAGACCTGTTGGCCCATGCTAGGCATGTCCTTCGCAAATCCATCCATCATTGGAGGCCAAAGAATTTGTTGGTCATGTGAAACCCACCGCCAAGCAATACAGATAATGACTGGAGGCCCCAGTAGCAGAGCCAAACCACAGTAATATGCAACTCATCACTAATAGTAAATTAGAGAGATTAATATGCAATCCGCTGCTAAAAAATGCAAGACCGAAGCTGAAGTCATACATAATAAGCCTCCAGGCAAGACCCAGGTTGTAGTCATATACAATAAACCTCCAGCCAAGGCCCATGTTAGTCATATATAATAAACCTCCAGGCAAAGACCCAGGCTACAGTCATATACAACTATACCTCCAACATGTTATGTAGTCTTTTTACATGAAATATTTTGTGATGTGTAGTCTCTTGTTTGGATTTAATTTCATAGTCTCTTGTTTCTTGATTATTGTCATGTGTTTTTGTTGTATGTTGTTTTATATGAAGTCTCTTGATTCATATTATTTTGACTGTGTTCTTTATTGTTTTATTCACTTTTATTTAATTTTGTCGCAATTTAATCATTAATGACCAGATCAGAGCCACTGTAATGAGAAATAAATCGCATTGAGTTTATTGGGTTATCGTAGGTTAAATCCTCACACTGTGCATTTTATGTGCCATCAAGATTACAAAAAATATTTTTATGCTATGTAAACAAAACCTAAATTAAAACTTAAAAGATTGAATTAAAATATGCAGCCACTATGGTGCAGAAATGCAGCAGTGTGAGCTAGACACTCAAATAATAAATACATTTTCTTTCGTTAAAGATGAGAGTATTTTCTTTGTCATCCTTGTTTGATGGACTTTCCCATGTTGGTTGGTAAATTGGGCTTTAAGCCCATCGATATCCAAGGGTCATTAAGGCTACACATCGCATATAATTTATATATATATATATATATATATATATATATATATATATATATATGCGCATGCAATAAGATTACAGTAAACAGGTGATTTCAGAATATGCAAAACAACCACTGTGAAAGAATAGAGAAGTTCCAAGCGCTTTCGTGACTACTCACATTATCAAGGAACAATGAAAGTAAAGCATCAAAGGAAGGTTTATAACGGGGTAGCCCACACCTCACTATCAGATCCCACAACAACGAAACACCTGACGCGAGACAGCAGGCCCGCCGGCCGAACTAGACAGGTCCTTCATAAAACCCCACCAACAAACTATTCTACCCAAGAAATAAGAAATTTAAAAAATTATTATTTGTCCAATGTATTATTAAATTCTTCCCAAATTCTATTAATAATAAATGGATCTAATTTATATAAACCAAAGGAAATATTCATATTATTGTCAGATTTTAAGCATCCAATTGATTTTCAAAATGTTGAGAAAGTAGTGTCAAACAAGTCCATGGTCGACAGGAATATTGAATCTTGTTTCATAAAAAGCAGTTTTGACAATAATATGAATATTTCCTTTGGTTTATAAAAATTAGATCCATTTATAATTAATAGAATTTGGGAAGAATTTAATAATACATTGGACAAATAATAATTTTTTAAATTCCTTATTTCTTGGGTAGAATAGTTGGTGGGTTGTATGAAGGACCTGTCTAGTTCGGCCGGCGGGCCTGCTGTCTCGCGTCAGGTGTTTCTTTGATGTGGGATCTGATGTGAGGTGTGGGTCCCCCTTTTTTATCCCTTTCCTTTGATGCTTTACTTTCATTGTTCCTTGATAATGTGAGTAGTCACGAAAGCGCTTGGAACTTCTCTATTCTTTCACAGTGGTTGTTTTGCATATTCTGAAATCACCTGTTTACTGTGATTCTTATTGCATGCGCATATATATATATATATATATTTATATATATTTTATATATATATTATATATAAAATATATATATAAATTTTATGCGATGTACAGCCTTAATGACCCTTGGATATCGATGGGCTTAAAGCCCATCAAAAACAGGCGAGTAAGCCTCTTATGATATATATCCCTTTACGGACTCCGGTGGAAATAAGTAGCTTCTTCTGACTTTGTTTGGGTTATCTTAGGTAATTTATGCATGTTAGTATACATGATCATTTTAATCACCTAAATTTGTGTAAGTTTACTTACGAAGTTACCTTCGCGAGCATGAGTACTCATCAAGACAAACGCAAAAACAGCTTTATATCTATAATGTAAGGTACAGAATACAACTGAAATTCTAATAATTTCGGACAGTCTTAAAATTAACTTCAAACCAATATTAATTACGTAATATGGATAGTCGACTAGAATGCTATGATTTGCAATAGTGACTTTATATATACTGTATAAGATTTTTAACCCTGGAGGGTCAACCACCCAGGATAACCCAAGAAAGTCAGTGCGTCATCGAGTACCGTGTTTTAGCACATGGGGTTCCCCAAGGTAGTATTCTGGGTACTTTACTATTTTTATGTTACGTGAATGACATGACTATCAGTGTCAAGTATATGTAGACGACAGTGCTCTGCTAATCTCAGGTAAAGACCCACAGGATATAGATGATGTACTGTCACTAGAACTAGAGTCCTGCGGTAAATGGTTAGTAGACAACAAACTATCGCTACACCTCGGGAAAACGGAAGCCATACTCTGACACGAAAAGTAAACTGAAAAGGGTAAATACTTTTAATGTTCAGTGTAATGGGGAACCCATCACTTCAATATCTTCAGCGAAATATCCGGGAATTCCCTTTATCTAAGCAGGTCACAAGAAAGATAGTAAAAAAGTATTTAAAAAAAAACGAATTCGGGTAAAAATTTCCCTTTATAGCAGGCACAATGTTTACCTATTGAGGCTCGCAGGACCCTATGTCTAGCTCTTATACAATGTCATGTAGATTATTCTTGTTCTTCATGATACTCTGCTTTAATAAAAAAATAAAAAACTACAAATCACCCAGAACAAAAAGGTGAAAAATTTATCCTGGACCTAAGTCCCAAAAGGGGCATGTATGCCGAATGAATTAAATTGGTATGTGAATGTTGAACACAGAGTAAAGTAACTCAAGTTAAATCACGTTTATAAAACTGCTCACAAACAGTGTTCAGATTATCTTGCTGCAAAGTTTGTCAAGGTTAGGAACCCACACCAGCATGGTATGGAGAAAGGAACAAATTTTGTGTACAGTACGTAGTCAGGCTCAAACACGTTTTATTTACGCAATAAAAGGAGTGGGGAAATGTTACCCGAAATGTCAAAAACCCGTGCTGCATGAGCTCATCAGGAAGGAGCTAAAAGGTACCTAATGAATGAAGTTTTTGAAAGAGAGGAAATGTTTTTTGTTATTTAAATTCCTGTACTTACTATTCTAAGCTGTCCTCTCTATTTAATGTTATGTAAATAATCGGTTCATTTATTCAGAATGGAAATAATTCATGACTATTTTGGGGTTATCCTGGGGGGTAATTTTCATACATGTTACTTTTTGTGATAATTGTACTTATGTGTACCCTACCCAAATATCTAACTTAAAAATGGGACAAGATTATCTGAATAATCATCATTACAATGCCCTATGACCAAAGTTGCAGAACTCATTCCGTACCTGTAATGGCCCGAGTCTGTCAAAACCCTTTAAATATTTGGGGCTTAAAACGTCCACAGAGTTCTTCTTTCTTGCCCGGGGGTGGAGTAAATAATGGTAGGTGCATATTTCCCATTTTTTTAAGTAAAATAAGTGAAACTTTTATTCTTAAACTTACTTTTTTTGAATCTACGTCTTTGAATAGTTTCATTTTTAATAGGGGTGCATCTGGCCTTATGCTTTGGAATTAGCCAAAATCATACGCCAGAGACAATTCATAAATGCAAGAAATGTCTATTTTATCCACGAGCATATTCCACTTTCAGAAAAATACTCATTGTACCTCTTTCTAAATAACACCTAACATCTCTTCTAAGTGCAAACAACCCACATTAACGACAGCAACAGAAGAAAAATCTTCATAAAGAACAGGATACCAATTAAAATAATTGCAAGTATCCCAATAAATGTTTATTCCAATTCTTAAAATACTTACCTAATTATGTAGCAGTCATATGTTGTTAAAGATGCCTGATGCCTCATTAAAAAAAACACGTGCTTTAGGCATTCAACTTTCATTTTCAACTGGTAGTGAAGCTACTAACACTGTAGTGAACGCTGAATAGCCTTGCTTCCTGCATATGGTGTGCACGCCACTGATCGAACTAGGTATTCCACTGTCTTATCACAACTATTCTTGAAATGTAACGATGGTATTTAGAAGTGAAAGGTATTGGGATATACTTCCATGTGTCATCAGTTGGCAGTATTCTCAAGCAATTTGTCGATTCACCTGATGTTAGATTTGCTGATCATGTTTAAGCCATCTGCTCGAGTGTGCTCTGTAACCTCTCAGCTTTGGTTGCTACTTGGCAAAACATCACAAACGCTGGGAATAGGTTTGCTAGAAAACAAGTTGCTCAATCGACTGAGGTTAAGTTAGGTAACGTCCGTCAGGAAACAGGACAAGTGTTTCCTGACGCGGGTCTTAGATGATAACTGGCAGCTGGAGCTTTTGGAATCTATAGAGAATCGTCTCATTGGCGATTCCTGATGAAGGCGAAGCGCCAAATATACATGCCCTGTCGAACCCTTTATAACCCATTAGACATCTGTTGGGCCCCCAGAGCTGGCCCACTTGGGAATGAATTATTTAAGTGACCAACTAAGTCAACGAGGCAGAGGACTGATAGAGAGGAAGGTAGATACAAATAACCCGCACATAGAAGAGTGAAACTTACGACAACGTTTCGATCAGATTTGGCCTTCTCTTCAGGATTTATCATTTCATTATCAAGGACCCCAGCTAGGTCTGGGTACCAACTGAATTCAATGTTTTCATGCCCGGGTGAAAAGATGAATGTTGTAAAAATGAACGTACTTTACTGGCAGCGAGCAAACTGTCCCACGAGGAGCCGTAAACTTTCATGCACCTGCAAGGTAAACAATGTTTGTTACAACAGTCCTAGCCCAGGGTATACCTTTCAGCCTATCCTCCTTCAGGTATCCCCAGTCACGTACTTCAGCCTCTACCCGTAAGAAGCCCCAGGTATACTCTTCAGCCTGCATCTTCAGCAGGTATACCCTAGTCTACTCTTCGTCCCATATCATCCCAGGTGTACCCTTCAGCCCACACTTTCCCTAGGTACCTTCCAAGGATACCCTTCAGCCTATACCATCCTTAAGAATACCCTTCAGCCTATACCATCCTTAAGAATACCCTTCACAAGCCCCTCCAAGTAATAAATACCCTTCAGCCCCGCATTTTCTTTTCCCGGTAATTTCTTCACTTCGTGCTTCTGTATTAAACCCTGGAATACCCTTCAACCACGGCCATTTACAAGTATTCCCCAGGTATAACTGTCACTACCTTCTGTAACTACCTCCTGGTATGCCCTTCAGCCATCACCTGTAAAGATCCTATTCTGCCCTTCAACGTGCGCATTCAAGAAGCATCCAGGTTTTGACTATCAGCCTGATTTTTCATTTAAAGCATGCCAGGCATACCATTTCGACTGTAACTTTAAGAAGTATCTCCGGCCAGATCCTTCAGTCTGAACCTTTAGAAGTATCCCAGAGTATACCTTTCGATACAAATTTCAGGAATTATACCAGATTTCATTTGAACAGCACCTTCAGGAATCACCCCCCGATATACCTTTAGGAAGTATACCTGGAGGGTTTTCCGGAGGTAAACGTTCCACAGCCCGGGCCCATGATCAGGCCGCGGGGGAGGACCGGGGCCTCATCAACCGGGCTGTTACTGCCGGCCGCATGCAAACCGACGTACGAATCACAGTCCGGCTGGTCGGGTACTAACCTTAGGTGCCTGTTCATAATAATAATAATAATAATAATAATAAAGGGGGGAGGGGCTAAGCCCGAGGATTATACAACGTATGTGTTGGGGGGGGGGGAGGTATTCAGACTCAATTCGGGGAACTGGAGCACAGATCAAATTCCTAGATCAAGAGCCCTCACTAGCGTCAAGGAACCTCCCTTGAGGGAGGTGGCCTGTTCAGCTCCCTCTTGAAAACAACTAAGAGTTTATTGGTAATCCCTCTTTATGTAATGCTGGGAGGCAAGTTGAACAGTCTGGGACCCCCCCCCCCCCCACCTTCACACTTACGGTGTTTGTCTCTTGGTATACTCATGGCCCCAAACTGCTATTCACTGGGGGAATGTTGCACAGTCTGCCGAGTCCGAGTTCCAAGAAGTACAAATAAAGGGACTTCAACCATTCCCAGAAAATGAGGTGTTTTATTGTATTTATAAGTGCAGTGAAAGTTCTCTGTATATTGTCCAAGTCTGCAATTTCGCCGCTTTGAAGGGGGCCGTTACTGTACAACAATATTAAAGCCTTGAGAGAGCAAGCGATTTGAAAAGAATCATCTTAGGCTTGGCATCCCTATTTTGAAGGTTCTCAAACCAATCCATCATTTTCCTAGCAGATGTTTATAAGAGACATTGTTGTGATCTTTGAAAGTGAGATTCTCTGACATTATCACTCCCAGGTCCTTCACATTAGATTTTCGCTGGTTGGAATTTGTTTTATACTCCGATCCAGTTTTAATTTACTCGAGTTTTCCAAAATTAAGTAATTGAAATTTGTCTTCATTGAAGTCCACAGTGTTTCCCCTGCTATACTCTTAAGCTTGAATCTACAGGAAGCATCGGTTCATATACCCTTCAGCCTATACATTAAGGAAGTACCTCAAAATATACCCTTCACCTTCAGGAAGTATCCTCAGATATACCCTTCAGCTTGTACCTTCAAGAAGTATCCCCAGGTATACCCTTCAGACTATACCTTTAGAAATTATCCCCAGGTATACCCTTCAGACTATACCTTTAGAAATTATCCCCAGGTATAGCCTTCAGAGTGTATCTTTAGAAAGTATCCCCAGGTATACCCTTCAGACTATACCTTTAGAAAGTATCCCCAGGTATAGCCTTCAGACTGTACCTTTAGAAAGTATCCCCATGTATACCTTTCAGACTGTACCTTTAGAAAGTATCCCCAGGTATACCCTTCAGACTGTACCTTCAGAAAGTACCCTCAGGTATACCCTTCAGATTGTGCCCTATGTAAGTATTCCCACTTATACCTTTCAGACTATCTTCAGAAAGTATCCCAGGTATACGCTTCAGTCTGCACCTTCAGGAAGTATCCCCAGGTATATCCTTCAGCCGGCACCTTCAGGAAGTATCCCCAGATATACCCTTCAGCCTACACCTTCAGGAAGTATCCCCAGGTATACCCTTCAGCCTGTACCTCCAGGAAGTATCCCCCCTTAAGCCTGCACTTTCAGGAAGTATCCCCAGGTATACCCTTCAGCCTGTACCTTCAGGAAGTATCTCCAGGTATACCCTTCAGCCTGTACCTTCAGGAAGCATCCCCCCTTAAGCCTGCACTTTCAGGAAGTATCCCCAGGTATACCCTTCAGCCTGTACCTTCAGGAAGCATCCCCCCTTAAGCCTGCACTTTCAGGAAGTATCCCCAGGTATACCCTTCAGCCTGTACCTTCAGGAAGTATCCCCAGGTATACCCTTCAGCCTGTACCTTCAGGAAGTATCCCCAGGTATACCCTTCAGCCTGCACCTTCAGGAAGTATCCCCAGGAATACCCAGCCTGTACCTTCAGGAAGTATCCTCAGGTATACCCTTCAGCCTGTACCTTCAGGAAGTATCCCCAGGTATATCCTTCAGCCTGCACCTTCAGGAAGTATCCCCAGGTATATCCTTCAGCCTGCACCTTCAGAAAGTATCCCCAGGTATACCCTTCAGACTGTACCTTCAGAAATTATCCCCATTTATCATCAACATATAATTTAGAAACTGATATATTAAAAAATGATTTCGTTAGGCCATGTTGTTGTCACGGCACCGTGAGAATTACTGATTCAATCTCAGTGCTGTGAGAACTGTTAAATTATCTTCATTTTACAAGGGAAATATTTATTACCTTGAAAACTGACTCAGGATGGACAATTTTCCTTAGCAAGGACGTTTTTCTTCTCAGCAACGACGGTTGTTCTCATGGATAATTATAATCAGCACAAACAATTTTTCTCAGTACGGACACTACCTCGAACATTTTTCATCAGCACGAACACTTCTACAACATCGCACAAGTAGCCAAAAGTGACAAAGTTATATATACACCGACGTGTGTATCATGTGTTTATACACTATTCGGTTATATACAACAAGTTATTTATAATGTTTACACTCTGTTCAGTAAGTGAACTCTCCTTGCTTGTCTGTTTACTGAGATTTAAAGTCTATCGACCAAACTAGGAGTCATTACAGGGTATGCTAATGCCTTAAAATACACAATGTGTATACATAGATACACTCACCACTCCGGGTGTATATACACGATGTTGACCACAATGTGGTTTGGAACTAATACACACGCCTCTCGATGTATATACACCGAGAAATATATATTTCTTGGTATAACCTCGTTACTGCGCAGTAATGAGCCGTGATGACCACTCACTTAACACTGAGGTTCAGGTGGTTCATGAACTATGTGATTCGAGAATTCCTTCAGCTGGGTTCATTGGTTTGAATACAAGCTGCCTAAATGTGCGAGTGAAAAGCTTTAACGTTGTGTGTGTGTGTGTGTGTGTGTGTGTGTGTGTGTGAAAGGCTTGATTTCAATAAAATTTTACGTATGTGTGTGTGCGAGAAAGATTCAAACACGTTTTAAAAAATAGAAAACATTAATGACTGATCGAGAACACAAAAAGTGAACTGAGAAATAGGTTAAAATTTCTGGCTAAGTTATTTATCTCTACAGGTTGTCTTATTTTAGTTCATGCACTGATTTTTTTAAAGCTGGATAACAGGTGCATTATTGTTATTATATTTCAAAACATTTATACAAAATGGGCTGTGGACATAAAATCTAATATATATATATATTTAAAATAATATATATATATATATATATATATATATAAATATATATATATAATTTTATATATATATTTAATTATCTTAAGAGTATCGTGATAATTATTGAATTACTCTCACGGTACAATGGAAATATTTATTATTACCTTGACACTTTGCCTCATCACGGACATATTTTCTCAGCAATGACAATTTTTGACCAGCCACGAGTTTCTTCTTCAGTCCAAATACAGTCAGTTAAGATAGGAACAAATGCAGAGGGTAATGACAGGTTACCTGGAGGTTATTCCGGGGATCAACGCCCCCGCGGCCCGGTCCATGACCAGGCCTCCCGATGGATCAGGGCCTGATCAACTAGGCTGTTACTGCTGGCCGCACGCGGTCCAACGTACGAGCCACAGCCCGGCTGATCCGGCACTGACTTTAGGTATCTGTCCAGCTCTCTCTTGAAGGCAGCCAGGGGTTTATTGGCAATTCCCCTAATGCTTGATGGGAGGCTGTTGAACAGTCTTGGGCCCCGGACACTTATGGTGTTTTCCCTTTGTGTACCAATGGCGCCCCTACTTTTTATTGGGGGCATTTTGCATCGCCTGCCCAGTCTTTTACTTTCGTAGGGAGTGATTTCTGTGTGCAGATTTGGGACCATTCCTTCCAAGATTTTCCAAGTGTAGATTATGATATATCTCTCCCTTCTGCGTTCCAACGAGTACAAGTCAAGTGCTTCCAAGCGTTCCCAGTAGTTAAGGTGCTTGACAGAACTTATACGTGTAGTAAAGGATCTCTGTACACTCTCTAGATCTGCGATTTCACCTGCTTTGAATGGAGATGTTAATGTACAGCAGTATTCCAGCCTAGAGGGAACAAGTGATT
>NC_069431.1:13477673-13480173 GCF_026875155.1 Cherax quadricarinatus | reverse complement strand
GTTTGTGGTTGTAGGAGGGTGGGGGCAGGAGGAATGAGGAGTGATTGGTGGAATGATGAAGTAAAGGGTGTGATAAAAGAGAAAAAGGTAGCTATGAGAGGTTTTTACAATAGCAGAAGTGTTAGAAGAAGAGCAGAGTATATGGAGAGTAAAAAAAGGTGAAAGAGAGTGGTGAGAGAGTGCAAAAGGAGAGCAGATGATGGAGTGGGAGAGGCACTGTCAAGAAATTTTAATGAAAATAAGCCTAGGGAAAGTATGGATTTGTCAGTTAAAAACAGAGTAGGGGAGTTAGTAGATGGGGGGAGGGAGGTTATTAGGTAGATGGCGAGAATATTTTGAGGAACTTTTAAATGTTGAGGAAGAAAGGGAGGCGGTAATTTCATGCACTGGCCAGGGAGGTATACCATCTTTTAGGAGTGAAGAAGAGCAGAATGTAAGTGTGGGGGAGGTACGTGAGGCATTACGTAGAATGAAAGGGGGTAAAGCAGCTGGAACTGATGGGATCATGACAGAAATGTTAAAAGCAGGGGGGGATATAGTGTTGGAGTGGTTGGTACTTTTGTTTAATAAATGTATGAAAGAGGGGAAGGTACCTAGAGATTGGCGGAGAGCATGTATAGTCCCTTTATATAAAGGGAAAGGGGGCAAAAGAGATTGTAAAAATTAGAGGAATAAGTTTACTGAGTATACCAGGAAAAGTGTATGGTAGCGTTATAATTGAAAGAATTAGAGGTAAGACAGAATGTAGGATTGCAGATGAGCAAGGAGGTTTCAGAGTGGGTAGGGGATGTGTTGATCAAGTGTTTACATTGAAGCATATATGTGAACAGTATTTAGATAAAGGTAGGGAAGTTTTTATTGCATTTATGGATTTAGAAAAGGCATATGATAGAGTGGATAGAGGAGCAATGTGGCAGATGTTGCAAGTATATGGAATAGGTGGTAAGTTACTAAATGCTGTAAAGAGTTTTTATGAGGATAGTGAGGCTCAGGTTAGGGTGTGTAGAAGAGAGAGAGACTACTTCCCGGTAAAAGTAGGTCTTAGACAGGGATGTGTAATGTCACCATGGTTGTTTAATATATATTTATAGATGGGGTTGTAAAAGAAGTAAATGCTAGGGTGTTCGGGAGAGGGGTGGGATTAAATTATGGGGAATCAAATTCAAAATGGGAATTGACACAGTTACTTTTTGCTGATGATACTGTGCTTATGAAAGATTCTAAAGAAAAATTGCAAAGGTTAGTGGATGAGTTTGGGAATGTGTGTAAAGGTAGAAAGTTGAAAGTGAACATAGA
Organism: Cherax quadricarinatus; assembly: GCF_026875155.1. Lineage (NCBI taxonomy): Eukaryota > Metazoa > Arthropoda > Malacostraca > Decapoda > Parastacidae > Cherax > Cherax quadricarinatus. The sequence continues at coordinate 13,478,877 of NC_069431.1, read as the reverse complement.
AAAGAGTAAGGTGATGAGGGTATCAAACGATTTAGATAAAGAAAAACTGGATATCAAATTGGGGAGGAGGAATATGGAAGAAAGAACGTTTTCAGATACTTGGGAGTTGACGTGTCGGCGGATGGATTTATGAAGGATGAGGTTAATCATAGAATTGATGAGGGAAAAAAGGTGAGTGGTGCGTTGAGGTATATGTGGAGTCAAAAAACGTTATCTATGGAGGCAAAGAAGGGAATGTATGAAAGTATAGTAGTACCAACACTCTTATATGGATGTGAAGTTTGGGTGGTAAATGCAGCAGCGAGGAGACGGATGGAGGCAGTGGAGATGTCCTGTCTAAGGGCAATGTGTGGTGTAAATATTATGCAGAAAATTCGGAGTGTGGAAATTAGGAAAAGGTGTGAGTTAATAAAAGTATTAGTCAGAGGGCAGAAGAGGGGTTGTTGAGGTGGTTTGGTCATTTAGAGAGAATGGATCAAAGTAGAATGACATGGAAAGGATGTAAATCTATAGGGGAAGGAAGGCGGGGTAGGGGTCGTCCTCGAAAGGGTTGGAGAGAGGGGGTAAAGGAGGTTTTGTGGGCGAGGGGCTTGGACTTCCAGCAAGCGTGCGTGAGCGTGTTAGGAGTGAATGGAGACGAATAGTACTTGGGACCTGACGGTCTGTTGGAGTGTGAGCAGGGTAATATTTAGTGAAGGGATTCACGGAAACCGGTTATTTTCATATAGTCGGACTTGAGTCCTGGAAATGGGAAGTACAATGCCTGCACTTTAAAGGAGGGGTTTGGGATATTGGCAGTTTGGAAGGATATGTTGTGTATCTTTATACGTATATGCTTCTAAACTGTTGTATTCTGAGCGCCTCTGCAAAAACAGTGATAATTTGTGAGTGTGGTGAAAGTGTTGAATGATGATGAAAGTATTTTCTTTTTGGGGATTTTCTTTCTTTTTTGGATCACCCTGCCTCGGTGGAAGACGGCCGACTTGAAAATATATATATATATATATATATATTTATTCACACTAACTTTATTTTTGTATGCTATCAATCTGAGGTTTTTCCAGTCAACATTCTATGGTACTTTCAATTAGATGAGGTTATTTTCCTTGCTAAAGAGGGTTATTTTTTTTCATTAGTTTTTTCCCTTTCTGTAGGTTATTCCCCTTAATTGATTTTATCCTTACGTAAAAGTTAATTTCCTTTT
>NC_069431.1:13447213-13477173 GCF_026875155.1 Cherax quadricarinatus | reverse complement strand
AAAAGGTAAAACCGAATACACCGGTCGGTGTTATTATAACATTTGTATTTTAGGCTACTTGTGCATTTTGGGTAAAGTTTAATCTATACAAAAGCAGGGAGTTTCCGTACTAAAAGAAAAATTTTTTGTGATTAAAATTTATCCATGAAACACCGTCGTGTAAAAAAAACGCCCTTTTTGCTAAGGGAAAATTTTCTCTGAGTTTCAGTTTTCCCAAGGAAAAAATTTTTTCCCTGTTAAATGAATAAAAAACCCCAGTTCTAAGATAAAAAGAGTTTGTCAGAATTTCCTCCTGAAAACAAGGTAATAAATTTTTCCCCTTTAAAAATAAAAAAACAGTTTCTAAACTAGTTGATAAAATTTTTGGGGGAAACATGTAATCGAAGGTAATATATACTTTCTAAATAAGGTTAAAGTTTAATGGGGATATTTTCCCGAAGGTCAGGCTGAAGGTATACCTGGGATATTTTCTGAAGGTCGGGCTAAAGGGGAAAATACCTGGGATACTTCCTGAAGGTCGGGCTGGGATTTCCTAGGGATACTTCCTGAAGGTCAGGCTAAAGGGGTATACCTGGGGATACTTCCTGAAGGTACAGGCTAAAGGGGTATACCCCTGGGATACTTCCTGAAGGTACAGGCTGGGTTTTCCTGGGGATACTTCCTGAAGGTGCAGTTTAAGGGGGGATCTTCCTGAAGTACAGGCTGAAGGGTATACCTGGGGACTTCCTAAAAGTCAGGCTTAAGGGGATTTTCCCTGAAGTACAGGTAAGGGGGTTAAATCTTCCTGAAGGTACAGGCGAGAAGGTATACCTGGGATACTTCCTAAAAGGTCAGGTTTAAGGGTATACCCTGGGGTACCTGAAAGGGGTTAAACGGGGATACTCCTAAGGGTAAGGCTGAGGGAAATACCTGGGGATACTTCCTGAAGGTGGGCTGAAGGATATACCTGGGATACTTCCTGAAGGTGCAGACTGAACGTATACCGGGGATACTTTCTGAAGATAGTCTGAAAGGTATAAGGGGGAATACTTACATAGGCACAATCTGAAGGGGTATACCTGAGGGTACTTCTAAAGGGTACAGTCTGAAGGTATACCTGGGATACTTTCTAAAGGTACAGCCCTAAAAGGTATCCCTGGGATACTTTCTAAAGGTACAGTCTGAAGGTATCCTGGGATACTTTCTAAAGGTATAGTCTGAAGGTATACCTGGGGATACTTTCTAAAGGATTACAATTTTTAAAAAGGGGCTAAAAACCTGGGGATAATTTCTAAAGGTATAGTCTGAAGGGTATCCCTGGGGATAATTTCAAAAGGTAAGTCTGAAGGATACCGGGGGAATCTTCTTGAAGGTACAAGCTAAAGGGTATATCTGAGGATACTTCCTGAAGGTGAAGGGTATATTTTGAGGTACTTCCTTAATGTATAGGCTGAAGGGTATATGAACCGATGCTTCCTGTAGATTCAAGCTTAAGAGTATAGCAGGGGAAACACTGTGGACTTCAATGAAGACAAATTTCAATTACTTATTTTGGAAAACTCGAGTAAAATTAAAACTGGAAACGGGGTATAAAACAAATTTTCCCAAACCCAAAACGCGAAAATCTAATGTGAAGGACCTGGGAGTGATAATGTCAGAGAATCTCACTTTCAAAGATCACAACAATGTCTCTTATCACATCTGCTAGGAAAATGATGGATTGGATGAGAACCTTCAAAATAGGGATGCCAAGCCTAAGATGATTCTTTTCAAATCGCTTGCTCTCTCAAGGCTTTAATATTGTTGTACAGTAACGGCCCCCTTCAAAGCGGCGAAATTGCAGACTTGGACAATATACAGAGAACTTTCACTGCACTTATAAATACAATAAAACACCTCATTTACTGGGAATGGTTGAAGTCCCTTGATTTGTACTTCTTGGAACTCGGACTCGGCAGACTGTGCAACATTCCCACAGTGAATAGCAGTGGTGCCATGAGTATACCAAGAGACAACACCGTAAGTGTGAGGTGGGGGGGGGGGGGGTCCCAGACTGTTCAACTGCCTCCCAGCATACATAAAGAGGGATTACCAATAAACTCTTAGTTGTTTTCAAGAGGGAGCTGAACAGGCACCTCCCCTCAAGGGAGGTTCCTTGACGCTAGTGAGGGGCTCTTGATCTAGGGAATTTGATCTGTGCTCCAGTTCCCTGAATTGAGTCTGAATACCTCCCCCCCCCCCCCAACACATACGTTGTATAATCCTACGGGCTTAGCGCTCCCCCCTTTATTATTATTATTATTATTATTATTATGAACAGGCACCTAAGGTTAGTACCCGACCAGCCGGACTGTGATTCGTACGTCGGTTTGCATGCGGCCGGCAGTAACAGCCTGGTTGATGAGGCCCTGGTCCTCCCGCGCGGCCTGATCATGGACCGGGCTGTGGGAACGTTTTACCTCCGGAACACCCTCCAGGTATACTTCCTAAAGGCATATCTGGGATGATTCCTGAAGGTGCTGTTCAAATGAATATCTGGGTATAATTCCTGAAATTTGTATCGAAAGGTATACTCTGGGATACTTTCTAAAGGTTCAGACTGAAGGATCTGGCCGGAGATACTTCTTAAAGTTACAGTCGAAATGGTATGCCTGGGCATGCTTTATGAAAAATCAGGCTGATAGTCATACCTGGATGCTTCTTGAATGCGCACGTTGAAGGGCAGAATAGGATCTTTACAGGTGATGGCTGAAGGGCATACCAGGAGGTAGTTACAGAAGGTAGTGACAGTTATACCTGGGGATACTTGTAAATGCCGCTGGTTGAAGGGTATTCCATGGTAATACAGAAGCACGAAGTGAAGAAATTACCTGGAGAAAATGCGGGCTGAAGGGTATTTATTACTTGGAGGGGCTTGTGAAGGGTATTCTTAAGGATGGTATAGGCTGAAGGGTATACTTGGAAGGTACCTAGGGAAAGTGTGGGCTGAGTACACCAGGGATGATATGGGACGAAGAGTAGACTAGGGTATACCTGCTGAAGATGCAGGCTGAAGAGTATACCTGGGGCTTCTTACGGGTAGAGGCTGAAGTACGTGACTGGGGATACCTGAAGGAGGATAGGCTGAAAGGTATACCCTGGGCTAGGACTGTTGTAACAAACATTGTTTACCTTGCAGGTGCATGAAAGTTTACAGCTCCTCGTAGGACAGTTTGCTCGCTGCCAGTGAAGTACGTTCATTTTTACAACATTCATCTTTTCACCCGGGCATGAAAACATTGAATTCAGTTGGTACCCAGACCTAGCTGGGGTCCTTGATAATGAAATGATAAATCCTGAAGAGAAGGCCAAATCTGATCGAAACGTTGTCGTAAGTTTCACTCTTCTATGTGCGGGTTATTTGTATCTACCTTCCTCTCTATCAGTCCTCTGCCTCGTTGACTTAGTTGGTCACTTAAATAATTCATTCCCAAGTGGCCAGCTCTGGGGGCCCAACAGATGTCTAATGGGTTATAAAGGGTTCGACAGGGCATGTATATTTGGCGCTTCGCCTTCATCAGGAATCGCCAATGAGACGATTCTCTATAGATTCCAAAAGCTCCAGCTGCCAGTTATCATCTAAGACCCGCGTCAGGAAACACTTGTCCTGTTTCCTGACGGACGTTACCTAACTTAACCTCAGTCGATTGAGCAACTTGTTTTCTAGCAAACCTATTCCCAGCGTTTGTGATGTTTTGCCAAGTAGCAACCAAAGCTGAGAGGTTACAGAGACACTCGAGCAGATGGCTTAAACTGATCAGCAAATCTAAAAATCAGGTGAATCGACAAATTGCTTGAGAATACTGCCAACTGATGACACATGGAAGAAATACCCCAATCCCTTTCATTCAAAATTTACCATCGTTACATTTCAAGAATAGTTGTGAAAGACAGTGGAATCCCTTTAGTTCGATCAGTGGCGTGCACACCATATGCAGGTGGTTTAGTTAGCTTCACTACAGTGTTAGAAAAAATTGGAAAGTTGAATCCCTAAACCCACGTGTTTTTTTTAATGAGGCATCAGGCATCTTTAACAACATATGACTGCTACATAATTAGGTAAGTATTTTAAGAATTGGAATAAACATTTATTGGGATACTTGCAATTATTTTAATTGGTATCCTGTTCTTTATGAAGATTTTTCTTCTGTTGCTGTCGTTAATGTGGGTTGTTTGCACTTAGAAGAGATGTTAGGTGTTATTTAGAAAGAGGTACAATGAGTATTTTTCTGAAAGGGTTGGTAATATGCTACTGTGGATAAAATAGACATTTCTTGAACATTGTATGAATTGTCTCTGAGCGTATGATTTTGGCTATATTCCAACACGCATAAGGACGCAGATGCACCTCCTATTAAAAATGAAACTATTCATAAGACGTAGATTCAAATATAACGTAAGATAATGAATAAAAGTTTCACTTTATTTTACTTAAAAAACTGGCAAGTATGCACCTACACACTTCAGTCTTACTCTCACCGTCGTCTAAGAAAGAAGCAACCTCTGTGGACGTTTGAAGCCAAGTAGTTAAGGCTTTTGACAGTACTCGGACCAGTTACAGGTAGCTGCGAATGAGTTCTGCAACTTTGGTCATAGGGCACTTGTACATGATGATTATTCAGATAATCTTGTCCTAGTTAAGTTAGTATATTTGGGTATGGGTACACATAAGTACAATTATCACACACAGTAACATGTATGTAAATTACCCACCAGGATAACCCCAAAATAGTCAGTGAATTATTTCCATTCTGAATAAAGTGAACCGAGTTATTTACATGAACATTAAATAGAGAGGATCAGCTTAGAATAGTAAGTACAGGAATGTTAAATATACAAGAAATCATTATCCTCTCTTTCTATAACTTCATTCATTAGGTACCTTTTAGCTCTCTTCCTGAATGAGCTCATGCTAGCACGGGCTTTGACATGTTCAGGTAATCAGTTCCACTCCTTTATTGCTGTATAATAAAACGTGTTTGAGGCCTGACTACGTACTGTACTACAAAATTGTGTTCACTTTCTCCAGTACCATGCTGGTGTGGGTTCCTAACCTTGACAAACTTTGTAGCAAGATAATCTGAACACTGTTTGTGAGCAGTTTTATAAACGTGATTTAACTTGAGTTACTTTACTCTGTGTTCAACATTCAGCATATCCAATTGTAATTCATTCTGGCATACATGCTCTCTTGGACTTTAGGTCCAGGATGAATTTCACCATTTTGTTCTGGGTGATTTGTAGTTTTTTATTTTTTTATTAAAGCAGAGTATCATGAAGAACAAGAATAATCTACATGACATTGTATAAGAGCTAGACATAGGGTCCTGCGAGCCTCAATAGGTAAACATTGTGCCTGTCTATAAAGGAACTTTAGCCTGACATTCGATTTTTTTAATACATTGTTAACTATCAGTTCTTTTGACCTGCTTAGATCAAGGGGAATTCCCGGATATTTCGCTGAAGATATTGAAGTGATGGGTTCCCCATTACACTGAACATTAAAAGTATTTACCCTTTTCAGTTTACTTTTCGTGTCAGAGTATGGTTTCCGTTTTCCCGAGGTGTAGCGATAGTTTGTTGTCTACTAACCATTTACCGCAGGACTCTAGTTCTAGTGACAGTACATCATCTATATCCTGTGGGTCTTTACCTGAGATTAGCAGAGCACTGTCGTCTACATATACTTGATACTGATAGTCATGTCATTCACGTAACTATTAAATATAGAATAAGTACCAAGGAATAACTACTTGGGGAACCCCATGTGCACTAAAACCACGGTACTCGATGACGCACTGACTTTCTTGGGTTATCCTGGGTGGTTTGGACCTCCAGGGTTTATTTAAAAATCTTATATTGTTATAAAGTCACTATTGCAATCAAAGCATTCTAGTCAACAATCCATATTACGTAAATTAATATTGGTTTGATGTTAATTTTAAGGACTGATCGAAATTATTAGAAGTTTCAGTTGTATTATGATACCTTACATTATGATATAAAGCTGTTTTTGCGTTTGGTCTTGAGAGTACTCATGCTCGCGGAAGTGTAACTTCGTAAGTAAACTTACACAAATTTAGGTGATTAAAATGATCATGGTACTAACATGATAGAATTACATAAGCTAACCCAAAACAAGTCAGAAGAGGCTACTTATTTACACGGAAGTCCGTAAAGGGATATATATCATAGAGGTTACTCGCCTGTTTTTGATGGGCTTTAAGCCCATCGATATCCAAGGGTCATTAGGCGTAACATCGATAATATTATATTTATATAGATTTATATATATGATTATTATATATATTATATATATAATATATATATATATATATATATATTATATATATTATATATATATATATCTGCAAAAACAACAATGATGAAATGAATAGAGAAGTTCAAAGCGTTTCCGTGATATCTCACCAAGGAACAATGAAAGTTAAGCATCAAAGGAAAGGTATTTAGAAGGGGTAGCCACACCTCACTATCAGATCCCATCAATAGAAACACCTGACGCGAGACAGCGGCCGCGGGCCGAACTAGACCAGGTCCTTCATACAACCACCAACTATTCTACCCAAGAATAATGGAATTTAAAAAAGTTTATTATTTGCCCAATGTTATTATTAAATTCTTCCCAAATTCTATTAATTATAAATGGATCTAATTTTATAAAACAAGGACATATTCATATTATTGTCAAAACTGCTTTTTATGAAACAAGAATTCAATATTCATGTCGACCATGGACCTTGTTTGACACTACTTTCTCAACATTTTGAAAATCAATTGGATGCTTAAAATCTGACAATAATATGAATATTTCCTTTTGGTTTAATTTAAATTAGATCCATTTATTATTTATAGAATTTGGGAGAATTAATAATACATTGGGACAAAATAAGAAATTTTTAATTTCTTCTCTTTCTTGGGTAGAATAGTTTGTTGGTGGGTTGTATGAAGGATCCTGTCCTAGTTCGGCCGGCGGGCCTGCTGTCTCGCGTCAGGTGTTTCGTTGTTGTGGGATCTGATAGTGAGGTGTGGGCTACTCCGTTAGATACCTTCTACTTTGATGCTTTACTTTCATTATTCCTTGATAATATGAGTAGTAAACGAAGCGCTTGGAACTTCTCTATTCTTTCACAGTGGTTGTTTTTGCATAATTCTGAAAATCACCTGTTTTTACTGTGATCTTATGCATGCGATTATTATATATATATTATATATAGTTATATATATATATATATATATATAATTATATGCGATGTGCAGCCTTAATGCACCTTGGATAATCGATGGGATTAAAGCCAAATTTACCAACCAACATGGGAAGTCCATCAAATAAGGATTGACAAAGAAAAAATACACCTCATCTTTAACGAAGAAAAATGCTATTTATTATTGAGTGTTTAGCTCACACTGCTTCATTTCTGCAACATGTGGCTGCATATTTTAATTCCAATCTTTTAAGTTTTAATTTGGTTTTGTTTACATAGCATAAAAATATTTTTTGTTTTTCTGATGGCCACATAAAATGCACAGTGTGAGGATTTAAAACTACGATAACCCAATAAACTCAATGCGATTTATTTCTCATTATTACAGTGGCTCTGATCTGGTCATTAATGATTAAATTGCGACAAAATTAAATAAAAGTGAATAAAACAATAAAGAACACAGTCAAAATAATATGAATCAAGAGACTTCATATAAAACAACATACAACAAAAACACATGACAATAATCAAGAAACAAGAGACTATGAAATTAAATCCAAACAAGAGACTACACATCACAAAATATTTCATGTAAAAAGACTACATAACATGTTGGAGGTATATTGTATATGACTGTAGCCTGGGTCTTGCCTGGAGGTTTATTATATATGACTAACATGGGCCTTGGCTGGAGGTTTATTGTATATGACTACAACCTGGGTCTTGCCTGGAGGCTTATTATGTATGACTTCAGCTTCGGTCTTGCATTTTTTAGCAGCGGATTGCATATTAATCTCTCTAATTTACTATTAGTGATGAGTTGCATATTACTGTGGTTTGGCTCTGCTACTGGGGCCTCCAGTCATTATCTGTATTGCTTGGCGGTGGGTTTCACATGACCAACAAATTCTTTGGCCTCCAATGATGATGGATTTGCGAAGGACATGCCTAGCATGGGCCAACAGGTCTGCTGCAGTGTTCCTCCTTTCTTACGTTTAATATATGTAATCAGGAAAATCTTTGCCATTAGAAGATCATGCCTTCTTTCATTATAATTTTCTTGGGACGATGATCGTCTGTTATGGCTTTTATTACTTTTCCTCTTTAGCTGCGAAGTGTCTCGGAGTTTTTGTTCGTTAAATACCCATCGATATTCATGTACTATACTTTTTTTATTACATTCCGTCATGGTAAGAAGTCAGGAGGGGAAGGATGGATGGATGAAGGGACTCGAGTTACATGACTTACGAAGTACTGGAACCATTTGTTTATGGAGGAATGAGGAGTGGGAGGGGGTAGTAATATATCATGAGAGGTCCGTGTAGTACTCAATGTTTATAGCTGCGGTTACTATGTAGTTTACTAATATGGTATTCCTTGGCCTGACGTGATCCTTCTACCCTGTACGGAGGTATTTATGCCCATTTAGATGCCCTTTTTTACAAACAGCGAAACGCCAACTAGTACATCTGTGGGATAATAGTTATTATTGTTGTTCATAAGCTCTGCCTGTTGATTTTAAGAAGAGAGCAAATTTATAACCCTCGCTATTGAGACAAATAAGTGGGTGGCTCTACAATAACTTGAGCTGCCAAGGACTTACTGATGTGTGGGAATGTGAGGTGTGTGCCTGATTGCAAAAGCCGTCTCGGCTTGGTATGATCTTGTAGACCGGGGGGAGAAGAAATAGGTCTGTGATGAAGTGCCCTGATAGTGAGACGTAGTAACACAGTATTCGATCCTCCTTAATGCGTAGCTCAACACTCCTCGCCCTCACGATAGCGATAAACTCCAGTAATCGTTTTCTATCAGTATTACCCAGTTAGCTCTCTTAATTAGCCCATAACTTTTTCAGACGTCTATTAAACATTATTATAAACGCCCTCGTGGCACAATGAGTTATGGCAAGACTCTTTATGAGAGGGAAATTTATTAGAAGTGGTAACACTTGCAGGTATATGGCCTTGTTTACATTGTCGAGGAAGCCTTTATATGTCATGAGGGTGAAGTGCGTGCGTGTGTATATGCAGGAGCGTGCTACGCTCCTGCATATTGATGTGTAATCGTCTATTTTCCTATTGTAATTAGAGGAATAGCGCATAGCCTTTGATTACTATCCATTTTTAAATTTGTATTGCCTTAGGTACACACATGCACTCTCATCCCATTTCACTGAATCATTAGTCTTAAGTTTTTTGTTTCTTCCCTAAGCAGCACACAGAGAGTTAAAATAATGAAATTTTTTCCTCCATTGTAAAAGTTATGAACACCTCATTGTTTACTTTCTCGAAATCGTTATTTAAATCAGAGGGTCAGGTTTTTTTTTTTTCCTTTTTCTTGGCTTCCTCCCTTGTCTTTATTAACAATTATATTTTTAATTTGGGAATCTATTTTATCGTATGTTTTTGTTAAACTTTTCATTTTAAATTTTTAAAGGGGGCAGAGATCATACCATAAGCAGCACTCTGGTCTAACATGTTATACAAGTCAGTATTTTATCGTCCTTATGTGGTAGATAAAAGATATTCTTAGTGTAGTCGATAAAGATATACGAGAAACTGTTAAAAACTTACTTAAAATCACTTGACTTTTTTCCCTTTCAGCTGCTTCCATTAGATGGCATTTTATCTACAATTAATTTTATTCCCCATTTTATCGATGAATTTACTAAATTCATGCATTTTTTTTCGTAGCTTTAGCAGTTATATTTTTTTTTTATTTTACAAAATGTGCACAATTTTTTTTTGGTCAGAGCAGCAACAACCCTGAGAGATATTACCGCCTGTCTTGTGAGTGTGAAACTAAATCCTGTTTTAAATACTTAGGACTCTTACAGTATTCTTGATCTTATCCTCATACTCATGAATATGAAAATGACAATGAATCTTTTGAGGTGTTCGGTCCCTTAGTTTTGACTGTGATAACTCCACCTCCACTATTTTTTTTTTCCCACTACACATCTTTTTGCATCAACACTAGTAAGTAAACTACCAGCTGCATCAATACCTTTAACACCAGACTCTGATAAGTTTTCAAACATACTATACCAATAAAGGGTAAACCCCAAACAGTTGTCAACTAGTAAGTGTATCTCATGACTTCATTCAAAAAGAACTAAGGGAGGTTAAACCCAACTAAGAGCACAGGTCCTGATAACATCCGTCTAAGTTCCTAAAAGATGGTGCTCTGAACTGTCAATCCCTATTGCTCACATAAAAAATCTATCAATCACCACTAATACCGTACCGGAGGGGTTTCAAGGAGGCCAAGTTACCCTATCTTCAAGAAAAATAGTAGGTCTGATGTAAGCAACTATAGGCCTGTTAGAAAACTCAGTATATCTAAAATTCTAGAGAGGGCGGTGTATTCTCAAGTAGTTAAGTACCTTAATGACAACAACATTCTCCATAGCTATCAATCGGGCTTTAGAATATCTACTCCAACCGACACCGCCCTTATTAATCTGTATGGGGTTACCCTGAGAACTGAAATGTCAAAAGGGGAACCCCACATAGGTATGGTAATCTTAGACCCTGCAAAAGGCCTTCGATACTGTCAACCCAATATAATTATGTAATAAACTTCAAGCTATCGGTATAGTTCTTGTAGACAGTTTTAAGTCCTACCGTTAGCAACAGGAGAGCAATAGTCAAAATCAACAAACAAATCAGAACCCCTGCCGATAACATGTGGAGTTTCCTCCCAAGGTAGTATTTCACTGGGTCCCTTAATATTCTTATGTGTATGTCAATGCAATGATATGCCTATCAAGTGTCCAAGTGCAAACTCGCCACTGTAATGCATATGACATGCCTGTTAGTGTCAGGTAAAAGACCCACAAGATATTGCTAATGTTTTAAACTGGAACTGGAAGTCCTGGCAGCAAAATGGTTAGTAGACAACAAACTATCATATACAACCTAGAAAACGAAGTCGTTCTCTTGGCACGAAACCATAAACTGAGAAGGGTAAATAACATTAATGGTTCAAGGGTTGTAATGGGGAGCCACATCGTGACTGTCTGGGGTTTCATTCAGTAAAATATATGGGAATTCCCCTTTGACCCATGCATGTCAGGAGAAAATGGATAGGGAACCAGTGTATAAAGAAAGCGAATGCCAGACTGGAAGTTCCTGTATAGACAAGCACAGTGTCTACCTTAAAAATGAGGCTCGCAGGACCCTATGTCTAGCCCATATACAATGCACATGGATTTAAACGCTTCTCTTCTTGGTACTTGCTGCGCTTGACAAAAAACTGAAAGATAACTGCAATCCCCCAGAACAAAATCGTACGATTCAATCCTGGGCTGGGACCAAGAGAACAGTGTAGGGCCAGGATGAACTACATCAGTTGGATCTGCTGAATGTTGAAGACAGAGTAAAAACAACTGAAGTCAAATCAAGTTTATAAAATTGCTCACAAACAGTGTCCAGAATATCTTGCTGTCAATTTTGTCAAGGTTGGGAACCAAAGCATCATAGTACTTAGGGGGAGGAGAGCACAACTTTGTTAGTACCCACATTCAGTTGCCAGCTCAAACACTCTTTTTATTGACAGCAATAAAGTAAGGAACAGACTAACCCCGCACATGCAAAGCCAGTCATAGCATGAACCATTACAAAGAAGAGTTCCAAAGTATGTGTCTGATGAATGTAGCTCAGAAAGGGGGGGAATGGATTTTCAATTTTATATCAACAAACGTGGGGTAAATTTTTACCTTATTCCTAGTAATGACCCTCCGTATTGTAGATAGTCTTAAGACACCTCCGAGTAGTAGATAGGTCTTTTAGTATGATAATAAATGTTATCTTTCATTATAGAATAATAGAGAGAAAATATTATAACCTTTATATTATAATAATAAGGTAAAAGGACCCCAATGGAAATAAGTCACTGTGTCCTGACTTTTTTGGGTTATCCGCAGGTTCTCTACACAAGCAGCTATTTATAAATAATTCTATGAACTGTATTTGCGGTAATACCAGAATAAACTTACTTACAGGGTTTTGACAAGGTTAGTTTAAGATCCCAGCTTTATTGACAAGCAATTTACATCCTAAAGGATTCCTAACTTTATACAAGCTAACAGCTGTTACCCTACAATCCAGCTTATTCGAAAGCATTTTTATTGTTATGAGACATACAAGTAGGGGAACGAGATGAAGTTGGAGCCATCTGTGGGCCAGAATTTTCCATCTGATCAACTGACATTTATCTCGTTGAAATCATCATAATGGGAATAATGGTGGATAAATGATCTCAGATGAATGAAGTTCTGGGAGAAGGGTACAGCCAGAGTAAAGTTGCTGCTTTCTGCTGCCCGTCTTGTGGTAAAGAAGCCTTACTTCACGCTGTCCTCGAAGTGGGATCCAATGTCGTACCTTGAAAAGGGGGGGGGGGGGGGGGGGGGGGGGGGGGGGGGCAATATTGGCCATGTACATAACCAGTAAAGGGCCACCCACATCCCCCTGTGTTTGAAGGCTCTGCTGAAATGGACAGATCTATCCAGGTTGTTCAAGGCGAGAGATTGGGACGACTTGCTCTGGTTCTTTACTCTGTCATGCAGTCGCAGATTGGGAGGCGGGGGGGGGGCAGCAAACCAAGAAAGTGGAGCATGCTCAAGGTGTGAGCGTACTTGTGCTTGTCAGAATCGTTGTAACCCTACTGTCCAGCAGATGCGAGATACGGCGAAGTGCTGTAGCTTTCCTGCTGCCCGTTTTTGGCAAGATTTACAAACGTAGTTTTTCTGGACAGTTTGGAGTCAAATTTCACCCCAAGGATATCAACTACTTCCCCAGGTGCCAACAACCCTCCCATATCATTCTTAATACTGCACCGGCATTACCAGTAATAATCTCTATTGGATTGAATATCCCAGTGGAGTCGAAACTCCTTCCATAATGAAGGTACGCAGGTTTTGCACAGCCCTAATTCATCGACAAATGTAATATATATTCAAAAAGTATTTATCATTTCTTAATTTCTTTGGCACAATCACCGAAACAAATGTACATAGATGTACTTTAATCCAACAAGCATATAATCAGAAATCTTTTAGATTGACCCCTCAGAAAGTTAGTATTCAACCAACAATAACAGAACCTTACCTAGGAAATATAATACACTAGATCATCACAGCTATTAGATAATTTGAAAGAGAGAACGATCTCAAAACTAAAAAAAATGTTTTCCATAACGAATTCATTAACTGACAAAATACAAAGTCATTACAGAGATTGAACTTAGACCAAACGAACAAGGAACTATCAAACCATCAGTGGGAAGTTTTTTCTAAACAACTACGGAACACTGAAGTGGTTTTGTAACGACGTTCCACCTACCAGGGATCCTACCGGCAGTATTCCAGGGATCAACGTCCCCGCGGCCCGGTCCATATGAGACCAGGCCTCCAGGTGGGATTCAGGGCCTGATTAAAACGAGGCTGTTTACTGCCTGGCCGCACGTAGGTTAACGTACGAACCACAGCCCGGCTGATCCCGCACAGACTTAAAGCATCTTTCCAGCTCCTAGAATGACAAGCCAGTGGAATATTGGTAATACCCTTTATGGCTGGTGGGGGCTATTGGAACAGTCATTGGCCCCCGGACGCTTTATGTGTTTTCTCCTAGTGTGCTAATGGCGCCCCTACTTTTTCAACGGTGGTATGTTTTGCATCACTTTCCTAAGTCTTTTGCTTTCGGTAGGGATTGAATTTTGTGTGTGCAGATTATGGACGCTTAATACCAAATAGTGACTCCCCTCTCTGTGAAAGACTAAAAAATGTGAGGTTAAACAAAGAAATAAGAACACTGCAGGCAGCCTACCGCCCAAACATGGCACGTCCTTGTCAAAAACCAAACCTACAAAAAACATCGCCCAGCTCATTAACAATGTTACCCAGGAATAAGGTTTGATAATCTAATAACTCTGACCTTTTGGTAGAAGTTGACGTCACTGAGCTTTAAAAAAAAACTGTAAATGTGAAACACAAGGAAAGAAAACCATGCATAGACAAATTATCCATAAGAAACAGAAGATATTAAAGTGTAGAAACAAAAAGTAACCAAAAAAAAACACCGTTTCAAGAAATTGGGAAAAAAAACTAACTAGTATTTCAAAATCCAATCCAGCAGCTTTCAATATTCCAGTACCTAAAACAGGCTCGCACAGATTTGACAAAAAATGAGCCTAAACCCTTACCTGGAGGATACCTGGAGTAATTCATTCCGGGGATCAAACGCCCCCGCGAGCGCCCGGTCCATGACCAGTCCTCCCCCCGGAAATGGATCAGGCCTGATCAACTAGGCTGTTACTGCTGGCCGCACGCAGTCCGACGTACGAGCCACAGCCCGGCTGATCCGGCACTGACTTTAGGTATCCTGTCCCAGCTGCTCTCTTGAAGTCAGCACAGGTTTATGGCAATTCCCCTAATGCTTGAAAGGGAGGCTTGTTGAACAGTCCCCTTGGGCACCCGTCACTTAATGGTGTTTCTCTTGTTGTAACCAGGCGCCCCTACTTTTTATGGCGGCATTTTTGCATCGCCTGCCCAGTCCTTTGGATAGAACATGAACTAAGGTTCAATACACCAGTCCTCCCCATGAAGTGGCAGACTGATAGTTTTATTATTGAGCATGCAGTTTCAATAAATTCTATATCTTACAACAGTAAAATTTCAATAAATTTCGAGAAATAGACTGACTGACAGCATGTGCACGCACTCACCACCTGGGCTAGATTCCTGGAGAGTGAGAAAGTGTGTGTACCACCTAGTTGTGGTTGGCAGGATAGAGTCAGAGCTTCCTGGCCCCGCCTCTTTCACATTGTCGCTACTGGTCACACTCCTGAACCATGAGCCTTTATCATACCTCTGCTTAAAGCTATGTATGGATCCTGCCTATGTGTGTGTGTGTGCGCGCGCGCACAATGTGTGAGTGAGTTCGCGCGCGCGCGCACAATGTGTATGTGTGGTGCGCGCGTCGCGCACATGTGTAATTTGTGTAAAATCTGTTAAAGCCCCAATATTAAATTAATTTAAAATTCAAGACCAGTCCCATAGGCCATAAAAATGTGGAAACTAACTAATTTAACACAGGAGGGTGGCAGCCAGGGCAAGCCGAAAAACATTACAGACAGTATAATAAAATCACGTCATAAACATCTATTGAAAAAGTGTGGTAATACCGCAAACATTATAATTTTATAGAAGAATGTACAAAGAAAACGAAAGTCAACATGGTTTAAAGCAGGAACGATCATGCCTCTCGTCAATTATAACATTATGGCGCAAAAATCACCAAGACTTTAGAAAAAAACGCAAAATGGTCCACAAGGAATGTGCAAAATCATTTGACAATACAGTCACGAAAAAATAACTGTCGTAAAATTAGGCCACAAGTATAAGAACAGTCAGGAAATTAATTACGCAGATTTTAATGCACAGAGAAGGAGTGGTGGTAGACATAATATAAGCCCAATCATAGCAAAGTAAACAGTTTAATACGGCAAGGTCAAGCCACAATCCTGGTACCTTTTAGGTTTCTCATATACACAGCTTTCCGTATCATCTATGGAGGATACCAAAATAACATGCAATTTCTTTTAATAGAACACGTAGAAAAATTACTAATGTCAACAAAAAATTTACAATGTTAAAAGGCAGATAACTATTCAATTTGATATATATTCCAACTTGATACAAGAAAGTAGTAACTCCAAAATGCAGGCAGATTTTATAGAAGAAAATAGCATGCAAAGTAATAATGTCAGATATCTATCGTTTAGAAGAACAGTGACAAACTGCAACAAAGGTTGGGAAAGAAAGGTTGGATTATGAAAATTTCAATAATAAAATAAGTTTGTGCGATAATGGTAGTACCAAATCACACTCGTTCTCTAACATCTGTAATATTTGCTAGACTGCTCCCACCTCCATTCCAAGAATGGAAGAGAACTCTCATTGCAATATCATAAATAACACCTTAAAGAATACTGGAGTGGCCAATTTCTTACCTACACACACCATAACATAATGGAGATAGAGGGGCAGCAGAACTGCAATAAACACAGTTAGGAGGACACTATGTATATGTCCGTAGTCAAGAAACCCGTCAACCTATCCATCATTAATACAAGAAATATTTGCAAAACTAATGCATTCCTTCAAGGTAAAAAAAAAACTGGACATATTCCAACAAAAATCGCCAGATATCATTCCAGGATGTCATGGCTATGAGGCCGCGATCACGGGTAACAGTTACTCAGGAGGGAATTTAAAAGGTGGGCTACGCCTCATCCATACACTGAGCTACGACTTCAACATTGTTCCAACTCTCTCCAGGCTGAGGGACTGACCACCTCAAAAACTACGTCTTCAGGGTGATGACTGTATTACATCGTCTTTACATCTCTAACTGCTTTCTGTACACTCCTCTGGACTCGATCGAAGAAGTCTCCTGTGTAGGCGAAAAAACGTTTCCGAAATAAAGATGCCTGTTTGCATGTGTCTTATCAGTCAGTAGGGACGGTCTGTCCTGAGCTACGATGTATCGAATATTAAGAGGTTTTCTGTCATAGTATTTGTAAGTGGATACGTACTAGTAACGTTGATAAAAAAAAATCTTGCCAATATTTTGATTTGGCACTTATCTCAGGTGACATTTTTCTGTTTAAAGTCTTTGCATGAAACTATATATATATATAATAAAATATATAAAATATATATATATATATATAGATATATATATATATATATATATATATATATTATATATATATTTATATATAATTTCTATCACACAACCAGTCCCGTATCCACCGAGGCGGGGGTGGTGGTTCCCCCCAAAAGGAAAAACGAAGTTTCTCCTTTTGACATTTTATAGTAATATATACAGGAGAAGGGGGTTACTAGCCCCTTGCCCTGGCATTTTAGTCGTCCTCTTTACAACATCGCATGGCTTTACGAGGAAGATTCTTTCCACACTTTCCCCATGGAGTAAGAGGAAATAAACAAGGACAAGAACTACAAAGAAAACTCAGAGGGGAGTGTGGTATTATATATGGCTTTGTACATTATGTGTAGTGTGACCCAAATGAAAGTAGAAGTACAAGACTTAACCAGAAATCTTTGCATGTTTTATTAGACAGACAAAAGACACTCAGCAAATCCTGCCATCATGTAAAACAATTACAGGCTTTCGTTTATACTCACTTATGGCAGGATGGTAGTACCTCCCTTGGCTGCTGCTGTCAAACCACCACCACCTAATAATATATATATATATATAAATATATATATATATATATATTATAGATATTTATAAGTATTAAATATACTGGTATATATAATGTATATAAATATGCATATTTGTTATAGACAAAGATACAGTAGAGGTAAAACATAGATGACTCAGAGCTACATCTCGAAAACGTCATCCAGCTCCTGTGTTGTGGAATTAATTTTACCTTCAAGAGTTTCACGTCATCACCACATGTATTACAATTGTTCGCACAGTAGTGAGACGCCAGGCAAGATGCTGACTTAAAAATTCAACTCGTGAAAAAAGACTCTATTTAGCTTATTTTTATAAGCAAATGGTTGAACTGACTGCGGCAAATTATAAGCTTAGGATGACTGCGGAAAGTTGAATCTCTAATAATTAGTCGAGAAATTCCTGTATAATGAATATAGCTTTGCCAGCTCTTGAAATCAAGAGTATAATGCGCAGAGGTGATCATTAGGATATATTAGTGTAACCAAAACTCTATGCTAAGGAATATCCTCTGACGAGTTTATAACGACTCGGAAACATCGTATTGAAACGACTCTGGGATGTGGGGGGGCGAAGAAGATGGCAAGCTGTGAAAAAATTAACTGGAGGAAAAAGTAATAAATCTAAAAAATATAGACATGCGTAGTAACGAATCTGAGGCAGAATATTAGTTTAATTGCAAAAAAGATGATTGAAAATTGAGAATCGCTGTGGAGAGGGACACGCAGAGAAACGGTAAGACTTTGATCACTAAGTTTCCATCACCCTTATCCCATTCCTCTTGATTTCCTGAGGTATCTGTGCTAAGTTGTAATCATCCCCATATCACGAGATTATATATATAAATTTCGGTTTTCAAGCCGACCTTCTGGAACGATGACGGTCGATAAAACCGAGGGTCCCCACTGTAATAAACACAACAAACACACACACACACACAAGGAGCAAACACACACTCACACCCACACACACACACACACGACACACACACACACCACACACACACACACGGGGCCAGGAGCCTAGGACTTCGAGCCCCTGCAAACCACAAATAGGAGAGTACACACACACACACTGTCAGGAAGACAGCAGAGAAGTAATGGTACTAGGCGAGGTGTCAGAGTGGGCACCTGTACCAGTGGGTCCCCCACAGGGGTCAGTCCTAGACCCTTCTGTTTCTGGTATTTGTGAACGAACAGACGGAAGGAATAAACTCCTAGGTGTCACTGTTTTGCAGATGACGTTAAGTTGTGAGAAGAGTTCAATTCGATCGAAGACCAGGGCAGAAATACAACGGATCTGTCACAGGCTGCAGACCTGGTCCGCAACTGGCTCCTGGTAGTTCAATCCCACCAAGTGCAAAGTCATGAGGATTGGGGAAGGGCAAAGAAGACCGCAGATGGAGTACAGCCCTAAGGGGTCAACAGAGACTACAAACTCACTCAAGGAAAAAGATCTTGGGTGAGTATAACACCAGGCACATCTCCTGAAGCGCAACATCAACCAAATAACTGCTGCAGCATATGGGCGCCTAGCAAACCTCAGAACAGCATTTCCGACATCTTAATTAATGAATCCGTTCAGGACCTATAAACACCTGCACGTTAGCCCATATTGGAGTAAATGCGCACCAGTTGGAACCCACGACCTAGCCAAGCGATGTAAAGAAACTAGAGAAAGTGCAAAGGTTTGCAACAAGACTAGTCCCAGAGCTAAGAGGTATGTCCTTCGAGGAAGAAAGGGTTTTTTTTTTAAAAAAAGGGGAAAAAAAATTCCAAAAAAAACTCTGACGACACTGGAGGGACAGGAGAGATAGGGGGGGACATGATAACGACTTACAAAATGACTGAGAGGAATTGACAAGGTGGACAAGACAGGATGTTCCAGAGATGGACCCAGTAACAAGGGACACAGATTGGAAGCTGAAGACACATATAATCACAGGGATGTTAGGAATTATTTCTTCCGGCCACAGAGTAGTCAGTAAGTGGAATAGTTTGGGAAGCGATTAGTGGATCCAGGATCCATACATAGCTTTAAGCAGATTAGATAAAGCTCATGGTTCAAGAGAGTGACCTAGTAGCGACCATTGAAGATGCGGGGCCAGTAGCTTGGACTCGACCCCTGCAACCTCAACTAGGTGAGTACAACTTGGTGAGTAACACACACACCACACACACACACATATAGATATATATAATATATATATATATAATATATAGTATATATATATATATAAATATAATAAATATATATATATATATATATATATATATATATATTAGTGTTTGTGGTTTCTGTAGGGGCCCGTCCGGTTATAATCAGTTGGGCCACCGAAATGAAGATTTTATCCAACAATAAATTTATCTCAAATGGCCCCGTGTGAAATAAAAGCTGGATAGAAATTAATAACGACAACAAAAAGGCATATAATTCTAATGTTGAAATAGCTAGCCTGACTAGACCTGAGCTTGCTAGCACCTGCAGCTCTTCCAACACTGCCATCCCCACGAGCCCCTTTGGGGCGGGGGCAGAGATGGCAGACCAGAGGCCTACTACTCCCTAACGAGTCTGCGTGAGGGCGGAGACGGTGGCTAGGCCTGGGACACTTGGCTCCAAAGAAGAGGGGGTACTTGTACATCCATCTTAGTCCTCGAAATACTCTCCAGAAGGGAGCCAAGGCCGGGTCACCACTACTTGGAAAAGACCCGGGCCGGGAGAGTAACCGGTGAAAAAAAAAAAAGAAAACTATCCAACTTCTATACAATAGAGACCTCAGATTCACACTATCAGAAAGAAAAACAATACATATCCTATTCTTTAATTACTGGCAGTAATGTTGGTGTTTTTGAATGGGAATGCCCAAGAAAGAACTAGCAAGAGGCACAAAGAAGACACTAAGACTTCAGAAAATGAGAGTGTAAGATTAGACATGACTACCAGGCCTTCCCGTGGGAGGAGGAGAAGTAAAAAAAGAGGAAGAAAACACAAAAATGAGGTAGATGTAAATGTGTAGTGTGTAAATAAAAAACGTTCAATATAGGCCATAAGAGTATCTCAATGATTCGATAAAGTGTCCCGAGGCTCTGTTGACCAACGCGCACAGTAGGTGGGAAATATTGGACAGTTTCCTGACATCTCCTGCCCCCTCTTCACCTAGCGTAAGTAGGGCACCTGGCTGTGACTTTTTCTAACGTTGTTCCAGGGTTCCTTGACGTTTTCATCAAGCCCACACGAGTTTCATTAAAAAAAAAGATTTACAGTACAGATAACATGAGAATTTAGATACATGTGCAACATTGGGTGCCTTTATTATTTGGAAGACTTTTTCGCCAACCTGTGGATTTATTACTAAATATTGCGTTTACCGTTTAGTTTTTATTAAATCATAATAATAATACTCAATACAGAGATGAAATGCGAATACAAGAAAGGGTGGCATCCTGGGGGAGGGAGGGGAAAGTAAACCTCAGATAGGCTGGGCTTTGAAGTGAGCTGAGGCAGGATATCAGCTCTTTGTCTTGTAGAACTGATTTATTTGTCATAAAAAAAAAAAAATGCATAACAGGATTTCGGGCCCGGGCGATGCCCTTATGATAAAATTAGTCTTGAGATCTAAAACGAAGGGAAGATTCAGACTTTCTGTGGACTCGGTCTCTAAGAATAGTTGCATTTTACCTACAAAGACGTTCTAGACCTTTGAGCATACTTTCTGTGTGACCTTGTGTTCATTGACTTAGTTGGCTGTGTTGGTTTATTTATGTTTAATGTTTTGGACTTGGCTCTACAACAGACCTGTATGTAGAACTGTCTCAGGAAGGTTGGCATCTACGAACTGATATTAAGATTACTTTACTCGACTCACCGAATTCGTAATGACATTATTGAAAACAAACTACACACACGGGCGGGGCTTGAACCCGCTAAACGCGTCAGTCTTGTAGTTTTACGACTCTAACCGCGGGTTCAAGTCCCCCGCCCCATGTTATTGTAATGTTTACTTAAAAAAAATTTACCCCGCTTCAAGAACTATTATAGGCTGTTTTAAGTGGAGTTGGTGTATCCTGACGACTCTTCCCTTTGGGAGAAATACATTAACTGTTGATTTAAAGCATTTAAAAGAATAAGAAGCGTCTTTGTGTAATATGAAGTATAATTTTCACAGATAAAGTTCAGCGAGTTACACATTGTAACCTGAGATGTTACTTGAATATAAGTTACTTTTTTTACAGTAAAAGAAAAGTTTTACTTTACTTTTCGTTTTAATCAATTTCCACGAAATTGACATATTTTGTATATGAATTTTAGTTGGAAAATTTTTGAACCATGAGAAGTTTGCGCTACAAGAGACCCGGCTGTGGAAACAAGCAAAATTCCCCAACCTCCTGATTTCAGGTCGTTATGTTCTAAAAAGTACACAAACCTGATTTCCAGTTGGCACTTCCCAAAGACGGCCCTCCGTCTCACCAAGCAGTGTTAATTAATCGTGGCGTCACATTCACATTAATGAGCGACCTATTTATCCCACCCTTGGTGACTAAATTATTGGCGCCAGGATCGTGTACTCCACCGCTGTGGTGCAGTCAATGAAATTAATATCAGTCTAACTTTGCAGTTAACTTATGTCACGACCGGAGATGGGTGTTAGCTCAGTGTGTTCACACCAGATGATGGGTGTGTCGCAGTGTGTTCACACCGGATGATGGTGTGCGCATGTGTTCACACAGATGATGGGTGTGGCGCAGTGGTGTTCACGACCATGATGGATGGGTGTGCGCAGTGTGTTCACACCAGGATGATGGGTGTGCGCAGTGTGTTCACACCAGGATGATGGGTGTGCGCAGTGTGTTCACACCAGGATGATGGGTGTGCGCAGTGTGTTCACACCAGTATGATGGGTGTGCGCAGTGTGTTCACACCAGGATGATGGGTGTGCGCAGTGTGTTCACACCAGGATGATGGGTGTACGCAGTGTGTTCACACCAGGATGATGGGTGTACGCAGTGGGGACTTGTGGTTAATATGTTTACGGAGTAGGTGTTTTAATTTAAACTTTTTAGGCAAATCGGCTCAGCTGCTTTGAAAACATTCGCTGGTTCCTCTTAGGATTGTAAATTCCCATCCACTGGCTCATAAATATGTGGAAGGGAAAAGCCTGGAAACGAGACTTTTACCGTGGGAGACTCCACCACTCCTCTTTTGCTTTACAACACCAATATAAAAATATCTAGTTCGATAAGGACCAAAATTTTTATGGGAAGCCAGTCGAAAATATCGGCAAACTGTTTTTTTTTATTGAATTATCAAAAACTGACCAGCAGCAATACCACCTGTTTCATTTCTTATTTAAAACACCACTTCTGTGGTTTAAGTACACACACACACACACACACACACACACACACACACACACACACAACAACACACACACACACACATCACACACACACACATATATTTATTATTTAATATCACACCGGCCGATTCTCACCAAGGCAGGTTGGCCCGAAAAAGAAAAACTTTCACCATCATTCACTCCATCACTGTCTTGCCAGAAGGGTGCTTTACACTACAGTTTTTAAACTGCAAACATTAACACCCCTCCTTCAGAGTGCAGGCACTGTACTTCCCATCTCCAGGACTCAAGTCCGGCCTGCCGGTTTCCCTGAATCCCTTCATAAATGTTACTTTGCTCACACTCCAACAGCACGTCAAGTATTAAAAACCATTTGTTTCCATTCACTCCTATCAAACACGCTCACGCATGCCTGCTGGAAGTCCAAGCCCTCGCACACAAAACCTCCTTTACCCCCTCCCTCCAACCTTCTAGGCCGACCCCTACCCCGCCTTCCTTCCACTACAGACTGATACACTCTTGAAGTCATTCTGTTTCGCTCCATTCTCTCTACATGTCCGAACCACCTCAACAACCCTTCCTCAGCCCTCTGGACAACAGTTTTGGTAATCCGCACCTCCTCCTAACTTCCAAAACTACGAATTCTCTGCATTATATTCACACCACACATTGCCCTCAGACATGACATCTCCACTGCCTCCAGCCTTCTCCTCGCTGCAACATTCATCACCCACGCTTCACACCCATATAAGAGCGTTGGTAAACTATACTCTCATACATTCCCCTCTTGCCTCCAAGGACAAAGTTCTTTGTCTCCACAGACTCCTAAGTGCACCACTCACTCTTTTTCCCTCATCAATTCTATGATTTCACCTCATCTTTCATAGACCCATCCGCTGACACGTCCACTCCCAAATATCTGAATACGTTCACCTCCTCCATACTCTCTCCCTCCAATCTGATATTCAATCTTTCATCACCTAATCTTTTTGTTATCCTCATAACCTTACTCTTTCCTGTATTCACCTTTAATTTTCTTCTTTTGCACACCCTACCAAATTCATCCACCAATCTCTGCAACTTCTCTTCAGAATCTCCCAAGAGCACAGTGTCATCGGCAAAGAGCAGCTGTGACAACTCCCACTTTGTGTGTGATTCTTTATCTTTTAACTCCACGCCTCTTGCCAAGACCCTCGCATTTACTTCTCTTACAACCCCATCTATAAATATATTAAACAACCACGGTGACATCACACATCCTTGTCTAAGGCCTACTTTTACTGGGAAAAAAATTTCCTCTTTCCTACATACTCTAACTTGAGCCTCACTATCCTCGTAAAAACTCTTCACTGCTTTCAGTAACCTACCTCCTACACCATACACTTGCAACATCTGCCACATTGCCCCCCTATCCACCCTGTCATACGCCTTTTCCAAATCCATAAATGCCACAAAGACCTCTTTAGCCTTATCTAAATACTGTTCACTTATATGTTTCACTGTAAACACCTGGTCCACACACCCCCTACCTTTCCTAAAGCCTCCTTGTTCATCTGCTATCCTATTCTCCGTCTTACTCTTAATTCTTTCAATTATAACTCTACCATACACTTTACCAGGTACACTCAACAGACTTATCCCCCTATAATTTTTGCACTCTCTTTTATCCCCTTTGCCTTTATACAAAGGAACTATGCATGCTCTCTGCCAATCCCTAGGTACCTTACCCTCTTCCATACATTTATTAAATAATTGCACCAACCACTCCAAAACTATATCCCCACCTGCTTTTAACATTTCTATCTTTATCCCATCAATCCCGGCTGCCTTACCCCCTTTCATTTTACCTACTGCCTCACGAACTTCCCCCACACTCACAACTGGCTCTTCCTCACTCCTACAAGATGTTATTCCTCCTTGCCCTATACACGAAATCACAGCTTCCCTATCTTCATCAACATTTAACAATTCCTCAAAATATTCCTTCCATCTTCCCAATACCTCTACCTCTCCATTTAATAACTCTCCTCTCCTATTTTTAACTGACAAATCCATTTGTTCTCTAGGTTTTTTTTAACTGTTAATCTCCCCCAAAAACTTTTTCTTATTTTAACAAAATTTTTTTGATAACATCTCACCCACTTCTCATTTGCTCTCTTTTTACTTTGCTTCACCCTCTTTTAAACTCTCTCTTTTTCTCCATTACTCTTCCCCCCTTGCATACTTTATTTTGTAAAAATTTCATAGCTAATTTTTTTCCCCTTCTATCTCTTTACTCATCATTCCACCAATCGCTCCTTTCCCCCCTGACCCACTTTCCTGAAACCCACAACTTCTGTGAACACTCAACACTACTTTTTTAAACCCTACCCCATACCTCCCCCCCATTCCCTATGCCTATTACCCCTTTAAAATCCCCCAATAGCTTTTTTTATATTTTCCAAAATGCCTCCCTTTTTAGTTTATAAACCTTCACCTCTCTTTCCCCTGTGCTTTATTCTCCTTGTACCCCTCTATTTTTTACTCTCGGTAGCTAAACTAGAAAGTGATTATATATCGTGGCCCCTTATAAAAAGTAATCCTGAAGTCTACTCAACATCTTTTATCTCCCAAAATACATAACCCAACAAATCTGTCATTTCCCCCTACATCATTCGTGTATATTTTTATCCTCTTTTTTTTAAAATATGTATTTCCTAAAACTAAACCCCTTTCTATACAAAGTTCAATCGGGGGCCCCCATTATCTTTACCCCTGGCCCCAAACTTCCCTACCACCCCTCTCTAAAAGTTTCCTACTTTTGCATTCAAGTCCCCTACCACATTACTCTCTCACTTGGTTCAAAGGCTCCTTACATTCACTTAACACCCCCAAAATCTCTCTCCTCCTCTGCATTCCTTCTTCTCAGGTGCATACACGTTTAAATTATGCCCCACTTCTCGACCCAAACCCTTTTTACTTTAATAAATAATTCTTGAATTTACACATTAAATATATTAAAAATATATATATATATGTATATGACCCCCTAGGGCGTCATGTTTTTCGCCACCATGGGCAGGCCAAAGCGCAGGGGTTTTCGGTCCTTGGCTAGTGCTGTGTTTTTATATTAACTTGAGTTTTCCCAAAGGTACTTTATTGTCTTCTCTGAGGATGAGGGTTCCCCATTCCACCCATACTTCCCTATATAAATATATTTATATAATATATATATTAAAAATATTATATATAAAATTTTATTTATTTATATATATAATTCCAAAATAACGAGAGAGAAGTCAAATAGTGGTGTTAAGAGAATGATAAATTACCGTGGCGACTTCGGGCTTTTCCCACACCTATTAATTATACTCAGTAACCTCAGGATCAGGAGATGACATGGGACACCTTGCTTGAGTCACCTCGCTTACAGCTTCACTACAGTGTCATCCAGAGAATAAAAATTTGCTCGTTTTCTTCTACTGCGGTATTTACAAAGAGAAATTTCCTGCTCTTTATATTAAACAGTGTCTGTACATGACAGAGAGAGGGAGGGAGGGGAGAGAGAGGGGGAGGGGAGAGAGAAAGGGGAGAGAGAGAGAAAGGGGGAGAGGAGAGGGAGAGAAAGGGGAGAGAGAGAGAGAGGAGAAGGGGAAGAGAGAGGGGGGGAAGAGAGAGAGGGGAGAGAGAGGAGAGAGGGGGAGAGAGAATCTGGGATCTTTTATCCCCAGGATGACTCGGTCAGAAAACATTCGTACAGCATAATATGTAAACGGAAAAAGTCAGTTGATCAAAAAAAATGCGGCCCACAGATGGCTCCAACTTATCCTGTTCCCTCTTGAAATGTTTCATAACAAAAATACTGAGTTTATAAAAAAAAATGCTTTCAGATGAAGATTTTGGTAAAAAGCCTTAGCTTGTAAAAAAGTTGCAATCCTTTCCTGTAAATATTTTTCAATTTAAAACTAGGGTCCCCTTTAATAACCTTGTCAAAAACCTGTGTAAATAAAAGGGGGGGGAATAGAGAGAGAGAGAGAGAGAGAGGAGAGGGGGGAGAGAGAGAGGGAGAGAGGGGGAGAGAGAGGGAGGGGGAGAGGGAGAGAGAGGGGAAGAGAGGGGGAGAGAGAGAGGGGGGAGAGAGAGAGGGGAGAGAGGAGAGGGAAGAGAGGAGGGAGGGAGGGAGAGAGAGAGGGAGAGAGAGAAGGGGGAGAGGGGGAGAGAGAGAGAGAGAGAGAGAGAAGAGAGAGAGAGGGAGAGAGAGAGAGAGAGGGAGGGAGAGAGAGAGAGAGGGGGAGAGAGAGAAAGGGAGAGAGAGAGAGAGAGAGAGAGGAGAGAGGAGAGAGAGGGGAGAGAAGAGGGAGAGAGGGAGAGGGAGAGAGAGAGAGGGGGAGGGAGAGAGAGGGGAGAGGGGGAGAGAGAGAGAGGGGGAGAGAGAGAGAGAGGGAGAAGAGAGAGAGGGAAGAGAGAGAGGGGAGAGAGAGAGAAGGGGAAGTGGGAGAGGAGAGGGGGAGAAGGGGGAGGGGGGGAAAAAGGGGGAGGAGAAGGGGAGAGAGAGAGAGAGAGAGAGAGAGAAGAGAAGAGAGAGAGAGGGAAAGGGGAGAGAAAAGGGGAAGAAGGGAGGAGGGGGAGGAGAAGGGGGGAGAGAGAGAGAGAGAGAAGAGAGAGAGAGGAGGGAGAGGGAGAGGGAGGGGGGGGGAGGAGGGAGACATACGACATAGAACAGAGAGGGATCCAGTCAAGTTTTTTTTTGGAATTACTGACCCGAAAAAAACACGGGGTGGGGGATTCCAGTAAGAGGCAATACATATAGGTGATTTTTCCCCCTGTATGTATGTTTATCCCTTGGGGGGGGGTAATACTCCACTACTACGGACACGACGAAAAAATAAAAATAATTTGTATACAGCTTGATATTTGCTCGCTTTAAAGCAGGACATGATTTATTCACATCTTGATCATGCCTAAGATTCACAAGCATGGGAGAGCGAGACACGGAGTCACATTTGACAATGAGGAAAAATTTCCCAAAATCCCCGGGGGTTTGGCCTTAGCCGACCCTGGGGGAAAAGGGGAAAAAATTTGCTGCACTATACCCTTTTGACCTGAAATTTTAGAAAGGGTCTTCCCGATGAAGGAACGAGGGAGGCAGAGAAAGGAAACATTTCGCCTAAGGTGGAGACGTTTAGCTGCAAGTAGCGCATTTGCTAGTGGGTACGTGAGGGAGACAGTGTTACCCGCTCGAAGGTGGAAAGTAAAAATCTGCATTTTGAAACGAGTTCAGCGAAAAGCAAAAAAGGGAAAATGAAAAATTTGACGAAGGAAAACGAGTAAAACAAGATGGGAGGGATCTAATTCTGTTTCTCTTGCAAGTTGGCAGATTGAAACCAGCTACGTGGGGGGAGCAGACACCCCACACAGGAAGGAACCCCCAAACCACTAACCTGTCAAAATTCTAGTACAGCCCCTGCAAAGTTTGGGGAAAACCCCCACAAAAAAACTGAGTTACGCTCAAATTGTTTCATACTACTATTGGGTGATATTCAACCAGGGCTGAAACAAATTTTCAAAATTCTTTCAGATGACACAACTTTGTCTCAGCAAATTCAGTCTGTTGGCCTAAAACTGTAACAAAAAATTTGGGAAGGGTTCCCCCCTTCGTGCTTCGTGTTAAAAAACACCTCGTGAATCGACCAAATTCAGATCGTTAAATTTTGTAAAAACCCGTTATAACCCCAAATTTGTTTATCCCAAAATTTATTAGCATACACATTGTTTTTCTCACCGCATGTAATTACAAAATGTGTAATAAAAAAAAATGTTGTGCCCGACAGCGCTGTATAACTGAGTTTAGCGCTTAGTTTTGATGATTAATAATAATGTACCTCAGTATTCGTCAATGTATATATTATACGAGATTGTTATAAAAGCTCCCATAACCTCATATACATTTATAAACCAAATTTTTTGTATACAATATGAAAGATTGCAAGTTATGACATTCTAGTAAATTAACCTAAGTGAATAATTGTATAATACTTATAATTTTAAGGCTGCCCGTAATGCTCCGCATAACAGGGGCTTTATATAAAGTTTGTTAATAATACTAGCTAATCCTAACATTAAAATAAAGCACATCCAGCGCAGCTGTGTTCACCGAGGTATGGAAGTAGTCACACTCGCAGTCACTTGTGATTACTGTATAAAGATGGGTACATGTGAGGTGTGCTTAGAGAATTAATGATGAGTTCGTGGTCGGTAGTGCTAATTCTGTAACAAATGCTTAACAAATCATAAGTTGTTTGGGTTAACAGTCAAAAAATATAGACCCAAACTGCAATAAAATGCAACGATGAGCGTAAAGTGTAATAATCTGAGGAAGAACAGTAAATACATATGTGAATTCTGTAAGGGATATGTCCGAAACTAGTATTTTTGTACACGGTAACGGTGTTAATCAGTTCGTAAGCATATAAATGTACCTTAACCCTCCTACCATTTAATCAGCGCTGTATAGCCCTAGTGGTTTAAGCGCTTCTTTTTATTATTAATAAAAAATTCTACCATTAATTTTTTCCTCTCCCCATCTGTTCTTTATCTGTCCTCACTTACCCTTCCCCCTTGTGGGTCCTTACCTGTGAAATATTCTACTTCTACCATTTAGTTATACTGTCTTAGACGATGTGTCAACTTTTTCTGCAACAAGCGAACCCTTGTGCTATGCTGATGAGGATTTTGTTAACAAAAACACAGGGCTAGTTCAGCTTTATCTAGAATGTCGGAAGTCATGACTGTAGCAAACAAAATTAAAGCTACAGTAATTTCCACTTCTAAATCTTAGATGAACAGTGACTGAAGACGAGAGTCAGAACAGAAAGCTACAAGATAAAACTCTTGGCTAGAAATAAATAACGGGGATGGTTGGTATGTCACCTCATGTGTTGATGTAAGAAATGACAGATTACAACCAACGACCCGACTGAAGCAACAGTAATCTTGAGAAACTATGGTTTGAAGTGTTTGTAGGAATTTGTTTACTACTCTCCTACTTACCACTTTTCAGTTCTTAGTACACTTTATAAGAGTATTGCCCAAATTTGGGCCCCAATGGGCTTT
>NC_069431.1:13426192-13441192 GCF_026875155.1 Cherax quadricarinatus | reverse complement strand
TCTACCATCTTAATTTAAGAAAACATGTAAAGCTCGAAGTCCTTGTCACTGAGTTGCTTTATGGTCAGATTAATGATGGATTGGCCACGTTCGATTACCTTTGAACATAGGATTTTGTAGCTGATGACATTCATATCACTTGTTACATTTTGCAAAATGTACTCAGTCAACTAAAAACAAACACTTAACCAGTAGATACAATGTGAATATTACGTGATCAGGTGAAGTTTCGAACCCAAAAAAAAAAACAGTGTTCTTTGATCCACCCAGGCACCGGAGTGCTTCTCAAGCCTCTCTACTGTTGTGTCCCTCGGCCTCCCTCAGCTTTGTCAAAGGTCACTATGTAGATTCTGAATAAACATCAGTAAGTTTTTAATACTGATTTCACGAGGTTTATGAGCTCGGCTGTCGATTTCCATTTTTCTTAAAAAATATTCCTTGACATCCCGGGTTTGCAAAGCAGCGCCAAGCTTGCTTGTTCTGCATTGAGGCTAGTCTTTGTGTCTAGACGTGACGGACATCCTGAACATCTCTCACTTAGATCGCTGCGGGGTATCACTGTACATTTTTTTCACTGCGTTGCTCATGGACGAGAGCACGTCCTGTTGCAGCATTGAAAGGTCCTTGAGCACTTCGCTCTATATTACTCCTTGTGAAATGTTCTGAATTATATGTGTATTAATGTTCAGAAAATCCAAACAGTTTGATAAATAAGACACCGGTGACAACATTTGGTGAACTATTTATTCTTTATCCTTTATCTGATCATTAGTCCAGAAGTTATACTGGTTTATCCCTACTTCCCCAGTACATGTTGCCATAGGCCTACGATTAGTGAAGTAAAAATTTAACAATGAAATCCTGCGTTTCCCACAATGAAAGAGTAGCAGAACATCCATGACCTGCTAGAACGTAATAGGGTTTGCTATAATGTGAAAGTTATTTGTTAGAAATAATGATACATCTCATTTTGCCCTAGCTTGTGGATTGAATAAAAGCTGCATACTCACCTTGACGGCCGTCTTCCTCCACAATTGTAGCCTATAAATAGGATATGATGGAAAACAACCTTGCAGTAAATATTTTTTTTTTACGGGGGGGTTTCCAAAGCTATGGGGAAGAGGTTGGGCGATGGCGCTTTGTCATGAGTTGTCTGAGCGTGCAGCCAACAGCATGAAGGCTGACAGCGCTTTGCAAGATTCCCTTCACCCAGGCTATTAGGATTTTTACATAACAATAGTAGTATAAATAATAATAATAACAGTAATAATGACTAATAATTAATAACAGTAATAATAATAATAAATAATGCAAGCTTGCATTGTCACCTGTGGATATTAAGAATAATAATAACAATACTACTACTAACTATACTTATAATAAAACAAATGTAGGGACTATACCCAAGTGCATACAGCTTGAAGAGGGTCAGACACATCTCGGAGTTGTGGGATATGAACTATGATGGAATCTGGAAGTATGAAGTTGTTTTTAACTACATCGGAAGACAGCAACCCCACACCGGCCACCCCACGCACTCCTCCACCCGTCCCCGCGACCCCCCCATATCGCCCTAGCCCCAGCACGCCACCGAGGGTGAACTGTAAATAGACCTTCGAGGAGAGAAAAACGGGTAACAGGACACACTTCGAGGTGTGGAACACAGGCACGAGGCCACCACAGATGTCAGGAAATATTTCTTAGCCTCAAGTGGAAATGGACTTTGAAAAAGTGGTACACCTTCATAGAAAGTTGTTCCGAGAGTCAAGTCATTCTCGAGTCCCCAGTCCATGACCAGGCCTAACGGTGACAAAGCGGTTCAAACCAGGCTGTTACTGCTAGCCGCACGCCTTCAAAATGCGAACCACAGCCGGTGATCAGGTATTGAAGTTATGAAAAAACGTTCCCTCTTGAAGATTGCTATGTGTCTATAGACAATCTCACGTTATATATAATAGGATTCACGTTGATATAGTCTGTGGGCTATTTTCCCTATTGTGTCGTCTCCCAGTGTGCTCAAACCACTTCTACATTTCACTGGGTTAATTCTCACATCTGCTTTCCATAGGAAGTTGATTATTGTGCGCAGATTTGGAACATCATCGCCAAGATTTACAGGTGTAACATTATGACATATTTTCTCGCGCTTGCGTTTCCAAGGAGTTCAGCTCAAGGTACGGTAATCGTTTCCCAGTAACTGGAGATGCTGTCTGAGCTTACACGTGCAGAAATTGATGGTCTTTGCTAATTCTTGAGATCTGCTATTTTTTCTCTATTTAATATAAGTTGTTGTTTAAGTGTGCAGCGGCCATTCCAGCCTAGAGAGAAAAAAGTGATTTTTTAGTAGATATCACTCGATTTGCATCCGTGTTTTCAAGGCTCATTATTATTATCCATACATAGGAATGTCTATAAAGAACAGCGTCTTTACGAAAAGGAAGGAAGAAAGTAGAGTGAGAACACTTTTTAGAAAAATAGAGTAAATTTGAAGCGAAGGAATAAGAATGAATTCCTGCAGTGTAAGGTAGTGTCCAATGGAATACAATTAGAAAGGTGGAAATGTAGTGGAGGTCAAATCTGTTAGTGGTTTAAATGATAAATATAACGCTAGAGCGCTAAAAGGGCATGGATGTAAACCTACATCAAGTCAGAAAACTGAAAGCAGGGCCTTGAGCTGAAAACCCCAGCCTTACAGATACAAATTATTGAACTCCGAGAGTAAAAAAATTTGCATTTTTTGTCGTCTGGTCTGTACAGGTTTGTTGTCACTTCGAAGGAGGCGCCGAGTTATGTTTTCTACAGTCTTATCTATTACAAACTGACGGTTGCAACTGCGGCAGTGTCCAACTCAGGGCTCTCATAACGAGTGATACATGCTCACAAAAATACGCCACGTTCTAAAAGACTTTGAAATCTCCATGCGAATACTAGAAGGGGACTTCCCTTCTAGCATCAGCTGTTTCTGTGTTTGTCGTTCCTCCTCTCCCCCCTTAAACATAGTAGTCAGTATCTTGTCCAATTATCCATTAGGAATTCAGTATAATTCAATACTTATTTGGATTTCAAACTGTGTCGGCTACTAACTAGGAGAAATTAAAATTTGAATAAATTTATAAGTCTAGAGATATATTATCTATTATATTAATCACAGCACAATCAAAATATAAAATCAATCTCTCAAGTTCAATATATTGTGCTGAAAGCACTATCACTTTTATAATTCTTAAGTACGTTGGTACCAGTAACATTTATGAAGATATTTACAAATATGTAACAAGTGTGTATGTTGTGGTAAGTGCCTCTAGTAGTTCGCTATGTCTCACGACTCGACTAGACTTTAAGTGACTGACACAGTCCTCAAATTAAATAACTTCTTGACGTACTGGCAAACCAGAAACAGGTCTGCTTGATACAATGAAAAAGAATGCTAAGCCCAATAGCACATATAACAAGCGACTGCGACACAATCAGGTCAAGGAGATAAATATAAACGACACTAAGTTGGGGACCGTCAGCATATCCTCCACAAAAGTTTCAAATGTGCCTTACTACTGAACTAAGTTCAGCATAGGAGAAACCCTGACTGTGACAATTTCACAGAAAACCAGTACAAAATTAGGTTCGATGACTATAGCTAAGGTCCTGAGATGTCAGTGTGTCTAAGCGACACACATCCTCGTTCAACGGTGAAAAATCACGAAGTCTATACAATGTTCTGTGAACAGAGTTCTACAGAGTACTAACAAGAATAATTGAGAACTGACATCTGTCCAACCACCAAGCGAGTCTTGAGAGACTGAATACGTCTCGAGAGGTGAGGACACCCCCCCTCCGTTCACGTGATAGCCGTGGGAAAGAACAGCTCAGGAAGCGCGTTATATCGAGCGTCAAGCCGATAATTCCAGTAGTTTGGACAATCAAGACTTGACTGAGCATCATATGATGTACATCCTAACAACATAAGTCAAATAAGAATATAAAGCATAATTATATTTACGATTTTGCTATTATAGCAAATTATGCAATATAACATTATTTGAAAAGTAATATAACTTTATATATTATACATAATAATCATTGTAACCCATTCAGGGTTGCAACAAACATCTGTATTAAAACATTGCAAACTTGACAGTGGAAAGTTTCGAGAAAATGTTTATTCAAATAGGAACAAAACTACAAATGTGTCTGTTGAGCGTTGTCAAACAGAACGGAGAAGTCTGAAACACGAATTCCAACTTCTATCTTTTTTTTTTAAATCTTTTAAGACAATGTAAAAAAGTCTACAAGAGCTTAACTGATTATTGTTAATAATTATAATCACTTCACCTGCTTGTCTGTTAAAAAGAAATTAATGCCACAGTAAGATACAAGTCTTGTTATTAGAGACAATCTTTTGAGATATCAATTATTTTTCATAAATGGAAATGAGAAATGCAGATATATATTTGTGAGTTTATATTAATCCGACACTGCAGATAACTTATTATGTATCTTTAATTGTTAATATGACACTGCAGATAATATGTGATCCTCGTTGTTAATCTGGCACCTCTGATAATTACATTATTCCACCAACTGTTAATATAACTTTTTTCTGATTTTTTCTTAAAGTGAACTAAAGTGGTTTTCTTGTACAGTTTTTCACTACAGAACTATCATATTAACCCCCTTGATAACGCCTCCTCGCTCATAATTTACTGACTTCCTCCTCAGATCCTTTAACTCTCCGCCCAAACAATTACTATTAAAATGCCATGCCTTTTTCACTTTTTAACAAACTAGAATAGAAACCTGAGCTTTTTGATCTCCGCCCTTCTTCTAGTCGCACCAACACCCATATCACTATGGTGTGAGCTCTTATTTGTCTTGTGCAGCGCTAAGCCAGTGCGGAGTCACACAGCGCCATAGGGCAATGGGAGGTAAAGTAAGAACATTAAGATAGGAGAGCCATTGCTACAGGCCTCCTGGCCCATGCTAGGCAAGTCCAGCTTACTATCCTCTACAGAGATATTCTCGAAAACGGTGCAATTCCCGCAAGAATATTTGCTAATGCTAAAAGGTAATGTCATCCCTTCTTTCATTCCCTCGCCTCACACGCTTTCTTTCACTGTGAATGAACTAATGTCCGTAAATGGCCTCTTGTACCAAGGGGACCAAGGAACAGATTGTAATAACTCCACTTCTTCTGTGAATCACAACTAGAGTTTAGGTTCCACAAGCATTAGATAACTGCGTGATGCTCTTCCCCCTGTTATTTTAATTCTTTCTCTTATGTACAATGAATGGGTATACAATACGACAGATGAAAATAAGTCATTGAGAACAAAACTGGGTAACCTATTTTGTAGGACGTTTCGCCATCCAGGGGATGGCGAAACGTATTACATTAAAGATACAGATGTGCAACGTGTCTTAATTCTCTCTCTCTCTGTCTATCTATCTATCTATCGCCTCTCCCCCTATGCTAGCTCTTTTCTCACGCAGTATTGTACGAAAATAAATATTTAATTATAGAAATTATAAGTAAGTGCCAGACCCCTTTCTTATATTCACTATAATAAACTGAAATATGGTAACACGAGATTTCCACTGGGCACTAAATTGTTAATGTAATCGTTTGAACAGGCGTTCTAATGGTACTCACTTTGTATATGGTTGCAGGGGGTGCAGTAACAGTCCTGGTCAGATAGTGGTGGGTTCAGGTGTGCTGTAGGTGATCTCCAGGGACTCACATCCTGCATTCCGCTGCTATCAACATATCTTCAGTTACCAATACGCTTCGTTATTTCAGAGACTGTACAATTTTGTGCGCACGCACGTGGGCACGAACGCCACACGCTCACAACACACACACACACACACACACACACACACATTACTACACAACACACACAAACACACCACACGCACGTCACGCACGCACACACACACACGCGCGCGCGCGGCCTGGCAAAACTTACGGATAGCGTTTCCGTACCTCAGTAAGAGTCGTTCAAGACTCTGTATAACCAAGCTTACGTCAGGCCCATACGGGAGTATGCAGACAGTTTGTGAATCCACCCTAGTCAAGCACGTCAAGAAATTAGAGAAAGTGCAAAGGTTTGCAACCAACAGACTAGTGCAGAGCTCGGGATTGTCCTACGAAGTAATAGGTTGGGGGGAATCATCGGCCTGCGACACTGGAGGCCAGGGAGGGTCAG
The DNA here is from genome assembly GCF_026875155.1 of Cherax quadricarinatus. Lineage (NCBI taxonomy): Eukaryota > Metazoa > Arthropoda > Malacostraca > Decapoda > Parastacidae > Cherax > Cherax quadricarinatus. Next base: position 13,434,989 of record NC_069431.1, on the reverse strand, counting down.
GGGAGGACATGATAAGAAATATAAAATGCTGCGCGGAATGTCGAGGTGGACAAAGACGGGATGTTCCATAGATGGGACACAGACACAAGAGGTCACAATGGAAGTGAAGACTCGGGATGAATCAAGGATGTTAGGATGTAATTCTTCAGTCATAGAGTAGTCAAAGCCGGGAATAGCCTAGATAAGTGAAGTAGTGGAGGCGGGAACCATACATAGTTTTAGGCGAGGTATGATAAAGCTCCATGGTATCAGGAGTGAAAACATCAGTCAAGGACCAGGTAATCAGACTGAGGATGGGTGATGGGGAATTCACAAGAAACGACCGAGGGTATGTCAAGGAGCTGTCACACAAGGATTTAAAGAGGTATTTTACAGTGGAAACAGTAGGACTCCAAGAATTCTGACAGGGGGGCACACAGGCAAGTGCTGGATGAGAGTACATATAACCAAGGAGGAGGTGAGAAGCTGCTATGCGGACTTGAACCTCAAAGGCCGGTGGGACCAGACAACATCTCTCAGGGTCCTTAAAAGAGGGTGCAGTGATATTGTGTGAGCATTAACAAAGATCTTCAACACAGTATGAAACTGGGCACTCCCTGAGGTAATGGAAAATGGCAAATGTAGTCCCAATTTTTAAAAGGGAGACAGACATGAGGCACTAAAATACAGACCTGTATCACTATCGTGTATAGTATGCAAGACATGGAGAAGATCATCAGGAGGAGAGTGGTGGGGCTCCCTGGAAAGAAACAGTGTTATAATTGAACAACAGCACGGTTCAGGGGAAGGAAAATCCTGTGTCACATACCTACTAGAGTATTATGGACAAGGTGACAGATGTAAGACACCAAGAGAGAGAGAGAGGGGTGGATCGACTGCCGTATTTTTGGGGACTTGCAAGAGGCTTCGACACGTTACTCTACAAGGGGTTACTGCCAAAGCTAGAGGACAGCAACACATAACAGGAAAGCACTGAATGGATCAGAGATATCTTGACAGGGAGGGCAACAACGGTCATGGTACGCGACGAGGTGTCAGAGTGGGCGCTGTGGACATAGCGGGGTTCCACAGGGGTCAGTCCTAGACCTGTGCTGTTATTGGTATACGGGAACGTCATAAACCCGGAAGGATAGACTCAGAAGTTTCCTTGTTTGCAGATGATGTGAAGTTAATGAGAAGAATCGAATAGAGACGAGGATCAGGCAGGACTACAAAGAGACCTGGACAGGCTAAAGCTGATCCAGCAACGGGGCCTCATTGAATTTAACACTGACCATAACTGCAAAGTCTGAAGATTGGGGAGGGAAAGAAGTAACCGCAGACACAATATAGTTAGATGGCTATAGGGACTGCAAAAACCTCTCTCAAGGAAAATGTTCTGGGGGTGTAGTATAACACCGAGCATAATCTCCTGAGCGCGCATCAATCAGATAACTGCAGCAGCATACGGGGCCTTGGCAAAACTTACGGATAGCGTTCCATACCTCAGCTAAGGATTCGTTTAAGACTTGTATCCCATCTACGTAAGCCCATACTGGTGTATGCTATGCACCGGTTGGATCCACACCTAGTTAAGCTCACGTCATGAAATTAGGAAGTGCCAAAGGTTTGCAACAAGATGTCCAGAGCTTCGGGGATTGTCTAGTGAAGAAAGGTTGAGGGGAAATCGGCCTGACGACACTGGGAAGGCCAGGAGGGTCAGGGGAGACATGATAACGACATATAAAAATACTGCGCGATAGACGAGTGGACATAGTCGGATGTTCCCAGAGATGGGACACAGACAAGAGGTCACAATGGAAGTGAAGACTCTGTGAATCAAAGGGATGTAGGAAGTATTTCTTCAGTCATAGAGTAGTTCATGCGCCATGAATAGCTAGGAAAGGATTGTGGTGGTGGCAGGACCTTACATAGTTTTAAGAGAGGTATGTAGGCTCATGGGCGGCAGGGAGGGAGGACTTGTAGCATTCAGCGAAGAGGCGGGCAAGGAGCTGTGACTCGACCCTGCAACCAACAAATAGGTGAGTACAAATTGGTGAGTACACTCACATTGAATTACACAGGCATGAGAAATTCCTGCAAGACGTCAGCTGGAGAGAGAACGGCAGGGAAAATCAGCAAAAGAAAATGATGGACTATGGACATCAATTGCAAGGAGGCAGAGGGAACGGTTTGTTCCCAAGGAAACAGAAATAATAGGAAGACAGAATGAGTCTTTGTGTGTTGATTCAACCCAAGGTGTAGGAGACAAAAACTAGTGCACTTGAGAATGGAAAAAAATATTGGAAAGAACCAAAGGACAGGAAAAATAAGCAGATCAGCCGAAGAGCCAGAAAACGAATATGCTCTGATAAGAAGGAAGGTTCAGGACAATATCGAAAATGACATAGCATTGAAGTTAATCTGAATGTCCGAAGCTGTTGCATGTCCACATCAGGGCCCAAATCAACAGTCAATGGACCAGGTAATCAGGCTGTGGAAGGATGGTTAAGAGTTAACAAGAAAACCGACAGAGGTATGTGAGGAGATCAAATGAGATTAAAAGAAGTATTTACAGTGAAGACAGGGAAGGACTCAGGTAAGTCTACACCATACAAGTGCTGGATGAGGTACGCATACAACGAGGATTGAAGAAGCTGCTAGATGTGAACTTGGCTCCCTCGAAGGCAGTGGGCGAGACAACATCTCACCGTGGGTTCCTTAAAGAGGGTAGCAGAGATGCTGTGTGTGCCACTAACAAAGATGCTTCAACATCATCAACTGACACTGGCAACTACTGAGGTATGGAGATGGTAATGTAGTCCCACAATTCTTAAAAAGGAGACAGACAAGATGCATTATACTACGACCTGTGGTCATAATGTGTTAGTATGTAAAGTCATGGAGATCACAGGAGCGAGTGTGGAAACATGGGAAAAAACAAGCATAGTGAAACGGACACCAGCACGTTTCGAGGAAGGAAATGCCTTTGTCACACATCCTACTGGAGTTTTATGACAAGGTGAAGGAGGTAGAAAAGAGAAATGATAGGGAGGGGAGTAAATTGCCTTTTTTTTTTGGACTGCAAGAAGGCCTCCACACAGTTCTTACAAGAGGTTAATGCAAAAGCTAGAGGATCATGGCACACATAACAGGAAGACAGTGATGATCAGAGAATATCTGACTGGGAGCCTAACAACAAAGTCATGGTACGTGAGCGAAGTGTCAGTGTGGGCGCATGTGAAAAGCGGGGTTACACAGGGGTCGTCCTAGGACAGTGCTGTTTTTGGTATATGTGAATGACATAACGGAAGGGCTAAATTCAGAAGTGTCCTTGTTTGCAGATGTTGTGATGTAATGATGAGAATCAAATCTGTCGTCGAGGATCAGTGTGGACTCAAGGAACCTGGATCTAGGGCTCAAGCCTGGGTCAGCTACTGGCTAGGTATTTTAACCCTGCCTAATGCAAAGGTATGAAGTTGTGGGAAAGAGCAAGAATACCACAGGAGTATAGTCTAGGTGGCCGCAAAGACTGCACACCTCACTAAGGAAAATGAATCTTGGGCGTGAGTATTAATACCGAGCTCCACCATCTCCTGAGGCGCACATCAATCAGATAACTCTGCAGCATAACGGGCGTCTGGCAAGTGCATGAGGATAGCGTGCCGATTGCCTCGCAGTAAGAATCACTCTGTTAGACTCTGTACACACCAATACGTCAGGCTCTTTCTGGGAGTATGCCGGCACCAGTTTGGAATCCACACCTGGTCAATCACGTCAGAAATAGAGAAAATTGCAAAGGTTGTCCAACAAGACTAGTCACAGAGGTAAGGGGAAATGTCTTAGATGAAAGATTAAGGATATTGGCCTGACGACACTGGAGGACAGAGGGTCAGTGAGACATGATTACATAAAATACTGCGCGGAATAGTCAAGGTGAACTCAAGACAGGTTGTTCCAGAGTTGGGACAACAGTAAAACAAGGGGTCACAATTCGATGTTAAAAGGAACTCAGATGAGTCAAAGCGTATTTTAGGAAGTATTTCTGCAGTCACAGAGTTGTCAGGGCTGTGGTGAATTTAGCCTAGAAAGTGAGTAGTGGGGTGGTGAAACATACATAGTTGTAAGACGTACCAATCAGTAAAGAGGCGGGGCCAGGTCTATGAATCGACCCTCTGCATGACCACAAATAGGTGAGTACAGCACTCCACCTAAAAGACGTAATCACACACAAAATCATCACTTATCATTGCAAGATATAATAAATCGCATTTCACCGCTATGAAATTGCCGCTTCAGGATTAGCGTATTAGTTTAGTTTAGTGTTGGTGTGTTGCGTGTGATGCCATCACCAAATCTCAGGGCAAACATGAGGTGTGTGAGACCACGCTACAGTGAACAATCATAAGCCAATAATACTCGGCATCCTCAAGTCAGATTCATGTCAACCTACCCTATCTCACCTCTCCTCCTCTTATCTTTGTTCCATCCCAAGATTGGCACTGCTAGCTGTGCCAGACATAACGAATTGTCACACTATGTCATTATGGACTGGAATTTGAAAAAAATTCATGAATTCACTAAACATATTCACAAATGTCAAGAAATTCCACAATATCTAACAATCATTCTGGATAAAATTACCCTGACATTACCATTGCAAATAACTCATAATACAAATAAAACCTGCCGCTAAATTCAACCATAACCTGCTTTACTATTATTATTATTTTAAATAACTTACAATTGCACATAAATTGTAGTGAAATATTTTGCGATTAAATTCTTGTCTTTATAAAAATTCAGAACGATTTTTACTGATGAATTGATTTGTATGTAGTCTGGAGTCGAGTTTCTGATCTATTTTTGTGCTTAGTCTTGGACTTCATATACAGGATGGTTAAGTGGTTTATAATGAAAGTTTATAACGCACCTTCACCATCTCCTACTCTTTTCCTCTTTCCTCGTTACGCTCTGCTGTTTCTCTCCTTCCCTCCTAGTTCACCTCTTCCTCTTCCTCACCCTTCTCTTCGCATATCTCTTCCACACCGAACACTTTGCATTTTCTTATACGTTACGTAATCAACTAATTATGGTTGGCAGGGGTCGAGTTCATGGCTGTGGTTCTAAACGTCTTAAGTCTGAACTTAACAAGCTTCCTTGTCTCATGAGCTTAGTCGTAACCTATCATTTAAAAGTATATATAGTGTTTATCATAGATGGTTATTAAATGTTGTCTGGCAGTTCTCGAACTACAGGGACGTCTAAGATTCACTAGCAGGGGGGTGTGTGCGTGAAGGAGATGAGGCTGCATCAACCTTAGTGCTGTTGGAGTTATCATTATTGTGACTCGAGAAATAGTAAATGTACATGTATCTTAACTTCTTACTGTTCGGAGGGATGAAATGCCACTCCTGCCCTAAAAATTAGCAGCTCAGTGTTTGCACACTTGCATGGGTTCCAAGGAAGTTCGGCGAGTTCGAAAATTCATTTGAGTGGTTGTCAGGATGTTTAAATTGTGGACTGATATGGAACCGTTTTTACCAGGTATCAAAGCGGTTTCACGAAACACCGTGTGCGTTGTTAGAGCTCGTAATGAAGCCAGCAGAGTTTGGCATCGTTGAGGTACATTTGGGGGTGGATTCATAAAATCTGATCTCGTGCTATCACGACGACCAAATTATTCTATTTCATACATCCGTTCATTCTTCTGTTATTCATTAACAGTCGTTCATTATGGGTTATCTGAGTTTTGATTTTACTATTTAACACATTGGTTTTTGAATATGTATATGTATGCACAGAGAGTTTGGCTTGAATGCAACGCACTCTTGCCGATTAGGCAATCGAATTTCTGTATGAATAATTTCGAAAAAGTCTTCTGACCTCAAAGGACCATACAGTTTATAAATGAAAGTAATTTGTAAGGAATGACTGTCATGAATAAACTAGCACCACTGTTTCATTCTCATGTCAATTGTTTGAGTATTCAGTGATAATCTTTCATTACCATTTATCTTAGGTTTTTGTCCTAATTAGCTTGGAGGGGCGTGAGAAAAGATGTACCTGAAAGTGAATCAGGGGCTGTGGAAAGAGGCAGTAGGGACACATCGTTGGTGTCCTCGGATACAGCCAATCACACAAGTGACTTAGCTGTATCCACACACGCAAGTGAGTGCACATCAAACACACACGCACACGCACACACCACACACACACGCGAGCACACACCCACACCACTCACACACACACAAAACACACACACACGCGAGCAAACACACCACACACACGCACACACACCACACGCGAGCGCACACACACACACACACACACACACACAACACACACACACACACAACACCACCACACACACACACACAGAGCACACACAAGCGGAGCACACACACACAGACAGTAAAAACGAGGGGATGTGAGACACGCTCCAGTGAACACCACCACCATAAAGTCACATGAGAGCAAGCATCATGTACACATCATTTTCATTCTTGGTCTTAATCTTCATCAAAGGTATATTTTACTTTTTTTGGTTCCTTTTCTCCTATCTTCTTCCTGGTTCTGGGTGCCTAATCATTACTCCTCTCGTGTTTATATATCTTGTGCCCGTCCTTTTCATCTCTTTCGTGTGTATGTGGTGTAGATTATTTATACTATATATATATATATTATATATTTATTTAATCATATATATTTATATTTATATATATATTATATATAAAATATATATGTATATTAATATATATAATAGATATTAACTATATATATATAAATATATATTTAATTAATATATATATATATATATATTTATATATATATATTATATATATTTATATATATATATATATATACATATATTCATCATTACATATATATATATATTTATATATTATATATATTTTTTTTATTATTTTTTATCAATTATCACAGCGATCTCCCACAAGGCAGGGATGGCCCGAAAAAAGAAAAATTTCACCATAATTCTCATCCATCACTGTCTGGCCAGAAGGGGCGAGTACACTACAGTTTTTAAAACTGCAACATTAACAACCCTCCTTCAGAGTGCAGGCCACTGGTACCTTCCATCTACAGATCTCCTCAAAGTCCGGCCCTGCCGTTCCCTGAATCTTCATAAATGTTTCTATTGCTCACACTCCAACGCAGCACGTCAAGTATTACAAACATTTGTCTCCATTCACACTATCAAACACGCTCACGCATGCCTGCTGAAGTCCAAGCACCCTCGCACTACATAACCTCTTTACCCCTCCCTACAACCCTTCCTAGGCCGACCTAACCGCCTTCCTGCCACTACAGACTGACACTCTTGTTAAAGTCATTCTGTTTCGACTCCATTCTCTCTCATGTCGATACACCTCAAACACCCTCTCAGCCCTCTGGACAACAGTTTTGTAATCCCGTACTTCCTCTAACTTCCAAACTACGAATTCTTGCATTATTATCACACCACACAATTGCCTCAGACATGACATCTCCACTGCCTCCAGCCTATCCTCGCTGCAACATTCTTCACACGCTTCACTCACACTATAAGAGCGTTTGTTAAAACTATACTCTCATCATTCCCCTCTTGCCTCCAAGGACAAAGTTCTTTTGTCTTCCACAGACTCCTAAGTGCACCACTCACTCTTTTCCTCATCAATTCTATGATTCACATCATCTTTCTTAGACCCATCCGCTGACACGTCCACTCCCAAATATCTGAATACGTTCACCTCCTCCATACTCTCTCCCTCCAATCGATATTCAATCTTTCATCACCTAATCTTTTTGTTATCCTCATAACCTTACTCTTTCCTGTATTCACCTTTAATTTTCTTCTTTTGCACACCCTACCAAATTCATCCACCAATCTCTGCAACTTCTCTTCAGAATCTCCCAAGAGCACAGTGTCATCAGCAAAGAGCAGCTGTGACAACTCCCACTTTGTGTGTGATTCTTTATCTTTTAACTCCACGCCTCTTTGCCAAGACCCTCGCATTTATTCTCTTACAACCCCATCTATAAATATATTAAACAACCCACGGTGACATCACACATCCTTGTCTAAGGCCTACTTTTACTGGGAAAAAATTTCCCTCTTTCCTACATACTCTAACTTGAGCCTCACTATCCTCGTTAAAAAACTCTTCACTGCTTTCAGTAACCTACCTCCTACACCATACACTTGCAACATCTGCCACATTGCCCCCCTATCCACCCTGTCATACGCCTTTTCCAAATCCATAAATGCCACAAAGACCTCTTTAGCCTTATCTAAATACTGTTCACTTATATGTTTCACTGTAAACACCTGGTCCACACACCCCCTACTTTCCTAAAGCCTCCTTGTTCATCTGCTATCCTATTCTCCGTCTTACTCTTAATTTCTTTCAATTATAACTCTACCATACACTTTACCAGGTACACTCAACAGACTTATCCCCCTATAATTTTTGCACTCTCTTTTATCCCCTTTGCCTTTATACAAAGGAACTATGCATGCTCTCTGCCAATCCCTAGGTACCTTACCCTCTTCCATACATTTATTAAATATTGCACCAACCACTCCAAAACTATATCCCCACCTGCTTTTAAAACATTTCTATCTTTATCCCATCAATCCCGGCTGCCTTACCCCCTTTCATTTTACCTACTGCCTCACGAACTTCCCCCACACTCACAACTGGCTCTTCCTCACTCCTACAAGATGTTATTCCTCCTTGCCCTATACACGAAATCACAGCTTCCCTATCTTCATCAACATTTAACAATTCCTCAAAATATTCCTTCCATCTTCCCA
>NC_069431.1:13418692-13421192 GCF_026875155.1 Cherax quadricarinatus | reverse complement strand
TAAAAAGCAAAAAGTTTGTCTTTCCAATAAAAGGGAAGAGAAAATTTGTGTATGAAAAATTTTTGCAAAAATCATTCTGAACCTAACGAAAAATAATATTTTATCGTGTTTTTTTTTATTATTAAATTATTGTAAATTTATCTAAAAAATATTTACTGATTTTCGCTAAATAAAAATTTCGCCTTTTTTAAAAACGTTAGGTAATTTTCTAAGGCTCTTTTTGGGACAAAATTATTAAATTTTTACATTAACATCAAGAAGAAAATTTAACTTTAAACGTATAAAAGAATTTTTTTTGAAAAGGGCTTAAATTTACTGAGTTTCTTTTCTAACTACCAGTTTATATATATATAAAAATATATATATATTATTATATATATAATAATATATAAATTTAAAAATATATAATTATATATTATCTTTTTTTTTCAACACACCGGGCCATCCCCCCCAGGGGGGGGCCCAAAAGAAAAAAGAAAGTTTCCCCCTTTTTTTTTCATTTGTATAAACAGGGGAAAAGGTTACAGCTCCCTTTCCCCGGGATTTTAGTCGCCTCTTCAACACGCATGGGTTACGGAGGAAGAATTCTGTTCCACTTCCCCCTGGGGGTAAGAGGAAAAAACAAGAACAAGAACTAGAAAGAAAATAGAAGAAAACCCAAAGGGGGGTGTATATACTTGTACATGTAGTGTAGTGTGACCTAAGTGTAAGTAGAAGTAGCAAAACATACCTAAAACTTGCATGTGTTGAGACAGATAAGAAAAGACACCAGCAATCTTTCCCTCGTGTAAAACAATTACAGGCTTCAGTTTTACACCACTTGGGAGGGGGTAGTACCTCCCTGGGGTTGCTGTTTCCAAAAATACACCCCAGAACCAACTATCCTAGATATATTTATTAATATATATATATATATATTATATATATAATATAATATATATTATATATTAAAATAAATATGAACATTTTTTATTCCTCATAATAACCCAGTGGGCGGAAACTAAAAAAAAAAAAAAAAAAAAGATCTGTATATTTCGACCCTTTTGAGATTTTTATTTATAAAAACCCCCTGAAATTAAAAAACAGTTCAATCCAAGGAAGGAAAGGAAAGTCCAAGGTTTTTAATACGATGCCCTCACTTGGGCCAATAAAACTTCCAACAGGGGATATTAAAAAAAAAAATGTAAATTCCTTTTTTTTGCTGGAATTAAAATTTTATCTCGAGGTTTACGAGTAAATTAAAATTAACGAAAACTTTTTCTTTGCAACATTTAAAAGGGAAAATTCTTGTCAAAAAGTTAGCTTTACCACTCAAAAGTTTTTTTTTTTTCTCTTTTTTTTCTCCAAAAAAAAAAAAGCACAAAGCATGACCTTGCTGGTACTATTGCACTTTCGACCGTTTCCATTATTTTATTTTTTTTGCGCAAGTGTTAAGATTATCTGGGTCCCCCCCGGGACAATTAACAAACCTGGAACAAGCAATCTCACGCCCCTTCCAATATTGATCTTTCAAAACACAATGAAAACATTCTACTTTTATACTTTTCATCAGGGAAAAAGATTTCGCCACTTTTTTAAATTCGTTGGCCCCTCAAGGAAGGTTCCTTGATGTTGGTGAGGGGTCTTGATTTAGGAAATTGGGTCGTGCTCCAGTTCCCCAATTAAGCCTGAAAGCCTTCCCCGTTCCCCCCCCCCCCCCGGGGCCCGATAATCCTCCGGGTTTTTGCGCTTTTCCCCTTTATTATAATAATAATAATCTAAATATCGTTATTGGTGATTTTTTTTTTGTGCTTGAACATCTGTGTGTGTGTGTGTGTGTGTGTGTGTGGTGACCACCAATTGTGGTTCGGGTCGATATCACTCCGGCCCCGCCTCTTCACTGATTGCTACAGGGGCCCTCCCTCTCTGCTTCCCGAGCTTTACATCCTCTTCAAAACTATTATGGTTCCTCCCCCCACTTCACTTGCTAGGCATTCCACTTCCCGCGACTCTAGACTGAAGAAATACTTCCTAACGGCCCTTGATCGTCTGAGTCTTCACTTTCCCGTTTTACCCCTTTTTCCCCGTGTCCCCCCCCTGGAACATCCTACCTGTCCCCTGTCTATTCCCCCCCGTACTTGTTGTCGTTATCATGTTCCCTGATCTCCCGTCCTCCAGTGCGTCAGTGTATGTTGGTTTTTCCACACAACACACCCCACAACAAAACAGGCTGTTCCCCCCTGACAACCATGACTGAAGAAAATATTCCTAACTCATCTGAATCTTCAACTTTCAATTTGACCCCTTGTTTCTGGTCCCATCTCTGAACATCCTGCTTTGTCCACCTTGTCTATCCGGCACAGCATTTTATAGTCGTTTCTGTCCCCCCTGCCCCTCATGTCCTCCATGTCGCGGGGGCCAATTTCCCTTAACCTTCTTCAAAGAAAATCCCCTTCCCGGGGAAGCCCTTGTTCAAACATTTGACTTCTCTAATTTTTGCGTGATTGCCGGGTTTGGGGAT
>NC_069431.1:13413692-13416192 GCF_026875155.1 Cherax quadricarinatus | reverse complement strand
TTCGCAGTTGCAATCAATAAACAAGTACAAAAATTGCAAAATGTTGCTCGCTCAACCAGTGACAAAGCCAGACTGGCAGCGTTCCCGGGCAGGTAGACGCATATGATATGTACGATTTCCAGATTGAGGTACGAAATCCAGGACCAAAATGTCGCACAAAAAAGTGTTCTAAATCCGAATTGTACAATATGCAGACCGTACAAAAACCAGAGTTCCACTGTATATATGTCGTTCTGAATAGGTAAAACTTGCTATCTTGGCTTAAGTAGCAACGCTCTTGCCGAATAAGGCAATCGAAAATTTGTGTATGCAATAATTTCGCAAAAATCATTCTGAACCTAACGAGAAAAATATATTTCATTGTGTCTGTGCTTGAGTAATGGCAGGTTAGTTGTAGAAGTGAAGGCGGGTTAGTTAAAGGAGTAAAGGTAGGTTAGTTAAATTATTTAAGGCAAACGTTCTGATTAACTTCCTGGGAGCAGGAAGCACTGCAACAGGCCTAGTGACCCATGCGAAGCAGGTCCATGTCCCCCCACCCGATTAGCCCAATGACCCACCTAGTCAGGTCACTTCCACTTAAGGAAGGAACAAGGCATCAGACCTAGTAGCACAAGCTAGTCAGGTCCGACTCACACCCACCTACACCCACTCATGTATTTATCTAACCTATTTTTAAAACTACACAACGTTTTAGCCTCTTTAACTGTACTCGGGAGTTTGTTCCACTCATCCACAACCCTATTACCAAACCAGTGCTTTCCTACATCCTTCCTGAATCTGAATTTTTCCAACTTGAAACCACTGCTGCGAGTCCTGTCTTGGCTGGAAATTTTCAGCACGCTATTTATATCCCCTTTATTTATTCCTGTTTTCCATTTATATACCTTGATCATATCCCCCTAATTCTACGCCTTTCGAGAGAGTGCAGATTCAGGGCCCTCAGTGTATCCTCATAGGGAAGATTTCTGATACATGGGATCAGCTTTGTCATCCTCCTCTGTACGTTTAGGTGAGGTTAGGTAAAGTTTGTCAGGAAACAGGACAAGTGTTTCCTCATGCGGGTCTTAGTCATATGATAACCCGCGTTGTAGCTTATGGTCATCTGACCGAAACCTTTCACTTAACGAGTGACACCTTACGCACGAATGTCAGAGAAAATGATATGGTTATTATGGATTACTCTGATTAACACAACAAAATTGTTTGTTAATCCTCGTTCCAATCCTTGAACTATAACACAACATATAATACCAAGCTTAAAACTTTGCCTGATTCGCTATAGACTCGCTAAAATTCACTGAATTTACATTGTTTTAAGATCAATAATTAATACTAGATGCAGTGTGTTCTATGATTTTTTCCTAGTGGCTGTATCCCTTGCTTTCACCTTGTCTAAGTATTTTCAGAATAACACTTGATGATTTCTGAATATAGTTTAAATTAAAGAACTATATTCGACTCGCATGATATTTTGGACGTGAATAATTAATTTATGTTCCTCTCAATGACACAATTTAATTTGTCTGGATTATTTCTCTGAAAGAGATCCCAGTTTTCCATGAAGTTTTAGTCTTCAAGGAGCTTCTTAAAGGCAAACTTATGAGATGCCAATTGGTTTACCTGTCTCCTGTCGTACCCAATTCACGTAAGGAAAACTCTGAAAATGAATTCAAGTCACAGATTTTTTTTTAATCACTCAATTGTACGTGACCTGTGCTTTGAAGTTCCTATATCTATTAATTCATGGCAGTACTTAGGTAGCCTTAATTTACTTAAAATCGACATTATAGTTGAAGAGAATGGTCTGATTTAATTATTCTTCTGCACTTTAGTAAGTAGCAGCTAGTTAAATTAAAGGAAGATTGGCAATTCAAGTTCATTTCGTAGGGTATTCATGGCTTAAATCAATTTTAAAAACATCCCGAATTGAACACACATTTTCAACGTTACGTTATACTAAGAATCTGGGTAAAAAATCAATGAGAAACAGGAAATAACTCTCGAAACTTGTCATTAAATAGTTCGTCCGTGAGATGAACTACAATCCGCAAATATGATTAACGACCTAATTTAAAACATGATTTGCCTTTTTCCGTTGCTTAAAGATGGCCTCGTTCTAAGCTGTGACCAAAACTGCCATGAAAGCTGGCTGAAGCCCGACGTTCTCTCCTGAAACTGTTCCACTCAATCCTCGTATATATCCCATGTTCATGCCTTCACCCTAAAGTGATATTTCCTTTGATTTGATTAACAGTTCAAACATCATTATTTTACTTGTTAAAAATGATCTAGCATTTCGTTATAAAAGTGCTATTGTAAATATCAGCGAGGCTAAACTGATAATGAGGGGTTACATCATGCAGAGAAAGATCAAATCTACTGTAGTCATTAATATTCAAATTGTCATATTATGAACGAAATTATCGAGCTCCTGGTGGATACCTCTTTTAATCTGATAAACCGTTCATTAACTAAGGAAACTTATATTTGCATTTTGGGT
>NC_069431.1:13221443-13408943 GCF_026875155.1 Cherax quadricarinatus | reverse complement strand
AGCTTGTCCAGCCGAAACACTGTCAAACACAGAGCAAAGAGGCACAATATCGTTAATGGAATAATACACAAATAACCCGCTGATAAGAGAAAGAAACTTATGACGGCGTTTCGGTCCGACTTGGACCACTGACTAGTTAATCTTGTGGCGAGTCAGTGGTTCAAGTCGGACCGAAACGTTGTCATAAGCTTCTTTCACTTATGTTCTGGTTATTTATGCACTGTCTAACTTCTAATGCCTGCAAGTTGTCTATTGCACACGGTTGCACAGTTGGAGGAGAGCAAACCTGTAACACAGTTCCCTCTAGGGAGAGCATTATAAAGTCATATGACGACTAAATAAAGCTCTAACCAGTTCGAAACGTTTATAATCAATGTTTGCTCTGCACGGCATCTTTCTACCATGAACGACATGACTTGGATTAATCCTAATTAATCCATTACCAGCTTGGATCAATCCTTTGCGAACTCTTCAAGGGGACTTAACTACGCGCAATTTGCACCTCCTTATTCGTGGTTCTCGGCCGTAGTCATCAACACTGAGCGGCGGTATATTCCTTTTGTCATGGTAATTCTTCACTTGATGAAGGACCATGGCCAAGCAACTTGGCTCACACCGGCGGCTCCTCTGCATGCGCGGTTTTGTTCTAATATTCACTGTTAATAATTTGTACACTTGTTTCTCCTGCTGTCATGGGATGTTCCTCTATCCTCGTTGGGTTGCTTTAGGTAAGAGGAACTGTATCATGGCTGGATTGCTTTAGGTAAGAGGAACTGGATCCTGGTTGGGTTGTTGGAGGTAAGACGAACTGTATCCTGGTTGGGGTGCTTTAGGTAAGAGGAACTGTATCATGGCTGGGTTGCTTTAGGTAAGAGGAACTGTATCATGGTTGGGTTGCTTTAGTTAAGAGGAAAGAGAACAGATAAGATGCCTCCTGACGATACGATGCGCATGTTAGCCTTACGATGATATGCTACTGGAGGAGCTTCTGGTCATCTTACCAAGGTCTTCCACTGGCTTACCTGTCTACCCCCCCCCCTTTTAAAAAATTAAATAAAATCGTTTGATCATCTGGTGTACTTGTGTATTCTGGCATGATGTTGCTCTTTTTACCTGTCTTGTTGCGATGCTTTATTGTGTCCAGCTATCGTGTTGGTTTGCGTGTGTTGTTGTGGTGCTGAAGTTTGCCTGTGTCCTGCTCTGTGTGTCCTGTTGGAGTGCGGTTTTCATGTGTCGTGTTGCGGCAGTTTTTCAAATGTCCTGTTTTCATGTTGCTGCTGTTTTTGTGTTACGTTGTGCTGTTTTCCAGTGTTATGGTGTCCCTGTTTTTCATGTCATGTGTTGCAGCAGTTGATAACAGTACAGATAATACTGAAGTTGGTAATCAGTACAGAAGTTCACTGAAAAATAGGAATATTTGGAAGTTTTTTTAATTTTATGAATTAGCTCATATGCGCATGTCTATCTCTCAGCTCAAATTTCTTCTTAGTGTTATTTAAACCGTTTTAAGCCTTATATAATAATATTATTACGTTCTCAAATGCTCTAATGTAGAGAACACACATGATTTTACCTGACGTTGGTAGACGTAGCTCTGTCTTCAACTCCTGCATTTTACTGCAGTGATTCGGTTCTTGTGCTACTGGCGATTTGTGTGTGTGTGTGTGTGTGTGTGTGTGGTGTGTGTGTATACTCGCCTAGTTGTACTCGCCTAGTTGTGGTTGCAGGGGTCGATTCACAGCTCCTGGCCCCACCTCTTCACTTGTCGCTACTTGGTCACTCTTCCTTCTTCTTGAGCTTTATCGTATCTCTTCTTAAAGCTACGTATGGATCCTGCCTCCACTGCATCACTTCCCAGGCTATTCCTCTTCCTGACAATTCTTGTGGCTGAAGAAATACTTCCTAACATCCCTGTGATTCATCTGAGTCTTCAACTTCCAATTGTGACCCCTTGTTATGTCTCATCTCTGGAACATCATGTCTCTGTCTATCTTGTCAATTCTTCTCAGTATTTTATATGTCGTTATCATATCCTCCCTATCTCCCCTGTCTTTCGGTGTCGTCAGATCGATTTCCTTTAACCTCTCCTCATAGGACATGCCCCTTAGCTCCGGAACTAGTCTTGTTGCAAACCTTTGCACTTTCTCTAATTACCGTACTTGCTTGGCTAGGTGTGGGTTCTAAACTGGTGCTGTATACTCCAATATAGGCCTGACATACACGGTGTACAGGGTCCTGAACGATTCTTTATTGATATATCGGAATGCTATTCTTAGGTTTGATAGGAGCCCATATGCTGTAGCAGTTATTTGGTTAATGTGCGCCTCAGGAGATGTGCCCGGTGTTATGCTCACCCCAAGATCCTTTTCCTTGAGTGAGGTTTGTAGTCTCTGGCCCCCTAGACTACTCTGTCTGCGGTCTTCTTTGCCCTTCCCAATCTTCATGACTTTGCACTTGGTGGGGTTGAACGCCAGGAGCCAGTTTCTAAACCAGATTGAATTCTTCTCATCAACTTCACATCTCTGCAGAAAGAGACACTTTTGAGTCTATATCTTCCGTCATGTCGTTCACATATACCAGAAACAGCACTGGTCCTAGGATTGATCCCTGTAGCCTATTGTGATTACATCGAAGCCGTTTACTTCAGGACCCCAATAGTCACAGGCGCCAACTCCGACACTTCGTCACGTACCAAGACTCTCTGATGTATTCCTGACAGGTATTCCGTGATCCATTAAAGTGCCTTCCCTGTTATACCTGCCTGGTCCTCCAGCTTATGCACTATCTCTTGTGTGGAACTGTGTCAAAAGCCTTCTTACAGTCCAAGAAAACGCAATCTACCCACCTCTCTCTTGTGTCTTACTGCTGTCACCCTGTCATAGAACTCCAGTAGGTTTGTGACACAGGATTTCCCATCCCTGAAACCGTGCTGGTTGTCGTTGATAAGCTCATTCATTTCTAAGTGCTCCACCACTCTTCTAATAATCTTCATGACTTTACATACACGTCAGTGACACTGGTCTGTAGTTTAATGCTTCGTGTCTGTCTCTTTTTTTAAAAAATTGGGACTACATTTGCTGTTTTCCATGCCCCAGGTATGGAAAACAGCCTGTTTCGACAGATGTGTTGGAGGTTGTTGTTAGTGCTCCCTCTCTCAGGACCCATAAAGAGATGTTATTCGGCCCCATCGCCTTTGAGGTATTTTGCTCGCTTATCAGCTTCTTCACTTCTTCCTCGGTTGTATATATTGTGTCCAGCACTTGATGGTGTACCCCACCTCTCCGTCTTTCTGGAGTCCCTTCTGTCTCCTGTGTGAACACTTCTTTGAATCTCATGTTGAGCTCCTTACATATTCTCGGTCGTTTCTTGTGATCTCTTCTTCTTCCTTTCTCAGCCTGATTACCTGGTCCTTGACTGTTGTTTTCCTGATGTGGCTGTACATCATCTTCGAGTCAGATTTGGCTTTCGCTGCTATGTCATTTTCGCATTATCGTTAGGCCTCCCTTACCTGTGCATATTCGTTTTTGACTCTACGACTGCTCTCCGTATTCTCCTGGGTTCTTTGCCTTCTATACTTCTTCCATTCTCTAGCACACCTGGTTTTGGCCTCCCTACACCTCTGAGTGAGCCATGGGTTCATCTTGGCCTTCTCATTATTCCTGTTACCCTTGAGTACAAACCTCTCCTCAGCTTCCTTTCATATTGTTGTCACATATTCCATCATTTCATATACTGACTTCCCTGCCAGTGCTTTGTCCCACTGAACCTCGTGCAGGAAATTCTTCATGCCTGTGTAGTCGCCTCTCTTGTAGTCTGGCTTCATTCGTCCTGCCCTTCTGCTTCCCTCGCTCAGACCCATGTGGTCACTGGCCCCGAGGGGTCTTTCATATGTGATGTCCTCAATATCTGCACTACTCAAGGAGAATACTAGGCCCAGTCTTGGTGGTTCGTCCTCTCCTCTCTCTCTTGTAGTGTCCCTTACGTGTTGGTACATGAGGTTTCCCAGTTCCACCTCCACCATCTTAGTCCTCCACGTTTCTGGGCCCCATGTGGCTCCAGGTTTTCCCAGTCAGTTTACTTTGTGATTAGTCACCCACGACCAGCAGCTTTGCCCTACTAGCATGAGCCCTTCTGGTCATTTCAGTTAGTGTCAACCATCGCTCTTTTACTCTCATCATATTCTTCCCTTGGCCTCCTGCCGTTCTGTGGTGGGTTATACATCACTGCAATCATCACCTTGGGACCTCCAGATTGAAGTGTTCCTATTATGTAGTCTCTTGCTTCTCTGTCTCCTCTCTCGTCAAAATCCCATTGGTTTTTGATGAGCAGTGCCACTCCTCCACCCATGTTCCCTCTGTTGTGTGTGTGTGTGTGTGTGTGTGTGTGTGTGTGTGTGTGTGTGTGTGTGTGTGTGTGTGTGTGTGTGTGTGTGTACACACATATAGGGTGGGGTAGGCGAGTCTCTGAACACTCACTGTATAAGGTCACGCTACACACAGGCGCCCACTTTGAACCTCTGCTGTAATCTGATCCTTCAAGGTCCTGCCAACTAGTGTATGCAAAATTTCTGATGGGCCATAATGCTTTAGACATATTTTTCCTCCATTTTGTCAATATTTTTTTTGCCCTGTTAATAATGTATGTTGTTTCGTAAGGTCATGACAACTGTAAGGCTTGGCCGTAGTTGTGAGCAGGTGTTGACGGTGTTGTGTATCACTTGTTGACGGTGTTGTGTATCACATGTTAACAGTGATGTGTAGCTGGTGTTCCCAGCATTATGTACATCTTGCACAGGTTATCAAACAGCCCTGGGAAGCTTATTTCACCTCACTGGAACACAGGACAACTCCAGAATAAAACAAGCAAGACTGGAAATACAAACAAAAAATGAAGGAAATCATGGATATTTTTGGGATTCAATTTTTAGGGTTATAAACTTTGTGACTTCAGTGATCGCATATGAAAGATCTTAGTTATAGTTCTAATTGATATAGAACAAACCAGTGCACAGAATGTTAATACTCTGGCTATTCTTGTGACGACTGAACTCTAGCTCCTGGGCTGACAAGATCTTGTTTATTTGATGCGCCACATTAGTCGTATTCACTCTGCCTCGCAAATCTCTCTCTCTCTCTCTCTCTCTCTCTCTCTCTCTCTCTCTCTCTCTCTCTCTCACACACACACACACACACACACACACACACACACACACACACACACACACACACACACACACACACACATTATGTACAGGAGCTGAGTGGGCGGGGCCACTAGCAGAGTCTCGATCCCTGCAACCACAATTAGGTCGGTACACAAGTAGGTTCATTGCATTTTCTTGGACTGCAAGAAGGCCTTCAACACGGTTCCGCACAAGAGATTAGTGCAGAAGGTAGAGGATCAAGAACGTATAACAGGAAAGGCACTGCAATGGATCAGAGAATACCTAACAGGGAGGCAACAGCGAGTTATGGTACGTGATGAGGTATCACAGAGGGCACCTGTGACGAGCGGGGTCCCACAGGGGTCGGTCCTAGGACCAGTGATATTTTTGGTATATGTGAATGACATGATGGAAGGGATAGACTCAGAATGTCCATATTCGCAGATAATGTGAAGTTGAATCAGATGAGGATCAGGCAGGACCTCAAAGAGACCTGGACAACTGGTCCAGCAACTGGCTTCTCGAATTTAACCCCGCCAAATGCAAAGTCATGAAGATCGGGGATGGGCAAAGAAAACCACAGACAAAGTATAGGTGGCCAAAGACTGCAAACCTCGCTCAAGGAGAAAGATCTTGGGGTGAGTATAACACCGAGCATGTCTCCGGAAGCACACATCAACCAGATAACTGCTGCAGCATATGGGCGCCTGGCAAACCTGAGAATAGCGTTCCGATACCTTATAAGGAATCGTTCAAGACACTGTACACCGTGTACGTCAGGCCCATACTGGAGTATGCAGCACCAGTTTGGAGCCCACACCTGGTCAAGCACGTCAAGAAATTAGAGAAAGTGCAAAGGTTTGCGACAAGGTTAGTTCCAGAGCTAAGGGGAATATCCTATGGAAAAAGGTTAGGGGAAATCGGCCTGACGATACTGGAGGACAGGAGGGTTAGGGGAGACATGATAACGACATACAAAATACTGAGTGGAATAGACAAGGTGGACAGAGACGGGATGTTCCAGAGATGGGACACAGCAACAAGGGGTCACAATTGGAAGTTGAAGACTCAGATGAGTCAAAGGGATGTTAGGAAGTATTTCTTCAGTCACAGAGTAGTCAGGAAGTGGAATCGTCTACCAAGTGATGTAGTGGAGGCAGGAACCATACATAGCTTTACGACGAGGTTTGATAAAGCTCATGTAGCCGGGAGAGAGAGGACCCAGTAGCGTTCAGTGAAGAGGCGGGGCCAGGAGCCGAGTTTCGACCCCTGCAACCACAATTAGGTGAGTACAATTAGGTGAGTGTACACACACACACACACACACACACACATACATACACACACGAGCTGTGAATCGATCTTGTCTATCAACAAGTGCCTTTGACAAATGGTAATGAGGAATATCACCTCAGATACTAAAAGTAGCAGAACTCCGTCTCCAGGGCCAAGATCTGTCAATCAACAGAAATTGAACAATTACTGAAGAGCTATAAAACAGTGATCCCAGTATACAAAAAAAAAAAAAAGAGTAACAGACATATACCACACAGACCAGTTTTGCTGACTAACTTGCTGGCAGAAATACTTAGAAAATTACAGGACTAGAAAGAATAGGCGATCATTTGGAAATAATTACAAAAATAACAACCAACATGTGTTAATAAATGGACAATCCTGCATTACGAATCTTAAAGTTTCTATATTACAATGACTAAAGGAAGAGAGGGATGGATAGGTTATCTTTTTAATGTATAAGAATGTAACACAGTACCTCAGGGAAGGTAAGTGAATACAAGAGTACCTGGAAAATATAAGGTACTGTTTAACTGCGAGAAGTGAGGTACCAGTGAGGAGCAGAGTTCCCAGGGTTCACTGCTTTAACCCCCTGTTGTTCCTGTTTTGCATAAATGACCTCATGGAGGGACTTGAATCCTTTATACCACAGTATGGGGACACTTAGATCAAAGGTATATACCAAGAGATTCATGAATAAGACGTGTATAACATCTGCGTATCTTTATTTGAGAGATGTATCGCGCACGAAGGGCTTTATTAATCTAACACTGATAAGGGCATTTTTATGAAAAGGTATCAACTTGACCTCAACGAGTGTTGACCGAAGCGTCGTCATAAGCTCCTCTGTGTAAGTAATGCGCCAAGCATATCACCAGATTATATATATATATATATATATATATATATATATATATATATATATATATATATATATATATATATATATATATATATATATATATATATATAATTTAAACAAGTATTGACAGAGGCATATGCCTCTTTTAACAGTATACAAGTGTATTTATGGAAACATGTTAGCCTGTCAACATGGTCTATAGTGTCTGATCTTTATAAGTTTCTAAGGAAGACATGAAAAAAAATATGAACTCCATGACATCTCTACGTTTAGAGCTGTCACAGTCTAGTTCCCTTGTGTCCGGTGATCCCGAAATATTCTGCCCAGATTAGATAATGTTGTATGAGAGGCAGAATATCAAAGAGCTTGTGTAGGATTACTCATGATTATCTTTTATGGCTGACTCGCACATCAACATTAGTACTTCCAACAGAAGGCTCCTCCCATCACAGGGAAGGCAAAGAATCTTAACAAATATATAGACTTGTACCATCAGTGTCATATCCTCACAAGAAGATGGGAACCCTTGGCATATGGGAAAAAGATTGATGAGTAGCACTCCTGTGCAATAGTTGAGTATCTTTATTGTTGAAATGTCTACCCTACGAGGTATTCTTCGTCAGTCACATGTGGGAAAAGATTCCTACGTGTTTTCTCAAAGAAATCCGTTCCTGGGTTATCGAGACAACCAGAGATCTAAGAGCTGCCACCTTCCTGTTAACACCAGCACTTAAACACAGTTAACCAGAAGAGAAACACCTGCTGCATCGTTTGTTATTGCTCTGGCTTCGAGGTCGAGTGACTTGAAAGGTGTGACAAGTACATTAATCTTAAGATTTGTGATAATTTTAAATATGGCTACCTGAAATTAAATTACTAGCACACCTGTCAAGTTGCTTGACAACATTTTGTTCTCTCGGGAAATGATTATCACTACTGAAGGGAGTAAATTTTAATTACAATATTAAGAAGTGATAAATATTGTAAAACCGATATAATGTTCTCAGCTTCCTTGCAGTTAGCTTAACCGCCCTCTCTCCATTTTCTTCTCTCTTTAGATCGTATATATCTCTACTTCTCTGAAGATGTAAATAACTATAAGCGAGGGCTTTTTCTGTGATTTTTATGCAAAACACAATACTCTCATTGTAAGCCTGCATGTCTTATAATGAAGCTGAATTTATGAACTAAAATACTCAGCACTTAGCACTTGTTACCTGTGTTCGTAAAACCTCCTCAAAGAAACTGTACCACGATTGGGGTTTGAACCCGCGGTCAGAGAGTCTCAAAACTCCAGACCCGCGGGTTCAAACCCCACCCGTGGTCCGGTTTGTTTGCAATCGTGTCCTTACGATTTCGTGAGCCATGTTTCCTCCTCAAAGGTCAGGAGGGAGTAAATCCGGCAAGCGATTAGTAAAACGCCAGGGCCAGGAACTGAAATTAGACTCTTGTAGCCAAAAATAAGCGAGTACAATAAGTTAGTACACTAACACTCGCTCACTAACCTTCCATCCCCAACACACACACACACACACACACACACACACACACACACACACACACACACACACACACACACACACACACACACAAACAAACAAACAATCAGACTGAGGAAGGGTGATGGGGAGTTCACAAGAAACGACCGAGAGGTATGTCAGGAGCTCAACACGAGATTTAGAGAAGTATTTACAGTGGAAACCAGTAGGACTCCAGGAAATCAGAACAGGGGGGGTACACCAAGGAGGAGGTGAAGAAGCTACTATGCGAACTTGACACCTCAAAGGCGCTGGGACCAGACATCTCTCCGTGGGTCCATAAAGAGGGAGCAGAGATACTGTGTGTGCCATTAACAAACATCTTCAACACATCATTTGAAACTGGGCAACTCCCTGAGGTATGGAAGATGGCAAATGTAGTCCCAATTTTTAAAAAGGGAGACAGACATGAGGCACTGAACTACAGACCTGTATCACTAACGTGTATAGTATGCAAGGTCATGGAGAAGATCATGAGGAGAGTGGTGGAGCACCTGGAAAGAAACAAGTGTATAATTGACAACCAGCACGGTTTCAGGGAAGGAAAATCCTGTGTCACAAACCTACTAGAGTTTTATGACAAGGTGACAGAAGTAAGACAAGAGAGAGAGGGGTGGATCGACTGCATTTTTTTGGACTGCAAGAAGGCCTTCGACACAGTTCCTCACAAGAGGTTACTGCAAAAGCTAGAGGATCAGGCACACATAACAGGAAAGGCACTGCAATGGATCAGAGAATACCTGACAGGGAGGCAACAACGAGTCATGGTACGTGACGAGGTGTCAGAGTGGGCGCCTGTGACAAGCGGGGTTCCACAGGGGTCAGTCCTAGGACCTGTGCTGTTCTTGGTATATGTGAACGACATAACGGAAGGGATAGACTCAGAAATGTCCTTGTTTGCAAATGACGTGAAGTTAATGAGAATCAAATCGGATGAGGATCAGGCAGGACTGCAAAGAGACCTGGACAGGCTACAAGCCTGGTCCAGCAACTGGCTCCTTGAGTTTAACCCTGCCAAATGCAAAGTCATGAAGATTGAGGAAGGGCAAAGAAGACCGCAGAAACAATATAGTTTAGATGGCCGAAGACTGCAAACCTCACTCGAGGAAAAAGATCTGGGGGTGAGTATAACACCGAGCATATCTCCTGATGCGCACATCAATCAGATAACTGCTGCAGCATACGGGCGCCTGGCAAACCTACGGATAGCGTTCCGATACCTCAGATTCGTTTTAGACTCTATACCATTTACGTCAGGCCCATACTGGAGTATGCAGCACCAGTTTGGAATCCACACCTAGTCAAGCACGTCAAGAAATTAGAGAAAGTGCAAAGGTTTGCAACAAGACTAGTCCCAGAGCTACGGGGATTGTCCTACGAAGAAAGGTTGAGGGAAATCGGCCTGACGACACTGGAGGCCAGGGGGGTCAGGGGAGACATGATAACGACATATAAAATACTGCGCGGAATAGACAAGGTGGACAAAGACAGGATGTTCCAGAGATGGGACACAGAAACAAGAGGTCACAATTGGAAGTTGAAGACCCAGATGAATCAAAGGGATGTTAGGAAGTATTTCTTCAGTCATAGAGTAGTCAGGCCGTGGAATAGCCTAGAAAGTGACGTAGTGGAGGTGGGAACCATACGTAGTTTTAAGGCGAGGTATGATAAAGCTCATGGGGCAGGGAGAGAGAGGACCTAGTAGCAATCAGCGAAGAGGCGGGGCCAGGAGCTATGACTCGACCCCTGCAACCACAAATAGGTGAGTACAAATAGGTGAGTACAGAATCTAAACTGAAAATATTAACCATCCACACTGACTCAGTCCCCTCAAGGGAGGTTCCTTGATGCTTGTGAGGGGCTCTTGATCTAGGGAAATGGATCTGTACTCCAGTTCCCTGAATTAATCTTCACGAGAAAGAATTAATATATATACTGATTCATTTTTTCTTTGTTTCTTATTTTTTATTAATATTTTTTTTTATAACAAAAGAGTGAAATGTCGCATTAATAAAATGTTTCTTTGCTGAAAGTGTTTTTTATATATCACAACTGGGCAAAAGTCTGCACTTACGAGACGAAATTATTGAGGACGTTTCGGTCAGTCCTGGACCACTGTCAGGTCCCAAGTTGTGACGGGACAATGGTCCCAACACTGACCGAAACGTGGTCAGTCGTGTTTAGTTTACCTGCTTATGTTTCACTACCATGGTGTGGGTATCACCTACCATTGCACACCCTGCTTCACTACCATGGTGTGGGTATCTGCTATCATTGCACACCCTGCTTCACTACCATGGTGTGGGTATCTGCTATCATTGCACACCCTGCTTCACTACCATGGTGTGGGTATCACCTACCATTGCACACCCTGCTTCACTACCATGGTGTGGGTATCACCTACCATTGCACACCCTGCTTCACTACCATGGTGTGGGTATCATCTACCATTGCACACCCTGCTTCACTACCATGGGTGGGTATCACCTACCATTGCACACCCTGCTTCACTACCATGGTGTGGGTATCACCTACCATTGCACACCCTGCTTCACTACCATGGTGTGGGTATCACCTACCATTGCACACCCTGCTTCACTACCATGGTGTGGGTATCATCTACCATTGCACACCCTGCTTCACTACCATGGTGTGGGTATCACCTACCATTGCACACCCTGCTTCACTACCATGGTGTGGGTATCACCTACCATTGCACACCCTGCTTCACTACCATGGTGTGGGTATCACCTACCATTGCACACCCGCTTCACTACCATGGTGTGGGTATCATCTACCATTGCACACCCTGCTTCACTACCATGTGTGGGTATCACCTACCATTGCACACCCTGCTTCACTACCATGGTGTGGGTATCATCTACCATTGCACACCCTGCTTCACTACCATGGTGTGGGTATCATCTACCATTGCACACCCTGCTTTACTCCCATGGTGTGGGTATCATCTACCATTGCACACCCTGCTTCACTACCATGGTGTGGGGTATCACTACCATTGCACACCCTGCTTCACTAACCATGGTGTGGGTATCATCTACATGCACCCCTGCTCACAAGCGGGGGGAACTATGCTCACCCTGCACCACAGGTGGGTACAATACCATGCAGATCTTAAACTGGATAATATCTACCATTCCACACTGCTCACCCCCTCCAAGGTGAGGTTCCCTTGACACCCTGTTCACTCTTGCTGGGTGGATCTGTACCATTCCCCTGAATTACTACTGGAGTTAATCTATACCCCTGATTCACTACTTGTTTGTTTCTTACCTTTTTATAATGTGTGTTTTATAACAAACCATTGAAATGCGTTCATACCATGTTTTCATTACCTGAAACCCTGTTTTTGATGTATCACACCATGGCAAATCTTCACTTACGAGAGGGAACACAAATTGCAGCACCCTTTCACTACAGTGCTGGATCACTTCCATGTCCCCAAGTTACTCCCGGGTGGGTCCCAACCCCCTGACTCACACGATGGTGTGGGTTCAGTTTACCTTGCCATGTTTTCACTACCATGGTGTGGGTATCACCTACCATTGCACACCCTGCTTCACTACCATGGTGTGGGTATCACCTACCATTGCACACCCTGCTTCACTACCATGGTGTGGGTATCATCTACCATTGCACACCCTGCTTCACTACCATGGTGTGGGTATCACCTACCATTGCACACCCTGCTTCACTACCATGGTGTGGGTATCATCTACCATTGCACACCCTGCTTCACTACCATGGTGTGGGTATCATCTACCATTGCACACCCTGCTTCACTACCATGGTGTGGGTATCACCTACCATTGCACACCCTGCTTCACTACCATGGTGTGGGTATCATCTACCATTGCACACCCTGCTTCACTACCATGGTGTGGGTATCATCTACCATTGCACACCCTGCTTCACTACCATGGTGTGGGTATCATCTACCGTTGCACACCCTGCTTCACTACCATGGTGTGGGTATCATCTACCATTGCACACCCTGCTTCACTACCATGGTGTGGGTATCATCTACCATTGCACACCCTGCTTCACTACCATGGTGTGGGTATCACCTACCATTGCACACCCTGCTTCACTACCATGGTGTGGGTATCATCTACCATTGCACACCCTGCTTCACTACCATGGTGTGGGTATCATCTACCATTGCACACCCTGCTTCACTACCATGGTGTGGGTATCATCTACCATTGCACACCCTGCTTCACTACCATGGTGTGGGTATCATCTACCATTGCACACCCTGCTTCACTACCATGGTGTGGGTATCTACCATTGCACACCCTGCTTCACTACCATGGTGTGGGTATCACCTACCATTGCACACCCTGCTTCACTACCATGGTGTGGGTATCATCTACCATTGCACACCCTGCTTCACTACCATGGTGTGGGTATCATCTACCGTTGCACACCCTGCTTCACTACCATGGTGTGGGTATCATCTACCATTGCACACCCTGCTTCACTACCATGGTGTGGGTATCATCTACCATTGCACACCCTGCTTCACACATTTTTTATCTAACCATGGTGTGGGTATCATCTACCATTGCACACCCTGCTTCACTACCATGGTGTGGGTATCATCTACCGTTGCACACCCTGCTTCACTACCATGGTGTGGGTATCATCTACCATTGCACACCCTGCTTCACTACCATGGTGTGGGTATCACTACCATTGCACACCCTGCTTCACTACCATGGTGTGGGTATCATCTGCCATTGCACACCCTGCTTCACTACCATGGTGTGGGTATCTACCATTGCACACCCTGCTTCACTACCATGGTGTGGGTATCATCTACCATTGCACACCCTGCTTCACTACCATGGTGTGGGTATCATCTACCATTGCACACCCTGCTTCACTACCATGGTGTGGGTATCACCCTACCATTGCACACCCTGCTTCACTACCATGGTGTGGGTATCATCTACCATTGCACACCCTGCTTCACTACCATGGTGTGGGTATCACCTACCATTGCACACCCTGCTTCACTACCATGGTGTGGGTATCACCTACCATTGCACACCCTGCTTCACTACCATGGTGTGGGTATCATCTACCATTGCACACCCTGCTTCACTACCATGGTGTGGGTATCATCTACCATTGCACACCCTGCTTCACTACCATGGTGTGGGTATCATCTACCATTGCACACCCTGCTTCACTACCATGGTGTGGGTATCACTACCATTGCACACCCTGCTTCACTACCATGGTGTGGGTATCATCTACCATTGCACACCCTGCTTCACTACCATGGTGTGGGTATCACCTACCATTGCACACCCTGCTTCACTACCATGGTGTGGGTATCATCCACCATTGCACACCCTGCTTCACTACCATGGTGTGGGTATCACCTACCATTGGCACAACCCTGCTTCACTACCATGGTGTGGGTATCACCTACCATTGCACACCCTGCTTCACTACCATGGTGTGGGTATCACCTACCATTGCACACCCTGCTTCACTACCATGGTGTGGGTATCACCTACCATTGCACACCCTGCTTCACTACCATGGTGTGGGTATCAATGTACCATTGCACACCCTGCTTCACTACCATGGTGTGGGTATCATCTACCATTGCACACCCTGCTTCTACCATGGTGTGGGTATCACCTACCATTGCACACCCTGCTTCACTACCATGGTGTGGGTATCACCTACCATTGCACACCCTGCTTCACTACCATGGTGTGGGTATCACCTACCATTGCACACCCTGCTTCACTACCATGGTGTGGGTATCATTACCATTGCACACCCTGCTTCACTACCATGGTGTGGGTATCACCTACCATTGCACACCCTGCTTCACTACCATGGTGTGGGTATCACCTACCATTGCACACCCTGCTTCACTACCATGGTGTGGGTATCACTACCATTGCAACACCCTGCTTTACTACCATGGTGTGGGTATCACTACCATTGCACACCCTGCTTCACTACCATGGTGTGGGTATCATCTACCATTGCACACCCTGCTTCACTACCATGGTGTGGGTATCTACCATTGCACACCCAGCTTCACTACCATGGTGTGGGTATCATCTACCATTGCACACCCTGCTTCACTACCATGGTGTGGGTATCTACCATTGCACACCCTGCTTCACTACCATGGTGTGGGTATCATCTACCATTGCACACCCTGCTTCACTACCATGGTGTGGGTATCATCTACCGTTGCACACCCTGCTTCACTACCATGGTGTGGGTATCATCTACCATTGCACACCCTGCTTCACTACCATGGTGTGGGTATCATCTACCGTTGCACACCCTGCTTCACTACCATGGTGTGGGTATCATCTACCGTTGCACACCCTGCTTCACTACCATGGTGTGGGTATCACCTACCATTGCACACCCTGCTTCACTACCATGGTGTGGGTATCATCTACCATTGCACACCCTGCTTCACTACCATGGTGTGGGTATCATCTACCATTGCACACCCTGCTTCACTACCATGGTGTGGGTATCATCTACCATTGCACACCCTGCTTCACTACCATGGTGTGGGTATCATCTACCATTGCACACCCTGCTTCACTACCATGGTGTGGGTATCATCTGCCATTGCACACCCTGCTTCACTACCATGGTGTGGGTATCATCTGCCATTGCACACCCTGCTTCACTACCATGGTGTGGGTATCATCTACCATTGCACACCCTGCTTCACTACCATGGTGTGGGTATCATCTACCATTGCACACCCTGCTTCACTACCATGGTGTGGGTATCACCTACCATTGCACACCCTGCTTCACTACCATGGTGTGGGTATCATCTACCATTGCACACCCTGCTTCACTACCATGGTGTGGGTATCACCTACCATTGCACACCCTGCTTCACTACCATGGTGTGGGTATCACTACCATTGCACACCCTGCTTCACTACCATGGTGTGGGTATCATCTACCATTGCACACCCTGCTTCACTACCATGGTGTGGGTATCATCTACCATTGCACACCCTGCTTCACTACCATGGTGTGGGTATCATCTACCATTGCACACCCTGCTTCACTACCATGGTGTGGGTATCATCTACCATTGCACACCCTGCTTCACTACCATGGTGTGGGTATCACCTACCATTGCACACCCTGCTTCACTACCATGGTGTGGGTATCACCTACCATTGCACACCCTGCTTCACTACCATGGTGTGGGTATCATCTACCGATTGCACACCCTGCTTCACTACCATGGTGTGGGTATCATCTACCATTGCACACCCTGCTTCACTACCATGGTGTGGGTATCACCTACCATTGCACACCCTGCTTCACTACCATGGTGTGGGTATCATCTACCATTGCACACCCTGCTTCACTACCATGGTGTGGGTATCATCTACCATTGCACACCCTGCTTCACTACCATGGTGTGGGTATCATCTACCATTGCACACCCTGCTTCACTACCATGGTGTGGGTATCACCTACCATTGCACACCCTGCTTCACTACCATGGTGTGGGTATCACTACCATTGCACACCCTGCTTCACTACCATGGTGTGGGTATCATCTACCATTGCACACCCTGCTTCACTACCATGGTGTGGGTATCACCTACCATTGCACACCCTGCTTCACTACCATGGTGTGGGTATCATCTACCATTGCACACCCTGCTTCACTACCATGGTGTGGGTATCATCTACCATTGCACACCCTGCTTCACTACCATGGTGTGGGTATCACTACCATTGCACACCCTGCTTCACTACCATGGTGTGGGTATCATCTACCATTGCACACCCTGCTTCACTACCATGGTGTGGGTATCACCTACCATTGCACACCCTGCTTCACTACCATGGTGTGGGTATCACCTACCATTGCACACCCTGCTTCACTACCATGGTGTGGGTATCATCTACCATTGCACACCCTGCTTCACTACCATGGTGTGGGTATCATCTACCATTGCACACCCTGCTTCACTACCATGGTGTGGGTATCATCTACCATTGCACACCCTGCTTCACTACCATGGTGTGGGTATCACCTACCATTGCACACCCTGCTTCACTACCATGGTGTGGTAGTGAAGCAGGGTGTGCATGGTACTCAGGTGCGGGGGTATTCAGGTGCGCAAGGGCTTCACTACCATAGATCCTCCCGACTTCTGACTTATGGCACTTATGTCCATCCACACAAACGACCCAGAAAAATACATTGTAAGTCCTTCTTATATTGCATAAGATTTATTTTTTCAATGCATTCTATTTTTCTTGGAATTGTACGTTTTACCACAAACGAAATTTAATGTAGCCTTTAGTTTTATTACCACAAAATACTTCAAAAAGATAGAATACGCAGACACTAAACAATGGTATTTTTAAAATGATAATATAGAAAATACAGAATTATAAATATATTGTGATGTGCTTGTTAAATATAAAAAAGACTGAGAAGGTATAAGACAATGTTGAAATAATGAGTAACAAGTAAATTAATAATTATTATACTTATGGGGAAGCGCTAAACTGGTATGATTATACAGCGCCTGTGGGGTGGGGGGATGTGGAAGGTATTCAGGCTTAATTCAGGGAACTGGAGCACAGATCCAATTCCCTAGATCAAAGAGCCCCTCACCAGTGTCAAGGAACCTCCCTTGAGGGGAAATATTATTATTCAAATTACAAATATTATGGTGAAGCCTAAACGAAGGATTATACCCAAGGCCTTGTGGGGGAATTGGAAAGTAGTTTATCAGGTTTAAATTCGGGGAACTGTGACACGATCCATTCTCTAAACAACCCCTCCCTACATCAGAGCGACCCCTCGGAACGGTCCCTGGGGGGGAGAAAATTAATAAGGCCAAAACCCCAGGCTACAATTCTAAAAATATTGTTTATTTGGGAAGGCTAAGAATGATTACCAACCAAGGACTCTTTGTGTAATAATGGTACTTAAAAGGTAATGATGTAGGTTTATAATCCACGATAATTACTTAGTTTGATTAGGGTTAAAAGAATGTTTTACTATATGATTCTGCGATGGATCATGCTAAAATTCCAATGCCTACATTTAGAGCCGACCGTCGCAAGGTAATCAGCGGTTAAGTCCAGGGTCGATCACTAGATATTAACCCGGTAAAAAACCGCAAAACCGGTGTAGGATAAAAGGCTTTAAAGAGAGAAAGTCAGTGCTTTATCCGAGTAGCAGGCAACCGTTCTGGACCAGGCCCTTCACCAGCATCAAACGCCTCTCCCTCTGCTCGCGTACATTAAAGGCATCCTCAGCCTTTCGTTCAGTTATGCTATTCCACGTAATTACTTTAGTTTGTACTGGTGCTTCAAGCACTTACTTTTACTGTTATGAATTCTTGAGGAACAGCTAAAACTTGAAAAGGTCATGTAGCGCCTGGGAAATGCAAGGTAATCAGGTTCAAGTTCCATCAGTCAAGAGTCGTTCATCACTAAGATATCTCCCAGGTAAGGACAAATCCCTAAAAGGGATGTTAAGTGAATAAACACTAGTTTGAAGCTCGTGATCAGTCCATATCATTAGTGACTCTACAAGCAACTGCGACAATAACCGATTTTAACTTTGAAACTAATGTCCACGATTTGTTTAAAAATATGTAACTCGTTTAGGACACTGTGACGTATGTCAACCTTTTTTGGTACAGTACTGTTGCAGTGTAGGTGCTGTATTCCTCTGGCAATACATTCGTTAGCAGATCTAATTTCTGAAGAAGGCAATGATAGTCTGTGAATCCGGTTAAGCTAGTTCTCAGAATTAACCGTATTCCTACCAGCTTCTCAACACGTAACCGGTTTACACAAGACCAGCCGAGAAAGGAAGGACGTTGTACGAGTTACAAGGCGTTTTGACGTGCCATTCAGGGCTTTTGACAATAAATGTTCTTCTCTGCACATACTGCTTTCATACCATATCTTTCAGCAAGCCTCATCATCCTGCAACCTAAGAATAGGTCTCTTGAACACTTTCCAAACTCTGCATGAAGGATCGCCGCGGTACTCCTGAACCATACTTGTATGTAAGTGAGAAAGTGTTACACTAGGACATTAATTATGGAAACGTTTCACTCACTGTGTGCTTTGTTAGTGTTGCACTTGTGTTTTATATATACACACTCGACGGTATTTGATACCATACGTGACCCGTGATGCAACCCATCCTCTTAACTCGAATAAGAATCTGCGGTTTTTCCTCAAAATATTTTCAGCAAATTTGTCGATTAGGTTAGTAAGTTTATTCAGGTATACACAAATATAGTTACAAAGATTATCATACATAGCAGCAGCATGTGTGTAAAGTAACTAGGATAACCTAAAAAAGTCAGTGACTTATTTCCATTGCGGTTGACTTTGGTTTGTTTCGGTTGTCCTCTGTTCATAAAATATAACCAGTTATAATATACCACAACAGAAGAATTATAAATATCAGAGAGGCGCGATTAAAAATTCTACCGTTCGGACAGAAAACTGGCACTACTGAGCCTGGTAGAAAAAAAATGAGATTTACACAGTTGACGAAGCCTTAGTCTCGCATTTGACTGTCTTAATAAGTCATTAAACTGTTTTATTAGAGAACCGGCAGCATAATGCACACTCGCAAAATGAAATTGCAGATGTCCTCAACCCAGAAACTACAAGAGCACATTCCGGTTATACACAGCCGTTTGAGGTGTCCCGTAGCTCGATCGCTAGCGCAGTCAGCGCGCACACACTGAGGTCCGGGGGTCGATCCCCGGTGTGGGTGGAATCATTAGGACGTATTTCCTTAAGATACCTATTGTCCCTATTCACCTATGAGTAAAATAGGTACCTGGGTGTTAGCCGACTGGTGTGGGTCGCATCTTGGGGACAAAATTGACCTAATTTTCCCGATATGGTCTGCATAACGAGAGGCTTTCAATATAGTAGTATGTTACCAATGACAGCTAGGCCTATATACCTTGTACATGTACTTGTAGAAATAAAGATTATTATAAAGGTTCAATCATCTCATTCCATTTTTCTCTGTCAGGTGGTGCGAATCTTCAGTAGTTGGAACACTCGACTGAAGAATATTTTCGGGACGCTATTAATTCTGGGAAGTCTTCAGTACGTAAAACATGTTAACGTAGGCTTGAAAAGAATTATTGAGGCGTAGTAATTAAATTTTTTGTGAGGAACACGTGATTGGTACTGTACAGAAATATCAAAACGGGTAAGCAAACCATCCTCATTAATATTTTTTCTTTCGGATTACACTGCGTCAGTTTCTGAACTCTCCTTTTTTTGTATGCCATTATTTTGTTTAGGTTACTATAATTTAATTTAAATTGACCTATTAATTATACAAAATGGGGACATAAGTATAACAGCTGGGTAGCTGCCGGAAAATATGAGATGGTGCCAGTAGGTTCATTAAGTACCCCGCAAGACAGACTATTTATAATACAACTTATACAACATAGGTACGTTAAATTTCTCACAAGTTTCCCGTCATCAATGTCTTAAATGATTCCTGTAAATTTAGTGATGTTATTTTCCTAATTTTAAGATATAAAAAGGCAAAAAAAAAAAATGTATTTTAAAATCATCCAAAAAATAAGCAGGAAAAGTTGCAATCTGTGCACTATCTTTCACGGTGTCGTAAATGGACTGTTATATAACCTCGCCACCACAGTGGGTAGGATACTTCTCACCGCTGCCGCATTCAGTACAGACCTAGCAGGAAAAATCAGCTCCTACACTAAACTCTCAACCCTGACTATAATGTGACTTGCTTCAGGTCTCCAGAATTATGCTCGGCATGTGCCTGGAATTTGTTCAACATCTCTGCGAACCTCTTGGAAGATACCATGACCATGTTTAGCGGTTATGACGGCGTGTGTGTGGTGGCTGGTCGGGTGTGGAATGTTGTAAAGCAATCACCAACTGAGAGAACAAACTTGTCAGGTACAAGCAGCAAATTGAAGACGCTCGCTCGGCTCTCTGTACATGTACTTCACTTGTTGGATAATACCCAAGTTTACCCATGTACACTAATGGGTAACTCGTTATTTCTCTCTCGCTTCCGCAGAAACAGTTATTTGTTATATATATATATATATATATATATATATATATATATATATTATATTATATATATATATATATATATATATATTATATATATATATTATGTATATAATAAATATACAATGTCGTGCCGAATAGGTAAAATCCGTCAATTAGCAAGAACTCATTTAAAATTAGTCTTTTGTAAAATTTTCTCTTATAATTTTAAAGATATATTTTTTCATTATGTAAAAAATAATATTTTGTACCAAAAGTACCTTAGAAAACTTGCCTAACCTTATTATACCAAGCACAATTTAATTTAGCCTTATCCAACTAAATATATTTTAGAGAAGTTTACAATAATTTAATAATAAGCAAACAATGAAATATATCTTCTTCGTTAGGTTCAGAATGATTTTTGCGAAATTATTGCATATACAAATTTTCGCTTGCCTTATTTGGCAAGAAGAGCGTTGCTATTTAAGCTAAAATTGCAAGTTTTACCAATTCGGCACATTAATTTATATATATATAATATATATATACTATATATATATATATATATATATATATATATATATATATATATATATTAAATATTATATATATATAATATATTAATATATATATATATATATATATATATATATATATATATATATATATATATATATATATATATACACACACTCAGATACATACATCTGTGTGTGGGTATGTGCTTTCGTGCGTCGTAACTATACACTATGCGTCATAAGACTAGCTGCCTCCACTTGGTTCCTGGACAAGACCTGGTCATAAAATAAAAAAAAAAATATAACCAGTCACGATTTTTTTTTAATTACTTGTAACAATTAAAATTAGACATGCATCCGCCAGCATCTATACATCTGGATTGGGTGATTGTATTTGTGAGACTTGTCCGTGATGTGCAGTTTGGCGATTTAAACCACATAGCTTCCCCTTCCTTGAGATGGACAAGGCGTGTTTTAATGAAAAAACAGTACAATAAAACAATTTAGAATTCAGTACAATTTTTCGGGTTTTGTTTAATTACTGTGTCAAGTTATAGTCTTGGTAAGGATATTAACATGCAATCTTGTACGTCATGAACAATTCTTGTTACGTCATGACAATATTCTTGTGTTGGTATTCTGTGTAGCATCAGTGTTGGTAGTTTGTACTAGGTACAGTGTTTGGTAGTCTTTACTAGGTACCACAGTGTTGGTAGTCTGACTAGGAAATCACAGTGTTGGTAGTTTGTACTAGTTATCACAGTGTGGTAGTCTTGTACAAAGGTACCACAGTTTGTTTAGTCTTCTAGGTACCCAGTGGTAGTTTGTACTAGGTTACACAGTGTTGGTAGTCTTGTACTAGGTACACAGTGTTGGATTTCTTGTATAGTACCACAGTGTTGTCTTGTTAGGTCCACAGTGTTGGTAGTCTTGTACTAGGTACACAGTGTTGGTAGTCTTGTACTAGTAACACAGTGTTGGTAGTCTTGTACTAGGACACAGTGTTGGTAGTCTTCTAGGTACCACAGTGTTGGTAGTCTTTACTAGTACCAAGTGTTGTAGTTTGTATAGGTACCAGTGGTAGTTTGTATAGGTACCACAGTGTTGGTAGTCTTGTACTAGGTACCACAGTGTTGGTAGTCTTGTACTAGGTACCACAGTGTTGGTAGTCTTGTACTAGGTATCACAGTGTTGGTAGTCTTGTACTAGGTATCACAGTGTTGGTAGTCTTGTACTAGGTATCACAGTGTTGGTAGTCTTGTACTAGGTATCACAGTGTTGGTAGTCTTGTACTAGGTATCACAGTGTTGGTAGTCTTGTACTAGGTATCACAGTGTTGGTAGTCTTGTACTAGGTACCACAGTGTTGGTAGTCTTGTACTAGGTACCACAGTGTTGGTAGTCTTGTACTAGGTATCACAGTGTTGGTAGTCTTGTACTAGGTATCAGTGTTGGTAGTCTTGTACTAGGTACCACAGTGTTGGTAGTCTTGTACTAGGTACCACAGTGTTGGTAGTCTTGTACTAGGTACCACAGTGTTGGTAGTCTTGTACTAGGTACACAGTGTTGGTAGTCTTGACTAGGTACCACAGTGTTGGTAGTCTTGTACTAGGTACCACAGTGTTGGTAGTCTTGTACTAGGTATCACAGTGTTGGTAGTCTTGTACTAGGTACCACAGTGTTGGTAGTCTTGTACTAGGTACCACAGTGTTGGTAGTCTTGTACTAGGTATCAGTGTTGGTAGTCTTGTACTAGGTATCACAGTGTTGGTAGTCTTGTACTAGGTACCACAGTTTGGTAGTCTTGTACTAGGTATCCACAGTGTTGGTAGTCTTGTACTAGGTACCACAGTGTTGGTAGTCTTGTACTAGGTACCACAGTGTTGGTAGTCTTGTACTAGGTACCACAGTGTTGGTAGTCTTGTACTAGGTACCACAGTGTTGGTAGTCTTGTACTAGGTACCACAGTGTTGGTAGTCTTCTAGGTACCACAGTGGTAGTCTTGTACTAGGTACCACAGTGTTGGTAGTCTTGTACTAGGTACCACAGTGTTGGTAGTCTTGTACTAGGTACCACAGTGTTGGTAGTCTTGTACTAGGTACCACAGTGTTGGTAGTCTTTGGGTCACATGGTAGTCTGTACTAGTACCACAGTGTTGGTAGTCTTGTACTAGGTACCACAGTGTTGGTAGTCTTGTACTAGGTACCACAGTGTTGGTAGTCTTGTACTAGGTACCACAGTGTTGGTAGTCTTGTACTAGGTACCACAGTGTTGGTAGTCTTGTACTAGGTACCACAGTGTTGGTAGTCTTCTAGGTACCACAGTGTTGGTAGTCTTGTACTAGGTATCACAGTGTTGATAGTCTTGTACTAGGTACCACAGTGTTGGTAGTCTTGTACTAGGTATCAGTGTTGGTAGTCTTGTACTAGGTATCACAGTGTTGGTAGTCTTGTACTAGGTATCACAGTATTGGTAGTCTTGTACTAGGTATCACAGTGTTGGTAGTCTTGCACTAGGTACCACAGTGTTGGTAGTCTTGCACTAGGTACCACAGTGTTGGTAGTCTTGTACTAGGTACCACAGTGTTGGTAGTCTTGTACTAGGTACCACAGTGTTGGTAGTCTTGTACTAGGTACCACAGTGTTGGTAGTCTTGTACTAGGTACCACAGTGTTGGTAGTCTTGTACTAGGTACCACAGTGTTGGTAGTCTTGTACTAGGTACCACAGTGTTGGTAGTCTTGACTAGGTACCACAGTGTTGGTAGTCTTGACTAGGTATCACAGTGTTGGTAGTCTTGTACTAGGTACCACAATGTTGGTAGTCTTGTACTAGGTACCACAGTGTTGGTAGTCTTGTACTAGGTACCACAATGTTGGTAGTCTTGTACTAGGTACCACAGTGTTGGTAGTCTTGTACTAGGTACCAGTGTTGGTAGTCTTGTACTAGGTACCACAGTGTTGGTAGTCTTGTATTAGGTATCACAGTGTTGGTAGTCTTGTACTAGGTACCACATGTTGGTAGTCTTGACTAGGTACCACAATGTTGGTAGTCTTGTACTAGGTACCACAGTGTTGGTAGTCTTGTACTAGGTACCACATGTTGGTTAGTCTTGTACTAGGTACCACAGTGTTGGTAGTCTTGTACTAGGTACCAGTGTTGGTAGTCTTGTACTAGGTACCACAATGTTGGTAGTCTTGTACTAGGTACCACAATGTTGGTAGTCTTGTACTAGGTACCACAATGTTGGTAGTCTTGTACTGAGGTTACCATCAACGTGACTGAAACCACTGAGGTTTCCATAAACGTGTCTGTAACCTAGTTACATCAACTGACGTAACCACTGAGGTTACCATCAACGTGACTGAAACCCACTAGGTTACCATCACGTGACTGTAACCACTGGGGTTTACCTCAACGTGACTGACCACTGAGGTTACATAACGTACTGTAACACTAGGTACCATCATGTTGACTGTAACCACGAGTTACCATCAACCGTGACTGTAACCACTGAGTTACCATAAACGTGACTGTAAACCACTGAGGTTACCATCAACGTGACTGTAACCACTGAGGTTACCATCAACGTGACTGTAACCACTGAGGTTACCATCAACGTGACTGTAACCACTGAGGTTACCATCAACGTGACTGTAACCACTGAGGTTACCATCAACGTGACTGTAACCACTGAGGTTACCATCAACGTGACTGTAACCACTGAGGTTACCATCAACGTGACTGTAACCACTGAGGTTACCATCAACGTGACTGTAACCACTGAGGTTACCATCAACGTGACTGTAACCACTGAGGTTACCATCAACGTGACTGTAACCACTGAGGTTACCATCAACGTGACTGTAACCACTGAGGTTACCATCAACGTGACTGTAACCACTGAGGTTACCATCAACGTGACTGTAACCACTGAGGTTACCATCAACGTGACTGTAACCACTGAGGTTACCATCAACGTGACTGTAACCACTGAGGTTACCATCAACGTGACTGTAACCACTGAGGTGACCATCACCGTGACTGTAACCACTGAGGTGACCATCACCGTGACTGTAACCACTGAGGTTACCATCAACGTGACTGTAACCACTGAGGTTACCATCAACGTGACTGTAACCACTGAGGTTACCATCAACGTGACTGTAACCACTGAGGTTACCATCAACGTGACTGTAACCACTGAGGTTACCATCAACGTGACTGCAACCACTGAGGTTACCATCAACGTGACTGTAACCACTGAGGTGACCATCAACGTGACTGTAACCACTGAGGTGACCATCAACGTGACTGTAACCACTGAGGTGACCATCAACGTGATCAGACCATTAACAAAGCGCTGTACGAAGCTCTGTAAGGAGTTCAGTGTTTTAATATACAGTGCTTCTGAAGACAAATATTCCTAAATAGGCACTGGAGAGCGTTGTGCATATTGTGGCAAGGAATACCCGAGGTGTTAATGGTGTAATGCTTTGTATGTCGTATAGCCAGCATCCACTCTTGTGTCGACACAATACTGGAGTGTGTGGTTTTGTGGAGGGGGCAGTGCAGTGGCAGATGTTGAATTTACAGTCTAAGAACTGGTTTTCTACTTCAGCTCATTTCGAAATTCAGCCCCAGAGTATACCAACACCCCATCCCTTTCCCTACTTTTTCCCCAGGATGCCACCCACCATCGTCACCCCCAAGTACCTATTTACTTCTGAACAACACTAACAAATCTGAAAATATTTTTTTTCGCATTTTTAAACTGTGGCTTTTATGAGCCATAGTTACTGCCAATGTCAAGACCAAATGCACTACTCACTCGGTATATTTACTTCACGTGGACGTTACTTTTCATTTACAATGAAATCAGATACTTATAATGTGTAAACATAACTGTGTCTGGTGTTGACAGTGAAGCTTCCATTTCCTTCTGCTCTTAATTTCACACTGGATATGCGCATCTGAATTCGTCAGAAATTAAAATTTAGTGAAAAAGTCATTGGTTATTAGACACTTCTTATCGTGTTTTAAACTATGTATAGCTGAACTTTACTGAAACCATGTGAGCTATCATAAAATAACCAAAATACTAAAAAGTAATATCACGTGTTAATGAACTGTTTTATTTGTATTATATCAGTACATCATATCGGGATTTTTCCATGACTTCATACTCTTGTTAATTTACTAGTGTTTAAGATACATATCTGCAGTTATAGCAGTTACTAATGGAATAATTTCACAACGAGTTTCCTATTTAAGAACCGGGTCATTCACCTGCTTAGAATTATGAACCATCAGGGAAGTTACGAAATAAAGATTATTCTATAAATATACCTTTTTAATAGTAATTGTTCTGGAGGGAATATACACATTTACTAGTAACACAAAACAAATATTTTTATTGTAATATGAGAACTCCGTCCTGAGCGTTCTATGCTGGTAACTGTAGTTTAGCATCTTGTTACCATAACCCTTGTGGGTTTGGGAACCAGTCTCTGAACAGTTTAAAAGAAAGCTGATGTTAGAGTAGATGAAGTATCAGGTGTTTTGTTCCTAGTTATCCATATGTAAAGTAAAACCCAAACTACTTACATCTTTTGAAGGAATGGCGGTGATTTCCACAGTATGGTGAAGAGGGTATGGGAACATATTGGGCCATCTAATAGGGGTATGTGATCGTAAAAAGGTTAAGAACCTCTGTGTTAAACTTCACTTTGTTCTCGCGAAGACAGCCAATTTGAACCCTGTGCCCTGACATCAACACCTCTCACATAAACAATCAACTGAGTCCGGAGGAGAAAAAGTTATTCGTGCTACTTACCATCACCTTCGGTTCACTGAGTTGTTTTTTCCATACGGAAATCCAACTTAGTTATCTCCTACCCTCCCTCTCCTTATATAGCATCACTGTCAACATCCTGTTGAGAATCGACGTTGTCTCGCTAACTCGGGTATTGCAATCCTGTCTGTATAGAAGCAAACAAGCATCCCTATAACTCGTATATTTGTCCATTACATGTTCTGTAGCACTACACGCTGCCCAACTTCGCTGCCAGAACTTCTGGTAAAGGTACAGGATCACAGACACTCACACGTCTCTATTTCCGCATTTCTCATTCGTAAGAACCGTCTGTCCTCACCACTGGTGGTTGTTAAATGAGCTTAAAACCCCATCGACACACGAGTCATTAAATTTACACGTCACTGGTTCACCACCAATAATATTTTAACTTTAAGTATGGATGTGTTACACTGTTCCACTCAGTACTCGCGCATCAGGATAGAAAAACTTGTCGACAATGTTAATACAATCATAACCACCCAACATGTTGCCATGTTCCTCCACGCTAGTGCTAGTCAAACCTGTGCTCATGACGTTAGGGTAGGTTAGGTAAGGCTAGGTTTAGTTTGGTTAGGTTAGGTTAGGTGAGGTAAGGCTCATCAGGAACAGGTCAGGTGTCACTTGACGCGTCTTAGGTAGATGATGACCCGCCACCGAAGCTTTTGGTCAGCTTACCGTGGCGTTCCGTTCATTTCTTTTTTATGGGACAGAAATCTGCTAATCTTTTGTAGTATGAATAACATCCATGCTATGCATTCTACGTTGTTGTTGTTGATGGTTTTTTTCTTTCAAGAGGAAGTGAGAAACCCGTAAGAGCCATAAAGCGGTACAGCACTTGAAAAACGGCGTGTAAACTTGTTTCATCGAGGGAAAGAGTCAATTTTAATAATTCTAATAAATATAAATTATATCGGTGATAAAATAATACATATTAATAATTCCGGTATCATTATTTTGTTACAATCACTAAACTCCTGTAAGTTATTTATCAGTGTTTCCCGTGTTATACTTGGACCAGAATCCTCTCCTATCTCATTAATAATTACGTTTTCATATATAATGAAGACCCACTTTGGACCAAACCATCTTAACAGTATTAATGGCGATGATTAGATTTTCTTCTACGCCCTATAATACTGACGACGACAGAATGAAGCTGTCCATATAAGCCACGACAGGTGACGACAGTGACTGAATGGTGAACGTTATCGGTCGCAGCATCTGGCCAGGATATACATTAAATGCGGCAGCATCAGCTTCCTTTCCAGCTCACCTTGTGTCTAGAGTGAACCATTAACGGTACTTACTGTGTGGTGGTGTATGAAACATGGTCCAGATGAGAGGTTTCTGGGACGTGGTGTCCATCACTGACAATTTTACAGTTACTAATGTGGGTGATTTGTTGTCCACCCAAGGGTGGGCAGAGGGAGAAAAATCTTGACAGTCGTGGTAACAAGACTTAGTCATCAAGAGGCTCAAACCTGTTTGTAAAATTTAAAGATTTTCGAACCATGGAACGGGTGAGAATTGAACTCGCGGCAAGTGAGTCGTAAGCGAGTTTAAGCCCCACTCGCCATGATTTGTTTCCAATCGTGTCATTACGATTTCATAAGTCATGATTCAGGAGATTCGTTATGCTTATTCAAGGAAGCTGCGTTGATCGCAATGTCATGGGAAATACTTACTAAAACAAAATCATAGAATAGCCACAATATAATTTTAAAGTTTATAAAATGCTCGGCTCACAATCAAAGGAACATGGGTTAGATTCTCATGCGGAGAGAGGCGTATGGGTAAGATTTTTTTACATCTTAGATTCCTGTTCCTCTGTCATTAAGTATCTACCCAGATAGATAATATATCTTAAGCAGTAAATTCAACACTCGAAAAAAAAGAAAAAAAAACACAGAAGAAATATGACGTATTAATATTTCTTTGGTGGTAAGAAAACCCGGGGATCAACAATATAGTTGTTACGCAGGACCTACACGGTGGAAAATAAAATATCAGATTTCCCAATCGAAATCCACACAATATTCTCTTTAATTTTAAAAGGGGTGGGAGTAAGCCAGTGAAAGGCCTTGGTCAGATGACCATAAGCTTCAGTGGCGGGTCATCATATCATTAAGACTCACGTCAGGAGGCATTTGTTTTCTTCTTGATTAATCTCACGTAAACTAATCAGCGTTTGTAATGGGATTAATATGTACCAGAATAATGAGCTGACACAGAGGTATTACCACCTGTGACCAGCTTTAAGATTACAGGAGGAAGATTCCTCGACGATTTTTAATTAGAATAACGGAAAGAATATAAGAGTCGCAGTACAGAGTTCTCTCCAAAAATACTGTCGTAAAATAATCCTGTTTGTATAAATGATTTAGAAAACCAACATATTGATGAGACACTTGTGTAACATTTGGGTTTATTCCTGAAACGTTTCGCCAGTCAGTGTCGTCTTCCACTCTTCACTGTACTGGACTGAAGACACAACTGACTGGCGATACGTTTCCAGGATACAACCAGATTTTTTCACAAGTTTCTCAGTTATCAAAATAATCCTTTTGAAAGTCATATAACCCATGTCGAGGGCAATTGTGAATATTTTGTTTTAACATAGAGTTATTAATATTAATTTCATCAGTGGATAAATCAGAGTTTTTTTTCTAAGTTACAAAAGACTTTTGCAATTTCAACATTATAAAGTTTTTTTTTGAAGATGCAAAACTTATACCGTAACCTAAAGCTGCAGTTGTATTTTTATCTAATATTTCATCTGATAAGTTAATTACAAAAATTGTTGTATATGAATGGTATACAATACCGACAAGATGAAAATTAGACACATCTGGGTATCTTCATTGTAGACGTTTCGCCATCCAGTGGCTTTATCAATACAAATTCTAGGACATGAAGACAGTAGAAGTGTATACAAAAGATGAGGTAATCAGTCCCTCAGCCTTGGAGTTGGTGTAGAGAGCACCGTAGTTGAAGAGATTCTGGAGCACAAGCAAGGAGGCTGGCGCTAAACAGGCGTCAGTAGATAGGGACGTGTAGCAGACGAGGGCATAGTGTGTGTGTGTGTGTGTGTGTGTGTGTGTGTGTGTGTGTGTGTGTGTGTGTGTGTGTGTGTGTGTGTGTGTGTGTGTGTGTGTGTGCGTGTGCACAAGCATACATATGCACTCACATTCACAAATTCACTAATACATATAAACACCTATACTTTTCCATAATTATAACTATGATGTATATACATCATTAACACATCCGCGAAAGTTTACTTTTTTAAGATTCAAATAAAAAGACATACACTCATAAACATGTACACACGCATTGAGAGAGAGAGAGAGAGAGAGAGAGAGAGATAGAGAGAATAGCGTCTGATGCGTACCAGTCTACTCGTGAAATTTTAATAACATGTTTGTAATTTTAATAACATGTTTGTAAACACCATGATTTGTAATGGGTTAGAATCACACCGTCTCTATCAGGTGTA
This sequence comes from Cherax quadricarinatus, assembly GCF_026875155.1. NCBI lineage: Eukaryota > Metazoa > Arthropoda > Malacostraca > Decapoda > Parastacidae > Cherax > Cherax quadricarinatus. The sequence continues at coordinate 13,378,115 of NC_069431.1, read as the reverse complement.
GCAGACCATTTTCGTGAACACTATGAGTCATGGTAAAATAATAGTGATTATATTCAATAGCGAATCATTTGTTTCGAGTCTCTTCCTGAAATGGTTCATTCAAACTGCCTCAGCTTCGCCTTTCTGCCGCCTGTGATCATTGTTGTGTTGCGTGAGTAGCGGCCGGATGTGTGTGTCTTAATAAAGTGTATAAGTGTCACTGATACTGCGCAAAATTGTGTATTGTTACTGAATCAATGCGTAGAATCATGCTGAAAGTTGAAAATGATAAAGGATTTATATTTTTCTGTAGTATTACCGCATTAAGGTGGTGTTTCCGGCACCAGTTGATCACCCAGCTCCCGTAGCTCAGTGGCAAACAAGGTGAGCATGTCTTGACATTAAAGGAGGTGGACAGGTAGAATTAAATTCTACATTTGCAAGAATTATTGTATAATTATTGCTCCATGAAGATAGAGGTCTTGATTGATGGTGCAGCTAGATGTAGGATATTGGCTAATTTAATCTTTGTTTTCCATTACAGGTAAGTGCGGGTTACAGCTCATCACTTCACAGCGCACACACACCTCATGCCAGGTAACGTCTATTTTTCCCACACTGATGCGCACATTGTTAAGTAACTGATGCGCACATTGTTGTTAAGTAACTGATGCGTACATTGTTAAGTAACTGATGCGCACATTGTTAAGTAACTGATGTGCACATTGTTAAGTAACTGATGCGCACATTTGTTAAGTAACTGATGCGCACATTGTTGCTGTTACCTGATCACCTGGCAATTATTGTCGTGGTTCCTGATGATTTGTTCACTGCTGCGAGTCTTGTTTGATAGGCACCTTCCCTAGCTCAGGTGAGAGTTGCTCAATGATACCTACGAATCTGTACCCGAGTTAGGTCAGATACAGTAACCAGCATGATGTATGTAGGGTAGAGTTGGAAGGGTCGGTAAGCAAGCCGCTAAGAGTCATGACATCACTAACAATGCTCCATACTAAATTCCCCTCAGGGAAGGTTCCTTGATGTTGGTGAGGGGCTCTTGATTTAGGGAATTGGATCTGTGCTTCAATTCCCCGAATTAAGCCTGAATGCCTTCCACATTCCCCTCCCTCCAGGCGCTGTATAATCCTACGGGTTTAGAGCTTCCCCTTGATTATAATAATAATCCATACTAAATTTGAAGTGGATTTCATATTATTCAACTTTATTTTTGGGTGAGCTGCTTCGAGGTGGATGGTTAACGAATACAACATTTATAGCATTGAAAGTGATTGTAGAATAGTCATTCGAAAGTCTCAATTGTAATAGAAAGTCAAATTATTTTGTATTAAAAATTAAGTTCCATTTCACCTCTGCTAAGAGCGACGTTAGAGAGAGCGCAGCGTTCATGGCTGAGTCAGAGTGCGCAGCGTTCATGGCTGAGTCAGAGCACAGCGTTCATGGCTGAGTCAGAGCGCAGCGTTCATGGCTGAGTCAGCGTGCGCAGCGTTCATGGCTGAGTCAGAGCGCAGCGTTCATGGCTGAGTCAGAGCGCAGCGTTCATGGCTGAGTCAGAGTGCGCAGCGTTCGTGGCTGAGTCAGAGTGCGCAGCGTTCGTGGCTGAGTCAGAGTGCGCAGCGTTCGTGGCTGAGTCAGAGTGCGCAGCGTTCCTGGCTGAGTCAGTGCGCAGCGTTCATGGCGGAGTCAGAGCGCAGCGTTCATGGCTGAGTCAGAGTGCGCAGCGTTCATGGCGGAGTCAGAGAGAGCGCAGCGTTCATGGCTGAGTCAGAGCACAGCGTTCATGGCTGAATCAGAGAGTGCGCAGCGTTCATGGCTGAGTCAGAGAGTGCGCAGCATTCATGGCTGAATCAGAGTGCGTGCAGCGTTCATGGCTGAGTCAGTGTGCAGCGTTCATGGCTGAGTCAGAGAGTGTGCAGCGTTCATGGCTGAGTCAGAGAGTGCGCAGCGTTCATGGCTGAATCAGAGAGTGCGCAGCGTTCATGGCTGAATCAGAGAGTGCGCAGCGTTCATGGCTGAATCAGAGAGAGCGCAGCGTTCATGGCTGAGTCAGAGAGTGCGCAGCGTTCATGGCTGAGTCAGAGAGTGCGCAGCGTTCATGGCTGAGTCAGAGTGCGCAGCGTTCATGGCTGAGTCAGTGCGCAGCGTTCATGGCTGAGTCAGAGTGTGCAGCATTCATGGCTGAGTCAGAGAGTGCGCAGCGTTCATGGCTGAGTCAGAGAGTGCGCAGCGTTCATGGCTGAGTCAGAGAGTGCGCAGCGTTCATGGCTGAGTCAGAGAGTGCACAGCGTTCATGGCTGAGTCAGAGAGTGCACAGCGTTCATGGCTGAGTCAGAGAGTGCGCAGCGTTCATGGCTGAGTCAGAGAGTGCGCAGCGTTCATGGCTGAGTCAGAGAGTGCGCAGCGTTCATGGCTGAGTCAGAGAGTGCGCAGTGTTCATGGCTGAGTCAGAGAGTGCACAGCGTTCATGGCTGAGTCAGAGAGTGCACAGCGTTCATGGCTGAGTCAGAGAGTGCGCAGCGTTCATGGCTGAGTCAGAGAGTGCGCAGCGTTCATGGCTGAGTCAGAGAGTGCGCAGCGTTCATGGCTGAGTCAGAGAGAGCGCAGCGTTCATGGCTGAATCAGAGAGAGCGCAGCGTTCATGGCTGAATCAGAGAGAGCACAGCGTTCATGGCTGAATCAGAGAGAGCGCAGCGTTCATGGCTGAGTCAGAGAGTGCGCAGCGTTCATGGCTGAGTCAGAGAGTGCGCAGCGTTCATGGCTGAATCACAGAGCGCAGCGTTCATGGCTGAGTCAGAGCGCAGCGTTCATGGCTGAATCAGAGAGAGCGCAGCGTTCATTCCTGAATCAGAGAGAGCACAGCGTTCATGGTTGAATCAGAGAGAGCGCAGCGTTCGTGGCTGAGTCAGAGCGCAGCGTTCGTGGCTGAGTCAGAGCGCAGCGTTCGTGGCTGAGTCAGAGCGCAGCGTTCGTGGCTGAGTCAGAGCGCAGCGTTCGTGGCTGAGTCAGAGCGCAGCGTTCGTGGCTGAGTCAGAGCGCAGCGTTCGTGGCTGAGTCAGGGCGCAGCGTTCATACCTGAGTGTGTCTGCTGTGATGCAGCTTTTGAAAATTATTTCTGGACAAAACTGAGACCTTCAGGGAAGTGCCTCGATGCCGATGAAAGGCTCTTGATCAAAGAATCTGGAGCTACCTTTTGGTTTCTCGGATCAGACCTGAGTGCTTGCTGCTACACAGGTGCTGCATGGCCCTTACTGGTTTAGCACCCCCATTCCTCCCTCCCATAAATATAGTAGTAATAATTATTCTGCTGCTGCTCATTAAGGTTCCATTACTTTTTCACTGGAAAGCTCTAAATCCGTAGAGGTTATACAACGCATGGGAAACGGGAGACAATCAGGTTCGATCAAAGGAAAGGGAGGCCTAGCTTCAATTCCTTGGATCAGAGTCCCTCGCCGGCATCATTATTCCTCTTCAAGGAAACGTTTCATCAGTCACGTGAATTCAGACGACTGAAAGCTGACACAGTCACCGCAAGACGCGTCTTATCTGATTTGCGTGCGCTCTTTAAGGGGATCAAGTGTTAATGATCCAAGGGACTGACCTCTCCTTCCCTTCCCCAGATATAATCAAAAGACCTGTCACTCCTCCCTTTTCTTTTGGTCTCATTAATAGGGATTTTTTCCTTTTGTAGAAGTTTGCTTCTTGACAAAAACAAAAGCGATCACTATCCAGTCCTGTTCCATCATCTCTGGTGAGGGCGGCGCTGTCGTGGTGGATGTCGCCCACGTTAACTCCCTCCCAGCCTTTCACAGTTTTCTTTAGCTGTTTCTTTAACACCTGTGCCACTCCCTCAAAGTCCAAAAGACATGCTATGTTAGAGCCTCACTTCCATTCTGCCATCCTGTGACATTATCTTTTCTGACTTATTGCCTCAAGCTTTAGCCTTCTATATCTGTGAGTCTGCCACTTTCCTCCTCTGATCTTCTATATCTGTGATAGTCTGCCCCTCAGGGGAGGTTCCTTGACGTTGGTGAGGGGCTCTTAATCTAGGGAATTGGATATGTGCTCTAGTTCCCTGAATGAGCGTGAATACCTTCCATCTCTCCCCCCCCCCCAACATGCACTGTATAATCCTACGGGTTTAGCGCTCCCCCATGATTATAATAATGTGATAGTCTGCCACTTTCCTCCGCTGACCTTCCCGAATAAATCGTCTTCATTAGTAAATCATTGGAATGTTTCCGTAAACAATTTGTGTGGTATTTAGAGAGCCGAAACTGACTTTTCCCTAATTTGATTTTGGAAGAGCAGACCTAATATTTTTATACTACATCTTGGTAAGTATTAATCAATATTAGTTATTGTTGTCATTTTTTTAATCGAGAAAAGGCTTAGGGCATTAATTGGTGATACAAATAATTTGTCCTCAACCTTTTCCTGACACCTGTGTTGCAGACTATCATCGCTTTTCCTCAGATTTCATAAGAGAGACACTTGATGCAGGAAATGATAGTCTTTCCCCGACTTTACGGAAGTCGAGCGCTTACCGTAAGTGTGTGTTCTGAGCACTACCTTGTTCCTGATACCTATTAATGAGTTCGCATCTTCTAAGTATCTGAGAGGGCCGAGCAACAGCTAGGCCTCACGAGAGGGCGGAGCCGCAGCAAGGCCTCACGAGAGGGCGGAGCCGCAGCAAGGCCTCACGAGAGGGCGGAGCCGCAGCAAGGCCTCACGAGAGGGCGGAGCCACAGCAAGGCCTCACGAGAGGGCGGAGCCACAGCAAGGCCTCACGAGAGGGCGGAGCCACAGCAAGGCCTCACGAGAGGGCGGAGCCACAGCAAGGCCTCACGAGAGGGCGGAGCCACAGCAAGGCCTCACGAGAGGGCGGAGCCACAGCAAGGCCTCACGAGAGGGCGGAGCCACAGCAAGGCCTCACGAGAGGGCGGAGCCACATCAAGGCCTCCAGAGGGCGGAGCCACAGCAAGGCCTCACGAGAGGGCGGAGCCACAGCAAGGCCTCACAAAGGGGGGGGAGCCACAGCAAGGCCTCACGAGGGGGGCGGACCACAGAAGGCATCACGGAGGGGGAGCCCAGCAAGGCCCACGAGAGGGCGGAGCCACAGCAAGGCCTCACGAAGGGGCGGAGCCACAGCAAGCCCCACGAGAGGGCCGACCCAGCAAGGCCCCCACAAGGGGGCCAGCCACGAAAGGGCCCCACGAGAGGGCCGAGCCCGAAAGGCCCCCCCACGAGGGGGCCCGAGCCACAGCAAGGCCCCCACAGAGGGCCGAGCCACAGAAAGGGCCCCCACGAGAGGCCGAGCCAAGCAAGGCCCCACGAGAGGGCCGAGCCACGAAAAAGGCCCCCACGAGGGGGCCGAGCCACAGCTAGGCCCCACGAAGGGCCGAGCCACAGCTGGGCCCCACGAGAGGCCCCGAGCCACACAGGCCCACGAGAGGGCCGACCCACAGCAGGCCCCCGAGAGGGGAGCCCAGCTAGGCCCCACGAGGGGGCCCCGAGCCACAGTAGGCCCCACGAGAGGGCCGAGCCACAGTAGGCCCCAAAGAGGGCCGAGCCACAGCTAGCCCACGAGGGGCCGAGCCAAAAGCAGCCCCACGAGAGGGCCGAGCCACAGCTGGGCCCCCGAGAGGGCCGGGCCCAGCTAGGCCCCAAGGGGGCCCGACCCACAGCTGGGCCCCCACGGGGGGCCCGAGCCACGCAGGCCCCACGAGGGGGCCCAGCCACAGCTAGGCCCCACGAAGGGCCGACCACAGCTAGGCCCCCGAGGGGCCCGACCCACAGCTAGGCCCCACGAGGGGGCGACCAAGAAGGCCCACAGGGGGCCGGCCACAGCTAGGCCCCCACGAGGGGGCCCCGACCACAGCTGGGCCCCCGAGGGCCAGCCAACTGGGCCCCCACGAGAGGGCCGAGCCACAGCTAGGCCCCACGAGAGGGCCGAGCCACAGCTAGGCCCCACGAGAGGGCCGAGCCACAGCTAGGCCCCACGAGAGGGCCGAGCCAAGCTAGGCCCCACGAGAGGGCCGAGCCACAGCTAGGCCCCACGAGAGGGCCGAGCCACAGCTAGGCCCCACGAGAGGGCCGAGCCACAGCTAGGCCCCACGAGAGGGCCAAAAGCCACAGCTAGGCCCCACGAGAGGGCCGAGCCACAGCTAGGCCCCACGAGAGGGCCGAGCCACAGCTAGGCCCCACGAGAGGGCCGAGCCACAGCTAGGCCCCACGAGAGGGCCGAGCCACAGCTAGGCCCCACGAGAGGGCCGAGCCACGCTAGCCCCACGAGGGGGCCCGGGAGCCACAGCTAGGCCCCACGAGAGGGCCGAGCCACAGCTAGGCCCCACGAGAGGGCCGAGCCACAGCTAGGCCCCACGAGAGGGCCGAGCCACAGCTAGGCCCCACGAGAGGGCCGAGCCACAGCTGGGCCCCACGAGAGGGCCAAAGCACAGCTACCCCCGAGAGGCCGACCACAGCTAGCCCAGAGGGCCGAGCCACAGCTAGGCCCCACGAGAGGGCCGACCCACACTAGGCCCCACGAGAGGGCCGAGCCACAGCTAGGCCCCACGAGAGGGCCGAGCCACAGCTAGGCCCCACGAGAGGGCCGAGCCACAGCTAGGCCCCACGAGAGGGCCGAGCCACAGCTAGGCCCCACGAGAGGGCCGAGCCACAGCTAGGCCCCACGAGGGGGCCGGGAGCCCACAGCTAGGCCCCACGAGAGGGCCGACCCCAAGCTAGGCCCCACGAGAGGGCCGAGCCACAGCTGGGCCCCCACGGAGGGCCGACCCCACAGCTAGGCCCCACGAGAGGGCCGAGCCACAGCTAGGCCCCACGAGAGGGCCGAGCCACAGCTAGGCCCCACGAGGGGGCCCGAGCCACAGCTAGGCCCCACGAGAGGGCCGAGCCACAGCTAGGCCCCACGAGAGGGCCGAGCCACAGCTGGGCCCCCACGAGAGGGCCGAGCCACAGCTAGGCCCCACGAGAGGGCCGAGCCACAGCTGGGCCCCCCGAGAGGGCCGAGCCACAGCTAGGCCCCACGAGAGGGCCGAGCCACAGCTAGGCCCCACGAGAGGGCCGAGCCACAGCTAGGCCCACGGAGGGCGAGCCACAGCTAGCCCCACGAGAGGGCCGAGCCACAGCTAGGCCCCACGAGAGGGCCGAGCCACAGCTAGGCCCCACGAGAGGGCCGAGCCACAGCTAGGCCCCACGAGAGGGCCGAGCCACAGCTAGGCCCCACGAGAGGGCCGAGCCACAGCTAGGCCCACGAGAGGGCCGAGCCACAGCTAGGCCCCACGAGAGGGCCGAGCCACAGCTAGGCCCACGAGAGGGCCGAGCCACAGCTAGGCCCCACGAGAGGGCCGAGCAACAGCTAGGCCCACGAGAGGGCCCGAGCCACAGCTAGGCCCCACGAGAGGGCCAAAGCCACAGCTAGGCCCCACGAGAGGGCCGAGCCACAGCTAGGCCCCACGAGAGGGCCGAGCCACAGCTAGGCCCCACGAGAGGCCGACCCACAGCTAGGCCCCACGAGAGGGCCGAGCCACAGCTAGGCCCCACGAGAGGGCCGAGCCACAGCTAGGCCCACGAGGGGGCCGAGCCACAGCTAGGCCCCACGAGAGGGCCGAGCCACAGCTGGGGCCCCACAGAGGGCCGAGCCACAGCTAGGCCCCACAAAGAGGCCGAGCCACAGCTAGGCCCCACGAGAGGGCCGAGCCACAGCTAGGCCCACGGAGGGCCGAGCCACAGTAGGCCCACGAAGGCGAGCCACAGCTAGGCCCCACGAGAGGCCGAGCCACAGCTAGGCCCCACGAGAGGGCCGAGCCACAGCTAGGCCCCCACGAGAGGGCCGAGCCACAGCTAGGCCCCACGAGAGGGCCGAGCCACAGCTGGGCCCCCACGAGAGGGCCGAGCCACAGCTAGGCCTCACGAGAGGGCCGAGCCACAGCTAGGCCCCACGAGAGGGCCGAGCCACAGCTAGGCCCCACGAGAGGGCCGAGCCACAGCTAGGCCTCTTGACACAGCTGATCTGCAGTTCCTCGGAGGGTTTTAAGATACAAATGTCATAAGCCTTTTGCGTGCATTGATGTACAGGTGACCGGTACAGAAACACGTCTAATTATTATTTATTAATAGGGAAGCGCTAAATCCATAGAGGTCAGACAGTATTTGTAGAATTGGAAGTACCCATGTTTGATTAATTGAAGACTGGAAGCGTAGCCCAAATTTCTAGGATTAAGAGCCCTTCGTCAGCATCAAGGTACCCCCTTGAATGGTCTCTGTTACAAGGGAAAACTGCTGTGCCCAGTAGGATGGGTATGGAGTGTATAATATGACTATCAAACAACAAATGCATTAGAAAATGAGCAAAATGCCAGTGCTCAGGAAAAGTTCCGGACCTCTGGAAATGTTCGTGCTTGGTAAAGATATCCGAGAAAAACCTGTGAATTTATGACGTTAAAACAATATATATTAGTGTCAGCTGCACACACCTGCCTTTGAGACACCGTCCTGACCATCACTTGAGTCTGTATTTAGTGCACCTCTGGACCAAAATGGCAGCGCCTACATTAATCGCTCTTGATCCCTCTGTCTGATAACTGTTCAAATTACAAGTCTAGACCCTCTCATCATTTTTGATAGTATGACTAACAAGGATAATGTATTGTACCCTTATACGGTGTGAGCCGAGGGTGTGAGCCGAGGGTATGAGCCGAGGGTGTGAGCCGAGGGTGTGAGCCGAGGGTGTGAGCCGAGGGTGTGAGCCGAGGGTGTGAGCCGAGGGTGTGAACCGAGGGTGTGGTAGTTCATCTTTTAAACTTTGTACAATGATATATATTCAGAGTTCACTCAGTGTGTTGAGTGATTTAAAAAAAAAAATTAAGCTAGGCCTAAGTACTGGTTGGTTTATATCTTAAACTAAAGACTTAACAGAACTTTACCTCCCATTCTCTATGTGCTGTATGACCCCTATGGGTTTAGCGCTTCCCTAAGAAAATGCTTAAAAAATATAAATACGCAACTGGGGAAAATAAACTGATAAAGACCCTTGGTGAGTAAACGAGACGACAGTGGAAATATTTGAGGACTGTCAGTGAATATACACGTAACCTATTTGTAAGCACTACTGTCAGCGAGGATGTGGGGAGCGCTAAACCCGTAGGGGTTACTGGAGCACTTCGGGGACACGAGACAATGAAGTCTGATCGAATAAAGGGAAGGTCAGGTCCAGTTCTCGGTAACAAGAGCCTCCCTCACCGACATCAACTCATATCTTTTTATCAATTTTTACATGTTTTCTGTAAATCCTTTATAATAAGTATTCACAAAAAAAAGATGTATAGTATAGGCTTTTAGCCAGATATATTCTATGCAAATTACTACAAACATTTCTTCGCAAGTTCTCATCATAGTTTTTTCATATTCCGTGAAAAGTCTGTGAATAGTCCCAGACCATAAATCTTTTGGATAATAAAACTCTTAACTTATTGTTCCCTTTTTAATGTGCAATTATTCAGTGTCGTGGATCACCTTAGAATAACAATTAAAAATACATTTTTTTTTTACACCTATTTGGTTTCAGCAAACTTGAAACAAGTGTTAGGAGGCGTTGTGGTGGGCCCTGCCTCTAGCGTGGTGGTGGGCCCTGCCTGAGGGTGTGTGGGCCTGCTGAGCTGGTGGTGGGCCCTGCCTGAGGCGTGGTGGTGGGCCCTGCCTGAGGCGTGATGGTGGGCCCTGCCTGAAGCGTGGTGGTGGGCCCTGCCTGAGGCGTGGTGGTGGGCCCTGCCTGAGGCGTGATGGTGGGCCCTGCCTGAGGCATGATGGTGGGCCCTGCCTGAGGCATGGTGGTGGGCCCTGCCTGAGGCGTGATGGTGGGCCCTGCCTGAGGCGTGATGGTGGGCCCTGCCTGAGGCGTGATGGTGGGCCCTGCCTGAAGCGTGGTGGTGGGCCCTGCCTGAGGCGTGATGGTGGGCCCTGCCTGAAGCGTGGTGGTGGGCCCTGCCTGAGGCGTGATGGTGGGCAGCTTTCACAGAGAAATCAGTCATTTTTTTTAAGTCCAAAAACTGAACTAATTCATAACGAAATTATATTCAATAAAATCACTGAGAATGACTTAATGAACGTCACTGTAAACATTCTGACTGTTGCGGGGTGAGGTTTTTTTTTACCGACATTTGGGGAAAAAAAAATTATGACCGTTCACGGTTTTTAGTGTTTTATTCGTCAACCGCTGCCTTTAGGGATTTGAAACTTGATTACAAAATGCAAAAGGCCAAAGCTCGGTGCACAGTAAAGTTTTTGATACGTCGAGTACTGTCCAAGAAACTAAACAGTTTCCTTCTAAAACAGCTAAGTCAACTTTCCTGGAGGGTGTTTCGGGGGTCAACGCCCCCGCAGCCCGGCCCATGACCAGGTCTGCCCAATATTTTCAACAGTTTAATATTCCACTGGCAAAATACAGAAATGTGGGCTGTTTTTTCCTTAGATTATGTGAGACTGATTATCTTAACACTGATGCACAGTTCTAGAAAAAGTTAAATATAATTATAGGCAAAGTGAAACATGAGAAATTTTTATTATTAGATTTCGGGAGGAAGAACTGAAACCTGAAGGATCATACAGTGAATGGAGAATGGAAGGCATATAGGTTCGATCCAAAGTCAGAACCAATAGCGATTCTTGTATCAAGAGCCCCTCACCAGCATCAAGGAACCTCCCTTGAAGGGAATAGGCAGCAATTGAAATATGTACACCAGTAGATTGTATGTCTTTTCTAGGGGGCTCCTTGATGTGGTGAAGAGGCTCTTGGTCTGAGGAATTAGACCCTTTGATCTCCTTCCTCAGACGAAACCTAATTACCTCCCAATTCTCCCCTGCCTATCCCATCTCCCCTTTTTCCCTTTCCTTCCCCTCCCAACCCCATCCCATTTGTAGCATCTGGGGTCCTCCGCTCTAGTATTAGGGTTTCTAGGCAGGGGGAAGTGTGCCGGGGTTCATTCTGCTCCGTGAGGTTCCTCCGGTGTGGTGTAGTTTGCCGTGGAATCTGGATTATCTAGAGGCACCCTGCTCCCTTCCCGGATTTCCGAGAGGTGGGGCGGGGTGTCCTGCAGGAGACGGGTGTATCTCCAGAGGCTGCTTGTCTGCTCTGGGAGGTGGCAACCAAAGGAGTTATGCTTTGTGGCGGGTTTCTGACCGCCCTCTCTTTAGTCCACTGAGGTGGCTCAATAGATGTGAGGTTGCTATCTTGGAGTGCTGGTTTACTGGCGTGAAATGTAGGGTATGGTATGTATTCCATGCTGCATCTGCACTGCTAGCGGTCTCGAGGTCCTCTCGGATGAGAAGGGGAACTTATGGCCCTTCTATCCCTTCTAGTGACAATCCCTCTTTGTTTTTTTCTTTGTTTTTTTTCTTTAAAATAATATGACAGAAGTACCACCATCATGGAGTCTTCATTCCATGATAACACCCCTCCTCCCAGGCCCCTTTTTGTTACCACATCCTGTTCTAACCCGGTTTTGTTATTGGACCATTCTCCAGACTTTTCCCATACCCCTGTACCTACTGCTGGTGATGCTTTGTCACCTGCTCCAGGTGCTGAGGCTTTGCTCATTTCTTTTAGTGCCTCTGCCTCTTGCACATCCGGCCTCTCTGAATACAATGCAATGAATGATGTTTGGATCGCCCACCTACCTCAGGTCGGGCCACCCATAAAACTATACCTAAACGTTCCAGACCATTTGCTGACGACCGTTCTTCGATGTCTGCTCATTCCACCCAGAAACGACCTATGTGATACCCACTTGCTTTATGCACCATATTTACAAGTATGCAGTAGACTAATTTTTTTTCCCTACATCCGACATCTCCAACTGATTATTTCTAACTATAGCATTGATAAAGCTCTTTTATGACATGGTGGCCAAAATATATCCTTTCACGCTCTTCAAAGCAGTGCGCACATCATTACAGTTCAGAATGCAGAACAAGCTCATGATCTTTGCTATCTTACTTCCATTGATAACGTTCCTATGGTAGTTTTACTGCATACCATTGTACAGTGTGGTTTTTCTGTCTTGCGGTGACGATATTTTGGAGCAATTATACCTTCAGGACCTTCAAATTTTCAAAGAGGATATATGTGTCCTACCTGCTCGTGGGTGGAGGCGCTTTCCCAGTAACATCACCCACTTAACCTTTGACTGCCATGAACTCCCGTCCTCCGATTATATGTTTATATCGCGGACTATCGCCTAGAGGTCCATAAAGTGGTCCCTACTCTTCAACAGTGTCGAAATTGCTGGTGGTGCTTCAGACACCCCACTAAATACTGCAGATCAACAGCAGAGTGCCCGGTCTGCGGTGCTGCAGATCATGCTGATACATCTTGCAGTCTTCCCCCCACTTGTGTCAATTGCAATGAACCTCATCCTTCTTTTTCCCGCCAATGTCAGGTCTATCTTAATGAACGAGAAATCAGTTGTCTTAAGGAAAGTGAAGGCCTTACCTATGCTAAGGCTGTCTCTCCGCTCCGCCTTCAGGGGAGTCTTTCTCGTGTTCCTTATTCTCGAGTAGCTAGACCTCCAACCTTGATGGTCCCCCTGCCTACCAGCTCCTCTGGGGCCATGTCTTCTGAGGTAACCCCTGTCTCCTAATTCTTTTGCAGTTTTACCCTCTAAAACCCCCACCTCTTCCTACCTCTACCTCTTCTTGCCCACTAGTTTCTCAGTCTGCGAGGTCTCGCATGCTTGCACCTACTTCGCACCTGTCACCTGCAAAGTTGAACCTATGCCTACACTTTCTTTGCACCTGTCACCTGCGAAGTTGAACCTATCTCCTAAGCCCAGGTCTCTTTGTATTCCTTTGGTGCTTACAATTCTCCAACAGTTCTCCTTTTTGGCCTCGATGCCTAGTTCTCGCCCCCTTTCTAACTCTCACACGAAGGTGAAAGTTCACCCCCTTGTGTGGTCCCCTCTTGTGTTCCCCCCAAACTTCTTCCTCAGTTCCCCTCCAGCCCCCTTCCTCTCCTGTTCCACCACAGGACTCTTCTGTCCCCGCCAGCACATCTCTCCAGGTTCATACTCTCCTCCCCTCTCAAACCTCTTTGGTTCCATCCATAGTCTCCCCGATCTCTACTTGTTCTACCTCACTTTTCTCTGAAGTCACAGTATCAGCATCTTCCTTGTCCGCTGAAACACTTGATGCTATCCCCAACTATATTGCAGAGACGAAACTCTCAATAGTCACCTGTGCACCTCCTTGTGCCTCTTCTTATTTTTCACAACCCTCACAGCACACTTTTCCTTCACAGCATTCTGATTCCTCCTTGCTTACATGGTTTCCTTTGCCTCCACAAATTGACTTCACTGACCCTGCTAGCCTGTAGATTTTATTGCTTCTCACTGTTAGCATACCTGTCTTTGTGAATAATGACTTATTTACAATGGAATATTCGTGGCCTTAGGGGCAATCGAGGAGAGCTCCAGGTGTTGCTCTCTCAGTTTTTCCCAGCAGGTGTCGGGTTACAAGAGCCTAAGGTTTGTTCAGCAGTTATCCATCCCGTTTCAGGATGTGTGCTGTTGCATTCTTCTGATCCTTGTCCTGATGAAACTTTTAATGAGTGCACTTCTTGTGCATCCTGGTATACCATTTCAACAGGTCTTTGTCCATTCTTAGCTACATTATACTGCAGCCCGTATTTATTTGCACAGGTGGCATGCAGTTTGCTCTCTATATATCTCCCCTTCCCGTGCATTTTGTATCTCAGATGTTGTGTTCTTGGTGTTTTCTCTGCCGCTGCCCATCTTGTTAAGTGATTTTAACACTCATCATCATCTCTGGGGGGGGGGTGTCCCACTGTGACTCGTGGTGATCAGTTGAAGACTCTTCTCACTTCTCATCCTCTTCATGTTTTAAATACTGGTGCTCCCACCTATTTTGACTCTCACATTCTCTCTCTCTCTTTTGCATTGATCTTCCTATCTGTTCCTGTCAATTGCCCTTGATTACACTTCGTCTGTTCTCCCGAATTTGCATGACAGTGATTACTTTCCTATTATTCTTTCTTCTACTATGTATTCCCGACCGCCTCGTAGCCCCCATTGGCAATTTGGACAAGTGAATTAGGACTTACACTCTCATCTTACGCTTTATGTGAGGACCCTTCTTTGTCCCCTATTGATGAGCTGGTGCACCAGTTTTCGACCTTAATTTTGACTGCAGCATCACATTCTATTCTTCAAATCTCAGGCAGGCATTCTCAGACATGCGTGCCTTGATGGTCTCCTGCATGTTCCCATGCAGTGCGTTATCGATTATGGATTATGAGCGAGCAAGGGCAGTCGCTCGCCACATTATACATGATGCTAAGTGCACTTGTTAGCAAGACTATGTTTCTACTGTTAACTCTACTTTCCCTGTGTGCGCAGTTTGGAAGAAGGTACGGAAGTTGTGTGGCAAGTACGCTCTGGACCCGGCTCCCGTTTTGCGGGTTGCTGGTGTTAGTGTTGCAAACCTCTTGAGGTTGCCATGGAAATCGGAAACTATCTTGTCCATGTCTCCCAAGGCCTTCACCTCTGTCCCTCATTTCTCGCTTCTAAGTCTGCCAGGGAGCAATTGCCTTTGGATTTCTCATCTAATGGGATGGAGCCATATAACACACGTTTTACTCTCTTAGAGCTAGAGAAGTTGGGCCTGATAATATTCATATCCATATGCTACAGCACCTGCATTCTACAGCCCTTGGAGTCCTTTTGCGCCCTTTCAATTTTATTTGGATGTGAGGGGTTCTCCCTCAACAATGGAAATCTGCCACTGTATTTCAGTTTTGCAAACCAGGCACTTTGGGGCTGATACCTCTCACTATCGTCCCATTGCAAGATGATGGAACAATTGGTGAAAAGACGTCTGATATGGTATTTAGAGACTCGCAATAGTCTTTCTCCTCGCCAATGTGGGTTTTGCAAGGGCCGTTCTACTTTGGACCCCTTGCTCCATTTAGATACGTATGTGCAAAATGCCTTTGTTAATAAGCACTCCATCCTAGCAGTCTTTTTTGACCTTGAGAAGGTATATGACACCACTTGGAGGTATAGCATCTTAGTCCAAGCCCACTCCTTAGGCCTCCGCGGTAATCTACTGACCTTCCTAGCTGCTTTCTTATCTGAAAGATATTTTCGTGTTCGTGTTGGCGCCTCGCTTTCCTCAGACTTTGTTCAGGCTCAGGAGGGCCCTACAACCCTTTTTCTCTTGGCTATAAATGATCTACCTTCCATTCTTCGATCGCAGATTTGGTCTTCACTTTGTGGATGATTTCACTATAGCTTACGCAGGGGCTGACTGTCGCTTGGTATTAACATCCCTTCAGGATGTGATTGACCGTCTTTCCCATTGGGCAATTTCTCAAGGTTTTAAATTTTCTAGTACGAAAACCCATTTCATTACCTTCACTAGACGCCTCCGTCCTCTTGTCTCAGATATTTCATTGTATCTACACGGCTCGTGTAAACCAGAATGTAATATACTACTAATCTAGTTTCTTGGCCTTCTATTTGATCGCCGGTTGACATGGAAACCTCACATTTCCTCTTTGAAGGCAGCTTGCCATGGTCGGCTGAATTCTTGTGCTGGACCCTCCTCCATTTGCATTGCATCCTAGTCTTGTTCAAGCTTGATTATAGCGACCAAGTCTATTCTGCGGCCTCTCACAACTCTAAGTTAGGTCCCTTCAGCATCATTTATGCCTTGGCGCCTTTCTTTCCTTCCCTGTTGAAAGCCTCTATGCTGAGGTGAATGTTTCTTCCATATCCAATCGTCGTGATGTTCATTGTCATCGTTACTTTGTCTGCGCTCACGACCTTCGTGTTCCTTCTACGTATAGGTTGGTCTCAGACATTAGTAGAAACCCATTATTTGTTTGATGCCCCTGCTTACTCCGACCATTTTCTCTTCGTCTTCACTCCAGTCTTCTCTCCAGTTGCCTTCCTTGTATGTTCATATAGCATCTGCCTTTTACCTTTCCCCTTGGGAGGTTTTAACGGTTCGTGTCACTTCCAGTCGCATGCTCATGCCGTCGCTGTTTATACAGATGGCTCTAAATCTTCTGACGGTGTTGGATTCGCGGCGGTGTTTCCTGACAATGTTGTCCAGGGTCATTTGTTAGACTCGGCTAGTATTTTTACAGCAGAGTTGAATGCCATCCTCACAGCACTTCTCCGTATTGCATATGTCTCCTTCGGCATTTGTGATCACTTCAGATTCCCTCAGTGCTTTACAGGCCATTAAACAATTTGATTCCCCTCATCCATTGGTCTTTCTTAGTCAGCTTTAGTTTCGCATGTAGCTAGCAAAAACAAAGATGTCGTTTTCTGTTGGGTTCCTGCTTATGTTGATGTGCAGGGCAATGAACAGATGGATGCTGCTGTGCAATCAGCAGTACGTGACCTTCCAGTTTCCTATAGAGGTCTTCCGTTCAGGGATTATTTTAGTCATCTCTGCCCGTCTTTGTAGCTATTGGCAACAATGGTGGTCGGGCATTCACCATAACAAATTTCACTCTATTAAGCCGCTTTTAGGTTTGTGGCCATCTTACCACCGTTGCTGTTCCCGGGAGACTGTGCTGTCTCCGCATTGGCCATACTCGCCTTACCCATGGGTATCTCATGGAACGACACCCTATTCCTCTCTGTGAGGTTTGTCGGGCCTCTATTTTGGTTCTTCTCTTTCTTGTGGATTGCCTGGTTTACCAGCGAGCTCGCAGAATTTACCTCCGACGCCAACGACGTACCTCTTACCTTATCTTCCCTTCTTGCCTTTGACTTACGATCACTTTTTTCACTTTGTCAGCAACTGCTTTACTATACAAACTTTGATGCATAGCCCCCTAGCGTCCCTTTCAGCCCTTTTCTACTCTTACCTCTGATCTCCTCTCCACCTAGCAGTTTATAGCCCCAGCACTATTTTCTGCCCAGCAGCCCTGCATGACCTTGTCGGTTTAGCGCTTTATTATTTGATTATAATAACAAATTGTATGTAATTAAGACAAAAAATTGTATTTACATGAAATTTTATTAAGACAATGTTTTACCTGATAAAGTTAATAATACAGAGTACCTGGGGAAAGAGATTACATAGGCAGGAGCTAGGAGAGGCGAGGCGAGAGTAGATGTCAGATACGGAGGTTGTAGAATACCTGTCACCAGCAAACCTGATGTGAAAAAAGTAATCCTTCTGTCCTCTTAAGCACTTTTCAAAGATTCCATTGTAAAAATAAAAAAGTAGGGATACGTAACTGGAAAAAAGTGGGATATCCGAGTACACATCAGTATATGTCGCCAAAAAAATAATCATAAACTTTAGAATAAACCTACAGGTGTGGAAAAAAGTGTCAGAAGATGCAAAAATATATGAAGCGCATAGCTAATGTGGATATAAAACAAATTTCTTAAGTATCAGTACCCGATCAGCCTGGCTGTGATTCGTACGTTGCACTATGTGCTGCCGACAGCAACAGCCTGGTTGATCTGGCCCTGATCCACTGGGAGACCTGGTCAAGGACTGGACCGCGGGGTCACTGACCCCCGGAACAATGTCCAGGCAGGATCAGTCGTAACAGTAATTTAAATATATGACTGTACAGTAAAAGTCCGATAAAGCGGACCGATAACGGAGGTGTCCGATTTATTTACCGAAAAAATGCTGTTACACTGAAACGTTTCAATTAAGCAGACGTAGTCCGCTTAATCGATCGACTGTTGGATATGGACAAACTTCTAATTAAACATTTACTACGTTGTATTTATAACACGACCGGACATAAAAAGAAAAGACTAACGAAAGCCTCTTTCTTTTTCTCTGGAGGATATAATCTATGACAACATAATTTACAGTTGGACATGTGAAGCTTGTCTCTACCACCACAATAACAATGGACAGGTATTGTACGAAGCCTAGACCATACAAACTTGCAATTAGGCTTAGGCAGAGTTGGTCCATTTATTGAGCGTATGACCGGACTGGACAGCCATTGGATATAGTGGATTTGGTCCGCTTCATGGCTCTTTTAATCAAATATCCCACTGAATGTTTACAGTGCTGTAAAACCCTTGTGGGTTTAGAGCTTGGTTTTCATTATTATAATCAAAACTAGGTGCTAGACCACCAGGGTCATACGGTGCTGCTATAATAATACTGAGCCTTTGTCCAGCCACATTTTTTTGTCCGTTTTATCTGACATTCGCTTGTTGAGTTTCGTTTGATATTACTTTCACTGTATACAGACTTGTGAGCATTTATTTCCTGATATTAATTTTTATCTCCCAAAATAAAAGCTTAATTATTAAAACACTAAAAACAGTGAGTGGCAGCCATTTTTTTTCAAAATGGCGACGAAAGCTCATCTGGTATTAGTCAGGAAGTTTAAGTTGTTCATGAACACATTTCCAATAATTTTGACAAATATTTCATTACAAATTCGTTTAGCATTTTTACCTTATTTTCTCGTACCCCAAATTATTATATTCATCTGGAAGTGCCATAACCGTAAGGGTTATTGAGCGCTTAGGGAATGTGAGACAATTATGTTTGATCCATGGAAGGAGAGGGGTAACTCCAATTCCTGAGATCAAGAGCCCTTCGCCAGCAACCTTGTACATGCTAAGTAAATACTACCATCTAGTCATGGACCGGGCGCTGGGGGCGCTGACCCCCGGAACACCCTCCAAGTATACCACCAAACCATCCTAGCAGTCTCCAATAGACGTGTTAGAGGGTTCCCCATCTGCATCTAGTGATTAATATATTTATGGAGGAAACGCTAATCCCGTAAGGGTTATAAAACGCTGGTGAAATGTGAGGTAAAAACGTGTTTTATACAAAAGAGAAGATTGCTCTATTTCCTTTGATCAGGAGCCCTTCATTTCTGCCCAGGAGAGCTAGCTAAGACAAAGCTCTCGTCTACTGTTGACCCTGAGACCAAACTCGTCCTCTCATCTCACCTCGCGTACCCTCACTGACTAGCAGGACTCGCAATGATTATATTACATGATGTTAATTATTTTACCAGGCCTGTCTACTGTAGCCTCTTTTGCGTCATGAGGGATGTACCACAGCCTGCATGACTCCATTGACGATTATATGACACAAGAGTATACAATATTCATGGAATTACTAATCTGATCAATAATGAATCAAGATTTCATGACAGCACTGATGGTTTGGTCAACGAGGTCAAATTGTAGGCTTGCACCAGCAACTTTAAAAAGACAACTAATCATCTAACTTCTAAGGTGCGAGTGTCTGAAAATGGGAATTGAAAGCGGTTTCCTCTGGTGAGTTAAAAGCGTAAGTTATAGACGAGAGTTAAAGTCTCAAGGGGTGTAAGAAAAGGAATGAGATGCTGATTCAAAAACCCATCTCAGTGGGGAGGTTAAGGAGGAGCGCCTTCACCGATACCCGATAACCTTATAATAAGACAGGTTCTTTATGTACATAGCTTAAAGCTGTTTACCATATTCTAGGCACTTTTTGTTAAGTGTCAGATACCGTAGCAGATATTCTAGGCACTCTTTGTCAAGTGCCAGTTAACAAAGTAGGTATTCACAGGCGATTTGAAAAGTTAACGCCCTATTTTAAACATTTACTGAAGCCCTGAAAGAAAATCACAATGTACAGATATCGCTAAAGCCATTTTGAGAGCTTTGTGCACCCTTGTGTTAGTATGTATATGAACACAAATGTAGTGTAACATCATTCACCTTTGATCACTGGATATCAAGAGTTACATTTCTGTTTATTCCACAGCTCCACCTAAAACTTGTAGCATAGCCTCTGTTTGGGTTGTACCCACTATAATATAATTGGTATCATACACAACGTCAATAGAAAAAAAATATAAGAAGCGCGCTGTGCTTAAGAATTAGCAAGCACCCTGCTTCTTCCCTTAAGAAGTGTCGGGGCTTCATGCAGTCACTTCTAGTTCCTGCTTCTACAATTTAACATTTATGACTTAAGTTTTCATTTTATTTGTACAAGACTTGTCGACCCCTGGAATATATTACTGACTATGGAGGGAGGTCCGTCTCTCCTGGAAACTTCTACTTGCTGTCGTCAGGTCAGTTGACTTTAGCTTGAACATATCTAAGGCCCGACTGATGGCTCCCTCACACACATCTCCCCACGGTGATGCCACAATTTTTCCTATAGGCATTCCTAAATTAAAGGAATTAGACCTGCACAGGTGGAGGTGTGAAAAGGGACGCGGATCGCTTGGCTGCATACTCAGTGATCTGCCTCGAAGCTTCCAATTAAAGGCAGCCAAATAGTCGCTTTCGTGAGGCTTGGAAGGGGAGGTGATGTCCTCTTTGTCTGGCTTAGAAGTAGTGACATCCTCTTTGTCTGCTTCACTATTTTCACTCAACATACTACCAATGTCGCTACTAGTGGATACTGATCTGACAAACACGCTCTTCTCACCTTCCTCTTCTTCATTAATGGCACACAGTTCTTGTATACTCTCTGATATCATTGGTTCATCATTGGCTGAACTTTCTGAGATTTCCGACGCCTTTCTCGCTATTTCTAATTCGTGCTTCTCAGACAACTGAATCTGTATAGGGCTTTCTGCTGCTCGGTTAGATTCACTCTCAGAAACAGTACAAGGAGCAAAAGTTGACTCTATTGTATCAGATGATGTATCTGTGGCTCTCATAGTCTGATCAGATTCCACAGTATTTGTGCTATCCATGCTCTCGCTTCTGCTAAAAATGCCATCGTCCACGGGTTCCTCAAATGAAATATAAGCTTCATCCATGTCAGATCTTTTTTCTTTGTGTTCGATATCATCATTTGATGCTCCAGGTAATGACCTCAGAGATTTCTTAGCTTCAGACGACTGACTACGTCTAGGAGATGTTCTTTTACACTCTGTGGATTCCTTGACACTCTCAAGAGAAGAGGCGGGAGACGCGTCACTGCTGGTAGATCTCTTGTTTACCTTTGTCTGCTTGGATGGAGATATACTCCTTGGTCTGTTAATGGCCTCATCATTATTTCTGTTTCTGTTGTTTTTGCATTTCTCTTTGGGTTGAGTTTTATCCTCTCCAGAGTCACGCCTTCGAGAATTTATGGCGCTTCCCTTCCCTGAGCCACGTCTTTCAAGCTTTTCTTGGCGCTCTTGTCTTTCCAGTTTTTCTTGTTGTCTTTCATGCCTCTCCTGGATTCTCTGCTCAGTGTGAGAGACGGATCCCCGTCTTTTGGTAGGTGATGGGGCTCGGTTGGAGAACGACTGCTTATCAACAGGTTTGTCAGGTTGTCTGAATACATCAGATTCACTTTGTTTCATTCGAGGCGACTCTGGACTTGATATCTCTTTGTCCTTTTTCCCTTTGCGTTTTCTTTGCACGTCTCTCTTCATTCTTTCCGTTCGACTGATTTTTGTAACTTTCTGACTCAGCTGAGATTCAGACTGGTGGTGGCGGGAGCATCGCTTGTTGCAGACATTCTCACTTTGTCCACCCTGGTCGCTTTTCGGTCGTTCCTCTGAAAGTGTACTTCTCTGACGACCTTCACGTGTCTGGTCACGCGGTGGTGTTTTTCGGTGACTATTAACAGCTGTGTTGTATTTAGTAATGAGATTATTGTATTCCCTATCGTTAATTGAGAATCTTGAGTCGAAAATACTTTGTCTGTCGTTACCCTGATTTGACTCCGTCCCTACTTCGTCTATTTTGTCGATGGATGCCAAACTTTTGTACAAACGTCCTGATACTCTGTTTTCATCGAGCATGGGCAGCATGGGAAGAAAGACATTATTACAACTTTTGTATACTGAATCATCCTGGTTCAGCCAACTAAATACCGTCAGAGCTTCTTCAGAATGAGAGAAGGATTTAAGAGCCCACAAGTCTTCCCGAGACCCTGAGAGCCCAAGTCGTCCATCGTGGAGACGCTCACGAGATTTCGAAAGTGTCTTCTTCTGATTAGACATCTGCATCCTCTCGGACAGCACCTCGCGAGACTTGGAGAGACTCCTGGCGCGGTCGAGAGACTGTCGCGACCCTCCTCGGTAGAGTGAGTTAGTAGAAGAATAGGTAGAGTTGACTGCTGAGGTTTTGGGCCCAGTGAGAGGATGGACAGGCGGCAAACCGATATCCCGTGGAGAGGAGCTCAAAGGAGAGAGAACAGTGGGAGTGGTATTATTTGGTGTGAGGATGGCAGGAGTTGTGTTAGTAGGAGTCAGAGCCCCAGGAGTGTTGCCGAGAGAGCCACGAGACCTGGCGTAGAGGTTTGCGTCGCCGGACGATGTGATTATCTCCGTCAACGCCGACATGAGTGATGGAGAGTGAACACTGGTAGAGATGGTGTGCGAATGATAAATATCAGGGATGGTCAGGGCTGTCGGCGCAGTAGGGGAAGACAGTGTGGAGATGGGTGTGGATGCTGGCGCCGAGAGATTGAGCTGTTTAGGAATCTTTGCTTTGCTGAGGTCGGCCTTCATCCATGGGTGCTCCAGGCACTCCCGGGCACTCATTCTCAACCTGAAGACAAAGACAAACTTAAAACATCATAAATGTCGAATAATTATTAAGAGTTAATCTAAAAATTTAATAACAGATTCCACTGTATTGCTTTCCTTCTCTTGATTGTATAGAAACTAATATAACTCTTAATGAATTTATAAGTATAAATATATGAATGAATTTGTATAACCAAGTCTTATTATTACCCATGCTTGTTCTAAGTGTAGTTCGTGTACATATATGTGTACAATTAAGCATGTACATGGCTTAAAATTAACGATAGTTTTCTAGCAATAAGTTATTTATGGCGTAAATTTAACACAATACAGTTATTTGCTTATTGCAAAATCCAACAAATTTTCACTATTTCATTTCATGAAACAGCATTAGTTAAGCTTTCTTACTGAGGTTTGCGAATTAAGAGTTTCTTGATGAAGTCGATGGCCTCGGCAGAAATGTCCTCAAAGAGCTCTTCTGGGAAGTCGAGCTCCCCCAGTGATATCTCTAGAAAGGTCTCTTGGTCTGTCTCTCCCCCAAATGGCAGGAACCCCGTTAGGAGAACGTAAGTCAGCACGCCCAGGGACCTGTGGAGGAATCCATAACCACCTGTTAATAGGGAGATGATCTCTATTACGACATCCCCTCAGGGGAGGTTCCTTGATGCTGGTGAGGGGCTCTTGATCTAGGGAATCGGATCTGTGCTCCAATTCCCTGAATTAAGCCTGAATGCCTTCCATATCTTTCCCCCTTTCCCACAGGCGCTGTATAATAGCAAGATAAAAATAATTCTATTACTACATATATTGTATTCATAGTAAGCCATGCGTGTCGTAAGACGTGATTAAAATGTTGGGATCAAGGGACTAGTAACCCCTTCCCCTTTACAAATTACAAAATGTGAAAAAGAAGAAAAAAAAAAAACTTCGTTTCTTCTTTTTCGGGTCACCCTGCCTCGGTGGGAGACGGCCGGTGTGCTAAAAAAAAAAAAGAATCAATTGTTCGGTAGCGTAAGTCCATTACCACATTTTGTCGTGTGGTCGATGGTGGCAGCTCATGACGATGCGACCATCACGGTTTCCAAGTATTTGGCATTTACTTAAGGGTGGATCTTCCATGAAATTAATGAAGTTTAAACTACAGGGCCCTTAATCCCGGAGGGGCCCCAGAAGCCACTTTAGTCCACATAGCTTAAAAATTTAGGGTCTACTGTATGAGAAATAAAAATTAAAAGATTATTAAAGTATGATGTAGGCTAGTCGTTGCTGGTTGCCATGGTAACCCATAACAGTTCAAGCTTCAGGGACCCAAAAATGTAGGTTCGCCACTGCATTTACCCTTAATGTTTACCTGTCATGAACTTACAAACTGTGTTTGAGGTTATTGTTATGGTGATATCGTGTGTGTGAGGCCACCTGCAGACTGTGTTCCCGTGGGGTTGACCGTTGAAACAGCTCTGGGGCTCTGAGCCAAAATGTACTGAGGAAATTTGCATATCTTTCTCCTTGCTGAATTAGAGTATTTGGCTATATAAACCCACGCGACAGTTTGAGGCGCAGTGTTGCGAGTCAGTGTTGTGAGTCAGTGTTGTGTCGTAAGTGGTTGACTGATTTATTTACCTAAATTACCTACACTAGCATTGTGACGCAAGTTATATAGAGGGACACTGTGTGTGGCTAGTTATATGGAGGGACACTGTGTGTGGCTAGTTATATGGAGGGACACTGTGCGGCTAGCTACATGGAGGGACACTGTGCGGCTAGTTACATGGAGGGACACTGTGCGGCTAGTTACATGGAGGGACACTGTGCGGCTAGTTACATGGAGGGACACTGTGCGGCTAGTTTACATGGAGGGACACTGTGCGGCTAGTTTACATGAGGGACACTGTGCGGCTAGTTACATGGAGGGACACTGTGCGGCTAGTTACATGGAGGGACACTGTGCGGCTAGTTACATGGAGGGACACTGTGCGGCTAGTTACATGGAGGGACACTGTGCGGCTAGCTACATGGAGGGACACTGTGTGGCTAGTTACATGGAGGGACACTGTGCGGCTAGTTACATGGAGGGACACTGTGCGGCTAGTTACATGGAGGGACACTGTGCGGCTAGTTACATGGAGGGACACTGTGCGGCTAGTTACATGGAGGGACACTGTGCGGCTAGTTACATGGAGGGACACTGTGCGGCTAGTTACATGGAGGGACACTGTGCAGGTAGTTACATGGAGGGACACAGTGAGGCTAGTTACATGGAGGGACACTGTGCAGGTAGTTACATGGAGGGACACTGTGCGGCTAGTTACATGGAGGGACACTGTGCGGCTAGTTACATGGAGGGACACTGTGCGGCTAGTTACATGGAGGGACACTGTGCGGCTAGTTACATGGAGGGACACCAGCGTGCGGCTAGTTACATGGAGGGACACAGTGTGCGGGTACCCCCGCAGTGTACACCTATATGGTGTGAATACCCGCGGTGTAGTAAGACTTACCTTACTCTGTATATGAGTAACATTATATGAAGAACCGCTATCTATATTCCTCTGTTATATTCTGTCACATAGGATGGAGGAGTTGGGATGGAGGGAGATAAATAGAGGGAGGGATGGGGAAGGCGACCAGGAGAACAACAAAACTGGTTCTCAGTTCCTTCTACGTGGGGCTCTGCACGAACCATAAATATTATTATTTTGTGATAGAGAAGATACAGCTTACACAGAGGCGATATATAAAAAAATATTTTCGAGACTGACTCACAAACTCGCTCGTGTGTGTGTGTGTGTGTGTGTGTGTGTGTGTGTGTGTGTGTGTGTACTCACCTAGTCACCTAGTCGAGATTGCAGGGGTCGAGTCCAAGCTCTTGGCCCCGCCTCTTCACTGGTCGCCATTAGGTCACTCTCCCTGAACCATGAGCTTTATCGTACCTCTGCTTAAAGCTATGTATGGATCCTGCCTCCACTACATCTCTTCCCAAACTATTCCACTTCCTGACTACTCTGTGGCTGAAGAAATACTTCCTAACATCCCTGTGATTCATCTGTGTCTTCACTTCCAACTGTGTCCCCTTGTTATTGTGTCCAATCTCTGGAACATCCTGTCTTTGTCCACCTTGTCAATTCCTCTCAGTATTTTGTATGTCGTTATCATGTCCCCCCTATCTCTCCTGTCCTCCAGTGTCGTCAGGTTGATTTCCCTTAACCTCTCCTCGTAGGACATACCTCTTAGCTCTGGGACTAGTCTTGTGGCAAACCTTTGCACTTTCTCTATTTCTTTACATGCTTGGCTAGGTGTGGGATTCCAAACTGGTGCCGCATACTCAATATGGGCCTAACGTACAGGTGTACAGGGTCCTGAACGACTCCTTATTAAGATGTCGGAATGCTGTTCTGAGGTTTGCAAGGCGCCCATATGCTGCAGCAGTTATTTGGTTGATGTGCGCTTCAGGAGATGTGCCTGGTGTTAATACTCACCCAAGATCTTTTTCCTTGAGTGAGGTTTGTAGTCTCTGGCCCCCTAGACTGTACTCCGTCTGCGGTCTTCTTTGCCCTTCCCCAATCTTCATGACTTTGCACTTGGTGGGATTGAACTCCAGGAGCCAATTGCTGGACCAGGTCTGCAGCCTGTCCAGATCCCTTTGTAGTTCTGCCTGGTCTTCGATCGAATGAATTCTTCTCATCAACTTCACGTCATCTGCAAACAGTCACACCTCAGAGTTTATTCCTTCTGTCATGTCGTTCACAAATACCAAAAACAGCACTGGTCCTAGGACTGACCCTGTGGGACCCCGCTGGTCACAGGTGCCCACTCTGACACCTCGCCACGTACCATTACTCGCTGCTGTCTTCCTGACAAATATTCCCTGATCCATTGTAGTGCCTTCCCTGTTATCCCTGCTTGGTCCTCCAGTTTTTTGCACTAATCTCTTGTGTGGACGTCAACACCTCGCGTCCAAGAAAATGCAATCCACCCACCCCTCTCTCTCTTGTCTTACTGCTGTTACCTTGTCATAGAACTCCAGTAGGTTTGTGACACAGGATTTCCCGTCCCTGAAACCATGTTGGGTGCTGTTGATTAGATCATTCCTTTCTAGGTGTTCCACCACTCTTCTCCTGACAATCTTCTCCATGACTTTGCATACTATACATGTCAGTGACACTGGTCTGTAGTTTAGTGCTTCATGTCTGTCTCCTTTTTTAAAGATTGGGACTACATTTGCTGTCTTCCATGCCTCAGGCAATCTCCCTGTTTCGATAGATGTATTGAATATTGTTGTTAAGGGTACACATAGCGCCTCTGCTCCCTCTCTCAGGACCCATGGAGAGATGTTATCTGGCCCCATTGCCTTTGAGGTATCTAGCTCACTCAGAAGCCTCTTCACTTCTTCCTCGGTTGTGTGTACCGTGTCCAGCACCTGGTGATGTGCCACACCTCTCCGTCCCCCCTCTGGAGCCCCTTCTGTCTCCTCTGTGAACACTTCTTTGAATCTCTCGTTGACTTCCTCACATACTTCACGGGCATTTCTTGTTGTCTCTCCTCCTTCCTTAGCCTGATTACCTGGTCTTTGACTGTTGTTTTCCTCCTGATGTTGCTGTATAACAGCTTCGGGACAGATTTGGCTTTCGCTGCTATGTCGTTTTCATATTGTCGTTGGGCCTCCCTTCTTATCTGTGCATATTCGTTTCTGGCTCTACGACTGCTCTCCTTATTCTCCTGGGTCCTTTGCCTTCTATATTTCTTCCATTCCCTAGCACACTTGGTTTTTGCCTCCTTGCACCTTTGGGTGAACCATGGGCTCATCCTGGCTTTTTCATTATTCCTGTTTCCCTTGGGTACAAACCTCTCTCCAGCCTCCTTGCATATTGTTGCTACATATTCCATCATCTCATTAACTGGCTTCCCTGCCAGTTCTCTGTCCCACTGAACCTCGTTCAGGAAGTTCCTCATTCCCGTGTAGTCCCCTTTCCTGTAGTTTGGCTTCATTTGTCCTGGCCTTCCTGCTTCCCCTTCCTTTTGTAGCTCTGTGTATTCGAAGCTCAAAACCACATGATCGCTGGCCCCAAGGGGTCATTCATATGTGATGTCCTCAATATCTGCACTACTCAAGGTGAATACTAAGTCCAGTCTTGCTGGCACATCCTCTCCTCTCTCTTGTAGTGTCCCTTACGTGTTGGTACATGAAGTTTTCCAGTACCACCTCCATTATCTTAGCCCTCCATGTATCTTGGCCCCCATGTGGCTCCAAGTCTCCCAGTCGATCTCCTTGTGGTTAAAGTCGCCCATGCAGGAGCTTTGCCCTGCATGCATGAGCTCTGCTGGCCATTGCAGCCAGTGTGTCAACCATTGCTCTATTGCTCTCGTCATACTCATGCCCTGGTCTCCTGCTGTTCTGTGGTGGGTTATACATCACTGCTATTACCACCTTGGGACCTCCAGAGTAAAGCGTTCCCGCTATGTAATCACTTTCTTCTCCGCTGTCTCCTCTCTCCAGCTCATCAAAATTCCATCGGTGTTTGATCAGCAGTCACTCCTCCACCCCCCCTGTTCCTTCTGTCTTTCCTCAGGATCTGGTATCCCGTTGGAAAGATGGCATCTGTTATCATACCTGTAAGCTTGGTTTCTGTGAGCGCTATGATGTCCAGTGATGTCTCTTTGACTCTTTCGTGCCACTCCTCCCACTTGTTTGTTATTCCATCAGCGTTTGTGTACCATACCTTCAGTTTCCTTTCCAATACTGTGGTTTGGGGGGCCTGTGGGGGTGGGAGACCTGGTAGCTTACTGTGGGATTCTATGATTGGGGGTTGGGTGGAAGCTGTGGGTATGGATTGTAGTGTGTGTTGGGATGGTGTGATAGGTTGTGGGGTTCTGAGGATAGTTGTGTGTGTGCTTGCCCTTGCTTCTCTGTTCTGCTCTGACTGACCTCTGCTGGTTCCATCCTTGTTTCCTTTCCTATCTCCTTTCGCTTTTTTTGTCCTCTCCCTCAGCTCTGTCTCTCTGTTTGTGTTCTGTCTCTGTCTAGGAACACCTTCTTGTACTCTTCCGAGTTTTTCAACCTTGGTTTCTCTTGGAGGATCCTGTTCCTTCACTGTTTCTGTCCTGAGAATCATCTTGATCGGTCGGTTTCTCCCCTTCACGTACCCCCCTATTCTCTGAAAATTTACAATCTCGTCCATGTCTTCTCCCCCTATTTCCGTGATGATTTTCCCAATCTCCTTTCTTCCTGCCGTCTTTCAGTGTGTGTCTTTTCCTCTCTCTCCCGAAGCCCATGGATAAACACTGATTTTGCCCTTTCCTCCTCCCATTGCCTCTTCCTCTGTGACTCTGGTTCCTGTCTGTATATGGTCATTTTCTCCCTTGATTTTTCCAGTGGCTCTTGGTAGCATGGTTGTGCCTCAGCATTCGACTTATCTCCCTCTTTATCTGCACCCAGCTGCTCTTTCCTTTTACTCCCTGACCCTTCTTTGCAGGCTGATATGACCTTAGCATAATTCATATCTCCTTCCTTCCTGTTCATCCTCTCAGCTTCATATGCTGTGTCTTCTCTGGTCACTGCCCCTGAGACTTGCTTCAGCCTGTTTACCTCAAACTCTAGGACCCTTACCCTGTCTACTGCAGCTTCGACTTGTGCCTCCCATTTCTTCGTCTCCTTCTCCAACCTCTTTTCCCATTTCGCAGAGAGCTCTTTCTCCATTTTTCAGAAAGCTCTCCTAATTTTCTCTCCCATTCTTGCTCCATCCTTCTCCACTGCTCCTCCATCCATTCCTCCCTACCAATACCTTTGTCATCTGATCCCTGATTCCTACGAGTCCCAACCATTTTTTTTTTTTTTTTAGTAAAGGAAAAAAGAGAGAGAGAGAGAGAGAGAGAGAGAGAGAGAGAGAGAGAGAGAGAGAGGAGGGAAAGGTAGAAGGAGAGAGAGGGGGAGAGTGAAAAGGAAAAGGGAGAGAGTGAGAGAAGAGAGGAGAGAAGGGGAAGATAGGGAGAGAGGAGAGAAGGAAAAGAGAGAGAGAGAGAGAGAAAGGGACAGAGAGGAAGAGAGAGAAAGGACAGAGAGGAAGAGAGAGAGGAATAGAGAGAGAGGAAGGGAGAGAAAGATTGAGAGAGGGGAGACGAAAGAGTAAGAGAGAGAGAAGAATAGAGAGAGAGAGAGGAAGACAATAAGAGTAGAGAGAGATAGAGAGAGAGAGAGAGAGAGAGAGAGGAGAAGAGGAATAAGAAGATGAGAGAGAGGAAGAGAGAAGAGACAGAGAGAAGAAATGGAAGGTAAGGTAATTACATAAAGGTGTGAAATCTGTGTGTGTGTGTGTGTGTGTGTGTACGCGCTACAGCTATTCAAGTGCCTAACGCAGATCCTGTTCTCACCTAGTGTGTGTGTTGTATGCGTGCTTTTATGTAAGCAGTCCTTATTTCCCTCGTATGTACTACATATGTTTTGCATATGTTCCCAATCTTTTGGTTCCACTGTACTATCTTGTGTGCCTAAAATTACGTTCAATTCTGTAGCTAGGTGTAGCATCCCATATATATCTATATTGTGTGTTATCGTAACTAAAAATGTTATTAAATGCAGTAATGCTGCTTATTCTAATCTATAGTGGGAGGTGCCCATTGCTAATGGTGTCCTGCACTATAGTGAATATTACTTGCGTGCAGTGTGAGGGATGTCGTCTCTGGTCGTATGAATGCTTGTGCTGTTCGGTAATTTTTCACTAACTCCTGTATACTTGCGCTCTAGTCTATCTAATTTTTTCACTCACTGATTACCCAATATCATATGTTCCCCTGGTCTGATCCACTTATTCTCAAAATTAACGCGTTATTATGCACACTTTTATGCTAAGCTTCCAGCTACCTTCCCGCATAAACACTATCACTATTTCCTTGCTTTTCTTTCCTGAACCTATAATTTCTTTTTTCCGGCTTAAGCTGATTATATCACTCTATGCGTGAGCAGTTACCCCCACACTTTCCTTATGGCACAGTCAGAATTACCACCAAACACTCAAACCGCGTGACCCTCACGATTTGTGTGGCTGGTGGGTGTGTGTGTGTGTGTGTGTGTGTGTGTGTGTGTGTGTGTGTGTGTGTGTAACCAAGACAGGACTCGCAGCACTGGTCACGTGCAGCGATAATATGGTGCAATCTGTGCAGTGGTCATGTAGTTACATATAATTATCAATTTTGTGTTGCAGTGTTCATATGTAGTAATCTGCAGTAATGTGTAGTGATTTGTAGCAGTCATGTGCAGTAATGCGCAATAGTCATGTGTAGCAATTGTGTGGTGCAACAGGCATGTGGTAAAGCAGTCAAGTATGTGGTATAGTACTTATGTGGTGCTGCATGACCCTTGTCGGTTTAGAGCTTTATTATTTGATTATAATTGTGGTGCAATGGTGAAATATGTGGTGAAGTGGTCAAGTATGAGGTGCCGTGGTAAAATATGTGGCGCAATGGTCACGTACGTGGTGCAGTGTCCAAGTATGTGGTACAGTGGTCAAATATATGTTGCAATGGTCAAGTATGTGGTACAGTAGTCATGTATGTGGTGCAGTGTCCAGCACGTCGAGTGGTGCTCACTGCACCACATATATTATGTAATGCAGTGGTCAAGTATATGGTGCAGTAATAAATTATGTGGTTTAGTAGTTATGTGGCGCAGTGGTAAATTGTGGCGCAGTGGTCAATAATGTGACGCAGTGGTAAATTATGTGTGCAATGGTCAATTATATAGTACAATGGTCAAGTATGTGGTACAGTGGAAAATTATGAAGTGCGTCCATGTGATATTTCGTCAAGACTTTGGGTCAAGTCTGCGGCCATCTGATGTTTTTATTCACGTAGCAGTCAGTAGACATCTGGGTCAGTCGACTTTTGTAAGTCGCTCCTTATTAAGACAAATTTGAAATGAAAATAATAATGATAGCCGACAACCAGAGCTCTGCTTCTTAGTTAGATAATCACCGCACACCAGACACTACACTAAACACCAAAAATACACCACACATTCCACATCCCCACACATTGTGGTACAATCGACATTGCGCACGGCGCGCGCATACGTGCACGCACGTGTATACAACAGGCCTAGTGTTTAATCGACATGTGCCTAGAACAAAATGGTAACGAACTAACTTTAGCCTTCACCGTCTCACCACTGACACATGACATGTATAGGAATCACCTCGTTATAAACGCGCACTAGTACACAGATAAGACAGAGTGGGTGTCGTGCTACTTACCACATGTCGGTCTTGGTGGTGATGGCTTCATACAGGATGATCTCAGGAGCTGCAATGAAAACACTGTCACTTATACACTCGCGTGAATTAAACAAAAAAATATTATATATTTCCCTGACATTATGTATACGCAGGTTCTTGTACGAAGACTTAATACTTAGCCTGGAGTCTAGACCATAGGTTTTCAAAGCGTGTTCCGGAACCATAGGGGACTGAAAATGAGAGAGATGTGATTATCTAATAGCAACTGGTGGCTCTTACAGCTGCAATATGAAACAGGAGCCGACAAACAATCATCTGTTTGATATATGATTCACGAAATCGTAATAACACGATTGCAAATAAACTGACCTGGAATTTTAAGCCACACTCGCCATGGGTTCACACCCCACCAGTACCGTGATACGATTGATTTGCTAAGGTTTTTCTGTTTTAGATTTGCTTTAGTTAAAATTACCACGTTTTGCATAGATATTATTTCTTAGATCATGAAATGATTACTTTTAGTATTACAGATGGTGCTATCGTTATTGCAGACAGTACGGTATGTGACCGTGTCCGAGTCTTCTGTTACTGGTGGACCACAACTAGGTATATATAAGGCAAAACTGCCACACCCTTAACATAGACCGTTCACTACAAACTGGTAAACTTAGCGAGAATTGAAAAAAAGAAGGAAACAGTTAAATGGAATCGAATTCTATTACCACTGTTGTTATATCTATGTGTCCGTCCTGTGTGAAGACTCCAGCACAAATGTCAATAATACATGTAAGAATTTAGGCTCAAGTTAGCCACAACAAGGGTAGCTGGTCGTTTACAGAGTCCGCTCGTTAACTTAGAATTATCCCCATTTTTTCTGACCCACGAAATCAGTGTTCTAGTTTCTGTTTCGCCTTTACTATCCACGTCGTTATCAATGTTTCTCTGTTTCCATCACTAAACTTTCTCTCCGACTCCAGGTTTATATCCCATCCTCTCATTCATCTTTCTGCCCCACCAAACAAATAGTAAAACTAGATCTCACGAGAACCTGTCAGGAAGCATTACTGAACTGAAACTTCAGGTTTCAGTCAATATTTCCCAGGAATGTTCTTCTCCACTTGTTTCTGAGGCGTCCATTCAAAGTGCCTTCCTGGGGTAGTAAAGCACCTTCCTGGGGTAGTAAAGCACCTTCCTGGGGTAGTAAAGCACCTTCCTGGGGTAGTAAAGCACCTTCCTGGGGTAGTAAAGCACCTTTCTGGGGTAGTAAAGCACCTTTCTGGGGTAGTAAAGCACCTTCCTGGGTAGTAAACCTTCCTGAGAAGTAAAGCACCTTCCTGAGAAGTAAAACACCTTCCTGGGTAGTAAAGCACCTTCCTGAGAAGTAAAGCACCTTCCTGGGGTAGTAAAACACCTTCCTGGGTAGTAAAGCACCTTCCTGAGAAGTAAAGCACCTTCCTGGGTAGTAAAGCACCTTCCTGGGGTAGTAAAGCACCTTCCTGGGGTAGTAAAGCACCTTCCTGGGGTAGTAAAGCACCTTCCTGGGTAGTAAAGCACCTTCCTGGGTAGTAAAGCACCTTCCTGGGGTAGTAAAGCACCTTCCTGGGTAGTAAAGCACCTTCCTGGGTAGTAAAGCACCTTCCTGGGGTAGTAAAGCACCTTCCTGGGTAGTAAAGCACCTTCCTGGGGTAGTAAAGCACCTTCCTGGGGTAGTAAAGCACCTTCCTGGGGTAGTAAAGCACCTTCCTGGGTAGTAAAGCACCTTCCTGGGTAGTAAAGCACCTTCCTGGGGTAGTAAAGCACCTTCCTGGGGTAGTAAAGCACCTTCCTGGGTAGTAAAGCACCTTCCTGGGGTAGTAAAGCACCTTCCGGGGTAGTAAAGCACCTTCCGGGGTAGTAAGCACCTTCCGGGGTAGTAAAGCACCTTCCGGGGTAGTAAAGCACCTTCCGGGGTAGTAAAGCACCTTCCGGGGTAGTAAAGCACCTTCCGGGGTAGTAAAGCACCTTCCTGGGGTAGTAAAGCACCTTCCGGGGTAGTAAAGCACCTTCCTGGGGTAGTAAAGCACCTTCCTGGGTAGTAAAGCACCTTCCTGGGGTAGTAAAGCACCTTCCTGGGGTAGTAAAGCACCTTCCTGGGGTAGTAAAGCACCTTCCTGGGGTAGTAAAGCACCTTCCTGGGGTAGTTAAGCACCTTCCTGGGGTAGTAAAGCACCTTCCTGGGTAGTAAAGCACCTTCCGGGGAAATAAAGAACATTCCCGGGGTAGTAGTTGTAAGAAAATTAATGGTAGATGTAACAGCTGTAAGAAAGCATTATGACTAAGAAAAATAAGAACGCTAGGCTTCATACCTATAAGAAATTTACATTTATTATTTATTATTTCATAACCAGGTTGGAAGATTGTTAAACATCAAAACAGTAAAAGCCCGTAACGTCAGTGAAAATAATGTGCTAATCATTTTTGGTCCCCAAATTACATAATGATAATGATTATTCATAAAACACAACTTGACACCTGTATAGGTCACAGACACCTTCACATCAATAACATAAGAAAGGGTTATTTGTGTACTTTCACATCAACGAGAGTTAAACTAGAGAGAAAAACTACAGAGAGTGCAGTCAGATGAAGATATCTTTCTTCAACAATGAAGTGGGTGAAAAAAATTCTCTCGAGACAATAAACCTGTTTTCTCATAAGAGGTTTTGAAGATACTGGAGAAATTTGAGAGACTGGGATAAGAAGAGCTATTTTAAGTGCAAGGAGATTATCTGATGCACTCATTAACGGTGTGGAACTCAGAGGAAGAAGATGCAATATGGTGGGTTGAGGAACTCGGTGTAATTATGCATAAACAGTTAAATGATCAGTAAGCACAAGTAAAATAAACTTACAATAAACTTTTACTTTGGGAACTTTCGATGACGTTTCTCTCCGTCTTGGATTGAAGATACTGGACGAATCGAAACGTCTTCTAGAGTTTTTTTTTTAATTATAGTTCAGCTGTGAATTGTTCCAGTTACAATATTGTAACTTATTCTTGAATGCAATAAGTTATCTAAGGAACAATTAAATAAATACTTTACCAGTGTTGATATCGACTAAATGCAATATCAGGGGCTAACTAAATACAATATTTGGGGTTAACTAATGCAATACCAGAGGTTAAATACAATATCAGGGACAAATACAAGGGATTACCTAAATACCATATCACGGACAAACTACTGGTACCGAATGTTTTCCTGGAGTTTAGATGAATGGTTCAGAGAACCGACACGTTGGTAAATTAGACACATGTGCAACTCTTGGGTATCTTTATTGAGGAAACGATTCTCCTTTGTATGGACAGATCCATACAAAGGAGAATCTTGAACAGGAGAAGAATGAGGTAATCAGTCCCTCAACCTTGAGTCGATGTGGTCAGTCCATCAATCTTGAATAGAATACAGCATATGTGCAGAGAAGCAGCTTATAAACCGTACGCAGGAGAGGTGCAGCAGTCGTAGGTGGTGTCACATTTGTTCAATGTGGAAGTAGGTCGTGCCCAAGGGTTAGGTTCCCTGAACCATTCATCTACAATCCTGTCAGATACTGCAACTTCTTGGGATCTTAATACTTGGGAATTCTTCGCTTGCCTAACCCTTGGGCACGACCTACTTCCACATTGAACAAATGTGACACCACCTACGACTGCTGCACCTCTCCTGCGTACGGTTTATAAGCTGCTTCTCTGCACATATGCTGTATTCTATTCAAGATTGATGGACTGACCACATCGACTCAAGGTTGAGGGACTGATTACCTCATTCTCCTCCTGTTCTTCAAGATTCTCCTTTGTATGGACTGATGAAGCCACTGTGTGGCGAAACGTTTCCTCAATAAAGATACCCAAGAGTTGCACATGTGTCTAATTTATCAACCTGGAGTTTACCTGGAGAGGGTTTCGGGGGTCAACGCCCCCGCGGCCCGGTCTGAAACCAGGCCTCATGGTGGATCAGGGTCTTATCAACCAGGCTGTTACCGCTGGCCGCACGCAAGCTGACGTACGAACCACATCCCGGATGGTCAGGTACTAACTTTAGGTGCCTGTCCAGTGCCTTGAAGACAGCCAGGGGTCTATTGGTAATACCCCTTATGTATGCTGGGAGGCAACTGAACAGTCTTGGGCCCCAGACACTTAATGTGTTGTCTCTCAGTGTACTCGTGGCGCCCCTGCTTTTCATCGGGGGAATGTTGCATCTCCTGCCGAGTCTTTTGCTTTCATATGAAGTGATTTTCTTGTAATAATTTTTACATCATTTCAACATAACTTTAATGTGCCAGAATATTGATGTCGAGCTGGAATAATTTCAGAACCTACAATTAGGGGTGAAAACTTAGAGGTTTCGACGAAAAAAATAAATCCTCTCCAATATAAACATTAGTTGTAAAAAAAAAAACTATAAATTTCGGAATAAATATCACTGTACGGATGTAATATCTCCAGCAATGTGGGTTGTTTATACAGTGTATTCACTGTGTCTGCTCACCTACACATGTCGGCAGTGTGAGCCTAGATAATTTATACATAGTAACATGTGTGTAAATTAAGTCAGACGAAGTGACTTATTTCCACTGGAGTAAGTACTCTGCTCCCGTGAGACCTTTGTTCATCTCAGGGCTGAGCATCAACACCTGCCAGGAATGAATCACCACCAGCAGGCCAGGTAACAGCTACCCGAGACACGAGTTGTCCGCCTCCACGTATCTTAGAGCTCCGCCCGGTAATCACAGACCCAGCTCTCTACTTTACGTCCTCTCGCATGATTACAAATGAAGAGCACAGCTTCGCTGCTAACATCTGTTATTACTGTCTTGTTCCCGCTGCTCTATAAGGAGCGGGATCAGCCAGCTGAGAGGCTGCTCGGTCGGGCGGTAACGAGACCGATGTCCGAGCCTTTAACGGAAGTTAAAATGAACCAGATTGATCGATAGACCCTTCCATGCCTCTCTCTCTCTCTCTCTCTCTCTCTCTCTCTCTCTCTCTCTTAGGACAATTCTATTTTTGTTTTACAAAACACTGGAACTGTTTGACAATTAGGTGCTTTAAACATATATCGTGTTTAGCATCATCAACTCATTCTACCATTCAACTTGCTACGGCCATGACCAGTTTACTGTCGCATTACAGAAGCAATAAACAAAAAGCAAGTAAAATTATGCTTAGACAATTCTCCAGACTAGAGAAACATTACACACCTGAACGAGCACATTTACGCCAGCAGCTGCGACGACCTGAACAACTCTTATGTGAAGTATGGGAACACCATTAGCCATCTTACGAAATGGAAGAATGCTATGGAAAGATTTCTGGTTATTTGAAAACCTGACATGCGGAGGTGAAAATGCATGGAGGCAGCACTTACACTGGTTCATTCACAATATTGTTACACAGACTAAAGACAACTTTCTAATCAGACTTTGAAAACAAGGGGAGACATCTTCATAGATGTTCCTCAAATGTCCAGCACCATTATTGCTATGAGAGAGAGAGAGAGAGAATTAGGTAAGATGTTACTATTTAAGATTAATTCTTTCATTATTTTGTGGCGTATGCTGTGTTAGGCCAGGTTACCTTGGGTTGATCTCATAGCACTGAAACTCCTTCAGTTTTTTTTACAAGTAACTCATAAGTTGGAGATGTATCTTTAGATGTTTTGGACGAACCTAAACACTAAATATTTCTATCAAATTTGTGGGTTTCTTGTGAATTTTTATGTCCACTTTATGACTTCTATCCTTTTCTGGCTTTTACTCTTATTACAATTATTTTTATTATTTTATTTACCTTAATCCCTAAGAATAATAGTTTAATAAACTTCTTTTGTGTTTAACACCGGCCGTATCATCGACGTAGGGTGACCCAAAAACATTTACAGTCCTTCAGTCAGTCGCTGTCTTGCCAGAACGTGTTGACATCACATTTCGGATGGCCCTCTGAACTACAACAATCTTCCCCCTCCTTCAGAGTGTAGGCACTGTACTTTCCACCTCCAGGACTCAAGCCCTACTAACTGGTTTCTCTGAATTTCTTTATAATTGTTACCTTGCTCACACTCCAACAGCACGTCAGGCCACAAAAAACAAAGCCTGCCTCCACTCACCCTGTTCTAACACATGCACACAAGCTTGTTGGATGTTCAAGCCCCTAGCACTCGAAACATACTTTACCCATTCCCTCCAACTCTTTCCAGGACGACCTACTTGTCCTAGGCTCCATCACAGGTTTACCCTTTCCTTTCTAAGTACCCAGATCACCTCAATAACCTCTGCTCTCTTTTTCTACGTATATACTCCACCCTATGTATATTCTACATTGTAAAAAACCTCTCATAAGTAAACTTTTTTTCCCTTATCACCCGTTTTACCTTCTCCATTCACTCCTCTTCCCACCTGCAACTACCCTCCTTCACCCAGATATTTCTGCGCACTTTAACACTGCATTCTAAAATTTACCCATCACTAAAACTCGTTACCGGCATCTCTAGCCATCCTTTCTCTTAATAAATACTTCTTTCTTACCCTATTTCCTTTAATTTTATTCCTTTTCCTCTTCATTTTCGCCACTGGTGACATTCTCCGTGTACCCCATGTATAGCTACCGTTATATAATGATCTAATACGTCTGTCGCCCCTCTAAAAACATGAACATCCAGAAGTCTACCTATTAATCTTTTATCTGGTAATACACAGCCCAGCAGACTGCTGTCAATAAATCATATATCACATCTCAGGTACTTGTCCTCTTTTTCCCAGTATAAGTATTGCCTATTACCAAACCGTTTTTCTATTCATAGTTCACTAAAGACTCTCCCCCCTCCCCTATTTGTTGTTCACACCTGACACTCCAAGTTTACCTACTACATCCTTTACAATAGTTTCTCCCGTTTTAGCATTTAGGTCCCCCACAACAATTATTTTCTAACTTGGTTCGAGACTCCCTGAACATTCTCTTAACACCTCCAAAATCTCTTTCTCTTTCTTCTCTTTCTCTCTTCTCTTTCCCAGTTGCACAGACACAATAATCCACTGCTCACACCCCCTCTTATTTTAATCTGCATTAGCCACTATAGTAAACTGGTCCCTCTCCAGGTCAATTAATGCCACAATTTTTCATTTATCACTATACATGTTGAGTTGAAGGCCACTTCTCGCTGTGAGGTCAGTCCAGCCAAGGTAAGGCGGGTCAGACTCTGCGCATGTCTCTCACAATTTACCTAAGATGTTGTAAGATCAAGCATTAGCCAACTGATTTAGGAATTGCTTACAGAAACCAATTACAACCTGACGCCCATTCGGCAAATAAGGATGTGGGCGCTCTCGAGGCTGGCAGTAGACACACAGGTTGGCAATGATAATTCTAGTGTCACTCGGTCATGTGAGGATGGTTTCGACGGCACCGCCTTAGTTTATGGGGTGTTGAATACAACCGCCCTGCACAACACACCCCCTACACTACACTACACAAATAACCCGCACATAGGAGAAAGAGGAGCTTACGACGACATTTCGGTCCGACTTGGAAAATCTAGAAATTCACCCCCTACTGCCAGCACTGTGGTACTGGGATGTTGTGGAACACCAACGGTAGTTCATGTATCTCTGTGTTGTACTGTAGTCCATACAGCCACTCATCACTGTTCAGGGATGTGGCTGGGCTGTGCTGGTGATACTGTGGACCACCACTACCACAACTTTCACTGCAGGAACTCACCACTGTTCAGAGATGTGGCTGGGTTATGGTAGCGGTGACGACAATCTTAAATCATAATCCTGATAAGGATGACGTAGATAACGATAATGGTTTGTTTGCTGATGGGATATTTATTAAATGCATTTTATGGTTTAGCAACTGATGGTGACATCACTGGGGTTGACAACAGTCTCAATTCTGTTGAGCTGCAAAAAAGTTAATGGTAAAATAAAAATAACGCAGCCTAGAAACCCGCATACACTGTATTACACTGGTTCTTCACCTTCCACTATTATTTGTGGGAAGATATAGTCGACTATAAAACTGTTTATACGGACTGAATTTTAGAAGTTTCAAGGGAATGCACATAAGACAATAAAATCTATGACCTTATCAAGAGAGACCTTGCCACAGCCCAACATGCAGCCAAGCGAGAATCTTGATCCTTGTCTCGTAATCTTGATAATCCTGTCTGCACCCACCAAGGGATTATATTACTCTCCTGGAAGAGTGACACTCACTTGGTGTGGGACTACAAACAGACGTGTATTTTTTTTTATAACTCGTTCATTTCCATAACCGCTGCCTTGCTGGAAGATTCTGCCGATTGCAGAGGAAGACAAGCTCAAAGAGCATAGGTATTTGGAACATCAATCTTGCTTTCTTCCAACATTGCTGAAGAAGGCAGGATGTTTTTGATCTACAAAACGCTTGACCCAATAAAGTCATTCACGCTTTAAACAATAATATAAATACAACCACACTAACACCTGCAAGCTAAAACATAACTAAAATAAATATGGAGAGAGACAATTCAGGGGGAAAAACCGACACAACTTTTCTTAAAGTAAATTATTTCGAATTCCTCTAAAAATCAAGAGATCCAAGAACTATTTTTTCCAGCGCATACATCTTATAAATCCGGAGTGGAAACTTTTGCTATATCCTCGCTTTCCACTTTTTTTCAAGGACCGACACGTCGTTATAAGGTTCCTCGCCAAAGTACGGTTTTTTTTTTATTGTTCCAGAACGGTATTATGACGTATTATTCTTCGTTTAGTGAGAAAAGTTAAAGTTGTCGAGGGGGATAGACAGCAGAACTTAGAATAAACGGATACTTGAGTTTAATCTGAAAAAAAGCTAAAATTTCTATACATCGGTGTGAGCATCACACCGAATACTTGACTGGAGTCGCACAACAATGGCGTAACTTCGGCAGCGTATAAAGGCTGGTGAAATTAGAACAGCTATAAGAACCTTAAGATTAGCATTATTGAACCCAGTACAGTTATTGACTCCCAGTATAAACCAGTGAAGTACCTGGGTCAAGGACGCGAAAATTAAATATAAACTCAAATCAAACAGGAGCATTTCAAAGGCGCTCATCAAGTGCCTATAAAATGTAAGGCAAAAAGATTTGATCCTAGGAACAGAAAGGGCACTCCATTTCCTTGGATCAAGAACCCTTCGTGGGCATTAAAGCACCACCCTGAAGTCTCGTATAGCCATAAATCACAAACTAATTACAACCATAATAAATCTCGGCAGAGATAAGAGGGAGAGCAACACAAGACAGAAAGTATTCTACCAGGTACCCCGAGGTAGTCTTGCTTATCCCAGGTGATCCCACCCTGGGCAAGACTGAGGCCAGAGTCAGTTCTGCTTATCCCAGGTGATCCCACAACCCAACCAGGCTGTGATGGATATGTGGGGTAGCGGGCCTCCAGCAGCTACAGCCTGGTTGACCAGCCGGCTAGCACCAGACGAGCCTGGCCCATGGCCGGGCTCGTCTGATGCTACCCGGGAGTACAAAGACTCGAAACTCATCAAAGGTAAAGGAATAACACTGAGGCCAGTGTCAGTCTTGAAACATCTCACCCTGGGCAACACTGAGGCCAGTGTCAGTCTTGCAACATCACCCTGGGCAACACTGAGGCCAGTGTCTTGCAACATCTCACCCTGGGCAACACTGAGGCCAGTGTCTTGCAACATCCCACCCTGGGCAACACCGAGGCCAGTGTCTTGCAACATCCCACCCTGGGCAACACCGAGGCCAGTGTCAGTCTTGCAAAATCCCACCCTGGGCAACACTGAGGCCAGTGTCAGTCTTGCAACATCCCACCCTGGGCAACACCGAGGCCAGTGTCAGTCTTGCAAAATCCCACC
This sequence comes from Cherax quadricarinatus, assembly GCF_026875155.1. NCBI lineage: Eukaryota > Metazoa > Arthropoda > Malacostraca > Decapoda > Parastacidae > Cherax > Cherax quadricarinatus. Next base: position 13,336,486 of record NC_069431.1, on the reverse strand, counting down.
CTGGGCAACACTGAGGCCAGTGTCAGTCTTGCAAAATCCCACCCTGGGCAACACCGAGGCCAGTGTCAGTCTTGCAACATCACCCTGGGCAACACAGAGGCCAGTGTCAATCTTGCAACATCCCACCCTGGGCAACACCGAGGCCAGTGTCAGTCTTGCAACATCCCACCCTGGGCAACACCGAGGCCAGTGTCAGTCTTGCAACATCCCACCCTGGGCAACACTGAGGCCAGTGTCAGTCTTGCAACATCTCACCCTGGGCAACACTGAGGCCAGTGTCAGTCTTGCAACATCACCCTGGGCAACACCGAGGCCAGTGTCAGTCTTGCAACATCCCACCCTGGGCAACACCGAGGCCAGTGTCAGTCTTGCAAAATCCCACCCTGGGCAACACTGAGGCCAGTGTCAGTCTTGCAACATCCCACCCTGGGCAACACCGAGGCCAGTGTCAGTCTTGCAACATCCCACCTGGGCAACACCGAGGCCAGTGTCAGTCTTGCAACATCTCACCCTGGGCAACACTGAGGCCAGTGTCAGTCTTGCAACATCACCCTGGGCAACACCGAGGCCAGTGTCAGTCTTGCAACATCCCACCCTGGGCAACACCGAGGCCAGTGTCAGTCTTGCAACATCCCACCCTGGGCAACACCGAGGCCATTGTCAGTCTTGCAACATCCCACCCTGGGCAACACGAGGCCAGTGTCAGTCTTGCAAAATCCCACCCTGGGCAACACCGAGGCCAGTGTCAGTCTTGCAAAATCCCACCCTGGGCAACACTGAGGCCAGTGTCAATCTTGCAACATCCCACCCTGGGCAACACCGAGGCCAGTGTCAATCTTGCAACATCCCACCCTGGGCAACACCGAGGCCAGTGTCAGTCTTGCAACATCCCACCCTGGGCAACACCGAGGCCAGTGTCAGTCTTGCAACATCCCACCCTGGGCAACACGAGGCCAGTGTCAGTCTTGCAACATCCCACCCTGGGCAACACCGAGGCCAGTGTCAGTCTTGCAACATCCCACCCTGGGCAACACCGAGGCCAGTGTCAGTCTTGCAACATCCCACCCTGGGCAACACCGAGGCCAGTGTCAGTCTTGCAACATCCCACCCTGGGCAACACCGAGGCCAGTGTCAGTCTTGCAACATCCCACCCTGGGCAACACCGAGGCCAGTGTCAGTCTTGCAACATCCCACCCTGGGCAACACCGAGGCCAGTGTCAGTCTTGCAACATCCCACCCTGGGCAACACTCAACACTTGCAGGAAGTGGATAAGGAACTTGGTAAAAAGTCTTAGCTGGTGGTAAATGAAGTATGTCAGACCAATACAGTACTGTGGATAAGAACACACTTCAGAACACTTATTAAAGAGAACGTTTCGCCAGGAGTGCCTTGGTAAGTATTAAGACTGATAGTCACTTTTGGCGCAACGTTCCCTTGAATAAGTGTACTGACGTGCAGGTGTCCATAGCCCCATCTCGTTGGTATCACCTTACAATTTACAACTATCTGCTCGTAGAACCATTGATTTAAAACACCTACACTCAACCACACCCTTCCTGAGGCCCCACTCTCACACTCCCGTGCTCCTTGTTACCTCGATTGTACTTACACTAGTTGATGAGTAAGACATTGTCTGCAATATATATAGATATCTTTTTTGTCCAGTCGTTCTGCCTATGTAAGAGGTTTTTCCAGTCGAATTCAGGTGATTATGACACTGAAGACTAAAAGTTGGAGAGAGAATTTTTAAGTGATCAGCACCTCAGCCTTGATAGGTGAGGGTCACTACCTCAGCCATGATAGGTGGTCAGTACCTCAGCCATGATAGGTGGTCAGTACCTCAGCCATGATAGGTGGTCAGTACCTCAGCCTTGATAGGTGGTCAGTACCTCAGCCTTGATAGGTGGTCAGTACCTCAGCCTTGATGGGTAGTCAGTACCTCAGCCTTGATAGGTGGTCATTATCTCAGTCATGATAGAAGGTGGTCATTACCTCAGTCATGATAGAAGGTGGTCAGTACCTCAGCCATGATAGGTGGTGGTCAGTACCTCAGCCATGATATGTGGTGGTCAGTACCTCAGCCATGATAGGTGGTGGTCAGTACCTCAGCCATGATAGGTGGTGGTCAGTACCTCAGCCATGATAGGTGATGGTCAGTACCTCAGCCATGATAGGTGGTGGTCAGTACCTCAGCCATGATAGGTGGTGGTCAGTACCTCAGCCATGATAGGTGGTGGTCAGTACCTCAGCCATGATAGGTGGTGGTCAGTACCTCAGCCATGATAGGTGGTGGTCAGTACCTCAGCCATGATATGCGGTGGTCAGTACTTCAGCCATGATAGGTGGTGGTCAGTACCTCAGCCATGATATGCGGTGGTCAGTATATCAGCCATGATAGGTGGTGGTCAGTATCTCAGCCATGATAGGTGGTGGTCAGTACCTCAGCCATGATATGCGGTGGTCAGTACTTCAGCCATGATAGGTGGTGGTCAGTATCTCAGCCATGATAGGTGGTGGTCAGTCCCTCAGCCATGACAGGTTGTCAGTACCTCAGCTATAGCCTTACTGGCTCAAGAACTGACCACTTACTACCGAGCCTGAGGAAGGGATCATCTCAAATTACCTCTCCATTTATTCTACTGTCTCCAGTATTGCAATTACCTCCGGTATTGTAATTACCTCCAGTACAGTAATCACATCAACTCAAGGCTGAGGGACTGATTACCTCAAACTCCTTCTCATCTTCCATCATTCGTCTCTGTACCACACTGAGGAAGCCACTTGTTGGCGAAACGTTTCCGCAATTAAGATACCCAAGTGTTGCACAAGTTTCTCAATCGTCAACTTTTCGGTTTTCTTAATTATTTAACATCCTTGCATTCGACTGAAGAAGCCTGCAGCGCAGTCGAAGCGTTTCAACAATAAAGATACCCAGATATTTCATGTCTTACTCATCAACTTGAGTTTATTAAATACCTTATATGACATCCTTCCCGTGGCCTCACCCCGAGACACCTTGCTACCTCGACTGCAATTACGCACTGAGACTCGCCAGGGAACCTTAATGAACTATGGGTAGTCATTAGAAAGCTACAAACACTGGGAAGCTACAGGAACTAGGTCAGCTACTGGGAAAGCTACAGATCTAGGAGAGCTACTGGAACTGGTAGAAGTTAAATATGCGAGAATGATGGGATGAATTTGAGAAAGCCTTACCCAGTCAACTTGTCGTTAGTGTATACCGTTAATATTAAATCCCAGAGCGGGTGGGGCTCGAACCCAGGGAAGGCGAGTCTTAAAACTCACAGGCCAGCGAATTTGAAGATGAAATCTATTAAATCCAAATGGTCTAGTGGTTAGCGCACTGGCCTGTGAATTTTAGCACTCGCTTGCCATTGGTTCGATCCCCATCCGTTCTGTGATTTGTTTACAATCGTGTTATAACGATTTCGCGACTCGTGACACCATTAATATTGGCCAGTGGACACTGCTCCTCCTTTCTCACGCTTAACTGCTAGTATACCAGGAAAGAGTATGCTAAGGAGCGCTACTGGTCCTAAGAGTGATCATACAGCCTTGAAATCAGTACCTTACTGCGCAAGTAGTTGATATTCTAGTGGTGATATTAATTCCATCCTTGGCTAACTTGACACCGGAGCAGTTAATGTATCTGTAGGTATTACTAGCTATACAAATTAACATAGATCTAATGGCAGCAAATACTGCATATTATTGTAAAATATTTCAAACTTTAGTTATAACATGCTTACACTATTCATGTATGTATCTGTGGCAATAATAATTCTATACGCTTGCAATCCGTCACGTTCTAAGATGTGGTGTTGTGAAGTTTGGCGTTCGAATCGTAGTGGTTCGGTTGGATTAATACACGACTGCTGTGCATGGAGTTCATTGGCAGAAGTTGGTCATGTCGCTGTCACTAGTGCTCCCGAGTGTGTGTTTATTCTCCTCCCCGCGTACTGTCTCTCCTGAAGTTGCAGCAGCATCCTGCCACATACACAGGTTACCAAGATGAATCCTGGCCACCACGCAGTGTACTCTTCTAAACGGTATACAGTATCGAAAAGTTCATGAGATCCACTCATAACACTTGCGTATCTTTACTTTCAAAGTGTTTAGTCCGCACGGTATGCTTTAACAGTTGTATATAGATTATAACACTGATAACACATGTGCAACAGTTAGGTATATTTATTCCGAAACGTTGCGCCTACACACTAGGCTTCTACACTCAAAGAGACAGCAGAAGCAGTAGAGATGTAAAGATGGTGTAACAGTCCACCCTCGAAGACGTAGCTTTCAGGTGGTCAGTCCCTCAGGCTGGAGAAGAATTCTGGAGAGAGAGTTATAATCACCCGTGCTCCACTGAAGAAGCCTGCTGCGCAGGCGAAGCTTTAACAGAATAAAGTTACACAAGTCTTGCACATGTCTTACTCATCCTCCACTCCTCTAGTTCCATCTTTCTTGCCATAAAAAGGTTCATCTGTTGCAACGTAATTAAATTTGTATCTTTGCGTTCAGAATAGCCGGTCTCACCGTCGATGCTGAACGCGCTGGTGGAGCAGGTGTGGGTAAAATGTGCGCATGTATGCGCTAGGAACCTGGCGGCGCTGGTGCGGATAGGTGAGCGCAAGAGGTGCGCAGGTGAGCGCTGGGAAGAGGGCGGGCGTATACCTTAATTGTTCCTGACTTTTAAGGACTCCACCCGTGTTCACCTGGCCAGCCTTGAGGCATCCAGCTAGTGCCGCTACTACCACTGATGATGCTGGTGGTAGTGGTGGTGGTGGTGGTAGTAGTAGTAAAGGGGGTAGTTATGGTAGTGATGCTGGATGTGGTGATGGTGAGAGAAATGTACATTTTGTAAAGCGCTAGAACCGTGCAGATATTCAGCACTTTCAACATTGTTAGATAGTTTATTGTGCATTCTGTGAACAACATTAATTAGTTTATTGTGCATCCTGGGGACGGCATTGGTTAGTTTATTGTGCATCCTGTGGACGGCATTGGTTACTTTATTGTGCATCCTGTGGACGGCATTGGTTAGTTCATTGTGCATCCTGTGGACGGCATTGGTTAGTTTATTGTGCATCCTGTGAACGGCATTGGTTAGTTCACCGTGCATCCTGTGGACGGCATTGGTTAGTTCATTGTGCACCAATATCCATCATATGGACGATAGCTAGTTTATTGTGCACCCATCATGTGAACGGAGCGCAAGAGCATATAGATACATAAATGGCCTAGGAATTAGGCCCCAAAAGGGCTACCATGGGTACATCTGGATATATATTTATATATAAAGGTACACCAGTTACAAACATATTAAAGACACTTGCATAAAATGGCTGGTATCTTATTTTCATAGATTATTATACTATGTATATATTCTCAGTAAGTGGACAATCAAGCATATACCTTACACGAGTGTGACCATAAGACTGACCACGCACTTAGCATTTATTCTGATCGTCATTATAAATATACCAAATAACCAAAAGTACTTGTAACAAAGCCTAAGGCTGGCTGCTAAAACATTAGAAAGTCTAAAGAGTAAGAAATAAAGATAAATATAGATAAAGATAGATATATAAAGATAAATATACACAAATAAAGATACATAGACTAATAATACATAAATATACATAAAGATACATAGAGATACCCAAGTATTGCACATGTTTCTTGCTCTTCGGCTTGACGGTATTATAAACTATTTTTAACATTAGTCAAGTCGTTTACATTGCAGGTTGCTGCGTAAATGTGATTATCAACGTATGATATAAATCACAGAGTGGGTGGGGCTGGCGGGACCTGGCTTCAAGCTCAGAGTGGGTGGGGCTGGCGGGACCTGGGTTCAAGCTCACAGAGTGGGTGGGGCTGGCGGGACCTGGCTTCAAGCTCACAGAGTGGGTGCGGCTGGCGGGACCTGGGTTCAAGCTCACAGAGTGGGTGGGGCTGGCGGGACCTGGCTTCAAGCTCACAGAGTGGGTGGGGCTGGCGGGACCTGGCTTCAAGCTCACAGAGTGGGTGGGGCTGGCGGGACCTGGGTTCAAGCTCACAGAGTGGGTGGGGCTGGCGGGACCTGGCTTCAAGCTCAGAGTGGGTGGGGCTGGCGGGACCTGGCTTCAAGCTCACAGAGTGGGTGGGGCTGGCGGGACCTGGCTTCAAGCTCACAGAGTGGGTGGGGCTGGCGGGACCTGGCTTCAAGCTCACAGAGTGGGTGGGGCTGGCGGGACCTGGCTTCAAGCCTCGCCCGTTTTGTGATTTGTTTTCAGTCCTGTTATTACGATTTCGTGAGTTATATTGACTTTGTTCTAGTTATTTACAGAACATCTCTCGTACTAATATTTCTAATGTTTAACACAGGAATACCAAGTTTATATTCATTTTTCCCCTCTGTCTAATATAGCAACCTTATTAGAATTATGTCAAGGATTTAAGCCTATTAAATCCTTGATCAAGGATTTAAGCCTATCGTCATAAGTTAACTTGGGTATCAGTTCGATGACAAACAATTCAATTTATAATGTGGAAACCCAGCTCTTGACTTTTAATGGATGAACTGTAGCAACGATCAACTGTAGCAACGATCAACTGTAGCAACGATCAACTGTAGCAACGATCAACTGTAGCAACGATCAACTGTAGCAACGATCAACTGTAGCAACGATCAACTGTAGCAACGATCAACTGTAGCAACGATCAACTGTAGCAACGATCAACTGTAGCAACGATCAACTGTAGCAACGATCAAACTGCAGAAAAGGGAACACCTTATAACTACCAATACCAATTGCAGAAAAGTTACAAAACAAAAGGAGGAGAGGAAAAAATGCAGTCGCAGGTATACATCATATTCATAATTTAATCAAAGTCAAAGTTTGTAAGTCACAAACCCCTCAAGGGAGGTTCCTTGACGCTGGTGAGGGGCTCTTGATCTAGGGAATTGGATCTGTGTTCCAGTTCCCTGAACTGAGCCTGAGCCTTCCATCCCCCCCACAGGCGCTGTATAATCCTACGGGTTTAGCGCTTTCCCATAATTATAATAATGTAAGTCACAGAGGGAAGCGGAAGCGGCGATGGTGGCGGCAGCGTCGTAGTAGAGCGTTAACTGCAATTTAGACCATAACCATATGCAGTTCCAAGTCACTGGGAGCCACAACGCAACCAATTTTGATGAAATTCCCTTCTAGATAGCCTAAAATGGAAAGAGGGAGACTGATGGGTCTTATGCAAAGCCGCTCAAACCTTGCCATCACGACAAGGCAACCCTATGTTGGGAAAGATAATGACAGATACAGAGCGGAAGAAACGATTACGAAAAGAAGGAACAGTTTTGTTTATCATTAGAATGACGATATGTTGGGACTAAGAAGTGATACTGAAGGAACGAATAGTGAATGACGCAAGTGATAACAGCTGTTAACGGTAACACAACACATTGCTCAAGCTCCTTCACTACTTGGGCTGAAAGTCGCTCGTACAGCGTGTTGTGTATCTGTTAATGGTTAATGATCATTGCCCCTACGGCCCCGTCTCATACTGAGATTCCTACAACCGATGGGAATATTTATAAAAAAGAGCTAAGAAATAAAGGTAAGAATGTAAGAGTTAGTTTTCTCTGTCATTTTGATGTCCATGAAACAAAACCAGTGATCCTACTCGTCACAGGACGGTACTACCTACCAAGGAGGTTACTGTGATATGCTGTGGAGCTAACTGACAATAGTTCATTTGATAGTTTTATTATGCGCCTCATACCCGTTCTATGTGCATTAGTGACCCAAATAAATTGCATATGTGAAAGTATAAAAGAAAACGATGCAGTATGTTGCACGGCATACTGATTAAAGTTGACTGTGGGTGTCCATCCCAGGGCCTCACTCGCCTCTTAAGTAAGTTTATTCAGGTTAACACAAATACAGTTACATAGATTATTATACATAGCAGCACATGTGTAAAGAACCTAGGATAACCCAAAAAAAAGTCAGACTGGAGGGTTGACTGTCCTGCTAGTGTCCGCATACAAGCATTGTTTTGAGAGGTGTACTGCTCTCGCAGCCTTGCCAGACTTCACTGTCTGTTGACTGCTGTGGTGGTGGAAGCTTGATGATTGTTGTTGCTGTGCTCGAGGAATGTTGGTGATAAAGACAAATGTGCAACAGTTTGGTATCTTTATTATTGAAACGTTTCGCCTACACAGCAGGCTTCTTCAGTCAGAGAGGCAGCAGGTGTAGTAGCTAAATGACGATGATGTAACCAGTCCATCAACCTTAGAGAAAAAATTATTTAAGGTGATCAGTCCCTCAGCCTGGAAAAGAATTCGGCTCCATGGTCTGCAACGACATGAAGCTGAAGCATGACATTGGTCTTAAATGCTGTCTAAGGTGAGGTGGAAGATCTCGAAGGCGTTGCTGGGGACGGGATTCACTAGTTGAAGTAAGAAGGCCGGTCCCTCTGAAATCCAACCCTTCTCAATGATAACTAGTAGTTACGCGATGAAGATACCAGTTTCCTGCAGTGTTTGATGCCCAACTGTTGCACATGTCTTAATCATCAACTTGTCGGTATTTGACGCCATTTTCAACATTGAGGAGTGTTGTCGACTGTTGTTGCTGTATTTAAAGAGGGTCATTGACTGCTATTATTGTGTTCGCTGAACGCTGTTGTGAGCATGAAATGACTAACGATATCACGACCGCTACAGCTCAACGTCGCCATAGGCCGACATGACGGAAATGCGTCAGAAGTGAATATAAATGACAAATTCCGTACCACCACCTTTTACACAATTGTTGACAAACTAGAAACCCAGATGAGAAGAGGAGAGACTTTGGCTGGCCAGACAAAGTCTACCAGGCTATGTTGGCACTAAAGACTATAAGTAAACGAGTTCCAAACTGGCAGATCAATTGTACTCTTATTAGCTAATGAAAAGACCCAGGTGCAACACTCGGGTGTCTTTGTTGCTGAAACCGAAAGATAACCAGTTGTCTTATTCTTCTACGTGTAGGTACTGTATACCATCAAGAAAAATAATCTTAATGGCGTTAGAATAAGCCACAATACCATACTGAAACAATTCACAGCTACACTACGAATTGGAGATGAAACTGGATGATGATCCTTTCCATCCTGGCCAGAAACCTCGTTGAGTTTCAACTCTAATTTATGGGTTAATTGTGAATTAACAATCTTAACTAAACAGGCTGCGTAGTATGGGGTTCTATCAATATAAAAATGCTGCCTAGGAAACGGGCTGCGAATCCCCCCATCCATCCAACTGTGCTAATAGTTACTCTTCCCCTGCGAGACGTAAGCCTTTGTCCTGCCACATAAATCCCCACACTGGAGACTCTTATCTCCATGATTCCTTGTCAGGAAGTTCCTTAGCAAGGTTAACATGGGGGAGAGATGATGTTTACAGTGATCAAGCTGATTTTCCTCATGATGAATGTTATACGATGATATCAGCATCTAACGTTAGTTTAATTACGTTGCAGCTTTATTTCTTGTATATAACATTAACGTGAACAATTCTTGATTTAGCAAGATGGAAGAGTCCACTAGGTCAGCATTTTATAAGCTAACATTCTAGGACTGTTATTTACAAGGGAAAAGAAGGCCATGTTCCAGTATACCAGCAGATGCTTAAAATCTACCACAGTACCATGTCTTCCATTCACTTCTACCGTTTCTGTAAAATGTCCCTGTGATGAATGGTTTTGAAACCCGACAAGTTAAAGAACTGAGACACTTGTGCAACATATGGGAATCTTTACTGAAGAAACGTTTCGCCACACAGTGGCTTCATCAGTCCCATACAAAGTAGAAATGGGTAAGGAGAGGAGAAGATTGAGGTAATCAGTCCCTCAGCCTGGAATCGATGTGTTCAATCACTCTTGTAGGAAGTACAGCACAGGGCCAGAGAGGTGGTATATATACTTCAGTCAGGTGAGTCGAAGCAGGAGGCGGGGGAATCACAGTGAGACCTTCCTCTACTGTAAGTAGGTCGTCGTCCAAAGGTTGGACGGTGGGATCTTGGTACAAAGACTTCTTCAACGCTTGTCCAACCTTTAGACAACGACCTACTTACACTAGTGGAAGGTCCCACTATGATCCCGCCGCCTCCTGCTTCGACTCACCTGACTGCAGTATATATACCACCTATCGGGCCCTGTGCTGTACTTCCTACAAGAGTGATGGACTGAACACATCGATTCCAGGCTGAAGGACTGATTACCTCAATCTTCTCCTCTCTTTACCCATTTCTACTTTGTATTGGACTGATGAAGCCACTGTGTGGCGAAACGTTTCTTCAGTAAAGATTCCCATATGTTGCATAAGTGTCTCAGTTCTTCAAAATGTCCCTGGCAGAGTTTTCATGTGTGGTTTTATGCCGGCAGTGGTCAGACTGAATGGACAGTGGCTAGAGAGCCTTCCACTTCATTATCTATGCCTCACTTATCTGATAACAGAAGATCGAGACATCAGTGGTAGACAATCCTTCTCTGAAGACGGCCTAAATGCGGACTGAAAAGTCTTCTAGAGCTATTTTGCCTTTTCCTCGCACTTTATCATGCACTGGACGGGGCATCATGTGACGAACATCAGCGTCAGAAGACGGCTTCGGTTTCCGAACCAACACCCCCCCCCCCCTCCCCTTCCCCCCTCACCACCACCATAAATTGCTGTTTTAGTTCATTTTTCGTTGTTTAGCTTAGCTAAAACCTACACCTGAACATTACCAGTACCTGCTGCTTACCTCTGAGGGTCTTATGCCCCGGGCATCTCTCTCCGAATACAAAAAACAGTACCTTAATTAGTTGTTCCACAGCCCCTAATAATTCGTCACTAGATAATGTTTTTAAGGCCTTGTCAAAGAGGAAAAAAAAATCCTCGCCCTTAATCCGCTTATTTTCTTCATTGAAAAAGTGGAAAAGTTTTAAGTTGTAATGTTTTCTGGCAGTGAAGTTTGGTAAAAAATTTTCTTCTTTGGCTTATCAGATGAAACAATTGTTTTAATTTCTGAAGTAATCACTAATAGCCCACAATTTGGAGTGGCAACTTTAAACGACGTTTCGGTCCGTCTTAGTCCGAAGTGACACTTATACAACTTGATTATGATCCAGGACGGACCGAAATGTCCAGACTGTGGGTTATTAGTGAATGTTCCAGCAACGACAGAGCAAACGTTCGCTCTGAGGAGTCTGAAAATAGCTCTCCTGAGAGCGAAACGTTCCTCTAATGAAGATTCGCTCTGTTGCACGAGTCTGTGATAAAAGTACCAGAAAGACACCCCATAAGGGGAGTTACCAATGCACCTCTGGTTGTCTCCAAGAGGGTGCTGGACGGATACCTAAAGTCAGTGCCGGATCAGCCGGGCTGTGGTTCGTATGCTTGACTGTGTGCGGCGAGCAGTAACAGCCTAGTTGATCAGGCTCTGATCCACCGGGAGGCCTGGTCATGGACAGAGCAGTGGGGACATTGATCCCCAGAATGCCCTCCAGGTACATTCCAGGTATGTATCTGTCTCCATTCCTGTCGACAGCACGACCTTCAATTCAGGATATACTAAATGATTTGTACTATTTAAAGAAAGCTAAAAGAAATTTTTATCAAGCAATTTCACGATAAACAGTTGCTGACATCAAAATATCCTTGCCTCCCGCACTGAGGCAGATAATAAGATTGCTCCCATTACCTTTCATGACGTCGTCTAGACGGCTAACAATATCCTCCATCCCAGCCCCAGGAAAACATATCCTCTGCCTCCTCTTGCTATCCCTAAGACAAAAAGCCCTATCCATAGGAGTTTGTCATGACGTTCTGGATGGCCTTCATTGGAATGGCCTTCCCTGGGGTTTCAGGGATATCAACTCAACCTCGTCTGCCAGTGCTTCTTTGGTGTTCATGGTGACGTTCCCAGTAGACAACCCACATTCGTCAGGTAGCACAGAAAATGGGTTCGAAGTTTCCACAGTAGTGTTCTTGTTCGTTGTTTCTGCCACTCCTTCTGTCTTCTTAATCCTCAACTTCGTTCCATGTTGCCCAGCCACTGTCCAGGTTTCCCTCCTGACCTGAGGACTCACAACAGGATAATTAATACGAATCCTCTTGTTTTCCTCCATCAATCGCCGTATCTCGAGCTTAGCCACCCTAAGCTCCTCCATAAGCTGCTGATAAAGTTGATCAATGGAGGACATCTTGGTACAGATTCACAGACAGTACACTAAACACGTCCTCCCAGAGCTAAATACAGGTCACCACTGACTAAAATGACTTAGAGCCTAGAATCTTCACTCTCTGGAGAGGCGTAGAATGAGCGGAGATATCATCGAGGTGTTTAAGTGAATGATGGGCATAAACAAAGGTGATATTAATAAAATACTGAGGATATCGAACCAGGTAAGAACTAGAAATAATGGATTTAAGTTGGATAAATTTAGATTTAGAAAGGACATAGGTAAGTACTGGTTTTCGAACAGAATTGTGGATGCGTGGAACAGTCTTCCGAGTAGGGTGATCGAGCCTAGGACCTTGGATAGCTTGAAAAAGGGATTGGACAAGTATATGAGTGGGAGGGGCCGAGTTTGATTGGTGTCGTGGGTACGGGAGTAAATTCTTGGGTAGCTTTGGGTAGTGGTGGTTTTGATAAGGACGTGCCTTATATGGGCCATTAGGCCTTCTGTAGTGTTCCTCCATTCTTATGTTCTTAATACCCGGCAATGACTAGTTTGCTGTTATAGTGAGTAATTTACTGTCTTATTACATTATAGAAATCGACAAAAGACAAAATAAATCGAACTCTACTATTCGTACTCCACAAATGATAACAAAATTGCTACAAGTCTTTGGCCATAAGTCACAGCAGTTCAGACGAAGGGAAATATCCCCACCATTTATGTCGTAAAAGATTTGGTGGGCTCTTAGTCAGACAAGAACCCTGTGGGGAGTCGCATACCTCATGGAGAGGCTTCTACTCCCTGGGGACAAACCATTCAGATCCACCACCGTGTTAAGGTGACCCAGCCTCAGGAAAGGACTCCAAGTAGGTCTGACTGACGTGGAATGGACATCAGACAAGAGGCACACGACGAAGTATCTGTCCCTCGTGTGTACTGAAGACGTGGGGTTCAGGATAACTTGGCCTCTGCGTTTGTAGTCACAGATGAAGATAGGAACACCAGTACACTTGTAAGACTAAAAACATACGCAATTGACGCGCCATTCATCAGGATAATCATGCACACCTTAGGGTGTGAAAAACGCCAAACAGAATTAATGAAGTCTTACCCCTGAGAAGATGCTTGGAATCAGCAATCATCTTTACAACCCAAACTGTTAAACAGAATGAGGGTGCCTTCAGCCTAGTAAAATCCTTGGGACACATTATCTTGCATATGAAACACGCAACCCGTAATCCATCAATTTATTTATTTATTTATTTATTTGAACATGATACAGAGAAGTACAAGGAATACAATTTTTAAAGTGCAGCATGCCAAAGCTCCTTGTATGCAGAGCATTATGGGCAGGCTTAAAATTAACTTAAGATTAACTAAGCAATGATATATTCAGTGGTACAAAAATTATTGTAAAACAGATAATTTATCACAAATGAGTATTACAAAGACAGGTCAAATGGTCATTACTGTGCTGCTGTGTAATCAGTAGAATGGAGTATTGTTAGGTAATGAAGTTAAATAGTAACAAAGTTTGATTGGGTCACAGGTTGACATTTATGAGATACAATAATGAGATACAATAATGAGATACATATATGAGATACAATTTATGAGATACAATAATTCAGTATTTATTTAGTTGTGGGTGAGTAAGTGATTTTTGAGAAGAGACTTGAATTTATAAACAGACAGTGTTTCTTTTATATTCACAGGTAATGAATTCCAGATTTTAGGGCCTTTTATGTGCATTGAGTTTTTGCATAGCGTGAGATGGACACGAGGAACATCAAAGAGTGATCTGTGTCTTGTGTTATGGTCATGTGTTCTGTTGAGGTTGGTAAGGAGATGTCTGAGGGGAGGGTTTATGTCAGAGTTAAGTGTTCTATGTATGTAGTAGGTGCAGTAATAAGTATGGATGTTTTGTATTGTGAGTAGGTTTAGAGTTTTGAATATTGGTGGAGTGTGCTCTCTGTAGTGGGAATTTATTCTGACTAGTAGGCCTGAAGGGCCTACTAGTCAGTTAGTACGTACCTGATATACGATTTTTTATTCTCCTTACCTCACTATGTGAGTATTTATATAAGGCGAATAAGAAGCAGAAATACCAAATCCGCCGCAATCATTTAATATCCCAATATCATCTATCATTCAAACGCTTCGGAGTATCTAAACTCCGTCATCACTGCTAAAACAATTAATAACATGTACTAAGCAGAAGAGCTGGTCTATATCGAATAAAAAAATTCAATATCGATATTCATGTTCACACAATGAAGAGTTTGAGGTAACCAGTCCCTCAGCCTGGAGTCGATGTAATTGATTTCAACCATTCTTCTCTGTATTGGACTGATGAAGCCACTGTGTGGCGAAACGTTTCCATAATATAGATACCCAAGTGATGCACATGGGTCTATTTTATCAACTTGTCGGTTCTCTGAACCATATATCTACATTTACAATTTAACTAAGTTATGCAGATAGACATAGTTACAAAATCTAGCCTATAATTTATACTAAGAAAAAATGTTCTGTACTCAGGCATAAAATACATTAATGTGTGAACACTCCTCTAGGGAGATTTCTTGACGCTGGTGAGGGGCTCTTGATCTAGGGAATTGGATCTGTGCTCCAGTTCCTTGAATTGAGCTTGAATACATTTCATGCTCCCCCCCACATTAGCTGTATACGGGTTTAGCGCTCCCCATGATTAATTATAATGTGTGAACACCTAAATAGATGGAATGGAACCTTTCAGTTAAGAGCTTCATTCTAACAATGTACTGAGATTCAGAGATGATGAGGTCCAATCTCTGTGATATTACTGTCAAAACTGCTAAATCCTCACATGAAAGAGGATGGTTGTACAAGTGACAGTGATCCCTGACTGTAGAATTAGATGGTCAAGATAAGGGAAGGTCAATGTGGAACGATCTATCCATATGCTCTTGAGATGAGATGTTTAAGGTTATGTGAGGTATTCCCACGTATCAAACATTTCTGTTCGAACACCTGTAAGGATAAACAGTGTGTGTGTGTGTGTGTGTGTGTGTGTGTGTGTGTGTGTGTGTGTGTACTCACCTAATTGTGGTTGCAGGGGTCGAAACTCAGCTCTTGGCCCCGCCTCTTCACCGAGTGCTACTAGGTCCTCTCTCTCCCTGCTCCATGAGCTTTATCATACCTCATATTAAAGCTATGTATGGTTCCTGCCTCCGCTACCTCACTTTCTAGACTATTCCACTTCCTGACTACTCTATGACTGAAGAAATACCTCTTAACATCCCTTTGACTCATCTGGGTCTTCAACTTCCAATTGTGACCCCTTGTTTGTGTCCCCTCTTTCTGTGTCCCCTATTTTGTATGTCGTTATGTCTCCCCTAACCCTCCTGTCCTCCAGTATCGTCAGTCCGATTTCCCTTAACCTTTCTTCATAGGACATTTCCCTTAGCTCTGGAACTAACCTTGTTGCAAACCTTCGCACTTTCTCTAATTTCTTGACGCGCTTGATCAAGTGTGTGTGTGTGTGTGTGTGTGTGTGTGTGTGTGTGTGTGTGTGTGTGTGTGTGTGTGTGTGTGTGTGTGTTGTGACCTCAAAGAAAGGACGTAGTAACTATTTTGTATATATTTTCTTTTCATATTTTATATTGTTGATATTTTCATTAATAGCTAAGATAAAAACTTCATTTTAGATATTATTTGATTCATTATATTAGCATATGTAGTAGAATGTAAGAACTACATCTCTCATTGTGCTCGCTGTTGGAGAGTTTTGACGTCAGAGCTGCAGGCTTGCTTTCTCTCTCTCTCTCTCTCTCTCTCTCTCTCTCTCTCTCTCTCTCTCTCTCTCTCTCTCTTCTCTCTCTCTCTCTCTCTCTCTCGCTGCAGGCTTGCTCTCTCTCTCTCTCTCTCTCTCTCGCTGCAGGCTTGCTCTCTCTCTCTCTCTCTCTCTCTCTCTCTCTCTCTCTCTCTCTCTCTCTCTGTGTGTGTGTGTGTGTCTGTCTCTCTCTCTCTGGCTGTTGTTCATGGAGGATACATCTCGTGTCTCTGCTCTGTCATCTCATCTCATTTAGTCTGTTTTGGAAGAGTATGTCTCCATTGGTGAGTCAGGACATACATCTCGTAACTCCGTGCAACTGTTCACAGAGCATTGTTTAGACTTGGTGATATTTGATGTTTCCAGACATTGTGTCATGGAGATACTTTATCTCTGGTCCAGAGTTAAACTCTCGACCTACATTTGTTCTGGCATCTACGCAATGTCATAGTCGGTAAACTAGAATTACCAACCTCAGTTTCAGTAAGATGGGGGTTTTATGCCTTTTGTATAGGATCTGTTGAAGGTCCACTGTTAGGGTCCTTTTTGGTGTCCTGATTCCTTGCCTGATGCTGTGCTACTCTCTGCTGCTTCGAGCATTATTGATGTTTGATGAATGAATCATATTGTTCAAGCAAGGTGTTTGCCTTGATGGTCCAGAAGTTAGATTATTTAGGGACTTGTCAGTCACATTTTAAGTATAAGTCGGATCAATCTGAGTACATACTGAAAATTTACATAAGTGCAGACACAATATTACTCTCGTACTTATGAGTACATGTCATCACAGTAACGTACCAGACGGTATTTATTAAGAATAATAAAGTATTTTATTAAATGTACCCTTAGCACCATATGATTATATGTACAGATTAACTATGATATACAAGTATAACAAGTTATACTCCATGAGTTGTGTAGGGTTTATCTCCTTAATCATTCAAATAATATTAACTAATTATTACCACCTAGACACCTTTGTTATTAGAGATCTCAACTTTTATTTAGTTGGTTTGTATTCATCCAGTTATAATCCCAAAACACTATTGAGAAGCCATCTAATTTTACAGGATAACTGGACTAGAATACTCTGACAAACTCTGACGAAACCAGAAACAGGCTAGATTAGTAGTTCCCAAACTTTTTCGGGCTGCTGCCCCCTTGGCTCCCAGGGCACATCCCTACCGCCCTCCCCCACCCCTCGCACACACATACGAACACATCTCTTTCTTGGTATTAGGTTTGCTGCAAATTCAGAATTCTTCACCCCTCAAGGGAGGTTCCTTGACGCTGGGGAGGGGCTCTTGATCTAGGGAATTGGATCTGTGCTCCGGTTCCCAGAATTGAGCCTGAATACCTTTCATCCCTCCCAACATGCGCTGTACAATCCTACGGGTTTAGCGCTCCCCATGATTATCAAAATTCTTCAAGGCCATCCCCGGATATGTCCACTGCCCACTTTGGGAATCACTGGGATAGATGCTACAGGAGGATCAATAAGCTGACTTTGTTTTCTCTAGAGATATCTTAGATGTCGCATTTTGTAACTGTGTAATAAACAAAAAGTATCTTTATGTCTTGATAAAGGTCAACACCTGAGCAAAACCTGGTCCTAAGAATTTCACATAAGAAATTTTTCATTAAGATTAGACAAATACGTAAATCAGAATACGTGCCGAGCTGTGCAAACTATCTCATAACTTGGCTTAAATTCACCTTCCTCAGCAAGAGCCTGAAGACAAACCACGGAACGGGTGAGGTTTGAACCCATGGCGAGTAAGTCTTAAAACTCCAGGCCAGTGAGTAAACCACTGGAATTTTAGGACACTCTTGTCATTGGTTCAAACTTCTATCCGTTCCGTGTTTTGTATGCAATCGTATTATTACGTTTTCGTGAAACACAGACAAACTTAAATTAAGAAATAATGCACAGCCTTTCGATTATAGATTCAGACGGTAGTTTGAAGACATAAACCGGATAATGTAAGAGAAAAGCAGTTAGAAGAGAGCAAGTCTGTTAAACAAGGTTTCTCTCCTATAATTCTTCATATACTTCATCTCAACTTTAAATTCAACTTGTATAAACCACTTGCAACCTCTTTTGTAATAAGAAAAACTATATATAATATAACTACTATCAATAACTCTGGTATCAAGTCTTCCCGAAATACCCGGCATCATAGTGACTTTCTTTGTACTTAACAATTCAAAATTGTAATCACACATTGTAAAGAAATAAAATCTTTATCTTTTATATTAATAATAATAATAATAATAATCAGAAAAAGATATTATTATAAGTACATGTACAAGGTATGCGGTCCTAGCTGACATCAATGACATACTGTTATATAGAAAGCCCCTTGTTATGCGAAGTATTTTGGGCAAATTAGGTCAGTTTTGTTGCAGGATGCGACCCACACCAGTCGATTAACACCCAGGTACCCATTTTATACTGATGGGTGAACATGGACAGCAGATGTCTTATGGAAACACTTCTTAATGTTTTCCAGCCGCACCGACGATTCGAACTCCAGACCTCAGAGTGTGTGAGCCGAGTGCGCTAGCGATCGAGCTACGGGTCACCGTAAGATGATAAATGAGACACTTGTGCAACATTTGGGTATATTTACTGTAGAAACGTTTCACCACACAATGGTATCTTCAGTTTAATGCAGAAAAAGGTTGATGAGTTTGAGGCAATCAGTCCCTCAGCCTGGAGTTGATGTGTTCAGTCCATCAATCTTGACTTTTGTCCCTCTTGTTAGGTCAACGACCGTAGTGAATCAGGTCACATCTGACACAAACAATATACACAGCTAGACTCTGCGAACCTAACAAAAAACTAATTATAAGTATAAGAAACTTGTCAACATAAATTAAAAAGAAGATATATGAGTAATAATTTATAATTAATAGTAAAGGCGAATGTCGAGTTCATTGCCATTTATGGAGGAGATTGTGTGTTTACTGATTTAGACGAATGTCAGGAATTTCATGGTAAGGCTGACATGTTCTTGTAACCGATTTAGAGGCTTTTTCTACCCTACCAGCCCAGCCTCTGGCCGAGGTTCCTTGTTGAGTGGTTGTTCATCCAGGCTGTCACTGTCAGCGGCGAACTGGCCAACATAGGGCACTTGACGGAGGTAATGATCCAGGTTCCGCTTGGAGACTTCTACCTTTATCAACGGTATTGTATACCGACAAGAATGCTATTACAGAAAACTGATAGAGTTTCTGGTAGATGGAACAATATCTCAATAAAATACTTGGAACCGATAACTAGCCATTACTAACAAGCTTCTAAATTTGTTGTAACAACATATCCGATATCTGGTGGTAGCAGGTTGTGAGCCATGGGCTGTAGATGTTCATTCATTTCTCTCTCATTACAATAATGATATACAGTACCAACAGAATGAGGAATCAGACACATGTGCAACACTCAGGTATCCTAATTTGAAGGTCATTTGCAAACCAGTTGTTTTATCATCTCTGTACTGATTTAAAAAGTCACTGGTGGGCAAAACATCTTCACGCCACCCTCAACACCATTGTTAACGAGGAGCTGTTCAAAATATCGACTTGGATGACAGCCAATAAACTTACACTTAACACTGACAAAACCTACTATATTATGTTTGGTAGCAGAGCAGGTGTTGTGCAACTTAACATTAAGATCGACAACACTCTAATTGCCAGACATAATGAGGGCAAATTCCTAGGTCTATACCTGGACAACAACCTGAATTTCAGTACCCATATCCAACACATAACAAAAAAAAAGTATCCAAAACGGTTGGAATCCTCTCCAAGATACGATACTACGTGCCGCAAAATGCCCTTCTCACACTATACCATTCACTCATTTATCCATACCTCACCTATGCTATTTGTGCTTGGGGATCAACTGCAGCAACACACCTAAAGCCAATAATAACCCAACAAAAAGCTGCAGTAAGAATAATCACTAAATCCCATCCCTGGCAACCCCCCCCCTCCCAACTATTCATAGATCTAAACTTACTCCCCGTTCAGAGCATCCACACTTACTACTGAGCAATCTACATCTACAGGACCTTAAATTCCAATATTAACCTAAACCTAAAACGCTTTCTTGATAGCTGTGACAGGACTCACAGGCATAACACCAGACACAAACATCTCTGACATTCCCCGTGTCCAACTAAACCTTTACAAAAATTCTATGAATGTCAAAGGGCCTAAAATCTGGAACACCCTAACTGAAAGCTCTAGAACTGCAGACACATTCATCACCTTCAAAACTACCGTTAGACAACATCTTATCTCCCTGATACACCCCGACAACTAACTACATGAAACTCACCTGTTCACACTTTCACTCACTCACCCACTTGACTATAATCACAGAAATACGAATCTTAATCATAAAATAATGAATCCTAACTAGTCATAAGTTTGCCTGTGATACTACAATATAGAACCTGTGTATTGTGCCAAAACAAAAGCATTTACATTGCTAAACTCACAAACTATAATGTAGTCACTTAGCCTTAATACCAACTTACTCCATAATCTGTATTAATTTAGAGTTAAGAATTAATCTAAGTCTGCCCGAAATGCCTAGCCATGCTAGGTGTCCTAGTGGCCATCTCTGTAATTAGTATTTTATAACATGTAAACCACACAATACCAAAATCTGTAAACCCCGCATTGTAATCTTTGTAGAAAATAAACTTGATTGATTGATAAAGACACCCAAGTGTTGCGTATGTCTAATTCCTCACAACTTTCTCTTGTTCCTACAATGACAATGCGTTTCATTGGATTAATTTTACACTTTCTCCTTTATCTCTCACATTATGTTATGGTATTGTTCGAGGAGTTTCGGTAGTTTAAATACTTTATTGATGGATGTTGCAGGGCTGGGTGCTGCAGGGCTGGGTGCTATAAGGCTCGTTGCTGCAAGGCTCGTTGCTGCAAGATTGGTTGCTACAAGGCTGGGTGCTACAAGGCTGGGTGCTATAAGGTTGGGTACTATAAGGTTGTGTGCTGCAGGGTTGGGTGCTGCAGGGTTGGGTGCTGCAGGGTTGGGTGCTGCAAGGCTGGATGCTGCAAGGCTGGGTGCTGCAAGGCTGGGTGCTGCAAGGCTGGGTGCTGCAAGGCTGGGTGCTGCAAGGCTGGGTGCTGCAAGGCTGGGTGCTATAAGGCTGGGTGCTGCAGGGCTGGGTGCTGCAGGGCTGGGTGCTATAAGGCTGGGTGCTGCAACGCACCCAGGAACATTGCAGGGGTGGAGCTGCGTACTCCCAGCATCCGCCTCTATATGACTCACAATATTTATAGCTGAGAGCTGACACGGGAGACTCTTGATGACAGTTACGATGAAGCTCCTCTTGCTTGTGCTCTTCTTGTTTGTGAAATTAAGTGGATAACATTGTGTTTTAGAGTGTGATAGTCCTAAAAAAGCTCTAATTTTGTGCAAAGAATAACACACACACACACACACACACACCTGTAGCTTAATATATCTTAAGACAGCCTATACTAATAGCTCTCACCGTAGAAACTGCCGCTTCCTTGTCAACATGGCGTTCGATCTTCACACTCTCCCTCAGTGTTTATCGTATGTGTAAGAATATTTAGTTTAGTGAAGACCTTTTTGTTTTCCAAGCAGATTATGGGCGCTGACTGTACCGTCAATGTTGAACCAACAACAATAACAAAATTCCTTATCCAATGAGGAGAAAAAGGACGTTGTCTACCCGAGATATAACATACTTGGTCGTCAAGGTTATGTTTGCAGCTCGGCTAAAGACCTGTATAGTAGTATCTAATATTCCAAACCCTCCACCTCACTCCAGCAGTTACCGAAACCTATCATGTAGGAGTTCATTTTCCTCTGAAGCAAGAAAATATCTCGTTATCCTTAGTTATCAACTACATGAACTCGAGTTAACGGACGCATCTTGCAAGACCCGGACCCAAAGAGACGAAGATTTGGTGTACATTCTCGATATTAGTGCCACTACATTCACTTCCCCCTCCCACTCAACACAAAGGTCGGACGGACTGTTTTTAAACCCGTGTTGATCATTTATCCGAAGGAGTGATGATTCGATCCCCGTCCCCTTTCATATTCCTTAAAACCCAAACGGATCCAGAAAGTCCCAAGAATGTCATATATTTTTAGGTTACGTGATCAAGTTTAGAGAAGTAGCTAAGAATCTCGTCGCAGTTATAAAAAAACTAAAAATATCCTTGACATTTTGTGAATAGTTAACTCTACATGAAGGTTCCAATAACTACTGGATTTATTTACTTTCTGCTCTGCATCCAACTCATTTAAGATTCAGAATTTGCAGGGTTGCAAGTGCTCTGTCCAAGGGCATACTCGTATTTTGTTCAGGACCAGCAAAGCAATTTACAGATATTAAACTCGAGAAAGAAACCAAGTTTTATAACTTACACCTTAATGTATGCAATTAACTTTTGTTTTAATGTAGCCATTAGAGTGAATAAGTCTATAGCGCTTAACTACCTGAGAACTGGCCTGCTTTCTCAACCTTGTCAGCTACCGTCTCTCATGCCCACTTAACCAGCATCCAGTTATCTTCTGGTAGAGCAACTTGCTTAAGTAAGGCAGGCTACGCCCACTCATACATCACGTATCTCAAGTTGTTTTTAATGTTGTCTTTCGTAGTTGAAGTTATCAGTATCTCCACTGAGGAATAACCTCCACTCCAGCGGCTATCACCTAAGCGAGTGTTCACTAGTATCAGTCTCTGACACCATGCACAAGTTATTACTTATTGCAGTCTCCGTAAACGGTAGTGATGTAACGAGCGGCAGGATCGTCTCTGTCAGGACACACTGTACCACATCCTTGCATGTCAACACTGACGTGCACAATCGTAATTATGCGTCTCTACATGTTGCGTCAGATGGCTGCCTGTATATGATACATTTGTTGTGCTACTCTCCATTAATGTGCCTACCAACACTGAGAGAAGAATGACTTCTGATAGTGTTCCTGAAGCAACAGGTACACGGGTTCACTGGGCAGGAAGGAGGAGCTCTGCCCAGCCTGGAAGGCTTAAGACTGCCATGTCAGCGTCCCGGCTGACATCCAATTTGGGTCCTTTTGTTACTGTCTCCTTAGCAAGTAACATGTGTTCCTCATTCCTGTGTTTGCTTCTCTTTATGGTTCAAGAACTACTCTCCACCACTTTTTCAATTTCTCTCATTATTTTATAAACTACTGGAAGCTCTGCAACTATTATCACTCTTGAGAGTTCTATCACCATCTTCGATCTTGGTTTTACTCTTGCCTTCGATCGTTTCATTGAACTCGGGTATCTTAGACGGTCCGTGTATGTTTGCACTGAAATGAAACATTATGATTTAATTTCTGCTTGCTTGTTGTGTATATAGATGGGTTGAGATGAGGTCCAAATATGTGTGTGTGTGTGTGTGTGTGTGTGTGTGTGTGTGTGTGTGTGTGTGTGTGTGTGTGTGTGTGTGTGTGTGTGTACTGTGTAAGTTCCACGGCATTAGTATTCTCCATCATTTATTATAACTGTTGGTCGTTTGTGCAGTTTTGTCAGTTTGTATTTTTATTCAATTTTCGTTTGCCATTGTCCGTCATTGGTCATGTCTCATTTCCCAGATCTCTATCGATTGAATATTCTCAATTTAAATATTTGCTGGCTGTTTCTCTTGCCAGGTTTGTTGTAACTTCCTCAGTCTTAGCCAGGACTTGCCTCCGACACTTCATCCGGTCATGCGACTCACAGCTCATAATTATCATTCAGAGCAGGAACCTTATTCGTTCCTCGCATTCCTTTGATTTGTAATCTGTGGCTATTTACAGTTCGGTGTTGAATTCGTCTTATACTCTGGTAATTAAGGTTACTTCTAACACTGACGTTGCCCGTGGCACTGCTGACGTTTCTGTCACTGCCGAGGTCTTTGGTGGCACTTTCTCTTGGTACTTTCAACACCAATGGCATCAGCTTCACACACCAAAATAATTGAACGGGTCCTCGGAAGCAAAACTGTCAATCACCTGGAATCGCAACAATAGCACAATGCAGGGCAGGATGGGTTTACAGTAGGTCGCTCCTGCTTTTCACAACTGGTAGACCATCATCTATTTTCTTTGCACTTTATTTTAAACATTTAGTGATTATTTTTTTGTACTTTGTAGCACGCTCTTGTGTGGGTACGTGGGGAGGGTATAATCTATTTGTAGCTACAGGTGGAGTGTTGTCTTTGTCAATGTTGACTTATCGCAGAACTTGCTACGCTACTCTCTTAATTCATTCCGCTTTGTGAGGATAAAAAAAAATCTTGTATCTCTTCGGCTACACCTTAAATTTCTTTTCTAGTTGCGACTTTCACCTCTTTGTTGTCTGTTGCACGGGCTACATCTCTGTTGTGTCTGTTGCACGGGCTACATCTCTGTTGTCTGTTGCACGGGCTACACCTCTGTTGTGTCTGTTGCACGGGCTACATCTCTGTTGTGTCTGTTGCACGGGCTACATCTCTGTTGTCTGTTGCACGGGCTACACCTCTGTTGTGTCTGTTGCACGGGCTACACCTGTTGTGTCTGTTGCACGGGCTACATCTCTGTTGTGTCTGTTGCACGGGATACACCTCTGTTGTCTGTTGCACGGGCTACATCTTTGTTGTGCCTGTTGCACGGGCTACATCTGTTGTCTGTTGCACGGGCTACACCTCTGTTGTCTGTTGCACGGGCTACACCTCTGTTGTCTGTTGCACGGGCTACATCTTTGTTGTGCCTGTTGCACGGGCTACATCTGTTGTCTGTTGCACGGGCTACACCTCTGTTGTGTCTGTTGCACGGGCTACATCTGTTGTCTGTTGCACGGGCTACATCTTTGTTGTGCCTGTTGCACGGGCTACATCTGTTGTGCCTGTTGCACGGGATACATCTTTGTCTGTTGCAGGGCTACATCTCTGTTGTCTGTTGCACAGGATACATCTTTGTTGTGCCTGTTGCACGGGCTACATCTGTTGTCTGTTGCACGGGCTACACCTCTGTTGTCTGTTGCACGGGCTACATCTGTTGTCTGTTGCACGGGCTACATCTTTGTTGTGCCTGTTGCACGGGCTACATCTGTTGTGTCTGTTGCACGGAATACATCTTTGTTGTGCCTGTTGCACGGGCTACATCTTTGTTGTGCCTGTTGCACGGGCTACATCTTTGTTGTGCCTGTTGCACGGGCTACATCTGTTGTGTCTGTTGCACGGAATACATCTTTGTTGTGCCTGTTGCACGGGCTACATCTTTGTTGTGC
Source organism: Cherax quadricarinatus (assembly GCF_026875155.1). Lineage (NCBI taxonomy): Eukaryota > Metazoa > Arthropoda > Malacostraca > Decapoda > Parastacidae > Cherax > Cherax quadricarinatus. The sequence goes on along the minus strand of NC_069431.1, from coordinate 13,311,163 downwards.
CTGTTGCACGGGCTACATCTGTTGTGTCTGTTGCACGGAATACATCTTTGTTGTGCCTGTTGCACGGGCTACATCTTTGTTGTGCCTGTTGCACGGGCTACATCTGTTGTGTCTGTTGCACGGAATACATCTTTGTTGTGTCTGTTGCACGGGCTACATCTTTGTTGTGCCTGTTGCACGGGCTACATCTTTGTGCCTGTTGCACGGGCTACATCTGTTGTGTCTGTTGCACGGGCTACATCTTTGTTGTGCCTGTTGCACGGGCTACATCTTTGTTGTGTCTGTTGCACGGGCTACATCTGTTGTGTCTGTTGCACGGGCTACATCTTTGTTGTGCCTGTTGCACGGGCTACATCTTTGTTGTCTGTTGCACGGGCTACATCTTTGTTGTGCCTGTTGCACGGGCTACATCTTTGTTGTGTCTGTTGCACGGGCTACATCTGTTGTGTCTGTTGCACGGGCTACATCTTTGTTGTGCCTGTTGCACGGGCTACATCTTTGTTGTGTCTGTTGCACGGGCTACATCTTTGTTGTGCCTGTTGCACGGGCTACATCTTTGTTGTGCCTGTTGCACGGGCTACATCTTTGTTGTGCCTGTTGCACGGGCTACATCTGTTGTCTGTTGCACGGGCTACATCTTTGTTGTGCCTGTTGCACGGGCTACATCTTTGTTGTGCCTGTTGCACGGGCTACATCTTTGTTGTCTGTTGCACGGGCTACATCTGTTGTCTGTTGCACGGGCTACATCTTTGTTGTGCCTGTTGCACAGGCTACATCTTTGTTGTGCCTGTTGCACGGGCTACATCTTTGTTGTGCCTGTTGCACGGGCTACATCTTTGTTGTGCCTGTTGCACGGGCTACATCTTTGTTGTGTCTGTTGCACGGGCTACATCTGTTGTGTCTGTTGCACGGGCTACATCTTTGTTGTGCCTGTTGCACAGGCTACATCTTTGTTGTGCCTGTTGCACGGGCTACATCTTTGTTGTGTATGTTGCACGGGCTACATCTGTTGTGCCTGTTGCACGGGCTACATCTGTTGTGCCTGTTGCACGGGCTACATCTTTGTTGTGCCTGTTGCACAGGCTACATCTTTGTTGTGCCTGTTGCACGGGCTACATCTGTTGTCTGTTGCACGGGCTACATCTTTGTTGTGTCTGTTGCACGGGCTACATCTGTTGTGCCTGTTGCACGGGCTACATCTGTTGTGCCTGTTGCACGGGCTACATCTTTGTTGTGCCTGTTGCACGGGCTACATCTTTGTTGTGCCTGTTGCACGGGCTACATCTGTTGTGCCTGTTGCACGGGCTACATCTTTGTTGTGCCTGTTGCACGGGCTACATCTTTGTTGTGCCTGTTGCACGGGCTACATCTGTTGTGTCTGTTGCACGGGCTACATCTTTGTTGTCTGTTGCACGGGCTACATCTGTTGTGCCTGTTGCACGGGCTACATCTTTGTTGTGCCTGTTGCACGGGCTACATCTTTGTTGTGCCTGTTGCACGGGCTACATCTGTTGTGTCTGTTGCACGGGCTACATCTTTGTTGTCTGTTGCACGGGCTACATCTTTGTTGTGCCTGTTGCACGGGCTACATCTGTTGTCTGTTGCACGGGCTACATCTGTTGTGTCTGTTGCACGGGCTACATCTTTGTTGTGTCTGTTGCACGGGCTACATCTTTGTCTGTTGCACGGGCTACATCTTTGTTGTGCCTGTTGCACGGGCTACATCTGTTGTGTCTTGCACGGGCTACATCTTTGTTGTGCCTGTTGCACGGGCTACATCTTTGTGCCTGTTGCACGGGCTACATCTGTTGTCTGTTGCACGGGCTACATCTGTTGTCTGTTGCACGGGCTACATCTGTTGTGTCTGTTGCACGGGCTACATCTTTGTTGTGCCTGTTGCACGGGCTACATCTGTTGTCTGTTGCACGGGCTACATCTTTGTTGTGCCTGTTGCACGGGCTACATCTGTTGTGCCTGTTGCACGGGCTACATCTGTTGTGCCTGTTGCACGGGATACATCTCTGTTATGCCTGTTGTCAATAAAGCAGGGAATGAGAGAGTTAATAAAGTGGCAGAAACAACAGTACAAGAAAAATATAGATAAGTTTGGAGAAGCACTGTACAAAAATATGCCGACTGCAGAAATTAAAGGTTTGTAAAGGACAAGTAGTGATACCTGTAGATACGTAGAACAAACTGCAAAATGGTAGAATTATCGGCAATATTGTCGACTGATTGGTTGTCCATTAGATAGCAGCGCCACTCGCTGGATTAGTGGCGCTGCTCTGTAAACTCGCTCCTTGGAGCAAAATCTAAATTTCTCTCTTATCTTTCTTTTGTTTCTCAAACTTTTTGTTATTCTACTATATCTCAGTAGGTCAGCACCTCTGTAGGCGGCTAGGCTCTATACTCAGTAGGTTAGCACCTCTGTAGGCGGCTAGGCTCTATACTCAGTAGGTTAGCACCTCTGTAGGCGGCTAGGCTCTATACTCAGTAGGTTAGCACCTCTGTAGGCGGCTAGGCTCTATACTCAGTAGGTTAGCACCTCTGTAGGCGGCTAGGCTCTATACTCAGCCTTGCACTCACTATGATAACATGAACGTAGATGAGTATGATAACAGAGCAACTTAATTAATGAACACTGACTGATGCTGTTGTAACCAAGCTTAGCCAAGCTTAGGCTTGGCTACTAGTACGCTTTTCGATGTGTCAAGAGAAACGTTTCCTCAATAAAGATACCCAAGAGTTGCACATGTGTCTAATTTATCAACATGTCAAGAGAGACACAGGAGGGTAAAACAAAATACAAAAGTATATGGTCAGACATATAATCACTTTCTTGAACACTGCTCTTCATCGTCCACTTATTGAGGAATGTACAGATGGATAGTATAATAATAATGTTACATGTCAAGGTATATTTTAATAAAAACAAGATACCAGACAAATATCCTAAACTTCCTTGCAACGGATAAAACAATTGTAAATATAAATCTAGATGTACATCTGGTAACCCTTTTGGGGCCTGGTTCCTAAGTCTATTGTGTATCCGTATTGCGCTATTGTTCACGGGAGGGATATGGAGTGCACAAATAAACTAGTCGCTTCAGCGGCAAAAATCCAAAAGTTTATTCAACCTCTGCAGCACCTAACTTCGGCAGCGCCTCACCTCTGTAGCACTTTAGCTCTGTAGCAGATCAGACTACATGCAAGTCACCCGGTTCTGTCATAAGCTTCTATAATAGGTCATCAGGCCTATAATAGGCCCGTCAGGCAACATGCTGGACAACACGATGCTGCGGTCAGTTGCGGCCAGAAGCTCCAATAACAATCTGGTTGCGGTCATGTAAACATGCCCTTGTTGTATTCAGTTTCTCCAGATTGGACTCAAACCTGACCCATGTCTCAAAACTTGTTCACCTTAAGTGCTCTCTTTCCTTCGTGTACCCATAACCTACAAAACAGAAACACTGGGACTCGAGCACTTCATTAGTTGGTGGACTGTTAAACGATCAGTAAATTGTTTGCAATTACAGCTACTTATATAAGTGCATCTGTTGGCTTTATAGCGAAGCTGCAGTCGTCTTACTCTGCCTGACACTCGAGAGGATTGATGAATCTGGCGGAGGCGCTGTGTGTTACCAGCAGCAATATGAGAGTGCGGGGCCACCCCCTATTCCCGCAGCATCCACTGCCACAACAAGTATGCTCCAAAGTACCCCCACCACCCCATCCCCTAAACACTTATCAACCCTGCCCTTCCCAACACGGCACCACTAACCCAACCCCAACAGAACCACAACTCCCTCTCATCCCTCCCTAATCGTTCCGCTACCCGAGCCCCCGAACCTCTTATGAGATACAGTACTAGATGCCTTCTTGCAGTCAAATAAAATGCAATTAATCCATACCTCTGTTCCTCTCACGTCTCATTTCTGTCACTTTGTTACAGAACTCCAACAGGTTTGTATGACAAGATTAGCCATCTCATGTCAGTCACTGACTTTACTCACCAAGTCTCGTATGCCGTGGTCGAGTCCCAGCTTCTGTCCCTGACTATTACTCTGCAATCACCGTCATTATTAGTTCCTGGTGTCTTTAAGCTGTACATTGTTTCCTGTGTATTTGTAAGTGCTTTCTTGCGTGCGTGTTGGCCTGCTTTCATGCAAGTACATAAATTAACATGCTGCGCTCTTTCTTTTACCAAACTAGCCCAGCAATATGATCTTTAATGATAATATAATGCTAGGAAGCATAGCCCTGCCCAACTTACCTTGGGTCAGTCTTAGCTTCGGTCAGTCTACATTTAGTGGGTGTTACTTAGAACAGGTGAAACGGATTTTGTCTCAGGTTGAGGCTGTGACGCCAGGCTAGTGCCAGTATGTTTTCCTACGCATAAAATCAAGTTTTACAATGTCCAAGATGGTATTCCAAAAATTAATTTGCATTTTTTGTGTTCTTTATTCTTCTCTTTCTCTTGTGTGTGGTGGTGGCGGTGGTGGTGGTGGCGGTGGTGGTAATGGTGGTGGTGGTGGTGGTAATGGTGGTGGTGATGGTAATGGTGGTGGTGATGGTAATGGTGGTGGTAATGGTGGTGGTGATGGTAATGGTGGTGGTGGTGGTGGTGGTGGTGGTGGCGGCGGTGGTGGTTGGTGGTGGCGGCGGCGGTGGCGATGTTGGCGGCGGCGGCGGTGGCGGCGGTGGTGGCGGTGGTGGCGGCGGCGGTGGCAGTGGCGGTGGTGGTGGTGGCGGCGGCGGTGGCGGTGGCAGTGGCGGTGGCGGTGGTGGCGGCGGCGGTGGCAGTGGCGGTGGTGGTGGTGGCGGCGGCGGCAGCAGCAGCAACAGCAGGAACAACAACAACTAACAACAACAACACAACAACAACTAACAACAACTAACAACAACAACTACTAACAACAACAAACAACAACAAACTAACAACAACAACAACTAACAACTAACAACAACAACAACAACTAACAACAACTAACAACAACAACTACTAACAACAACAACAACAACAACTAACAACAACTAACAACAACAACAACTAACAAACAACAACTAACAACAACAACTAACAACAACAATAACAACAATAACTAATAATAATAACAATAATAATAATACAATATCTTTATATTTACAAGTACAAGGTATACAGTCCTAGCTGACATTAATGACATACTACTATATAGAAAGCTCCTTGTTATACAGAGTATTTCGTGCAAATTAGGTCAATTTTGTCCCAGGATGCGACCCACACCAGTCGACTAACACCCAGGTACCCATGGGTGAACATAGACAACCGGTGTGGGGGAAACACGCCCAATGTTTCCACACTTGCCGGGAATCGAACCCGGACAGTCAGCGTATGAAGCGAGAGTTTTTGTCACCAGGCAACGGGCCACCGTAAATGGGATAGACTATGCCGACAGATAGCAATTCCCAAGTAATAGCAATTCCAACTCTGCTGGATCGAAATCGTTAAAGCTGTTGGGTGTCCCCTAGCTCGAGTGGTAGCTCACTCTGCTCACACACACACAGAGGTCCGGGGGTCGACCCCCATTACGGGTGGAAACATTAGGACGTGTTTCCTAAAGACACCTGCTGTCGATATTCACCTATTAGTAAAATAGGTACCTGGATGCTATTCGACTGGTGTGGTTCACATACTGGCTTTCTATGTAGTGGTATGTCATTGATGTCAACTACGCCTGTATACCTTGTACAAACAAAGAAATACAGATTATTATTATTTATTATTATGATAACGATGATATCCTTATTGCCCTACTGAAGTGTTCCAGTTTAGACTGACAGGTTACATCACTGTGTGTAACTCACGAGTGATGATATATGACCACTAGGATAATATATAGCAGAGAGGCAAGAGCACACTGCTCATGTATCAAGTTCTCTTTAAAAAAAAAAAAATACCACCACCCACCCATCAACCACCACCACCCACCCATCAACCACCACCACCCACCCATCAACCACCACCACCCACCAATCAACCACCACCACCACCCATCAACCACCACCACCCATCAACCACCACCACCACCACCCATCAACCACCACCACCACCACCCATCAACCACCACCACCACCCATCAGTCACCATCCATCAACCACGCCCAAATCGCCACAACCACCCCCTCCCCTGAGACCACTACTCTGCCCACAAGTACCCACATCTTAAATTGCAAAAAAAAATTCACAATATCTCTGCCTGTCATCTCCAACGTGGACACTGTTAGTTTTATGCTAGTTAAGTGCATTTAGCGTTGACAGAGTTGATGATCAATGAAGACAACCTCTTAGTCATAAGTTAACTCTGATTCTATTATTAAGACAAGCAGTTAACTCTCTGGAATTTAGCCTAATGATGATTTTAGTTCTGCCGGAGGATGAAATTGTACATGTTCTGCGGCGAGCGACCATAACCCAGCTTGAGGAACGGTACGTAAATATGTCCCAGCTTGAGGAACGGTACGTAAATATGTCCCAGCTTGAGGAACGGTACGTAAATATGTCCCAGCTTGAGGAACGGTACGTAAATATGTCCCAGCTTGAGGAACGGTACGTAAATATGTCCCAGCTTGAGGAACGGTACGTAAATATGCCCCAGCTTGAGGAACGGTACGTAAATATGCCCCAGCCCGTAAATATGCCCCGAGTCTCCGTCACAGTACCGGCACCAGTGAACTGAGCACCAGTGAACTGAGCACCAGTGAACCGAGCACCAGTGAACCGGTTATCTCACGACAAACTAATGCCAGCAATTATCTCTGACAAATAAACTAACAAAAAAACAATAATAGCAATTTATAATAATAATAACATGATCATTATTCTTCACGTACATGTACAAGGTACACAGACCATAGCTGACATCGGTGACGTACCACAATATAGAAAGCTCCTTGTTATGCAAAGAATTTCGAGCAAATTGCGCAAATTTTGTCCCCAGGATACGACCCACACCAGTCGACTAACACCCGGGTACCTATTTTACTGACAGGTGAACATGGACAGCAGGTATCTTAAGGAAACACGTCCTAATATTTGCACCAGTACCGTGTACGAGGTAACGTGGTAATCACATAAGTTCTGACGATGAGTGCTGAGACACAACGGAACTGATTTTAGATAACTAAGTTATCATAGCCACGGCTATCGTTTTCAGATATTACATTGTTGTTATCCTTTTGCGAAGATGGCGTCAGCACTTGAGAATACTATATAAACTTCACAAACTCAACACTATGCAAACTATACACACCGTAATATACACCATACTAAGTAATGCACATTATAAATGAGAGTGTAATAAACTTAATCAGAAGAGTACATGAGCTGCCTCGCGTCTCATCTTGGTGTAAACACAGAAACACCTGTGTAAACCACACAAACTTTACGCAATACAAACTGCTTAAAATGTTGAAGAATTAGACACGTGCGCAGCTACTGATTATCTTTTCTTAGACGTTTCGCCAACCAATGTCTTTATCAACAAAATACAAAAGGCTAAAGAGGTAGATTACTTTATATTATTTTTTATTAACACATCGGCCGTCTCCCACCAAGGCAGGGTGGCCCGAAAAGGAAAAACGTTCACCATCATTGACGCTATCACTGTCTTGCCAGAGACGAGCTTACACTACAATTATAAAACTGCAACATTAACACCTCTTCTTCAGAGGCAGATGATGTCATCAATACAATACAGTCAAACCACGGTTCGGGTGGAGATCGAACCCACGGCAAGTGAGTTTTAAAACTCCAGGCTAGTGGGTAAGCCACTGAGCTACCTGGCTACAATAAGATTAATCCAACTAGGTATATTATACATCACAGGGAAGTTAGCATAGTGTATAATATACCAAGATGGATGAATCTTAATGTAGCTAGCTGGCCCAGTGACTTACGCTCTGGCCTGGAGTTTTAAGACTTGCTTGCCGTGAGTTCGAGACCCACCCGTACCAATACAAACTTCTGTATTGTACTGATAAAGCCACTGGTGGGCGAAACGTCTACTTAATAGAGATACCCAGTTGTTGTGTCTAATTCTTCAACTTGTCGGTATTATATACTACTAATTTATGTATACACTGTACTAAGTAATACATATTATACATAGTATAAATAATAGAGTAAATACTGACCAACATAGTCCGGGGTGCCCAGGATCTCCCTCACTTCCCGTCCTGGCGTCAACACTCGCGAGATCTCGAAGTCACACAGCTTGACGGCGCAGTCTGGGAACTCCCCCATCAACACCAGGTTTTGTGGCTGTTGGAGAAGATGGAATAATGTTGGTGAAATATTATTGGTGATCTAGCTATCAGTAGCAGATTCTGTGATGGTTGGAGAAGACTGATGAGAATTTATTAAATATTGTTGGTGATCTAGCTATCAGCACTTGATAGCTGTTGGAGGAAACGGAGGAGCGTTGATGCAAGTGGAAGAGGGAAGGAGAAGAGGGGGAAAAAAAGCTAGTGAAGCGAAGGAGTAGGGGAAAAAGAGGACAAATAAGAAAATCTGGTTAACTAAAGGCTCTTAACCCAGGAAATCGATGCAGATCACACCTGCCTGGGATCAACCCCTCATTACATCCATTCCCCCAGGCGGTGTATGTTCCCTCCTACGGGTTCAGCGCTTCCCCCGTGAAGATAATTACTGTTCAACATACACTTACCTTTTTGTTCTCACTTGGTTGCTGTCAAATAGATCAAGGAAGCCAAACAATGGGAACGTACTCAAGTTTGCTCAGTGAACAAAAAGAGGCAAGCTAGCACGGTAAAATTATCCTCTATCCTGAGTACCAATTAGTGTGGTATCAAGCAGTGATCATAGTACTAGATATGGTGACCACAGTACCAGGCAGTAACAACAGTACCATTAACTAGACTACCATCAGGTAACTACAGTATCAGGCCGTGATCACAATACCAAGCAGTGACCAAAGCATCAGGCACTGAGAACAGTATCAGGCAGTGACCACAGTACCAAGCAGTGACCACAGTAACTAGCATTGAGAACAGTATCAGGCAGTGACCACAGTACCAAGCAGTGACCAAAGCATCAGGCACTGAGAACAGTATCAGGCAGTGACCACAGTACCAAGCAGTGAGCATAGTATCAGGCAGTGATAGAGTAACATTACCATCGCTAGCACAAAACAACGGAAAATACAAAGCAAGGAGACACAGCGCCATTCTCCCACAAGGTCAACTCTAACACAGTACTGAAGAGGGAATGACGACTGTATCGTCACTGGAAGTTGGCACTATCTTGCCCCTACTCTCTCCATAAGCATAAAGTAGTATTTCAAGCTTGAAAAATGAGCTAATTTATGAATCATTAAGTCCCGCCCAACCAACCTTGCTGTTCATCTTAAAATAATCACCACTACGATGCTCATTCACACTGCGCATGTTATACCACTGAGTTTATACTGCGCGATACATACTGCGCATTTCATACCAGCGAGTTTGTAAATGAAGTCTCCGGGCCCTAGGCTATTCAGATTGGCGGGGCCCCTTTGAGTTACGGGTAAGCGAAGCGACCCCTTCCATTATTATTATTATAATCAAGGGGAAGCGCTAAACCCGGAGGATTATACAGCGCCTGGGGGGGGATGTGGAAGGCATTCAGGCTTAATTCGGGGAACTGGAGCACAGATCCAATTTCCTAAATCAAGAGCCCCTCACCAACATCAAGGAACCTTCCTTGAGGGGCTACCCCTTCCAGCTTGGAGGTGGGGACGGGGTCGGTGTGAGCCTGTTTAAGGTCTAATTAAATACATTCTGGCTATTTAGATTAAATTTAATAGGGAAAGTACATCAAGACAACCAAAACCATTTACCAACAGCCATTATAACTATCTTGTTAAATCATGCATTTTAAAGAGAATAAACTCAAGACAGCATAGTATTACTAGATTAGGCTATTAAAGTAGTGACATCATGTACCTATTATATTCAGCATAACCACTACAGCACTATTATTCCCTTATAAATCACTGACCATTATTGTTATCATTGCATCATGCATAAGACTATCAAATCATATAAACTCAAGAAAGTAAAGAATTGTTTATATTCACATTCACAGGCACTTCTTAAGTAAACTTTTTTCTGGATTTCATATTGGCAAAATCATCAATTATATTCTGAAAATCAATATTTCTTGTTAGATCAGACTCAATGGTCAACAAGGCTAGGTTACACAATTTGTCTTGGCTCATTGTTGAACGGAGCTGGTTTTTCACTATTTTCAAAACAGAAAATGAACGTTCTCCTTCACAGTTAGTAGCTGGAAGTGTTAGGTAAAGGCGATACACTATGTCAGCACAGGACAAAGTGCTTTTAAAACCTACAAACGGAAGTCAGTTTGCGTTTTTAGGTTTTTCTTTATAGTATTTTTACCAAAAATGCGTCTTTACTGGTCCATGCGTCTTTACTGGTCAAGTAACCCTATCAGGTACCTCCCTTAACATTTAGAGGCGAAGACAAACATTTATCCATACACATCAATGTCTATCAACAACACTTCAGTTAATTTGTCACAGTACAAGTCTAGATAACGTGTAATTACTACAGAAAATTGGAGAGGAATCTCCCATACTCACCCATTAGCGGGAAAACACAGCTGTTCTGATGTAAACAAAGGCGTGTTGAGTGTTGCCATCTATGATTAGGTTTATTTATTTTTATTTTATTTTATTGCATTTATTTTTGTTTTGATTAATTTTTAAAAATAAATTTTACTTTCCAAACACTTGAACTTTTTAGGTAGGGACCCCTTTGCACTTGCACCATGTGCGCAGTCTTGGATGAGCCCCTGAACCCCTTGGACCGCGGGGCCCCCAAATGCGCGGGGCCCTAGGCAAATGCCTAGTTTGCCTATGCGGTAATCCGGCCCTGACTATACTGACATGAAGAATTGCATATGTGCAACATCTGGGTATCTTTATTTGTAGACGCTTCGCCATCCAGTGACTTTATCAACATGTACTAGGACATAATGCGAAGACTATAGAATTATATACAAAAGATGAGGTAGTCAGTCTCTCAAACTGAATAAAACAGAAAATAATGAAACACTGAGCCATTTCGTGGCTGGAAGACTCGTGTAGCCTTTTACTGTTAAGACGTTTCACCCACTGGGTCTTGATAACAGTGAGTGAAACGTCAAATAAATAAAACTTTCTTCTTTGCTACATATATCATTATACAACCATTTGTCTACACTGATTAAGCAGGACCCAGGAGCTGAAGCTCAACTCTTGGTATAATAATAAGGTGGGCGTATCTAGGTGAGTACAAATAAGTTGTACACACTACGTATTTGAGGCCACTTGTCTGCTCTCCTCGTCTCTAACCGTCACAGAAGGAGTGAAAACATTCGTCTAAATCCGCTCCTACCCATGACGAGATACCTGAAACCTTATTACATACTCAGGTTTCTTTAAACTTTTGGAAGTGATTAGTCTTGGGGTGACACAACCCGTCACTATGTGACGAAAAATGTCATTATTAAAACCCACTCAAAGTTGTCAGGCCACTTTTACCCCTCCCTTCCTGTTTACCCACAACTTTTTTTCCAGAGATGTCGAATCCATGGCAAGCCAGTTCTAAACCTAGCAGGTCAGTGCGTTATCCACTGTACCATGCCGGTCTAATAAGGTTAATTTGATCTAAGTGTATTTATGTAAATACTAAGAAGGTTAGCATGAGCCCCACTGTTACCACAAAAGTAGGTATTTATAGACGAACTCTCAGGTGAGTTGCTTACAACAGTATCTTTACGATGTCGAGTTTTGGATGTTTTATCCTTCCGAAGCCACGAGGCGCTGACCCCCGGAACACACACTAGCTATATGAATGATATGTACCTGTGAAAGTTGAGAGAACTGCAGTGACGCGCCAGCTGCTCTCAGCTCACACTAATTGTTCTGATGACCTCACGTTTGGGGAACGGTTTCCCCTGAATAATCCGTCTGAATTTACATCTGGCTGCATAATTAAGTACCTACGTTACTGGGTTGTTAGCTACTGCTAGCATGTAGTGGATAATAGGATGCTCTCGAGCATCCGAGAGTGGATGAGGCATTTATGTAGTCGACCCCAGTGTCACTGAAAACTGGGCACTCCAGCATGTAATTCTGTAGCTAGTTCTGGATCATTTCACAGGGTGAATAGGAAAGCGTGGCGAGGAGCAGGAGACAGGGAGTAGGAGGAATGAAAGCAGCAGGAGGAAGAGGAACGGGATAGAAAAGAGAAGATGGGAGAACGGTGGAGAGGTAAAGGAAGGGGCGGGGCTGAGGAGGTACTGGTGGTGATGAAGTAACTTGTCAGGGACATCCAAGGTTACAAACCACCTCTTGCATAATTACCACCACCAGCGCCACAACACACCGATACTACAGCCATGTTAGTGTTCGCCCCGGGGACGCAACCACTGTGTAATATGTGCATGTGTCGTGCTTTATATAATATATATATATATATATATATATATATATATATATATATATATATATATATATATATATATATATATATATATATATATATAATATATATATAAAGCCACGAGGGGGTGGAAATCTTTAGCTCAAGTACATTCACACTTCTCAGTGCGTCATCAGGAACTGTGCAATGTTGCAAGAGAGCAACCAAAGCAGAAAGAGAGGTCTTAGAGTAGCGTAGTGCGGATGTGTCACCGTCCACGGTTACCCTTAGACTGCACAGCACATCTCCTGATGACGCACTGAGAAGTGTGAAGGTACTTGAGCTAAAGATTTCCATTCCACCCCCGTGGCTTGTCTTGCCCAAAGTCAGTGAAATAATCTGAACTGAATTAAAACTATTTTTTAAACATTTTTGTTATACACTCATTGATGTTATATTCAATTAACATTATATACAAATTTAGAATTTTGCACTAGACCTTGGCAGTCTAACCTTGCTAAAATTAGCGTAATGGGAATCAGCAAAATTCATCCAATCCTAAAATTAGTCAGCATCTTTTAACAACACTGAAAAATAATACTTCCGTATTTATCAGACTAATTTTCTCACTTGTACCAGAGATAAACATACCCTCGGTTAATTTTGCCTAGTAAACCCAGCAGTATCACCGTCCTCACAGTTTTATATGCTGTTGCTAAGCTCAGTAAGGCTACGACTGTTTATATTACCACATGGGTCCTAACTATTATTATGGATTCCCATTTGTAAGCGGATCATATTATGCAAGTCAACGTTAATAATAATTTACTGTGCCATCAGTCTCTCATAACACTGCTGACGAGGCTACTTGTAGCTACCTGGTAGTTCACGGGAGAACCGGGAGCTGCAGAAGGATGAGAAAGAAGGAAGAAGTTGTTAGATTGAGAAAATGTTTTGACCTTTGACCCGAGGTAAATCTAAATGAAAAAATACAGTTGGCCATAGATACGATGTGTTTTCTAATTTCTTGTTGCTGCCATTTCTTCTCTTCTATATGTTTAGAGCAGTTACGATGCCATTTATTTTATGTAATTTACTAAAAGAATTAATGTAAAGACCAGTCCTTAAGGAATTTGTTAGACTGAACAGTTCAGATACTTAATATTTCCAAACCACTTGCTAATTTGAGCCTCAGTGACTCGGTTACTGTCCATACGAAATCTTCCCCCAATAGCAGGCTACAGTGTTTTACCTAAAAATCTTCCCAATGATCCTTTAAAGATGGATTTTCTGGATATTTATGTATACTGCATCGATAGGGACGTTTTACGCCCACATTTTATATATAATATACAGTTTAATTAGCGCAAATATTAGGCTAGGACTTTTGTTGAGAAATTACTGAAAATTTCTGATTTAATAAGTTATCTTCCAGATATTTTGCTATATTTTTTTCACGTGATGGGGTTAAATAAGCTTCCTAAAACTTGATGGTCAAACTAACAGAGCTGCAAGTACGGTACATGACCAGTCTTCCTTTTTCTGTGTTAGAGTAAAATTTGTCAGTTTCCAATCAATCGATACTTTACCTTCTAAAATTGATCGTTAAACATAACTGGTGGTGAGCAAGAGATCTGATAACTAGTTTCCTTTAGGCTTTTATCAGGCAGTTCGTCTAACTCGGAGGATGTATTTAAGTTCAGCTTAACTAGATATTTAACGTGTCAAGTCTGCTGATTTGAGAACTGTTTCATGTCTACTGTGCTGTTATCACGTTTTTTTTTTAAATAAAAATTTTTGTGGCGTCGGTACATTACAGGAAATTTCATCTGTGAAGACTAAGTCGAAGGCTATGTTGATAATGGGTGTCGCTTCTAAACAACCAGTCACTCTACCACTGTATACATACATCATATCGTAGCTTTCACCAATTTTTTTCTTGGATTAAGAATCAGTGAGAGGGAGTGAAGCCTAGCGGAGAAAGGGAGAAATATGTTTTGGAGATATATTGCTACATAAAGTACTTCACCTATCCACAGCTTTCTTGCACTCGCCCACCGACCCACCCAAAAAAGAGAGAGAACCACAGACATGTAAGACAAAGACAATCAAAAGAGAAAGATAGTCAACAACAGGCAATTAAGCATGGAGTCCAGTTTACAAGTTAGTAAATGTGAGGGGTTCAAGGGCACAAATGGGCAGGGATAAGAAAAGGACACAGAGAGAGGAGTTGACTCAACAGGAAGCGTGTTATCGTGTCGAGTGGAGATGCTGCGGGTGTGTCCATCACTCGAGTTGTTTCACCAGCCACAGTGCCTGCCTCCTATCCTGGCCACTTTATCATGGTCTCAGCATAACATGGAGAACATTAATAGGTCTCGATGTCTCTTCACACACATTCACTAATACCTGCGTACACCTATTCTATATTCTAACTAAAAAATCGAAATTTTTGCAAACTATATTTTACTCTCACAAGCTGTATATTTTTACCTCAAGTTCTATACTGTGACTCAAATTCCACTGAAACTAAAGCCTAGGCATCTTCACACCTCAGTGAGCAATCGTGCACGAGGCAAAATCTTTCAAAGATGTCAAACTATTTAGCATCTGCGATTAAATCTTAACCAGATGACAGGCTGTCACTGCTATTGTTGATAAAACCAGCGATATGTTCCCCATCAAGAGATACTTAAGTCGACGGCATGTATGACAGCACCGCTGGTAACTATGACAGCACCGCTGGTAACTGTATGATAGCATCGCTGGTAACTGTATGACAGCACCGCTGGTAACTGTATGGCAGCACTGCTAGTAACTGTATGATAGCACCGCTGGTAACTGTATAACAGCACCGCTGGTAACTGTATGACAGCACCGCTGGTAATTGTATGACAGCACCGCTGGTAATTGTATGACAGCACCGCTGGTAATTGTATGACAGCACCGCTAGTAACTGACAGTAACAGAAGTAATTGTATGACAACAACACCACTAACTGTATGCTAGCAACACTAGTTATTCATTGTATGACAGAAACACTTGTTACAATGTGTTAGAGCAGCACCAGTCACTGGACAGGACAATGTACCATCTGAGTGATACACAACTATGTAAAGTAAAAGGACACAAGTGCAACTAATGTGCCATTTTATTGTGGCAACGTTTCGCTCTCCAGGAGCTTTGTCAAGCCGTTACCGTTGACAAAGCTCCTGGAGAGCGAAACGTTGCCACAATAAAATGTCACATTAGATGCACTTGTGTCCTTTTACTTTACATATTGTCGGTAATTCTACCAACATTATTACGATATACAACTAACAGACTCGGGTGGTGGTGAAGAGTAGTTACTGATGATCACGTAACTTGCCTCTTGAAGCACACAGACTGGGTTGAGGGGCAGACGCTTGAGCATCCAGCAGGCAAATCGAGCTTATTAGATAAGAGTAAGCGGAGAGAAGTGGTTCTTGACATTTTATGTGCCGTTGGAATGTGGACAAGGTAATATTTATGAAGAGATTCAGGGAAAGCATCTAGCCAAACTTGGGTACTAAGAAGGGGAATTATTGCGTCTGCACTCTGTTAGATGGGCAGGGTTCAGCTCAGAGGGCTATTTGAACTGCGATATCCACTCACAACACAACGGCAATTGAATGAATGCTAGTGGGTGTGTTCCATTCTTTGGGTCAAACTGTCTTTGTGGGAGACGGCTAATGTGGAAAAAAAAGAATATTAACATGAAATTCTTTAAATCACTGTTTTTCCACATAAGGTCAATGCTTAAGCAAACACCACTACTTTGAAATCCATAGGTATCAAAGCAATGTTACACACATTGGAATATGCCAAATTTAGCGTACGTCTGGTACTGGAACTGTGAAAATACTAGAAAAATATTCAACGACCCAGATCTCAAGAAGGGAACATGTCAGAGACATGATCACGACGTACACAGTACAAATGGAAGATGAATACCCAAGTCAGCCATAAAAAGCAGAAACATCTTAGGAAGAAGATACAGGGTGACATGAATATTCCAGAGTCACTGGGACCTGACTATGTATCACCTTGGGTTCTGATAGAAATACCAGAAACACTGTATGAACGATTAGCTAAACTTCGTAAGTTATGGTAAACATGTCAATTGCCAGAAATATGGACAAGTGTAGTTTCCATATTCTAGAAAGAGAAAATAGACGGGAGGCAGATGGCAACATTAAAATACAAGCCTGTATCTTTGACGTCCCATCCCTCTAAGGAAAGAAGATAATCAGTACGAGAGTGGTGCACCGCCTAGAGATAAACGGGTTTATAGATGATCATAAACAGGGATTCAGAAACGGAAATGTCTGTCTGTCAATTCTGCTGGAGTTCTATACAAGAGTAACAATAGAGTAGGTGAGCACGACATGAGCTGACTGTGTAGGTACAACTATAAGATGGCTGCACCAAAAACTGGTTTACAATTTAAAAAAATTGAAGTTAGGAATTAAATAAAACTATTAAAATTAAAGAATGCCCAAGACAAAGGAAACATTGATGTTCCGGGAGAACGAACAACTGGAGATGTGGGGTTCCTCAAGGATGGGTACTAGTAAGTATCAGTTTGAAAGACTGGTGGGCAAACACTAGGACATACTGATTAGAAAACGTTTCGGTCATGGGACCTTGATCAAGGTCCCATGACCGAAACGTTTTCTAATACATCCTAGTGTTTCTTAACGTGTCTTTCTAAACCAGTTTGTCGGTATCTATTACCAAGGTTTATACCACTAGTAAATATAAACATTGGAAGAGAAATCACGGAACGGGTGGGGTTTGAACCCATGGCGAGTGGTTAACGCACTGACCATGGGTTCACTCCCCACCTGTTCCTTGATTTGATTTAAATATATGTATATCTGGTATATATACGATTTTAAACGTAATGATGAAAACAAAAATCGAAGATGACAAGGAGAGAATAAATAACTTAGCCAGAAGGAAGTTCAATGCTGGTGTGAACTCGGCCCCAACATGTGCAAATTTATGAAACCTGAGAGAGTTGCAAGACGATCAGGAACAAAGTACTGGCAGAGTGAACAACGGCAATAATCTTCACCTTAGAAAAACAACCTGGAGGTGAATATTGTACTGCTGAAGGCATACTTCGATCATACATCATCTCCCAACCTATCTACGATGAGCTTTCAGGTATTGTATACCATTTTGATATTCATCCTGTCAGACACTGCAACTCAATGGCATCTTGGTACAGAAAACTCCTTGGACAACTTTTTCAAGCGAGAGAGGTTTGATCTAAGAGGGACGTGTCCTCTCAGTGGTTGCTTTCTCACTACTACTACTCTGCACCTCTCCTTCCGACAGTATTTAAGTCTCCGCACTGTCGCTTGTTCTTCAGATAGTTCCTGACTGTGGAACTGAACTTCTCCAGGCTGAGGGACTGACAACCTCAAATCTACGACTTCAAGGGTGATGGACTGATTACATCGTCTTCACATCTCTACTGTTCCTGCCTACTTTCTGTATTCGACTGAAGAAGCCTACTGTGTAGGCGAAACGTTTCGGAATAAAGCTGCCTAACTGTTGCCTATGTGTCTTACTTACCAGCTTTCAGAAGCCTCAAAGATTTCTTCGTGACGAATGACGTCAGGACCATCATACAGTATGTAGCACCAGAACGGAGCCAACAACTGATCAAGAATGTTTCAAAAGTAGAGAAAATGCAGAAGTTCACAAGATTAATTTCTGAACTTAAGTGAATTATTTATGATGAAGATAAAATACAAATCTGTAAAAGATGTCATTACAACTTTAAGGACAAGGGGAGACATGATTACCATGTACAAGATACACTGAGAACTTGATAAGGTGGACAGGAAAACTTATTTCGGTAGCCTATCGACTGTAAGTGAGCTATTAAAGTTGCAATTTCCATGCAGACACAACTATCGATGTATAGACCCTGTCATGGACAGAGAATGTTGCACTGCGCGAGACGCAAATGAACCACAGGGAGCCGGAAGTGGGGTTACCTAGATGTGGGTAAATGTCAGACATAGAACATGTATGATACGGAAATAAGGCTAGGAATGAGTTGACCCCTCCATTATTTTAGAAGCGAGATTAATAACTAAGACTCGAACCTAGCGATTATATCTATCGGAAAACAAAATGAATACACAAGTAGGTGCACACTCGCACGCAGGAGTGAGCACACAAACTGACGGACAGACAGACCCCCACAGGCCCCGACAACCCATCCCCCCCACACACACAGTCATAGAGAAGATTATCAGGAGGAGAGTGGTGAAGCACCTAGAAAGACAATCTTATAAACGACAACCAGCACGGTTTCAGGGAAGGAAAATCCTGTGTCACAAACCTAATGGAGTTTTATGACACGGTAACGGAAGTTCGACACGAGAGAGAGGGGTGGATAAACTGCGTTTTCTTGGACTGCAAGAAGGCCTTCGACACAGTTTCTCAGAAGAGGTTAATGCAAAAGGTAGAGAATCAGGCACACATAACAGAAAAAGCACTGCAATGGATCAGAGAATATCTGACAGGGAGGCAACAACGAGTCATGGTACGTGACGAGGTGTCAGAGTGGGCGCCTGTAAAGAACGGGGTTCCACAGGGGTCAGTCCTAGGACCTGTGCTGTTTTTCGTATATGTGAATGACATAACGGAAGGGATAGACTCAGAAGTGTCCCTATTTGCAGATGTGAAGTTAATGAGGAGAATTAAATCGGATGAGGATCGGGCAGGACTACAAAGAGACCTGGACAAGCTACAAGCCTGGTCCAGCAACTGGCTCCTTGAATTTAACCCCGCCAAATGCAAAGTCGTGAAGATCAAGGAAGGGCAAAGAAGACCGCAGAATATAGTCAAGGTAGCCAAACCTCACTCAAGGAAAAAGATCTTGGGGTGAGTATAATACTGAGCACATCTTCTGAGGCACACATCAACCAGCATATGGGCGCCTGGCAAACCTAAGAATAGCGTTCCGATACCTCAGGAATCGTTCAAGACTCTGTACACTACATACGTTAGGCCCATATTGGAGTATGCAGCACCAGTTTAGACTCCACACCTGGTCAAGCACGTCAAAAAATTAGAGAAAGTGCAAAGGCTTGCAACAAGACTAGTCCTAGAGCTAAGGGGATTGTCCTACGAAGAAAGGTTAAGGGAAATCGGCCTGATGACACTGGAGGACAGGAGGGTCAGGGGAGACATGATAGCGACATGTAAAATACTGCGAGGAATTGACAAGGTGGACAACACAGGATGTTCCAGAGATAGGACACAGAAACAAGGTCACAATTTATAGTTGAAGACTCCGATGAGTCAAAGGGATGTACTAAATATTTTTTGAGTCAGAGTTGTCAGGAAGTGGAATAGCCTAGAAAGTGACGTAGTGGAGGCAGGAACCATATATAGTTTTAAGACGAGGTTAGATAAAGGTCATGGAGCAGGGAGAGAGAGGACCTAGTAGCGATCAGTGAAGAGGAGGGGCTAGTAGCTATGAATCGACCCCCTGCAACCACAAATAGGTGAGTACACACACACATCGAAAGTCGTGCAACAATACTCATGATCATACAATACACATCACCAGTGTACAACCCACACATGGTTAACGCGCTCAAAAATTAAAAACAACAAATATCCAGAGATGTGCAACTAGCAGAGTTTCAGAGATGAAAGGACTGAATTATAAAAAGAGACTAAAGGAGACAGAAGAACCAACAGCGACATAATCAACGCTTACAAGAGACGATGGAAAAATACGCTGACGGAGCTGGTAGAGAGAGTTTGAAAGGAGAAGTGGGAGACGGGAAACAAAATATAGAGACGTGTGTCAGTGAGATGTAAGGCAATACTTCCATACTTACTGGGATGTAAAGAAAGTAAATTATTTGAATGAGGAAGTAATGGAAGCGGACCAAGTAGGTAGCCTCAAGCACAGGTATTTTAAGACACGTGTGGCTAGGGATTCGTGTAACTGGTCGACAGTGATAGAGGAGCGAGGCCAGGAGCTGTGAAACTACGCCTGCAAATCTATGGAAGGAGACTCAAATAAAAGGCCGTATTTACAAACTGAAAAAATCAGTATTAAAAGTGATAGAAAATATTAATGACCGTTTTGTTACTAATAGTTACAAAATGGTCATTACACACCCGAACCTAATTTTCCACCTGCCTTAGGTATCCTTCCTGCCTTAGGTATCCTTCCTGCCCTAGGTATCCTTCCACTTCCTGGGTCATACACCATGAATGGCAGTCCACCTGTCTTAGGTATCCTTAAACTTTCTGGGTCCTACACCATGAATGGCAGTCCACCTGCCTTAGATATCCTTCCACTTCCTGGGTCATACACCATGAATGGCAGTCCACCTGCCTCGGGTATCCTTCCACTTCCTGGGTCCTACACCATGAATGGCAGTCCACCTGCCTTACGTATCCTTCCACTTCCTGGATCCTACACCATGAATGGCAGTCCACCTGCCTCGGGTATCCTTCCACTTCCTGGGTCCTACACCATGAATGGCAGTCCACCTGCCTCGGGTATCCTTCCACTTCCTGGGTCCTACACCATGAATGGCAGTCCACCTGCCTTACGTATCCTTCCACTTCCTGGGCCCTACACCATGAATGGCAGTCCACCTGCCTCGGGTATCCTTCCACTTCCTGGGTCCTACACCATGAATGGCAGTCCACCTGCCTCGGGTATCCTTCCACTTCCTGGGTCCTACACCATGAATGGCAGTCCACCTGCCTCGGGTATCCTTCCACTTCCTGGGTCCTACACCATGAATGGCAGTCCACCTGCCTTACGTATCCTTCCTGGGTCCTACACCATGAATGGCAGTCCACCTGCCTTACGTATCCTTCCTGGGTCCTACACCATGAATGGCAGTCCACCTGCCTTACGTATCCTTCCTGGGTCCTACACCATGAATGGCAGTCCACCTGCCTTACGTATCCTTCCTGGGTCCTACACCATGAATGGCAGTCCACCTGCCTTACGTATCCTTCCTGGGTCCTACACCATGAATGGCAGTCCACCTGCCTTACGTATCCTTCCTGGGTCCTACACCATGAATGGCAGTCCACCTGCCTTACGTATCCTTCCACTTCCTGGGTCCTACACCATGAATGGCAGTCCACCTGCCTTACGTATCCTTCCACTTCCTGGGTCCTACACCATGAATGACAATCATCAGTCTTCGTCATTTTATAATACCAGAGTTCAATCTTCCGAGTCTTTACACACGACCAGTGTCAATGGTGAAAGGTTTATTTTTTTGGCTGGTGCGGGACGCCGCTAGGGCTGGACAGTTGACCATATAGGTTAACCCGGGACTTAAGACTCCATCACATTAGCTCGTCGCTATAAGGCTTATCAAAGCATGATTTAAAACATCTGAAAGCCAATAAAGTCGATACTAATGATATCAACTTGAGGAATCTACACGCAGAATCACTTAAGATGTATCTTGTGTAAATTTTAACTATGGGCTGCTGTTTGACTGGGGTTCAACTTTGGGTATCCTCACAATGTGTAGTGTTAGGTGGTCAGATGTCTGCGTCGTGATAACCTACGGTGGGGAAGACCTTATGACGCCCACCACCAGATGACACTACGATACACGCACGCACACTGATACCATCGATGACAGGGTCGTACACACCACTATTTACAGCATGTAAGAGCTGCAATTCAGTACGAAATACTGTACCTCACAATACGTTCCAGTTACAGTCACCCGAATTATTAATTATATTATGGTTTTCAATTTACAAAATGCAAACAGCTTGCATTTTGTAAATTGCAAACAGTTTACGAATTTTTTATCCTGTTATATTAGAAGGGGATGGGAGGAGGGGAAATTAGGGCTCACACATGTCTGAAATTTGCCCTTTCGTAGTAAAAGGTTCAGGTCTACTGGTGTAAAGGGTTCTGAATCATGATTCAAAGTGGCAGGAGAGAATGTCTTTTCCCAGGATTATATATTACACCTTTCGTCACTATCTTGTCACTATCTTCAGAACTCTGAAAATGCATCATTATTTACTAGTAACAATTTATAATTTATAAACGTCAATTAAATTATATAGGAACTGCTTCAAAACATTGTTGTTCTTGCCTGCAGCGAGAGTCAGGCTAGAACAACGGATCAACACAACTTTGTTTTAAAAGATCTCTGGGTATACAGCTATACACTGAGAAAAGCACGGAAGTAACAACAACTTTTAAATCTGAATTATTGCTTGTATCTAAAACTTTCTCAGTAGTATGTCTATTTTCTGAGCAATATGTACTTTTTCAGTAGTACGTGTACTTTCTGAGAAGTATGCATACTTTCTCAGTAGTACATGTACTTTCTGAGAAGTATGCATACTTTCTCAGTAGTACGTGTACTTTCTGAGCAGTATACATACTTTCTCAGTAGTACATGTACTTTCTGAGCAGTATACATACTTTCTCAGTAGTACGTGTACTTTCTGAGAAGTATGCATACTTTCTCAGTAGTACGTGTACTTTCTGAGAAGTATGCATACTTTCTCAGTAGTACGTGTACTTTCTGAGCAGTATACATACTTTCTCAGTAGCACGTGTACTTTCTGAGAAGTATGCATACTTTCTCAGTAGTACGCGTACTTTCTGAGCAGTATGCATACTTTCTCAGTAGTATGTGTACTTTCTCTGTAGTATGTGTACTTTCTCTGTACATGCACTTTCTTAGCACGTACGTTCGCTCACTAGATTCGGTTTGATAAACTGTCAATGAACACGTGCGCTGTGCGTACTCGGAGCAGTAGGTACACTTTCCCAGCGGTACGTGTACTTTCTCAACATCACGTGTACTCAGTTACATCACATCAAACTGCTGTCGCAAGAGTGAGTAGATGGAACTTCAGCACTGAAGTCTCAACCTCAACACACAATTGGGGTGAATTTCTTAACGCCTTAACTATCTATGGCACTAATTTAACCGATCGTCCCTACAACAGCATTCCTCGAGTATAATATGCCGAGGGATGTATACACTGAGTTTACTGCAATCACAGTATTAGAAATTAAGGTATTTCCAATTAATGATGCACCAGTACGTTGCAGCCTTAATGTTCCCTCGTGTGGTCGATTGGCTTAAAAACTAATTAAACCAGATGAAATCAATCGAGGTCATTTATTAAGAAAACTAGACATGGAAAAAATCTATTGAAAATAAAACGTAAAGAAACTATGTCAGTAAAGCCAGGTGGAAGCTCACTAATGTGCGAATTTTCCAAATGGTTTTAGGTTGTCGAGCTGCGAACAGCATCAGGCTGTTGATCAAAGAATGGCTCTGGGAGGCAGCCTATGAACGGTTTTAAGGTGTCAAACTGGGAATGATTTTAGATTGTCAAGTTAGGAATAGCTTCATGATATGAAGCTGGGAATGGTTTAAGCTTGTCAAGCATGGAATGCTTATTGTATTCGTATTAACCTTCCCAAGCGTCCTGTTCATCCCCTGATGAACATTCAACATCAAAATGTGTGTGTGTGTTGCAGTATGCAAATTAAAAGTTGTATCCACTTACTGCCTAACGCTGATAAATATTGAGGCCACCTACTGTCCAGTGGGAGATTTCAATAAGAGTTTGGTAATGATCAGAACACTGCTCTGTTCCCTACTCTGCTCAGAGAATTTCACATTTATAATTGTCATCTTAGAGAAAGAGAATCATTAATGGTTTAATTACTGATATTCACACACACACACA
The DNA here is from genome assembly GCF_026875155.1 of Cherax quadricarinatus. Lineage (NCBI taxonomy): Eukaryota > Metazoa > Arthropoda > Malacostraca > Decapoda > Parastacidae > Cherax > Cherax quadricarinatus. The sequence continues at coordinate 13,286,921 of NC_069431.1, read as the reverse complement.
CACACACACACACACACACACACACACACACAACCCCATTATATAATATAATTATAATAAATGCATCCTGTGTCTAATACGCCAAACTATTCTAAAAATTGGAATTTTCCAAAATTTTCTTTTAAAGATCAATATATATTTTTCATTGGAAATTTGTGTAAATATTTACAATTTTGCTCCAAACCCGGCGTAGAAACCTTACCTACCCTAACCTAATATAATTTAGTTTACCTTAATTCTAATTAATATATCACAGATCATTTTCTTGTATGTTTCTTTTATATTTCTTAAAATCAATGATACGAGCATATATTTTTTCGTTATTTTTCGACTGATTATAGCAATTTTAGTGCATAAAATAATTAACTTCTTATTCGGCAGAAATAACCCTTGCTTCTTAGCCCAGACCCACCAATTTCGCTTATTCGGGTGGACTGGCAGTAGTTTAGGGCTTATTCGGGTGGACTGGCAGTAGTTTAGGGCTTATTCGGGTGGACTGGCAGTAGTTTAGGGCTTATTCGGGTGGACTGGCAGTAGTTTAGGGCTTATTCGGGAGGACTGGCAGTAGTTTAGGGCTTATTCAGGTGGACTGGCAGTAGTTTAGGGCTTATTCGGGTGGACTGGCAGTAGTTTAGGGCTTATTCGGGTGGACTGGCAGTAGTTTAGGGCTTATTCAGGTGGACTGGCAGTAGTTTAGGGCTTATTCGGGTGGACTGGCAGTAGTTTAGGGCTTATTCGGGTGGACTGGCAGTAGTTTAGGGCTTATTCGGGTGGACTGGCAGTAGTTTAGGGCTTATTCAGGTGGACTGGCAGTAGTTTAGGGCTTATTCGGGTGGACTGGCAGTAGTTTAGGGCTTATTCGGGTGGACTGGCAGTAGTTTAGGCTTATTCGGGTGGACTGGCAGTAGTTTAGGGCTTATTCGGGTGGACTGGCAGTAGTTTAGGGCTTATTCAGGTGGACTGGCAGTAGTTTAGGGCTTATTCGGGTGGACTGGCAGTAGTTTAGGGCTTATTCGGGTGGACTGGCAGTAGTTTAGGGCTTATTCGGGTGGACTGGCAGTAGTTTAGGGCTTATTCAGGTGGACTGGCAGTAGTTTAGGGCTTATTCAGGTGGACTGGCAGTAGTTTAGGGCTTATTCGGGTGGACTGGCAGTAGTTTAGGGCTTATTCGGGTGGACTGGCAGTAGTTTAGGGCTTATTCGGGTGGACTGGCAGTAGTTTAGGGCTTATTCGGGTGGACTGGCAGTAGTTTAGGGCTTATTCAGGTGGACTGGCAGTAGTTTAGGGCTTATTCGGGTGGACTGGCAGTAGTTTAGGGCTTATTCGGGTGGACTGGCAGTAGTTTAGGGCTTATTCGGGTGGACTGGCAGTAGTTTAGAGCTTCCAACACAAGGTCTTCATGCAAGCTTAGTAGATTAATGCATTAACCCAAAGCCAGGCAGAAGGAAAAGGATGCTTAAAAAACCACATGATCATTCAATCATGGCTGCCTTTGGAACGCCACCTTGATTACATTTTAGGTGAGAGCAGCACATCTGGGCCACCTTGATTACATTTTAGGTGAGAGCAGCACATCTGGGCCACCTTGATTACATTTTAGGTGAGAGCAGCACATCTGGGCCACCTTGATTACATTTTAGGTGAGAGCAGCACATCTAGGCCACCTTGATTACATTTAAGGTGAGAGCAGCACATCTGGGCCACCTTGATTACATTTTAGGTGAGAGCAGCACATCTGGACCACCTTGATTACATTTAAGGTGAGAGCAGCACATCTGGGCCACCTTGATTACATTTTAGGTGAGAGCAGCACATCTGGGCCACCTTGATTACATTTTAGGTGAGAGCAGCACATCTGGACCACCTTGATTACATTTAAGGTGAGAGCAGCACATCTGGGCCACCTTGATTACATTTAAGGTGAGAGCAGCACATCTGGGCCACCTTGATTACATTTAAGGTGAGAGCAGCACATCTGGGCCACCTTGATTACATTTAAGGTGAGAGCAGCACATCTGGGCCACCTTCACCAGCTCAAGTAACATTCCTTCAGGAAAGTCAGTAATTTTATACGATGAAATATTAAAAATATGCTTAAGCATTACAAACTTCCTTAAGCTCTGTGGAATGAGTGTCAATCTTCAATTAGGTTGAACAGCAACAAGAAAGCAAGAAGCACACATGATATGTAAATTAAGGTGAGGCATGAGTTGCAGGTCGACGGCACTTCGTCATGAGAACTTGCTGTCGAGCCGTCACGCACACCGCTACTGTTGCTAAGTCTTCATGACTGTAACACCAAGTTGCCAAGACTCTCTCAGCACCAGTGAACCCCAGCCACGAGGAACCTATGCCATCTTTCCTCTCTCCACTCATTATATATATATATATATATATATATATATATATAATATATATATATATTATATATATAATTATATATTAGGTAAGACTGGTCAATTAACAAGAACTCTTTTAAAATTAAGCTCTTTCTAAAATTTTCTTTTATACATTTAAAGAATTTTTTTTTTATTTATGTTAATATAAATATTAATGCTTTTGTACCAAAAGAACCTTTGGAAACTTACCTAACCTTATTATAACAAGCGCAATTTAATTTAGCCTAATTCATCTAAATATATATTATATATAAGTTTATAATTTAATAATAAACACAATGAAATATATTTTTTTCGTTGGGTTCAGAATGATTTTTGCGAAATTACTGCATACACAAATTTTCGCTTGTCCTATTCGGCAAGACGTTCGTTGCTATTTAAGCCAAAATCACAAGTTTTACGTATTCGGCACGACATTATATATATGATTAAATGCAATGAGATCACAAAATGCAGGTGATGTGTTAATGTGCAATATAACCGCAGTGAAAATATTAATATTCGACGCGCTCTCGTGATCCCTCACATTATCAAGGAATAGTAAAAATAATGAAGTAAGGAGGAGTGTTATATAACAAGAAGTGTGATATTACTCGTACAATTTGTGAGTGTGGGTCAGTAGGCGCACTGGGTGGGTCAGTAAGAGCACTGGGTGGGTCAGTAGGCGCACTGGGTGGGTCAGTAGGCGCACTGGGTGGGTCAGGCGCACTGGGTGGGTCAGTAGGCGCACTGGGTGGGTCAGTAGGCGCACTGGGTGGGTCAGTAGGCGCACTGGGTGGGTCAGTAGGCGCACTGGGTGGGTCAGTAGGCGCACTGGGTGGGTCAGTAGGCGCACTGGGTGGGTCAGTAGGCGCACTGGGTGGGTCAGTAGGCGCACTGGGTGGGTCAGTAGGCGCACTGGGTGGGTCAGTAGGCGCACTGGGTGGGTCAGTAGGCGCACTGGGTGGGTCAGTAGGCGCACTGGGTGGGTCAGTAGGCGCACTGGGTGGGTCAGGCGCACTGGGTGGGTCAGTAGGCGCACTGGGTGGGTCAGTAGGCGCACTGGGTGGGTCAGTAGGCGCACTGGGTGGGTCAGTAGGCGCACTGGGTGGGTCAGTAGGCGCACTGGGTGGGTCAGTAGGCGCACTGGGTGGGTCAGTAGGCGCACTGGGTGGGTCAGTAGGCGCACTGGGTGGGTCAGTAGGCGCACTGGGTGGGTCAGTAGGAGCACTGGGTGGGTCAGTAGGCGCACTGGGTGGGTCAGTAGGCCCCACTGGGTGGGTCAGTAGGCGCACTGGGTGGTCAGTAGGCGCATGGTGGGTCAGTAGGCGCACTGGGTGGGTCAGTAGGAGCACTGGGTGGGTCAGTAGGAGCACTGGGTGGGTCAGTAGGCGCACTGGGTGGGTCAGTAAGAGCACTGGGTGGGTCAGTAGGCGCACTGGGTGGGTCAGTAGGAGCACTGGGTGGGTCAGTAGGAGCACTGGGTGGGTCAGTAGGCGCACTGGGTGGGTCAGTAGGCGCACTGGGTGGGTCAGTAGGAGCACTGGGTGGGTCAGTAGGAGCACTGGGTGGGTCAGTAGGAGCACTGGGTGGGTCAGTGGGAGCACTGGGTGGGTCAGTAGGCGCACTGGGTGGGTCAGTAAGAGCACTGGGTGGGTCAGTAAGAGCACTGGGTTGGTCAGGAGCACTGGGTGGGTCAGGCGCACTGGGTGGGTCAGTAGGCGCACTGGGTGGGTCAGTAGGAGCACTGGGTGGGTCAGTAGGAGCACTGGGTGGGTCAGTAGGAGCACTGGGTGGGTCAGTAGGAGCACTGGGTGGGTCAGTAGGCGCACTGGGTGGGTCAGGAGCACTGGGTGGATCAGTAGGTGCACTGTGGGGTCAGTAGGAGCACTGTGGGGGTCAGTAGGAGCACTGTGGGGGTCAATAGGAGCACTGGGTGGGTCAGGAGCACTGGGTGGGTCAGTAGGCGCACTGTGGGGGTCAGTAGGCGCACTGGGTGGGTCAGTAGGAGCACTGGGTGGGTCAGTAGGAGCACTGGGTGGGTCAGTAGGCGCACTGGGTGGGTCAGTAGGCGCACTGGGTGGGTCAGTAGGAGCACTGGGTGGGGTCAGTAGGAGCACTGGGTGGGGTCAGGAGCACTGGGTGGGTCAGTAGGCGCACTGGGTGGGTCAGTAGGCGCACTGGGTGGGTCAGTAGGAGCATTGGGTGGGTCAGTAGGAGCACTGGGTGGATCAGTAGGAGCACTGTGGGGTCAGTAGGAGCACTGGGTGGGTCAGGCGCACTGGGTGGGGTCAGTAGGAGCATTTGGTGGGTCAGTAGGCGCACTGGGTAGGTCAGTAGGCGCACTGGGTGGGTCAGTAAGCGCACTGGGTGGGTCAGTAGCCACACTGGGTGGGGTCAGTAGGAACATTGGGTGGGTCAGTAGAGGCACTGGGTGGGTCAGTAGGCGCACTGGGTGGGTCAGTAGGCGCACTGGGTGGGTCAGTAGGCGCACTGGGTGGGTCAGTAGGAGCACTGGGTGGGTCAGTAGGCGCACTGGGTGGGTCAGGAGCACTGGGTGGGTCAGTAGGAGCACTGGGTGGGTCAGTAGGAGCACTGGGTGGGTCAGGAGCACTGGGTGGGTCAGTAGGAGCACTGGGTGGGTCAGTAGGAGCACTGGGTGGGTCAGTAGGAGCACTGGGTGGGTCAGTAGAAGCACTGGGTGGGTCAGTAGGAGCACTGGGTGGGTCAGTAGGAGCACTGGGTGGGTCAGTAGGAGCACTGGGTGGGTCAGTAGGAGCACTGGGTGGGTCAGTAGGAGCACTGGGTGGGTCAGTAGGAGCACTGGGTGGTCAGTAGGCGCACTGGGTGGGTCAGTAGGAGCACTGGGTGGGTCAGTAGGAGCACTGGGTGGGTCAGTAGGCGCACTGGGTGGGTCAGTAGGAGCACTGGGTGGGTCAGTAGGAGCACTGGGTGGGTCAGATGCACTGGGTGGGTCAGTAGGCTCACTGGGTGGGTCAGTAGGAGCACTGGGTGGGTCAGTAGCCGCACTGGGTGGGTCAATAGGCTCACTGGGTGGGTCAGTAGCCGCACTCGAGTATGTTACATAAATACTTGAGAAAACCAACAAGTTGATGAACGAGATACTTGTATAACATCTATATTCTGGAAATGTTTCACTAACCAGTGGCTTCATCAGTCCAAAATTGAGAAGAACAGTGGAAGATAAGGAGGAGTTTGATATAATCAGTCCCTCAACCTGGAGTCGACGCGTTGAATCTGTCTATCAGATCTTTAATAGTGATAAGACTGTATCATATACGCAGTGAAGGAGCTATATATTGCAGACGCAAGAAGAAGCAATTGGAGGCGGTGTCACCAGTCGAAAAATTCACTAGTTGAAGTAAGTCATGTGTGTAGGTTAGGCAGGTGATGAAGAATTACCGGTGTCAAGATCCTAGAACGTTGCTGTCTCTCTCAAATAATATGTAAATGGTTTAGAAATCCGACATATTGATGAATGAGAGACTCTTGTGTAACATTTGTGTATTTTTGTGTGGAAACGTACGCGTGTGTGTGTGTATGTTTGTGTGTGTATGTTTGTGTGTGTGTGTGTGTTTGTGTGTGTGTGTTTGTGTGTGTGTGTTTGTGTGTGTGTGTTTGTGTGTGTGTGTTTGTGTGTGTGTGTGTGTGTGTGTTTTTATACATTAAACTATTTTATTTTGACCAGCCTATTTCCCTTCTCTCTCTTTCTCCCCGTATCTCTCTCCCCCTCTCCCTCTTTCTCCCCCTCTTTCTCCGTCTCCTCCTCCCCCCCCTCTCTTTCTCCTCCCCCCCCCCTCTCTTTCTCTCTCCTCCCCTTCTCCCGCTCCCTCTCTCCTCTCTGCCCATTTGATGCCTAAGTAAAACAAGGTAGTGTATACAAGTAGTCTGAATTGTCTTCACATGCATTCATAGCTGTGGAAATTTTCTTGGCTGTGTCTTAGTTCGCTTCCCACCCTGCAGAACCAGCCAGAAATTTTCCTGTTTCCAGTGCTGGAGTCCGGTGACAGTGTGTCCAAATTAAGTTTTCTTTCATTTTGTGGTACTGTGACGATGGAAGGAATGCCAGGAACCATAGCTTGCTGGTATTGTTGGTTAGGCTCTCCACGCTTCATATAAAGATTAACGTGAGTTATGGTACAGACAGGTGATACACTGGTATTTACTGCATGAGATGGTAAACTGATAGGTGAAGTTGTAGTTCCTCGGAGATGGAGTGAGTCTTAACATACATGGGAGTGAGACAGCAGCGTCAAGCCCTGCTGTGACCTCTACATATTCTTTAGTACGATCGTATTTATTGTTTATCTTAGTGGTTTTCATTGTTAATTTTATCCTTGCTTTATTGTATATGTTGTATGTATGTTTATAGGTGTGAGTGGTGAGTGATCTACGCGGTCTGGGTGCTCCGTAAATATCACAACTACTACTGCTCGTTCTGTTTCAGCTAGGCTTCTTAACTTGTACCCTTGTAGCATTACCAAATAAATATGCCAATGTGCTGGTTCGTTGCCAAATATAATTTCCAATTTTTCATCAGTAGAGGCATGTAAATCTCTGACAATTGAACATCAACACTAAAATAGCATATTATATAACTAAACAAATCTATGGTAGAGTATAACTTAACCTAGAAAAGTCTAAAGCCTTATTTCCATAAAGTCATCAAGAATATAAAGTAAAATTAGTGTAACACAAATCGGAAACTTTTACCACCATAAGGCTATAATTATTAGTTATAGCACCATGGCTTTAATAAAATGTCAGGATTTGTTAGTGGATGTGGGTCAGGAGCTGACACAAACTGAGTCCGCAGTGACCTCCTCTCCTCTCACTGCTGTGGGTCATGGTCTGATATGATATACACTGAGTGCAGTGACCTCTTACTTTGGGTCAGAACCTGACATACTTTGAATGTGAAGTGACCTCCTCTTCCTTCTCCTCCAACTGCTGTGGGAAATGGCCTGACATACATAATCTGCAGTGAGCTGCTGCTCCAAATGTGAGTCAGGGTCTAACATCCACTGAATCTGTAGTTAGCTGCTGCTGCTGCTGCCCTCAAAGAAGGTTCCTTCATCCTGGTGAGGGGCTCTTGATCTAGGGAATTGGATCTGTTCTCCAGTTCCCTGAATTAAACCTGAATACCTTCCACATCCCACCCAGGCGCTGTATAATCCTTCGGGTTTAGCGCTCCCCCCTTTATAATAATGCTTACTGCTCTTCCCACTACTGCGAGTCAAGATCTGACAATGTCAATTGTGATTTCCTCCTCCTTCCACCATTGTAAGTCAAAAGCTAACAGAGAATAAACCTACAGTGGCTTCCTCGACCTCTTCTCACTGTTGTGAGTCAGGATGTGACATCCGCTGCATCAAAATAAACAAAGTCCCCCACAGTTCGCCAATTAATTATAATTTCCCGACTCGTCGTAACTTAAGATTATTTATATTCTGGACAAATACAGATGTACAGCATTTATCAAAATATGTTTTCTCTCTCTCCTGTTGAATCATTGTTATAGACGTCTTAGTAATGGATGGAGACGGAGTTGATGCGAGATAAATACATTAGGAGCTGTCGTCTGTGTAAACAGCAAGAGACGAGCATTATGCAGGCTGTTAAGAATGATGTTCCTGTCCGCAGGGTGCTTGCTGCCGATGTTCATTTTTCAACACACTGGCCGTCTCCCATCCAGGAAGAGTAACCCTTTCCACATATCCCCCCCCATCCACCATTAACCTTCCAGGAAATAAAAGGAAAAACACATTTACCATAATGCGGTTATAAATGATATAGGCGAAGTAAATGGTTCAAGTCGGACTGAAGCGTCGTCGTAAGGTTCGCCCTCCTATGTGCGGGTTATGTCAGTATGGTTATGGTGATGTGATGAAGGGTTTTGAAAACCGACGAGTTGAAGAACTGAGACACTTGTACAACGTATGGGAATCTTTACTGAAGAAACGTTTCGTTACACAAGGGTTTCATAAGTCCAATACAAAGTAGGAATGGGTAAAGAGACGAGGAGTTTGAGGTAATCAGTCCCTCAACCTGGAATCGATGTGTTCAGTCCATCACTCTTGTAGGAAGTAAAGCATAGGGCCAGAGAGGTGGTATATATACTGCAGTAAGGCGAGTCGAAGCAGGAGGAGGCGGGATCACAGTGGGACCTTCCACTACTGTAAGTAGGTCGTTGTCCAAAGGTTGGACAAGTGTTGAAGTCTTTGTACCAAGATCCCATGATGTTGCAGTGTCTGACAGATGTGATGAATGATTTTGAAAACCGATAAGTTGAAGAATTGAGACATGCAACATATGGGAATCTTTATTGGAGGTTATGGTGATACCGGCAAACTGAGGAAACTTTTCACCACGACACCAGCGAGGAGTGCGGGGGGCCACGACACCAGCGAGGAGTGCGGGGGGGGGGGGCCACGACACCAGCGAGGAGTGCGGGGGGGCCACGACACCAGCGAGGAGTGCGGGGGGGCCACGACACCAGCGAGGAGTGCGGGGGGGCCACGACACCAGCGAGGAGTGCGGGGGGGGCCACGACACCAGCGAGGAGTGCGGGGGGGGCCACGACACCAGCGAGGAGTGCGGGGGGGGCAACGACACCAGCGAGGAGTGCGGGGGGGGCCACGACACCAGCGAGGAGTGCGGGGGGGGCCACGACACCAGCGAGGAGTGCGGGGGGGGCCACGACACCAGCGAGAGTGCGGGGGGGGGCCACGACACCAGCGAGGAGTGCGGGGGGGGGCCACGACACCAGCGAGGAGTGCGGGGGGCACGACACCAGCGGTGCGGGGGGCACGACACCAGCGAGGAGTGCGGGGGGCCCGACACACGGGAGTGCGGGGGGCCACGACACCAGCGAGGAGTGCGGGGGGGGCCACGACACCAGCGAGGAGTGCGGGGGGGCCACGACACCAGCGAGGAGTGCGGGGGGGGGCCACGACACCAGCGAGGAGTGCGGGGGGGGCCACGACACCAGCGAGGAGTGCGGGGGGGGCCACGACACCAGCGAGGAGTGCGGGGGGGGCCACGACACCAGCGAGGAGTGCGGGGGGGGCCACGACACCAGCGAGGAGTGCGGGGGGGGCCACGACACCAGCGAGGAGTGCGGGGGGGGCCACGACACCAGCGAGGAGTGCGGGGGGGGCCACGACACCAGCGAGGAGTGCGGGGGGGGCCACGACACCAGCGAGGAGTGCGGGGGGGGCCACGACACCAGCGAGGAGTGCGGGGGGGGGCCACGACACCAGCGAGGAGTGCGGGGGGGGCCACGACACCAGCGAGGAGTGCGGGGGGGGCCACGACACCAGCGAGGAGTGCGGGGGGGCCACGACACCAGCGAGGAGTGCGGGGGGGGCCACGACACCAGCGAGGAGTGCGGGGGGGGCCACGACACCAGCGAGAGAGTGCGGGGGGGGGCCACGACACCAGCGAGGAGTGCGGGGGGGGCCACGACACCAGCGAGGAGTGCGGGGGGGCCACGACACCAGCGAGGAGTGCGGGGGGGGCCACGACACCAGCGAGGAGTGCGGGGGGGGCCACGACACCAGCGAGGAGTGCGGGGGGGCCACGACACCAGCGAGGAGTGCGGGGGGGGCCACGACACCAGCGAGGAGTGCGGGGGGGGCCACGACACCAGCGAGGAGTGCGGGGGGGCCACGACACCAGCGAGAGGCGGGGCAGCCAGCGAGGAGGCGGGGGGGCCACGACACCAGCGAGGAGTGCGGGGGGGGCCACGACACCAGCGAGGAGTGCGGGGGGGCCACGACACCAGCGAGGAGTGCGGGGGGGGCACGACACCAGCGAGAGTGCGGGGGGGCCACGACACCAGCGAGGAGTGCGGGGGGGGCCACGACACCAGCGAGGAGTGCGGGGGGGCGACACCGCGCATGCGGGGGCCACGACACCAGCGAGGAGTGCGGGGGGGGCCACGACACCAGCGAGGAGTGCGGGGGGGGCCACGACACCAGCGAGGAGTGCGGGGGGGGCCACGACACCAGCGAGGAGTGCGGGGGGGGGCCACGACACCAGCGAGGAGTGCGGGGGGGGCCACGACACCAGCGAGGAGTGCGGGGGGGGCCACGACACCAGCGAGGAGTGCGGGGGGGGCCACGACACCAGCGAGGAGTGCGGGGGGGGCCACGACACCAGCGAGGAGTGCGGGGGGGGCCACGACACCAGCGAGGAGTGCGGGGGGGCCACGACACCAGCGAGGAGTGCGGGGGGGCCACGACACCAGCGAGGAGTGCGGGGGGGGCCACGACACCAGCGAGGAGTGCGGGGGGGGCCACGACACCAGCGAGGAGTGCGGGGGGGGCCACGACACCAGCGAGGAGTGCGGGGGGGGCCACGACACCAGCGAGGAGTGCGGGGGGGCCACGACACCAGCGAGGAGTGCGGGGGGGGCACGACACCAGCGAGGAAGTGCGGGGGGGGGCCACGACACCAGCGAGGAGTGCGGGGGGGGCCACGACACCAGCGAGGAGTGCGGGGGGGGCCACGACACCAGCGAGGAGTGCGGCGGGGGGGGGCCACGACACCAGCGAGGAGTGCGGGGGGGGCCACGACACCAGCGAGGAGTGCGGGGGGGGGCCACGACACCAGCGAGGAGTGCGGGGGGGGCCACGACACCAGCGAGGAGTGCGGGGGGGGCCACGACACCAGCGAGGAGTGCGGGGGGGGCCACGACACCAGCGAGGAGTGCGGGGGGGGCCACGACACCAGCGAGGAGTGCGGGGGGGGGGCCACGACACCAGCGAGGAGTGCGGGGGGGGCCACGACACCAGCGAGGAGTGCGGGGGGGGCCACGACACCAGCGAGGAGTGCGGGGGGGGCCACGACACCAGCGAGGAGTGCGGGGGGGGCCACGACACCAGCGAGGAGTGCGGGGGGGGCCACGACACCAGCGAGGAGTGCGGGGGGGGCCACGACACCAGCGAGGAGTGCGGGGGGGCCACGACACCAGCGAGGAGTGCGGGGGGGGCCACGACACCAGCGAGGAGTGCGGGGGGGCCACGACACCAGCGAGGAGTGCGGGGGGGCCACGACACCAGCGAGGAGTGCGGGGGGGCCACGACACCAGCGAGGAGTGCGGGGGGGGCCACGACACCAGCGAGGAGTGCGGGGGGGCCACGACACCAGCGAGGAGTGCGGGGGGGGCCACGACACCAGCGAGGAGTGCGGGGGGGCCACGACACCAGCGAGGAGTGGGGGGGGGCCACGACACCAGCGAGGAGTGCGGGGGGGGCCACGACACCAGCGAGGAGTGCGGGGGGGGCCACGACACCAGCGAGGAGTGCGGGGGGGCCACGACACCAGCGAGGAGTGCGGGGGGGGCCACGACACCAGCGAGGAGTGCGGGGGGGGCCACGACACCAGCGAGGAGTGCGGGGGGGGGCCACGACACCAGCGAGGAGTGCGGGGGGGGCCACGACACCAGCGAGGAGTGCGGGGGGGGCCACGACACAGCGAGGAGTGCGGGGGGGGCCACGACACCAGCGAGGAGTGCGGGGGGGGCCACGACACCAGCGAGGAGTGCGGGGGGGCCACGACACCAGCGAGGAGTGCGGGGGGGGCCACGACACCAGCGAGGAGTGCGGGGGGGCCACGACACCAGCGAGGAGTGCGGGGGGGGGCCACGACACCAGCGAGGAGTGCGGGGGGGGCCACGACACCAGCGAGGAGTGGCGGGGGGGCCACGACACCAGCGAGGAGTGCGGGGGGGGCCACGACACCAGCGAGGAGTGCGGGGGGGCCACGACACCAGCGAGGAGTGCGGGGGGGGGCCACGACACCAGCGAGGAGTGCGGGGGGGCACGGCACAGCGGGAGTGCGGGGGGCCACGACACCAGCGAGGAGTGCGGGGGGGGGCCACGACACCAGCGAGGAGTGCGGGGGGGCCACGACACCAGCGAGGAGTGCGGGGGGGGCCACGACACCAGCGAGGAGTGCGGGGGGGGCCACGACACCAGCGAGGAGTGCGGGGGGGGCCACGACACCAGCGAGGAGTGCGGGGGGGCCACGACACCAGCGAGGAGTGCGGGGGGGGCCACGACACCAGCGAGGAGTGCGGGGGGGGCCACGACACCAGCGAGGAGTGCGGGGGGGGCCACGACACCAGCGAGGAGTGCGGGGGGGGCCACGACACCAGCGAGGAGTGCGGGGGGGGCCACGACACCAGCGAGGAGTGCGGGGGGGCCACGACACCAGCGAGGAGTGCGGGGGGGCCACGACACCAGCGAGGAGTGCGGGGGGGGCCACGACACCAGCGAGGAGTGCGGGGGGGGCCACGACACCAGCGAGGAGTGCGGGGGGGGCCACGACACCAGCGAGGAGTGCGGGGGGGGCCACGACACCAGCGAGGAGTGCGGGGGGGGGCCACGACACCAGCGAGGAGTGCGGGGGGGGCCACGACACCAGCGAGGAGTGCGGGGGGGGCCACGACACCAGCGAGGAGTGCGGGGGGGGCCACGACACCAGCGAGGGAGCGGGGTGCGGGGGGGGGCCACGACACCAGCGAGGAGTGCGGGGGGGGCCACGACACCAGCGAGGAGTGCGGGGGGGGGGGCCACGACACCAGCGAGGAGTGCGGGGGGGCCACGACACCAGCGAGGAGTGGGCCGGGGAGTGCGGGGGGGCCACGACACCAGCGAGGAGTGCGGGGGGGGCCACGACACCAGCGAGGAGTGCGGGGGGGGGGCCACGACACCAGCGAGGAGTGCGGGGGGGGCCACGACACCAGCGAGGAGTGCGGGGGGGGGGCCACGACACCAGCGAGGAGTGCGGGGGGGGCCACGACACCAGCGAGGAGTGCGGGGGGGGCCACGACACCAGCGAGGAGTGCGGGGGGGGCCACGACACCAGCGAGGAGTGCGGGGGGGGCCACGACACCAGCGAGGAGTGCGGGGGGGGCCACGACACCAGCGAGGAGTGCGGGGGGGCGGCACGACACCAGCGAGGAGTGCGGGGGGGGGGCCACGACACCAGCGAGGAGTGCGGGGGGGGCCACGACACCAGCGAGGAGTGCGGGGGGGGCCACGACACCAGCGAGGAGGTGCGGGGGGGGGGGCCACGACACCAGCGAGGGGGAGGTGCGGGGGGGGGCGGGGGGGCACGACACCAGCGAGGAGTGCGGGGGGGGCCACGACACCAGCGAGAGTGGCGGGGGGGGCCACGACACCAGCGAGGAGTGCGGGGGGGGGCCACGACACCAGCGAGGAGTGCGGGGGGGGCCACGACACCAGCGAGGAGTGCGGGGGGGGCCACGACACCAGCGAGGAGTGCGGGGGGGGCCACGACACCAGCGAGGAGTGCGGGGGGGCCACGACACCAGCGAGGAGTGCGGGGGGGCCACGACACCAGCGAGGAGTGCGGGGGGGGCCACGACACCAGCGAGGAGTGCGGGGGGGGCCACGACACCAGCGAGGAGTGCGGGGGGGGGCCACGACACCAGCGAGGAGTGCGGGGGGGGCCACGACACCAGCGAGGAGTGCGGGGGGGGGGCCACGACACCAGCGAGGAGTGCGGGGGGGGCCACGACACCAGCGAGGAGTGCGGGGGGGGCCACGACACCAGCGAGGAGTGCGGGGGGGGGCCACGACACCAGCGAGGAGTGCGGGGGGGGCCACGACACCAGCGAGGAGTGCGGGGGGCCACGACACCAGCGAGGAGTGCGGGGGGGGGCACGACACCAGCGAGGAGTGCGGGGGGGGCACGACACCAGCGAGGAGTGCGGGGGGGGCCACGACACCAGCGAGGAGTGCGGGGGGGCCACGACACCAGCGAGGAGTGCGGGGGGGGGCCACGACACCAGCGAGGAGTGCGGGGGGGGCCACGACACCAGCGAGGAGTGCGGGGGGGGGCCACGACACCAGCGAGGAGTGCGGGGGGGGCACGACACCAGCGAGGAGTGCGGGGGGGGCCACGACACCAGCGAGGAGTGCGGGGGAACAGGTGCGGGGGGGCCACGACACCAGCGAGGAGTGCGGGGGGGGCCACGACACCAGCGAGGAGTGCGGGGGGGGCCACGACACCAGCGAGGAGTGCGGGGGGGCCACGACACCAGCGAGGAGTGCGGGGGGGGGCCACGACACCAGCGAGGAGTGCGGGGGGGGCACGACACCAGCGAGGAGTGCGGGGGGGGCCACGACACCAGCGAGGAGTGCGGGGGGGGCCACGACACCAGCGAGGAGTGCGGGGGGGGCCACGACACCAGCGAGGAGTGCGGGGGGGGGCCACGACACCAGCGAGGAGTGCGGGGGGGGCCACGACACCAGCGAGGAGTGCGGGGGGGGCCACGACACCAGCGAGGAGTGGCGGGGGGGCCACGACACCAGCGAGGAGTGCGGGGGGGCCACGCACCAGCAGAGGAGTGCGGGGGGGCCACGACACCAGCGAGGAGTGCGGGGGGGGGCACGACACCAGCGAGGAGTGCGGGGGGGGCCACGACACCAGCGAGGAGTGCGGGGGGGGCCAACGACACCAGCGAGGATGTCGGGGGAGGGCCACGGACACCAGCGAGTGAGTGCGGGGGGGCCACGACACCACGAGGAGTGCGGGGGGCACGACACCAGCGAGGATGTGCGGGGGGGGCCACGACACCAGCGAGGAGTGCGGTGGGGGGGCACGACACCAGCGAGGAGTGACGGGGTGGGGCCACGACACCAGCGAGAGTGCTGGTGGAGGGCCACGACACCGCGAGGAGTGCGGGCGGGGCCCACGACACCAGCGATGAGTGCGGGGGGGGGCACGAACCAGCGAGGAGTGCGGGGGGGGCCACGACACCAGCGAGGAGTGCGGGGGGCCACGACACCAGCGAGGAGTGCGGGGGGGCCACGACACCAGCGAGGAGTGCGGGGGGGGCCACGACACCAGCGAGGAGTGAGGGGGGGCCACGCACACGAGGTGCGGGGGCACGACACCAGCGAGGAGTGCGGGAGGGGCCACGACACCAGCAGGAGTGCGGGGGGGCCACGACACCACAGGAGTGCGGGGGGGGGCACGACACACGAGGAGTGCGGGGGGGCCACGACACCAGGAGGATGTGCGGGGGTGGCACGGACACAGCGAAGTTGCGTCCAGACACAGCCACAGTAAGTGTGCACGAAAGAGATCTATGGCATGACAAGCGAATAATTAACTTATTCACAGGTCAGTGCAGCATCAGACCTAAGTGCAGCTCCAGGTGTACATTACAATATAGAATGACCTTGACCATGCGAATTGTGGGCACAAAGTAATTAGCTCCAGGATGCATGACTTACCATGTGGCTGAGATTTGCAGGACCATCACTAAGTAGGTTGACACAGACACATGCCAATGAGTGTGTAACGAATATTCTAAAATAATATAATAAACGTTATTACTAGGTACAGATAGATTAATTAGTGATCCTAGCTGACCATTCTGACATTACTATATAGAAATCCTTATTGACTAGCATTACTAGGCAAATTAGCTAATTTGTACTACAAGGTGAATGTACCGATTGGTTATACATAGTACCATACTCATTGCTAGGTGACCAAAGAAATCAGGAGGTAAACCATAAAGTACGGGGTAGTTTAGATAACTCGCAGTTTTAAACACTTTAACAAGTACCAACGACACTGTGTAGAAACTATGTAAAGGAGACTTAAAGTGTTGCGCTGGACCAGGTCACTAATTGAGGCTTAGATGGAAATCCTTAGATTTGACCTGGTGAAAACAGAGGATTTCACTCGTAAAGAATGATTACCTGATTAATTACGATAGTTAAAAGACAACCAGTACAGAAAGGGGCCAAACGAGGTACAGATTTAGGGGGCCAGTTGAAATTCGGTTGACAGTGAGGCTGGGGGCCACAGATACGGATTGAGGGGTCACAACATGTTTGAGGAGTGAGGGCACGACACTGTTGTGTGGAGGGGCCACAACACTGTGGCGGGGCCACAACACTGTTGTGTGGAGGGGCCACAACACTGTTGTGAAGAGTGAGGGGCCACAACACCAAAGGGCCATATCACCTACACTTGAGAGATGAAAGACAAGAGGGATGGAATGTGAAGTAAGAGGAATGTTTTCCTTACAATTGTAGCTCGTCCTGTTAACCACAGACAACATGGCAATGTTTTACAAACAGTCAAATGAATGACTGTTGATGGAGTTTTCAACAGTTGAAATATGACTGTTTTACATGAGTCGCTGCCCGTTTTCCGTTCCCGCCCCAGACCTTTTTTTTCGACCTTTTTAATTATTTTTTTCCATTGTGGTGTGATTCATTATTATTATTGTGGATATAGGACAATTATCCTAACCAAACTTAGAAATGTGCTGTAAACAGTATGTGGAGAAGCGATAGTGTTTAAAGTTAACTACACGAGGGCCATTAAGGCTGATTGGTTGGTTAATGGGGTTTAAAATCTACTACACGAGGGTCATTAAAGCTGGTTGGTTGGTTAATGGAATTTAGACTACATGAGGATCATTAAGACTAGTTGGTTGGTTAATGAGGTTTAAAATCTACTAAACGAGGGTCATTAAGGTTGATTGGTTGGGTAGTGGGGGTTAGGTGAGGTTGCTGGACACCCCAGTGATCACTAGGCAGGTTTGTACTGATGATGTAGCCACTCTGACTAGACCTGAGAAGCACACTCAAATTCACCACAAACTCTCACATATAAGAGAGACCTTACAGCGGCGTCTCAGTTCGTCCCAGACCATTGTAAAATCACAGCTAAGATGAGAAAAGCAGAGAAGGCCTCAAGGCAATACGGTAGAGGAGGGGAGGAAGAAGGAAGTAGTAACAATGGTAGAAGCTATACTAGCGGCAGCAGTTGTAGCAGTGGAAGTAGATTTAACGACAGTAGTTATATTGGTAGTGGGGATAAAATAGTAGTAGTAGTAGTAGTGGTGGTGGTAGAAGTATAGTGTATTAGTGGTGAAAGAATTTGTTAAAGCAGCAGCAGCAGTGGTAGTAGTAGCCCAAAAAGAACAAAACAGAAGGGGAGCACTGCAGGAGAGCTACTGGCCCAAGCCAGGCAGGACTAGTGACATTGTTAAAACGAGTGAATTTCATTTCATTGCATAGGAATTGTAGATATAAATCAAGATCTACTCGTGTTAACTATTTCGAGGTCTTGCTCCTAGGGTTCATTTGTATCCACATACTCTTGCACTACCCTCCACATGATGGATGTGGGGTGCACAATAAACTAGCTGCTTCGGCGGCAAAATCTAAATCTAATCTGAAGGATCTCTCAAGCGGGCAGAGAAGAGCTGCAGTAGGCTAAGTGGCCCAAGCCAAGAATGAAAAGGAAAGTCAGAAAAGAGGGAGTGCAATGAAAAATGCACAAGACAGTTAGGTTTGGTAAGATTTGTCAGGAAACAGGACAAGTGTTTCCTGACGTTGGTCATATGAAGACCCACTGCTGGTCTAACCGACGACTTCTGCTGGCTTACCGGTCCACTCCCTTTAAAAATTATGATTATAACCATTAGATTAATCGGATAGAAAAGAACAAAAGGCACAATACTGTGACTGGAACAATACACGAGCAACCCGCACATAGAAAGAAGCTTACGACGCGTTTTGGTCCAACTTGAACCATTTACAAAGTCCGAGTCGGACCGAAACGTGGTCGTAAGCTTCTCTCTTCTGTGTGCGGGTTGTTTGTGTATCAGTCTGATACACTGTTATTACACAAGACAGATTAAGAGGAAAGGAGAGGAGGAAGCAGAGGTTAAATAAAATCACGAATCTTCTGAAGAGTAGGATATCTGATAATATACTGAGAAAGACAGCCATCTACAGCACAAAACAGGACTAAGATTCATGTTAGGAAACCTATGTAAAAGGACTACGGTTGAGGAAATGGATAAAAGCAGAGAGACTTTACGCAAGTGTGAGGCTTTGAAAGTTAAATTATCTAGTGATACCGAGAGTATAAAACAGAGAACTGAAGGTGAGATAATTCTGGTGATCCTGCGTAAGAGTATATTAATACGCTTTTTTTTTCAAAGTGGTTTTTCTGTGTGTTATGTCTGGTAGGACGAGAGCTTGAGGAAGGAGCGTGAATGTATGTGAAGGATGAGTGTGTGAATGTATATAAAGAACATGAGTGTATATGAAGGGTTAGTGTGTTAATGTTGATAAGAGTGTGAATGGATATGAAAGAGTGTGAATTTTGCATAGAGGAGGAGAGAGAGAATTTAAGTCAAGGAGAGAGTGAAAGTACACGAAGGAGGAGTGAATGTACACGAAGGAGAGTGAATGGCTATGAAGGAGAGAGTGAATGAATATGCAGAAGGAAAGCGTGAATGACTGTGAAGGTCGGTGAGGCATGGTGACCCAGTGACAGTGACGGAGTGAGAGTCATCAGTAACCAGGGAGGAGGCGAGACCCTGACCACCACACAGGGACTCCACCAGTGAAGCCAAGTACACAGTAATGTAACTACTTATTAAGATTTTTAGTAGTGATATGAACTTTAAGGTGGTGAAAGATAGACGATGTGTCAGGAGTAAACGAAAAAAAAAAAAATTCGGGAGTTGCGACATTGGCTGTGTATGTGGACAGTCTCCGTGGATACTAGTTTTGAATTTAAGATACGGCAGTAAGAGGTCAATTACAATTTTATACTGACAAGTGTATCTCAAAGAACATTTTCTCTGTAATAATCCCCAACACGCGCACGTCACTTCGGGACATACAAGTCTTGGAAAACGGGGCGCCGCTGGGTAGTGTGCGAAGTCAAATGCTATTTTACCGTCGTGACTAATGATACACTGTCTCCAGCATTCGTTGCCAAATGCACCATTTTCGACTGTGCATATTCAAGCCAACTTTCACTGAAATTCTGAGATGTTAAATTTTTCACTGTTAATGTTTTGTTAATTCTACAAACACTGCAATAACTTTGCGCAACAGTCTCATATCCGATCAAGTTGCAGTTAGGTTTACGGTTCTGCATCTTGTAGGATTAAGTGACAAAAAAAGTAACTTACTAAATTGGTAACGTAATCTTTTGAGCGTACTGAGATAAAACTTTGTTTCATACAGGGAAGCGGAAGGAAAATCATTATTAATGGTAATTAAGACCCTGATTAGAATTAAGTTTAGAGGAGGATGCCGCAGCTAGCGAATTATGTCTGCTTGTGTGAGAGCCCTCGTCTGCACCACACACGAAGTAGCAGCAGCCGTTCCTCTACCTTCATTCCCGTCATGAACACTCGACTATCACTACGGCACTTAACGATCTTGAGGTCATCCATAAACCTGTAACAATCTTCTACATCAACAGCTGTTTTAATATAGTCGCTACAAGGCAGGAACATGTAGCGATTACCGATATTGTATTGAGTAAAGAATTAAAAAAATTGTGCCTTGAAAGCTATTAACTCCATTTCTACATGATTCCCAACAAGAAAATAGCATTCGAAGCAAGTGTTCTTCCTTGCTTAGGTTAAATTCATGGTTAGTGTTGATTCCGTGGAGGTGATCCAGTGCTAACAGTACTTAGGTCAGATACTCCTCTTCTATCTTATTCCTGTTATCAGTGACAGCACTAATTTAGTTTCAGATTTAAAACTATTTTGCGAAATTTCCTTTCTAATAACTTATTTTTTATATTTCAAATATCTTAATGGTAAAGAGAGATAATGTCGAAATTATATATATATATATATATATATATATATATATATATATATAATATATATATATATATATATATATATATATATATATATATATATATATATAATATATATATATTTTTTTTTTTCAACAAGTTGGTCTCCCCCACCGAGGCAGGGTGACCCAAAAAAGAAAGAAAATCCCCAAAAAGAAAATACTTTCATCATCATTCAACACTCTCACCACACTCACACATTATCACTGCTTTTGCAGAGGCGCTCAGAATACAAAAGCTTAGAAGCATATACGTACAAAGATACACAACATATCCCTCCAAACTGCCAATATCCTAAACCCCTCCTTTAAAGTGCAGGCATTGTACTTCCCATTTCCAGGACTCAAGTCCGACTATATGAAAATAACCGGTTTCCCTGAATCCCTTCACTAAATATTACCCTGCTCACACTCCAACAGATCGTCAGGTCCCAAGCATCATTCGTCTCCATTCACTCCTATCTAACACGCTCATGCACGCTTGCTGGAAGTCCAAGCCCCTCGCCCACAAAACCTCCTTTACCCCCTCTTTCCAACCCTTTCGAGGACGACCCCTACCCCTCTTTCCTTCCCCTATAGATTTATATGCTTTCCATGTCATTCTACTTTGATCCATTCTCTCTAAATGACCAAACCACCTCAACAACCCCTCTTCTGCCCTCTGACTAATGCTTTTATTAACTCCACACCTTCTCCTAATTTCCACACTCCGAATTTTCTGCATAATATTTACACCACACATTGCTCTTAGACAGGACATCTCCACTGCCTCCAACCGTCTCCTCGCTGCTGCATTTACCACCAAGCTTCACATCCATATAAGAGTGTTGGTACTACTATACTTTCTACATTCCCTTCTTTGCCTCCATAGATAACGGTTTTTGACTCCACATATACCTCAATGCACCACTCACCTTTTTTCCCTCATCAATTTTATGATTAACCTCATCCTTCATAAATCCATCCGCCGACACGTCAACTCCCAAGTATCTGAAAACATTCACTTCTTCCATACTCCTCCCCAATTTGATATCCAATTTTTCTTTATCTAAATCATTTGATACCCTCATCACCTTACTCTTTTCTATGTTCACTTTCAAATTTCTACCTTTACACACATTCTCAAACTCATCCACTAACCTTTGCAATTTTTCTTTAGAATCTCCCATAAGCACAGTATCATCAGCAAAAAGTAACTGTGTCAATTCCCATTTTGAATTTGATTCCCCATAATTTAATCCCACCCCTCTCCCGAACACCCTAGCATTTACTTCTTTTACAACCCCATCTATAAATATATTAAACAACCATGGTGACATTACACATCCCTGTCTAAGACCTACTTTTACCGGGAAGTATTCTCCCTCTCTTCTACACACCCTAACCTGAGCCTCACTATCCTCATAAAAGCTCTTTACAGCATTTAGTAACTTACCACCTATTCCATAAACTTGCAACATCTGCCACATTGCTCCTCTATCCACTCTATCATATGCCTTTTCTAAATCCATAAATGCAATAAAAACTTCCCTACCTTTATCTAAATACTGTTCGCATATATGCTTCAATGTAAACACTTGATCTACACATCCCCTACCCACTCTGAAGCCTCCTTGCTCATCCGCAATTCTACATTCTGTTTTACCTCTAATTCTTTCAATTATAACTCTACCGTATACTTTTCCTGGTATACTCAGTAAACTTATTCCTCTATAATTTTTACAATCTCTTTTGTCCCCTTTCCCTTTATATAAAGGGACTATACATGCTCTCCGCCAATCCCTAGGTACCTTTCCCTCTTTCATACATTTATTAAACAAAAGTACCAACCACTCCAACACTATATCCCCCCCTGCTTTTAACATTTCTGTCATGATCCCATCAGTTCCAGCTGCTTTACCCCCTTTCATTCTACGTAATGCCTCACGTACCTCCACCACACTTACATTCCGCTCTTCTTCACTCCTAAAAGATGGTATACCTCCCTGGCCAGTGCATGAAATTACCGCCTCCCTTTCTTCCTCAACATTTAAAAGTTCCTCAAAATATTCTCGCCATCTACCTAATACCTCCCTCTCCCCATCTACTAACTCCCCTACTCTGTTTTTAACTGACAAATCCATACATATACAAATCCATATATATATATAATATATATATATATATATATATATATATATATATATATATATATATATATATATATATATATATATATATATATATATATATCAATGTTGCTGGTCAGACTATCCTAAATTTTCAAATCATGATATATGAGGTTTCACTGGTTAGTCCAGAGTCATAGTTGGGGGTGCCTATGTTTGCTGACTGGCGGAGTGGTCATCACCACTGACTGACACCCACACGCACCAAGGTCAGCTCCATGATTCATGTTCTTAATATGTTACTTTCACGAGTGTGAAAACTGTTTGTGTGTATATATGTGTCAAAATTGATATAGGGTAACTAGGCCAAGATTCATGGAACAACTGGTATGTGCAGGTTCCTTATGGCCAGAGTTGTAGGACCATTCCCAGTATCCTGGAATGACTCCAATAACTTCCAAAGTCCTCTGCGGCGTTGCTTCAGATGTTCAAAAAAAAAAAAGACGCCTCCTAATTCGACAACGGCGGAGAATGAAATTAAAGTGTGTCGGTGAACATCTGCCAACTTTGTGTAAAATAGTGTGAGCTTGTGATTACCATTAAATCCCGTCAAATATACTTGAGAGTATTTCATGTAAATGGCTGGTGAATCTTGAGTACAGGATGGTACCCTAAGTTTAGCTTGTGTGCAAGAGAATTTGTCGAATCACTAAATTAAACTAAAAACTGGAATGGTTGGAATCCGTGTGATACCTAGAGAATGCCTCTTCTGACCGGCTTCAAACTTTCATCCTTGTTATGCTTTCCAGGAAGCAAGGTTCGCATTGCTGGCCATTGACTCC
This sequence comes from Cherax quadricarinatus, assembly GCF_026875155.1. Classification (NCBI taxonomy): domain Eukaryota; kingdom Metazoa; phylum Arthropoda; class Malacostraca; order Decapoda; family Parastacidae; genus Cherax; species Cherax quadricarinatus. Next base: position 13,263,891 of record NC_069431.1, on the reverse strand, counting down.
CAAATTGCTAATTTTATTAAAGAGGGGTTCGGAGTTTCATTTAATAACTAAAGAACGACTCTACTGATCGGCTTCAAATTGGCAACACTGATACTTCCAGGAGTGCAAGGAACAAGTGCAGTAGTAACAGCAGCAACGCACACAGCAAGAGGCATTCCTGAGCTTCCCCAGCGCTCGGGCTTAATGCCCAGAGCTAGGGTGTGACTCCAAAAGGATCCTGTAGTGCTTGCTGCCTTAGCACCTCCTGACATTGTCTGCTGCTATGCAGCTGCCACACCCTTCGAGCCCAGTGTGCGCGGAGTTTGTGGCAGCCCAAGGTGCCTAGCTTCTCCCACCGAGCCCCGTGGGGGGCGGGGAATGGGGCTAGGCCTGGGGACAGCTAGTCCCAAAAGACGAGGTACTTGTACCTCCTCCCATGGCAGACACTGGTCTGAGACTCGGCTAAATAATGTACTTTACAAAATGTATTTTCGACTGCCTATAACCTGTGTGTGCCCTCAGCACCATTGTAAAAATATAAAATTATGTACCCAATTATTCCAATGGCTTCAGGATGAAATCCAAATATTTTTCGTTGAAGCCTTTTTATCCACTTGTCCAAGGCTGTGGGTCCCACAATTTGCACTTGAGGTTAACCCCAAAGCTTGAATATCTTTTGTTTAACTCTCTTAAATACTTAAAATCAAGTCAGTCTTTCTGAGAGAAAAGGTTTATTGATTTTGGCTCATGTGGAGGACAAATTGATTGTCAGGGAAATGGAAAGAAACTGGGGAAAACTGAAATGCTACTTTTCATTCGATAATTTCTGAGTATCACACCTAATTAACTTAACCCTTCAGTGCTGATAACCTGATAACGCAGCTTCACGCTTAACGTGTTGTATTTTAGGTTACTAGTCTCTACGATAAGAGAATGTCTTCTTGGTTAAGCTTCAAAGCTGGTGCTTCTTACTGGATAGTTTGAATTACATATGGTTAGTGTGTGTCCTAATTTTCCATTTTATTGAAGAAATTGTGGTATTAATTTTCATTTGATGAATTATGAATGCCTCTTCTGGTCCCCTTCAAATCTTCAACACTAATATTTAACTGTTATACACTTATGCTTCACTCTGCACTACTCCAGTTGCGTGCCTCGAGGCACAGGTATACCTGGAGGGAGTTTTGGGGGTCAACGCCCCCGCGGCCCGGTCCGTGAACAGTGACCGTGACCAAGTGGATGGAGTTGTGTAATACAGGGATACCACTTCCGGATCATGCAGTGACCGAAATACATTGTTATATTTTATTCCAAAGTGATAGAAAAAACCTACTTAGTATCGTGTTTTCGAACCAGCAGTGTGTAGACGTTGTGTTGCTGTTATTTCAGTTATCTTAAATAGGATTTGATCTTACCTTAATATCAAGATGAACAATGTTGCGATCGTGAACAAAGACGAGTCCCTCAAGGAGCTGTCGCGTGAAGCTGATGACATCACGTTCATATGGTACCATATCTTCGTCCAGGAGTGTCTGAAGGTCTCCTCCAGCAGCACTGTGGGACACCACAACATTGTTAGTACATGATCAACTGTGTGTGTGTGTGTGTGTGTGTGTGTGTGTGTGTGTGTGCGTGCGTGCGTGCGTGCGTGCGTGTGCGCGCACGCGCGTTTGTGCGTATGTGTAAGTAAATCACTATAATATCTCTACATAAGTTAGAGAATACACACACACACACACACAGACACACACACACACACACACACACACACACACACACACACACACACACACACACACACACACACACCACACACACACACACACACACACACACACACACACACACACACACACACACAGGGAAATCGACTGGGAGAACCTGGAGCCACATGGGGGCCCAGAAACGTGGAGGGCTAAGATGATGGAGGTGGTACTGGAAAACTTTGTACCAACATGTAAGGGACACTACCAAAGAGGAGAGGATGAACCAGCAAGACTGGACCTAGTATTCACCTTGGGCAGTGCAGACATTGAGGACATCACATATGAGAGCCCCCTCGGGGTCAGTGTGGTTCTGAGCTTCGAATACATAGTTACAAGTGGAGAGGGAAGCAGGAAGGGCAGGACGAGTGAAGCCAAATACAAGAGAGGGGACTACACAGGCATGGAGAATTTCCTACACGGGGTTCAGTGGGACAGAGAACTGGCAGGGAAGTCAGTAAACGAGATGATGGGATATATGACAACAATATGCAAGGAAGATGAGGAGAGGTTTTTACCCAAGGGTAACAGAAATAATGACAAAGCCAGGATGAGCCCTTGGTTTACCCAAAGGTGTAAAGAGGCCAAATCCAAGTGTGTTAGAGAGTGGAAGAAATATAGAAGACAAAGGACCCAGGAGAACAAGGAGAGAGGTAGAGCCAGAAATGAATATGCACAAGTAAGGGAGGCCCAACGACAATATGAAAATGACATCGCGAAAGTCAAATCTGACCCAAAGCTGTTGTACAGCCACATCAGGAGGAAAACAACAGTCAAGGACCAAGTAATCAGGCTAATGAAGGAAGGAGGAGAGATTACAAGAGGAGACAGCGAAGTATGTGAGGAACTCAGCATGAGGTTCAAAGAAGTGTTCACAGAGGAGACAAAAGGGACTCCAGAAAGACGGAGAGGTGGGGTACACCACCAAGTGTTGGACAAAATGCATACAACTGAGGAAGAAGTGAAGAGGTTGCTGAGTGAGCTAGATACCTCAAAGGCGATGGGGCTGGATAACATCTCCCCATAGGTCCTGAGAGAGGGAGCAGAGGCACTGTGTGTACAAGTAACAACAATATCAAACACATCCATCGAAACAGAGAGATTACCTGAGGTATGGAAGACAGCAAATGTAGTCCCAATTTTTAAAAAAGGGGACAGACATGAAGCATTAAACTACAGACCAGTGTCACTGACATGTATAGTATCCAAAGTCAAAGAGAAGGTTATCAGGAGAAGAGTGGTGGAACACCTAGAAAGGAATGAGCTTATCAATGACAGCCAACACAGTTTCAGAGACGGGAAATCCTGTGTCACAAACCTACTGGAGTTCTATGACAGGGTGACAGCAGTGAGACAAGAGAGAGAGGGGTGAGTAGATTGCATTTTCTTGGACTGTAAGAAGGCGTTTGACACGGTTCCACACAAGACATTAGCGCAAAAGCTGGAGGACCAAGCAGGGATAACAGGGAAGGCGCTACAACAGATCAGAGAATACCTGTCAGAAAGACAACAGCGAGTCATGGTACGTGGGGATGTGTCAGAGTGGGCACCTGTGACAAGTGGAGTTCCACAGTTCCACCGGTCCCAGGGGTCAGTCCTGGGACCGGTGCTGTTTCTGGTATTTGTGAACGACATGACGGAAGGAGTAGACTCCGAAGTGTCCCTGTTTGGAGGTGATGTGAAGTTGATGAGAAGAATTCAATCAGACGAGGACCAGGCAGAACTACGAAGGGATCTGGACAGGCTGCAGGCCTGGTCCAGTTCAACCCCACCAAGTGCAAAGTCATGAAGATTGGGGAAGAGCAAAGAAGACTGCAGACGGAGTCCAGTCTAGGGGGCAATAGACTGCAAACCTCACTCAAGGAAAAAGATCTTGAGGTGAGCATAACACCAAGCACATCTCGTGAGGTGCACATCAACCAAATAACTGCTGCAGCATACGGGCGCCTAGCAAACCTAAGAACAGCATTTCGATATCTTAACAAGGAATCGTTCAGGACCCTGTACACTGTGTATGTTAGGCCCATATTGGAGTATGCAGCACCAGTTTGGAACCCACACCTAGCCAAGCACGTAAAGAAACTAGAGAAAGTGCAAAGGTTTGCAACAAGACTAGTCCCGGAGTTAAGGGGTATGTCGTACGAGGAGAGGATACGGGAAATCGACCTGACGACACTGGAGGACAGGAGAGATAGGGCGGACATGATAACGGCATATAAAATACTGAGAAGAATTGACGAGGTGGACAGACAAAACGTTCCAGAGATGGGACACAGCAACAAGGGGTCACAGTTGGAAGTTGAAGACTCAGACGAATCACAGGGATGTTAGGAAGTATTTCTTCAGTCACAGAATTTTACGAGTTTGATGTCGTAACTTAAATAAAATGGTCCTGGCCCCTTAAGGCTGCTCACGCTGCTGTCTAGGGGTTATAAAATTACTCTGAAAAACACAGCAAACCTTGGGCCAGCATGTACTCATATAATAACAATATTAATTATTAATAGGAAGGAAGGACAAAAACTCGCCTATATAAAAATATATCTATATTAATAGTAACTAATATACAACTTACAATCTACTCCCCCCCCCCAAAAAAAAAAAAACCCGCCACACTCCAGTTCGCATTAACTCACTAGCACACTGCTACTAGTGAGTTAAACAAAAAAATGAACATTTATGAACAGGGAGGCTCCATGACCCTCCCCCCCTCCTCTTCACTTCTGCCTGGTAGACTAATTACCAGCAACCACAACTAGGTGAGTGTACACACACACACACACACACACACACACACACACACACACACACACACACACACACACACACACACACACACACACACACACACACACGCACGTACGTAAGTACATACGTACATATGCGCACGCATGCACGCGGTTTACTGCCCATGTAATCATCAAAACATCTAAATTACCAGGAGCTCCTCAACGCACTTGGAATATACTCTCTAGTACGGAGAAGAGAGATACTTGATAATATATACATGGAAAATACTTGGAGTCACGTGCCCGGTCTGCACACCTGCTTACTGGAGCTTGAAAGATAAGGATTTAAATATAGTATAAACCCAGTGAAAAGTCCAGGTACCATAATCTGAGAAAGTTCTAACATCCTTGGTCAACGACTATGTAACCTGCTACCAGCAGATTATTATTATTTTATATATATATATATATATATATATATATATATATATATATATATATATATATAATATATATATATATATATATATATATATATATATATATATATATATATATATAAACGCAATTAAATATTTTTTTTCGTTAAGTTCTGAATGACTTTTGCGAAATTATTGGATACACAAATTATCGCTTGCCTTATTCGGCAAGAAGAGCGTTACTATTTAAGCCAAAATAGCAAGTTTTTACTTATTCGGCACGACATATATATATATATATATATATATAATGTCGTGCCGAATAAGTAAAAACTTGCTATTTTGGCTTAAATAGTAACGCTCTTCTTGCCGAATAAGGCAAGCGATAATTTGTGTATCCAATAATTTCGCAAAAGTCATTCAGAACTTAACGAAAAAAAATATTTAATTGCGTTTATATATATATATATATATATATATATATATATATATTATATATATATATATATATATATATATATATATTATATATATATATATATAATATATTATATATATATATATATATATATTATATATATATATATATATATATTATATATATATATATATATATATATATATATATATATATATATATATATATATATATATATATATATATTATATATATATATATATATATTCAAATTAAATAAAGTTTTCAGCAATACCTCTTACAAATGCATAATCATTCAGGTTGCTATACCTTTGTCAGCCTGCTAGGCGTTAGCATCAACAGCCTGGTTGACGAGGCAGTTAGCAAGGAAGTTTAACCTCAGCGTGGGTTACGAGAGCAGAACCCTCGTAACCGGTTGCATGTGTGTCACAGGTATTAGCATCAACAGAGATATATTCGTCTGGATATACGATATATAATGTGTAAATACACTAGGAGTTTACTATAATCCTTATTTTAGGGATTGAAATACTTAAGTGGCCACGTTAACTGCAACCTTAGTGTTCCAGGTGCTGGCGAGAGGCGCTGTACTTTAATTACCACTGGAGGACTTAACGTGGTAAAAACGTAGCTGTCATTGACACTAGAGCAGCCCAAGACTGTATCATAGAAAGGTTCCACTCGAGGAAAACTATACCTGATACTCTTTGAACGAAACATTTTTGTAATAAAGGCTTACGCTGTTTAATGTGTGTCATCTGTATAAGACTGAGACATTGCTGGTTTGTTTTCTCTTCCACCCGGGAAAATGCAATATAAATCCACTATATTATTAATCCTTTGAAACCTAAACGTTTATAAATTACAAATATTGCAGTGTGTCTTGGTGCCCTGTTTTTGGGTACTGAGATGAGGCCGATACCAGCCGAACTAATCAGAGTATATCATCTATTTTCAAAGGTCCTGCTGGGCCCGGACACTCTGTCCACATTTGGTGAGACAGTGAAGGCGCTTAGGAGTTATTGGTCACAGTGAGGATCGTTGCAGTTATCCTCCAGAAGAATGTTGGTGATTCAGAAGCTTGCTAGTACTAACACTCGTCAGCTTCAAGGACTCTGTAGATAGTATTACAGTATATGAGTTTTTCAAGTAACCCCAACCATAAGTGCCTACCTGTGTTCTTCAACAGTAACTGTCAGTATGGACTTCAGATGTGTGAATAGTACTGCCAACACTAGTAGGCACGTGACAATAGGCACGAGACGCCGTTGTAACAGCAGATGTGTGTGAAGGAAGACAAGCTGCCCAACCTCCAACTTACAATTAATTATCATGTTGTTGCCTACATTTATATTCACACTTGACTAACAGCCAGCATAAACATTTCTGTTTCTTAATACTATAATTCTTATTCCTATATTATTACTTTCCAATTTACGAGATTTAGTTTGAATATAGCAAGAGGAATGATCCTCGAGATCACTAACAGATGTAAGAACATGGGTTCAAACCCATGGCAAGCCAGACCTACAACCAGCAGGTCAATGCTCCAACCGCTATACTACGACATTCTTCTGATGTTTTGAGTTTCAGTAAAAATTAATTGCGATACTTCCTTTCGAGATATCTTTGCCAGACTTACCAAAAACAGCAACATTAACCATCGTGACGCTTACAAATATTTTCAGTTCTGACAGCATATTTTATGATGAAACCATAAGTCAAAGTCTAAAAAAACTTTTTTTTTACAGATGTTTAATTTTGTATTAACAACCCGTTTTCTCCAATGAAATATTATTGTTCTTTTTCTGTGCTTTAACATCATAGCAAATTATACGATCTAGTCTCAGCAGGAAAGAACAATTCTGAAAATGAAATGAGTTTTGAAAGGAACAGTAAAGGACATCACTAAGAGCAAGAACGAACCGGTGAAAGCCAGGAGCAAATATGTTAATTATGTAGCTTATCCCACATGTAATTGTTTCATTCCCACACACACACACACACACACACACACACACACACACACACACACACACACACACACACACACACACACACACACACACACACACACATACCCAACACCGAGCTATAGAATCCCACTGTATGCTACCAGGTCTAACACCCTCACAGGCCCCCCAAACCACAGTGTTGGAAAGGAAACTGAAGGTATGGTACACAAACGCTGATGGAATAACAAATAAGTGGGAGTGGCGGCATGAAAGAGTCAAAGAGGCAACACCGGACATCATAGCTCTCACAGAAACCAAGCTTACAGGTATGATAACAGATGCCATCTTTCCAACGGGATACCAGATCCAGAGGAAAGACAGAGGGAACAGGGGGGTGGAGGAGTGGCATTGCTGATCAAAAACCGATGGAATTTTGATGAGCTGGAGAGAGGAGACAGCGGAGAAGAAAGTGATTACATAGCGGGAACGCTTCACTCTGGAGGTCCCAAGGTGGTAATAGCAGTGATGTATAACCCACCACAGAACAGCAGCAGGCCAAGGCAAGAGTACGACGAGAGCAATAGAGCGATGGTTGACGCACTGGCTGCAGTGGCCAGAAGAGCTCATGCATGTAGGGCAAAGCTCCTGATCATGGGTGACTTTAACCACAAGGAGATCGATTGGGAGAACCTGGAGCCACATGGGGGCCAAGATACATGGAGGGCTAAGATGATGGAGGTGGTACTGGAAAACTTCATGTACCAACACGTAAGGGACACTACAAGAGAGAGGAGAGGATGAGCCAGCAAGACTGGACTTAGTATTCACCTTGAGTAGTGCAGATATCGAGGACATCACATATGAAAGACCCCTTGGGGCCAGCGACCATGTGGTTTTAAGCTTCGAATACACAGTAGAGCTACAAGTGGAGGGAGAAACAGGAAGGCCAGGACGAATGAAGCTAAACTACAAGAAAGGGGACTACACGGGAATAAGGAACTTCCTGAACGGGGTTCAGTGGGACAGAGAACTGGCAGGGAAGCCAGTTAATGAGATGATGGAATATGTAGCAACAATATGCAAGGAGGCTGAGGAGAGGTTTGTACCCAAGGGTAACAGGAATAATGAAAAAGCCAGGATGAGCCCATGGTTCACCCAAAGGAGCAGGGAGCCAAAAACCAAGTGTGCTAGGGAATGGAAGAAATACAGAAGGCAAAGGACCCAGGAGAATAAGGAGAGCAGTCGTAGAGCCAGAAACGAATATACACAGATAAGAAGGGAGGCTCAACGACAATATGAAAACGACATAGCAGCGAAAGCCAAATCTGACCCGAAACTGTTATACAGCCACATCAGGAGGAAAACAACAGTCAAGGACCAGGTAATCAGGCTAAGGAAGGAAGGAGGAGAGACAACAAGAAATGACCGTGAAGTATGTGAGAACTCGACAAGAGATTCAAAGAAGTGTTCACAGAGGAGACAGAAGGGGCTCCAGAAAGACGGAGAGGTGGGGCACACCACCAAGTGCTTGACACAGTGCACACAACCGTGGAAGAAGTGAAGAGGCTTCTGAGTGAGCTAGATACCTCAAAGGCAATGGGGCCAGATAACATCTCCCCATGGGTCCTGAGAGAGGGAGCAGAGGCGCTATGTGTACCCCAAACAACAATATTCAATACATCTATCGAAACATTTGCTGTCTTCCATGCCTGAGGCATGGAAGACAGCAAATGTAGTCCCAATCTTTAAAAAAGGAGACAGACATGAAGCACTAAACTACAGACCAGTGTCACTGACATGCATAGTATGCAAAATCATGGAGAAGATTATCAGGAGAAGAGTGGTGGAACACCTAGAAAGGAATGATCTCATCAACAGCAGCCAACATGGTTTCAGGGACGGGAAATCCTGTGTCACAAACCTTACTGGTGACAGCAGTAAGACAAGAGAGAGAGGGGTGGGTAGATTGCATATTCTTGGACTGCAAGAAGGCGTTGACACAGTTCCACAAAAGAGATTAGTGCAAAAACTGGAGGACTAGGCAGGGATAACAGGGAAGGCACTACAATGGATCAGGGAATACTTGTCAGGAAGACAGCGAGTCATGGTACGTGGCGAGGTGTCAGAGTGGGCACCTGTGACCAGCGGGGTCCCACAGGGTTCAGTCCTAGGACCAGTGCTGTTTCTGGTATTTGTGAACGACATGACGGAAGGAATAGACTCTGAGGTGTCCCTGTTTGCAGATGACGTGAAGTTGATGAGAAGAATTCACTCGATCGAAGACCAGGCAGAACTACAAAGGTATCTGGACAGGCTGCAGACCTGGTCCAGCAATTGGCTCCTGGAGCTCAATCCCACCAAGTGCAAAGTCATGAAGATTGGGGAAGGGCAAAGAAGACCGCAGATGGAGTACAGTCTAGGGGGCCAGAGACTACAAACTTCACTCAAGGAAAAAGATCTTGGGGTGAGTATAACACCAGGCACATCTCCTGAAGCGCACATCAACCAAATAACGGCTGCAGCATATAGATGCCTAGCAAACCTCAGAACAGCATTCCGACACCTCAATAAGGAATCGTTCAGGACCCTGTACACCGTGTACGTTAGGCCCATATTGGAGTATGCGGCACCAGTTTGGAACCCACACCTAGCCAAGCACGTAAAGAAACTAGAGAAATTGCAAAGGTTTGCAACAAGACTAGTCCCAAAGCTAAGAGGTATGTCCTACGAGGAGAGGTTAAGGGAAATCAACCTGACTACACTGGAGGACAGGAGAGATAGGGGGGACATGATAACGACATACAAAATACTGAGAGGAATTGACAAGGTGGACAAAGACAGGATGTTCCAGAGATTGGACACAGTAACACGGGGACAGTTGGAAGTTGAAGACACAGATGAATCACAGGGATGTTAGGAAGTATTTCTTCAGTCACACAGTAGTCAGTAAGTGGAATAGTTTGGGAAGCGATGTAGTGGAGGCAGGATTCATACATAGCTTTAAGCAGAGGTATGATAAAGCTCACGGTTCAGGGAGAGTGACCTAGTAGCGACCAGTGAAGAGGCAGGGCCTTGGATCAAAGTCCAGCTTGCGCTAGACTTTGATACAGGCAGCCAGCTTTCAGGGAGAAGGCTTACAGCTTTTTCATCACATCAGTGTGGGTAGATTGGTAAAGCACTGTGTACCTTGTTCCAAGGTTCGTAGGTTCGAGTCTCCTTCAGCCAGAGATCAGTGTTTGTGTAGATTTCGCATGCTCTCGCGAATTCCTTGCATGCATGCATATATTATATATATATATATTATATATATATATATATATATATATTATATATATATATATATATATATATAGGTATATTGATATTGCGCCTAACACTACACAGTTCTTGCCAACATAGCATTTCTTACGCATGTATAAATGTTCTTGTCAAAATTTGTAGTTATGACCATTATACGTAGTTCTTGTTTCATATTACACATGCTTGCCCACATATACTTGGGTTATGGCTAATAATTCCATTGTACTATGGTGGCTAAGGTGTTGTGTTGTTGCACACATAGAACTCCCCAACCCCTCTTAAAAAATTCTGCTAGCCACGCTAAAATTTAGACCAAATCTATATATGGCATCAAGATTTATTAGCTTTTGTTTTCTTTCTGGATCAGGAGTCAGATGCTATTGCTATATACGTCTCCAGGCTGGGGATAGTGAAACAAACACACACACACACATATAAATATTTTGACTAATTATTTTGTATTTTTTTACTGAAGCCCAGTTTTTTCTCCCAGGAGACTAGTAAGTCAATTTTTGTATCTCTTCCATTCTCGTAGTTAACTTAAGTATTCAAAAATTTTTCCCACAAACAAGATATAGGCGGTTACAATATCTCCTCATATCCGAGGTATCAGTTGTTATGCATTAGATATTTCCCCGTCATGCCCGTGTCTAAAACTTCTATTATATTAAATTAGTGTGTCTGGATAAGAAAGTAATTATGTCCAAATGCGAATACTCTCTTCTAAACCAGGACTGTGTGGCCTAATCATGGCTGTTCCATCTCATCCTGTCGTCAAGCCTGTTGAGTGTAATGAAGACGAATGTCTGTATATTGATGAACTCTCTTACCTTCCCATAGCTATCATACTGATAAAGAATTAGAAATGTGTGCAAGATCTGGGTACCATTATTTGTAGATGTTTCGCCAGACAGTAGTTTTAATACAATACAAGGACATAATGTGAAGAACTATATACAAAAGATGAGGTAATGAGTTCCTCAGTGTTGGAGTTGGAAGAACACCGTAGTCTTGAGATTACCTCATCTCTTGTATATAATTCTTCACATTATGTCATTGTATTATATTGATAAAAACCACTGGATGGTGAAACATCTACAAATAAAAGTACCCAGATGTTGCACATGTCTTAATTCTTCGTCTTGTCGGTATAGTATACCATTCATGTACGACTGTTATACCATTTACTGGATTGCTTCCACCATTAATGAATGATAATTACCATGTACCAGAGTGAAGCTGAGCTCACATGATCTAAACAAGAGGAACTTGTATGCTACGATTATAAATAAAAATAAAATATTGTTGAATCTAGAAGTCTTGTGCGGAGTTAACCTCGTATGTACATACTAAGTGCATTAAAAGTTGATTGAGTTGCACAGGTGTCTCAATCATCAACTTGTCGGTTCTCTGGAACATTTATCTATATCAAAAGGTTATCAGTCACATTAATGTCATCAGGAATTTTTCATTAAAGCGAAAATGAAAACCTGTACCTTGCACTTAGTATATATACTGAGGAGAAGAGTATAGCTTGCTTGATGTCCACTTACTGAGAGCAACAGGGCATGTGCACTTAAAGGGATATCTTGGAATATATACAGAGGTTACTGTGTTTCTTATTTAGGGATTAAACTATTCTTGCCTATGGCGTATAGGTACCATAACCCCTTTGTATAGTCGCTATATAGTCGCCTGTTAACTCAATCACGTTCCTCACTGGAACGAACTTGTTGAGAATGTACACAAAACAAATTTACTGTTCAAAGAACAAGCCACGATTAAAGGACGGAGGATCAAGCCTCCACCACTTTTCAAACTTGATGACCCCTCACGGTTTAGCACTCCACGAAATACAAGATAAACATATAGGTACGGTGACCCGAGCAGGACTCCTGGTAGATTACACGCGGCAGACAAAAGCCAAACTTTAGTTCTCTATCATACCTGTGACTGGTTTTGAGGAGTCTTCTACCCTTGCAGCCCGGCCTGAGGATTCTTGTTGATCACATGGTCTATTAGACTTTTACTGCTAGTGGTCCGCAGTTCCACTTAGCTATTGCGGCCCGGCTGATCAGTCACTTCAGAAAAAATCTAATTGCTGTTTTTCAAAACATTGAAAGTACACATAATGACCTTCAGAAAAATCCCGTAGTGGAAACAGTGTCAAGTTTTTCTCCGCTGGAACGAAGCACAGGAGCAATAATTGAGGACAGTCACTGACCTCTAAATTGGTCAGTGGTGACTCATACTCCTCGTAATAGGAAATAATAATTTAAAGAGCCAGGTCAAGGTTATCTGCACTGTAGAGTTGCAAGCGTAGTAGAGACTCTCGCAGCTCTATCATCTGTATCAAGGAGTCGAAGAAGAGCCTCATATACTACCTGGGGAATTATACTTTCATGATTTTAGAAATATGACGTTTATGAACATTTGGAATGAACAGTAAAGCTGTTAAATAGTTGTGTATGATACGTTGCTTAAAGCATAATAGTTGTGCATGATACGTTGCTTGAATCATAATAGTTGTGCATGATACGTTGCTTAAAGCATAATAGTTGTGCATGATACGTTGCTTGAATCATAATAGTTGTGCATGATACGTTGCTTGAAGCATAATAGTTGTGCATGATACGTTGCTTGAATCATAATAGTTGTGCATGATGCGGTGCTTGAAGCATAATAGTTGTGCATGATGCGGTGCTTGAAGCATAATAGTTGTGCATGATGCGGTGCTTGAAGTTCCTATGATAAAGAGCCCTTCTCCATCATCAAGGCGCATATTTTTTACAAGAAGAGCTCAATATATAGATAAATTAAAAAAAGGCTTGTCACCAAGTAAATTACTGACAATGGTCTTCGAACCAGTTTGGAGTGTTGCTTGAACTGCGTCGTCTTTACACTAGTGGACCACGCTCACTACTACGTCAACTTCGGCTGTTTCATGTCACTACTTCAGCAAGTAGTCTGACCGCATGTTATGCAGTAGTTGTGTAAATGATGTTATGCAGGAGCTACTTTTGTAAATAATGTTAGCTATTATAAAGAGATGTTTGAAGTATGTGCAAGTACTTTACGGCAGCTGGTTGACATCATACTATTACAGATAGAAATGACATCGCGCAATGAGTTAAACCCGAGTACAAAGTACTTCCTCCTAAGAACATGAGAGTCAATATATTAAATGTTGTGCTCTGTTTTCCCATATACTGTACTTCACTTGTGTGAAGAACACCATCAGCAGTGTCAGAAAAGATACTCATATTTCAAGAAAACAGTGCATTGAAAAGATATCTCCAGCGTCAGAAAACTTCGTTTTGTGGGTAAAAGTGAGAGGTTTTGTGAGCTACTCGTTATAGCGTATCGCCTTTGAGCAGACTAGGAACTGACCAGACTAAGGATTGACCAGACTAAGGACTGACCAGACTAAGGATTAATCAGACCAAGGATTGACCAGACTAAGGATTGACCAGACTAAGGATTAATCCGACTAAAGATTAACTTAGGATTGCTTAGGAAAACCAAGACCAAGATCCACGATGTTAAATTGCTTATCCTGGTACATGGGATGCCTTCTGTAACTTTTGCTAAATAACAGATTAACAAGACCTACTTCCACCAGTGGGCCACGCTCGCCTGCGACCGTAACTCGAGTTATTTTCTCACTTCTCCAGTAAACAAGGTCTGAGCGCATGCCTGTTCTTTTGGCTTGAGGGACTGACCACCTATCAAGGCTGGGGAACTGATCACGGCTATACTACTATAACTGTTACGACCTCGACCGAAAAAGCCTGTTATGTAGGCGAAACATTCGGAAATAAAGATATACAGGTGTTGAATATGTCGTATTCATCAAGTTGTCGGTATTTTATTTCATCAATGTGATTCGCGTTCAGACCAAGAAACTAACTTGTCGCATTCAGACCTCTGGAAACTGATGGGTTACGCTCAGACCACAAGAAATTAAAGATTTGTATCAAAACTTCAAGAAATTAAAGATTTGTATCAAAACTTCAAGCAACCATTGGTTCGCATCCACCTTAGGAAATTATTGGATCGCATACAGACATTAAGAAACCATTGGTTTGCGTCCCTCTCTCAAGAAAGCAATGGTATGCGTCCTGATCACAAGAAATCGGTAGTTTGCATCCCTCCCTCAAGAAATTAGTGGTTTGCAAGAAATCAACGGATCACATCCACGCTTCAAGAAACCAGTTTTTCGCTTCCATGCATCAAGGAAGCAACGCTTTTTGTTTTGGCATCAATATATCACTAGGCAGCGTCCAGCTCTTCATGTTGCGACGATGCTGCTTGTACAAGGCGGTGTTACTGAACAAGACTTGTGGCTGGCCTTACCTCACCCCAGCACCTGAGTCTGCAGTTATGAGTGACCTTTACTATCGTAAGTAAGACTTACCACTCTTTACCTTTCACAAACTCTAATCATTTACGAGAATTTAATGTCATACTTAGGACAGCTTTATCTGCAGTCTGCGACCTAATGCATTTTTATGATTTCCATATGGCAAACTGGGAGGGTGAGTGCCCATTTATTTTTATGCAATAGGTCATGTGCGAAATGGGAAGGTGATACCGACAAGATATGGAAAAAGACATGTATATTTCAGGGCATTTATTATAGGACACTCTTGTCTGATTGATTCGTCATTTTCTGACGAAACAATAAATGACCTGAACTATTTATAAATATCTTTTCCCATAAAAGGTCACGCGCCTTTCAAAATTTTTAGACTTTATTTTTAGCAGTGTTCCGATGAAATCAAAACCTGACCTTAACCACTGCAAGTGTTGGCTGGGAGAGAGTAGTGGCATGGTCATCCAACCCGCCGCAGCGTCTCTCCTGCCAAGTTAATTATGCAGCAGCATTTATAAAATGTGGCAGTTTTATTTATGTAGTGCATACCTGTCAGCTTCTCTTCCATGTTCTTTTTACTTCTTGGGGGTGAGTCAAAATGGATATATTAAAAACAAAATAGAAACTAGTTTGAGTTCCCGTAAAGCGGCAAGATTTATATCATGACGGTTATAAAAACGCGTAACGCAGAGCAAGATTTTGTTTTAAATTACGTTTCAGTCCTAAGGGTGAAGGCGACGTTTTCTCGACCTGCAAAACTCGAATATGACGCACCATATTATCACGAAAAGTTATAAATACAGCAATAACACGCCGACTAAAGAAGGCGGTGCAACATACCCCCGATGAAAAGCAGGGATGCCGTGAGTACACAGAGATAACACATTAAGTGTCAGGGGCCCAAGACTGTTCAACTGCTTCCCAGCATATATACGAGGGGATTACCAATAGACCCCTGACTGCCGTCAAGAGGGAGTCGGACAGATGTGGTTCATATATTCGTATGATTGCGTGAGGCCAGCAGTAAAAGCCTGGTTGATCAGGCCCTGATCCACCGCGAGACCTGGTCATGGACCGGCGTTGGGGCGCTGACTCCAGGAACAACCCCAGGTAGGCACGCCTGAATTCCAGCAATAAATAACGTGCTTGTTTCTCTCACTGGTCAATTTAGGGAAGCCAGACAATACACATTAAGTTGTACGTTATCAACGCCACTGAAATATTGGTAACTTATAACAAGTATGTGCAAGAACAAGATTATAACGTGGAACTTAAAGGATCATGATGAGTGGCTTTCAGTGGTCAAGTAAATTTGCAGGGAGGAGAGAGAGGTGTGTGTGTGTGTGTGTGTGTGTGTGTGTGTGTGTGTGTGTGTGTGTGTGATTACACTTGGCGGAGTGTAGATGAAGCCAGGTAGCCTCCACACCACCTTGCACCGAAGAGGCCAGATAGGTTTAGAGCTTCACATAAGTAATAACACTTATTAAAGCTGATAACAGTAATAACAGAAGGCAAATAGGGAGGAGAAAAACGAACAAAAAGCGAAAAAAAATGACGAGGACAAAAAGAAAAAAGACGAAGGAAATAAAAAATGATTATTCGTCTTAAAAGCAACAACAAGAGTTGTTTTTGAACTCTCACTTAGAAAAAACAAATGAACCCGCGTGATGCAGCGAGCAGCAAGCCTTTTGCGATGAGTCAAACTTTCACAGTATCACGAGAGATTAACCTACTGGCAACTCACTGAAGCAGACTGCAGCCAGACGCAAACACTGGGAGGAAGGAGGGAGGTGGGGAGGCATACTGTTGCCATACTGATCCTGAAAGGATTAAATTTCGCAGTTGAAGCGACGGTCGTTACCGTATGGACTACGGCTGCCTTCACAGCATCAAGGAGCTGGTAGAATACCCACCCTGAAATGCAGTCTTTGCCACACTGAAAACTTGAGTCATCCTCAAAAGCCTCTTGAGGGAGAGATCATGCCCAGCTCTCTGAGAAGACTGTAAAAACTGATATCATAAACAGTAGAAAAACAGTCAAAAAAAGAACGTTTTGTTAGTAAAACAATATAACATTAAAATACAAATTTTTTTGAAGCGTTTCCTTACAAACAAATGAACCTCGTCGTGTCAGAAAGTTGATAGAGCAGAAGAGACTTGAGACGATGTAATCTGTCTTTCACCTGAAGTTTTGACTGGTCAGTCCATCAGTCTGGAGAGAGAATTGTTGCCAAGTCTGGAGGACAATATGGGTTGCCATACGATCTGGTTATTGATTGCAGGAGGTGATTAGGCCATATAGAGGTAAGATGAAGTCGTTGTGAGGTCAGGTCCCTCTCAAATCCCACCCAATTCCTTTGCACATGAAAACTTAGTCACCAAAGTTGTTTGGGTGTACAAGATACCCTGTTTGCAGTCTGACATATGATCATTAAAATGGTAAAAATACCATAGGTTTTTAGGTAAGACACATATGCAAACAGTTAGGTATCTTTATTTCGAAGCGTTTCGCCTACACAGTAGGCTTCTTCAGTCGAGTACAGAAAAGTTGATAGAAGCATAAGATACTTGAAGACGATGTAATCAGTCCATCACCCTTAAAGTTTTGAGGTGGTCAGTCCCTCAGTCTGGAGAAGAGCATTGTGTAGGCGAAACGTTTCGAAATAAAGATACCTAACTGTTGCATATGTGTCTTACCTAACAACAAGAACGTTTTGGCCACAGTTCAACAAGAACATAGAAGCCACAGCTCAACAAGAACATTGTACCCACATCTCAACAAGCACACAGTGCTCGGTCAGGATTCGTTGGCTTAAACAGGTTAGGTTTTGGTTGTGTGGTAGGGGGTGGGGTGTGGGCGGCGCTCCAGGACCCAGAAGCTGAGGTCATCATTTGTTGCTGATATGAACCACAGAAACCAGAGACTTGCCGACACATATACGCTGAGATCCAGCACATCAAGACCTGGACACAAAAGTACCCTGGGTAGAGGCACCTACCACCACAAGACCTGGACACAAAAGTACCCTGGGTAGAGGCACCTACCACCACAAGACCTGGACACAAAAGTACCCTGGGTAGAGGCACCTACCACCACAAGACCTGGACACAAAAGTACCCTGGGTAGAGGCACCTACCACCACAAGACCTGGACACAAAAGTACCCTGGGTAGAGGCACCTACCACCACAAGACCTGGACACAAGAGTACTCTGGGTAGAGGCACCTACCACCAGACTGGACACAAAAGTAAAACCTGGGTAGAGGCACGTACCACCCAAGACTGGACACAAATGTACTCTGGGTAGACAGGCACCACACGCTACACAGGAGAGATTCGAAGACAATATGTAACAAGAACGTAAATCTTAAATATTTATTACTTTTATTTATTACAAGGCATAGAACAAAATAGTCATTACCTACATTTGAGTGAAGGTTCTGCAACGCTTAGTTGTTGTTGTTGCTAATTGTTAAATGTTATATTTAGTTTATTTATATTCAAGGGCTTACAGCTTCTACTAAATAAGAGAAACCCTAAATGGAAATTTAGACCCTTCATTCATGTAATATTTTAAAGCGTGCTAATAGTTAAAATAGTTAATTAGTTTCAGGATAAGGATATTTCTCTGTCGCGCACATACACACGCTACAGGCTTTCTGACACTGACAGAGAAGTCTGGCTAGAATATTAGCTATTTGAGTTTTAAGTTTTACCGATACGTTCCCTTGTTTTCAACCGGTATATTTTATACATCAGGTTCAGTAATGGGTATTTTCTGGGTGCAGGTTATTTAACAAATTATCCCAACACTTTCACTGTATATATTACACCTCTCACGCCTACGTTCCAGTGAGTTTACTCTGAATGCTTGAGAGTACACTTTCCAGCTGGGTACTTTCACCACACTTGTACGACTGCGCTAGTAAACAGCAGTGTTTCAAATTTGAAAGATTATTACTCTTGAATAACATTGCTGATCAAATTATCTTCATATAAATGCTACTTAGAAAAAAAAAGTGATGACAGTGTTCAGCAAGATTGTAGCAGATTTTTGGATAGTAAACTATCATCTGCTATAACTATGGTTACTGTTACGTTAAGCTTCTTTTTTATGGATATACGAGTTATAATTTATGGATATATGAGTTATAATTTATGGATATACGAGTTATGATCTTAATGTCTATAAGTGTTAGAAATAAATTTTCCTTAAATCAAACTATAATTAATTTTCGTTAATCTTTCAAATCTTGGGCGTCAATCTTGATACAAAGCTCTTGTTATGCCACCTTGGTGCTCTTAATGTTATTTACCAATGTCTTGTTCTGGCTGTATTACTAGATACATTAGGAGTAGAGTTAGAAACTTTCAAACTAGAATATGTGTATACAAAGGATTAGCATATACGACTCTCATTAGATTAGTTAAGCCTTCTTTCTCAATTCTTATATTGCGTCTGAAACGAAAGATTATTATTAAGCAACAATGACTTCAAAATAATAGCTACAGCACGGGATAAACTGGAGTTGAGAATTTGAGGGCGTCTGTCTATTGGGAGTTCAAAACCGAGTTTACTTCGGGAGATCCACTACGTGACTGGGTCAGTTTCGTCTCAACCTTTCTAAGGTAAATGCATTTATTTTTTTCCAGATCCTAATGATGAAATGATTAGTGTTTACCTGAAGCGTTGATAACAGATTTATCAAGAGTTTGGATACGCTGAAACTGCTGGCTATTGTGGGACTGTTATCACTAGCACCGCCATCCGCTTGCTTCTTCTCGCCTGCCAACCACCACTGAGTGCGCTCCTTTCCTATTTGCCTCTGTGTTAGGGGGCTGACGAAGCCGCTCGTGGTGAAACGTATCCTTTAAAAAATGTGCTGAACTATACATGTATTTTTATTCACATAACAGCATTTGAGTTCTCTTGAAAATTATCTTCATTCTTCAAGCCGTCACAGACGCCATCCTCTTGAATCATTCATCCCTTAAGGGGTTGCTACAAGTGCCTTGATGCTGAAAGCCTCTCGAATGCAAGGAAATCTAGATGCCCTCTTTTATGATCGAATCTGATTAACCCCGATTCTCAAGACACCACATAACTAAAGTTATAATGAGGTTCTCGGTCGTCTCTTCCTGGCAGCCTCACCATGTACATCTTCGGTGACCTGTAACACAGATCGATACTCCGGTTCACTCCACGGAGGCTTTATAGGGCGTGACAAGCTTGTATTAACAAAATACTTCAACATTGTCCACTTAAACATAAAAACAACAGTGGTTTTAAACTTACAGGTGAAAGAAATTCAGTTAAACGAAAAGAGGTATTTTTTCCAGTAACAATACTGCCGTGTCAGGTCGTATCAGTGTGACCCATCCTTCCTCAGTGAGTGCTGTGACCTTAATGAGGTGTGAAGACTTCCACCCAAATACGTATCTATATTAGCCTAGCTGGCCGTCAAAAGATTAGCGGACGGAGCATCTGACCTCCACCACTCCTTGCGCTGAATGACCCACACGGGTTTAGAGCATCACGAAGTAAACAATAAGCAATGTTGTAAAGAAAGATCTGGAAGCGAATGGCTCAGACTGTACCAGTCAACAATCCCGAGAAGTCTCGACAGGCCTAGTAAGTTACCCAGGGATTTTTATTTTCACTGATTTAGGAGAGGTGTTGACCTCCGCTTCGGGCCCTTGCGTCGGGCGAGACCATACATATACATACTGTACTCACCTAGTTGAGGTTGCAGGGGTCGATTCCAAGCTCCTGCGACTAGCCGGGGATCGCACCCCCTGATATTCTAACACGCCTCCCGAGAAGCCCGCCAAAATTCCGAGACGCCCTCGTCCACTCGGTCATCAATGTTTTAAACATCAGGTGCCCAGTATCACTGGACATGTCACCCCAGATGCGAGCACATACGTAGTTGTGATAAGCCACAAGACTAATTTTATTCTCCTCCCATTTGGATTACCAATCTTCACGAGCAGTACACATTAATGCACCACGAGCTAGTGTTTTCAAACAAATAAGAACATTGCAACTAGCCAGGGATCGAACCCCCTATACTTTAGTACGCTTCCCGTGGCGGGCTTCTCGGAAGGCATCCTATAGTATCTGGGGAGTTCGATCCCAGGCTAGTCGCGTTATTGTTATATACTGTATAAACATTTACAAATCAGTGTCAAGCAAGTTTTCATCGTAATAATCCTTTCTTCGACAGTTTAACTGAAGCCCTGGGGTCTGTTGCTGCTTCATTTATTGTGTGTGTGTGTGTGTGTGTGTGTGTGTGTGTGTGTGTGTGTGTCCTAACACAATTTGCTAACTTCTAGGTACATTACATTGAGTGCTCTTATCATCCATCCTCTTACCTGCTTGCTCAAACAATAGCAAGTCTGGTTTTATGAAAATTTCCATCATAATGCACAGCTACTACCAAATCCGTCTTACACGTCAGTGTTTAAGATATAATTTTTTAAGCTAACCAGTTTTTTACACTGATAATGATGCAGTATCATTTACCTTCATTCATCATTGCCATTCTTGGAAACAAACCCAGCCACATATGATCGCTTTTTGTATAGATCGAAGATAATCTAAAAGATATGTGAATAGTTAATCTTGTAATGGGTTTCAAGGTGATGAATCAAGAGGCCATGAGTAATGGAGGGAAGGTTTGGGTAAGCAGCTGCGCCTCGTAGGCAATTCCAGGAGTCGATGTCCCCGCGGATCGGTCCCAGACCACTTCTCCTGGTTAATATTCTAATCTTTGAGGCTGTTGGTGCTGGTTGCACGCAGTACAACATAGGCAACACAGCCCTACTTAACAAGAACTGGCTTGAGGAACTTATCACGTTTCCTCTTGGAGACAGCCAGGAGTCTGTCGATAATTCCCCTTACATGTGAAGGAAGGTCCCTTTACACTTATTGAATTATCTTTTAGTGTACCCCTTTTTTTCATTAGAGGTATTTTTTGTACCGTCTGCTGAGTTTCTTCCTTTTAGTATGTAGATTTGGTAATAATCCCTCCAGAATTTTACAGGTGTTTACCTGGAGAGAGTTTACCTGGAGAGAGTTCCGGGGGTCAACGCCCCCGCGGCCCGGTCTGTGACCAGGCCTCCTAACTGAAGATGTATTTTGCCTGTTACAAGCGGTGCAGTTCAAGGATCTTAAAGTATTGTCACTCATTAAGATGCTTAACTAAATTCTGTACGGGCAATAAAACTTCTGTACATTCTCCAGATTTGCGATTTTGGTGGTGGTAAGAGAGACTTAATGTAGAGAAATACTCCAGTCCAGAGAAGAAAAAGTACTTAAAGTAAATAATCATTGGATTGACAATTCTTGTTTTAAAGGTTCTAGTTATCTAACCTATCATTCCCCCGAGAGTCGTGATAGTGACACTGTTGTGATACTTAGGTAAGATATTCTGGCACTGTCACTCCTAAGTCTGTCTGCTCTAATGAGTGGTTCGAGTGTTTTATACTCCATTTCAGTTTTTATTTCCACAGTTTCCCCAGTGGTAGAATAACTGAAATTTGTTCTCACTGAACGTCATATTGTTTTCTGTTGCTGAGTTATATCAGCTTGAAAACTTATGTACTCAGTGGACGCCACTCACACAAATTAAGAAGAATACCAGGCCTTGAGGAACAGTCTTAAAGAACATGATTTTACTTTTACAGTTATTCTTTTTGCAACCATTGTGTGCCATTTCATCACGATCAAGCTTTTCGTTTGTCTTTCAGTACATCCAAGATCATATTGTAATGCTGCTGGTATTGCGTGAGTTAGGACCGACTAGTTCTAAACCCATGTTATCCTGGGTCGTGCAGTCGTGAAGCCAAGTGTTTAGCAATCTTGCTTTACAAAACTCTCTCAAATAGTTTGATAATGGAAGACGTGATTGGTATCGGTCTAGTTTTAAATTTTTTTCCGAGTGCCTTACTGCCACCGTCTGTGAGTTTCAATGTAAAATTATGATGATTCCTGTATCCAGACTCCATCTCTAAAGGGAATCTGAGGTATGTGAAAGTTTCTTATAATGCAATTTTATGTGACTATGGAGATCCATGAGCCTAAACCTGGGGGCGCTGAATGGGGATACATCTTCTGGCGTTAGCTTTTTCTCATTCGAGTTTAGTTAGGGTTAGGTTAGGTTAGGTTAGGTAAGGTTCGTCAGGAAACAGGACAAATGTTTCCTGACGCGGGTCTTAGTCAGATGATAACCCGCCTTTGGAGCTTTTGGTCATCTGACCGAGGCCTTCCGCTGGCTTACCGGTCCACCCCTTTAAAAATTATGGTCATTTATAACCATTGTTATATTTTAGTTAGGGTTATGTCACGAATTTTGAAGATATCAGAGTTCGGAATAGAATTTATGATGCATGTGTGACTTTTTGTATTGTGTATATTTATTATTGTTCATAAACTAGATAGGATTTAAGTAGTTGTATTAGTATTAAGAACATGTAATATACATTAGCCAGGTTGACAAGTTTCTCTAACTCACTTGTTTATATTTTTAATATTAGTATTTTAATAGGTAGAGATTATAAAATCAGGTAATACTGTGGCGATTACAGGAAGTTGCTAGAGTTTTTTCGTTACTGTAATTTAATTATGGGAATTTATGGTTTTAAACGCGGAGTGTGTAAGCTTTATCGATTTTGCAAAGTTTTGGCATACTTTTTTTAGACGAAAATATTTTTCATTATTTTTACAGGTTTAGTTTATATATGCTAAAGATGCTAAAATATTCTTGATATTTCATTACTGGTTACGGAGAGAGTTATTAGCTGTTTTAGTGTTATAAATTTTTTGTAGGTTAGGATGTGTGGAGTGTTGCTTATACTGTGTTGACTCAGTGCAGCTCAGGCCATCGTAGGGGGAAGGACTAGTGGTTTTCACTCTGGTTTGGACACCATTGTATCAGCCTGAGATTAAGATGAGAGGATACGTATGAGTCCTGAGGATGTAAATATGGCAGATGAACACCTGGTAAAGAATCGAGATCGTTATTGAAGCTGCAGGTACAGAATTTTATATTAGTATATTGGTGTAAGACAAAGGGGTTTACGTTGATTCTTGCTTTGGGTATCTATAAATTGTTAATGTGCAGCCTACAAGTGGGAATACTATGTCTTTCGCATTTTGCAAAGTGGTTAGGCAGTTATATTCTGCCTATCTGGTTTGTGAATACTGAAGAGGAATAATTTATATTTTTCGGGGATTATAACTGAACAAATTTAGGGTGTCGAGTTTCATTTCCCATTTGTAGTGATTAATTATTGCTCATTATTTGGTGGCAGTTACTCAGTAATCTTTTAAAATTATTTCCTGACATATTACATTGTTAATCACTAACCATTTTGTTTATTTTTATAAATATTCAAAATATTTCCCTTTATCCACTTCACTCTCACATTATACTCGCAATAAATTAGTGGCAGCTTTTATTATTCTTCGTATATTGCCCATTATTTATATTCTTCCATTTCTGACAAAGTTGGCGACATTGATATAAGTATATATAATCATTTTTAGATTTTCAGTAAATGCTTCCCATATTAGGTTCGTAGACACACGACACTTGCCTAAACCATTACGATTGTCAATTGTTAGAGTAATTTTACTGATAACTAGACACAAAATCATATGACCGGTATTTCACTTGTTTATTCGTTGTCATCAATGTAAGTTCCATCCAATTTAAGCAAGATGTGATTTTTTTGCCTGGTATTGTGCATATGAGAAAAGGTATTTTGGATTTTCTCAATTCCAGTAAGTGATTTGCTCCTTTTTCTCAAGGACTTTGTTGCATGCTGAATATTCAGTTTGACCTGTGTTTTCCATTTCTTCGATCAGCATTTCTTTTTGTTCTTGAGTAAGTCTGTAACCTACGAAAAGTTCTGTGATTCCTTGTTTTTGTAAACATCTCTGTCTTTATAAATTGCATTCTTCTCTTTGTCATTAATGGTATGTCTGGAACACCCAAGTGCCAGCGAGCTCATCCTCTAGAGATACTGGTTTAAATTCTTTTTTTCACTCTTCAGTATCGTCTGGGAGGTGTTACGTGGAGTTGACTTACAAGAAAAGCAAATAAGTTTACTTTCACTGGTGTTAAGTAGCTCAGTGCAAATTAGCACTGTAGTTTTCATTTTCGGTATCGTCTAAGCAGATTGTGGCCAGCCATTCATATTTCGTTGTCTAAGTAGTCTTTAACACGTGTCTGTGAAAGCTGCAAACTTTGCATTCCACTCTGTAAGGGATCCATTAATAAACTTGTTTGTTGATGCTTGGTGATATTAATTTTTTTCCATTGCTGTCTGTGGCTCAGGTGTGCCAGCCACTATCTTGTTTCCAGTCCATCATTGCTGAAGAGAACCCCAGCAGGAGGCTGAAATATACAGACGAATTAATTTTATGATTTTGTCTCCATGTGGGTTATTACTGAGCAATGACAAGTGTTTATTATACTTTCTTTAGTTAATTCATCATCTTAAACTAAGGAATAATCACTTTCTTCCCCCACCATCACCTGTCAATGTTCATCACCCGTCAATGTTCATGACTGTGTCCTGCCCCTCACATGAACCCCTCAGAAAGCACCATGAAATAGTTATCCTCTCACATGGTTCAACGGTGACTGTTACACCTGACAAAACTTCAAGCTTGAGTCACCCCTCACAGGACTACACAGTATGACTCTGTTCGTTACCTCTCGCTTGATCCCTCACTTTGAGTTGCAGTTACCCCCCCCCCCATAGGGTCAACTACCCCTCACAGGATGACCCAACTGTGTGAGTCAGCTCTCATATGAAACTCCAATCATGACCAAGTGGGCAGTCCAGGTCGCTGGCCTGCTTTGTCGGGCTATCCATCAGCGCAGCGCAGCGGCGTGATTGGTATTTCTTGTTAGCTCTTTCTGCTCCTTCTTACTAACTGTTGGCATTTACTAATATTCGTTGGTGCTTGTTTTGTGTGTTTTGTTGACCTGTGTTCGTTGATTCCTGTTGGAACTCATTGGTGTGTTTTGTTGTTTATCTGTGCTGATTACGATTGGAGTTTGTTAGTGGCCACCTCGCGAGGGCTATCAACCGGCTTTACAGATTTCTGACTTCCAGGACTCGACCATATCTTTTGAAACTGTGTATAGTGTTGGCTTCCATCACCTTTTTATCCCGTGTATTCCACTTACTGACCAGCCTAACAATGAAAAAAAGTGTTTACTGATGTTCGTGGACGTGTGTTGGCCATGGCTTTCACTTGCTGGTGATCACATGTGGATACTGTTGTTGTTGATACTTGTTTCTCTGTTAAGGACGTGGGAGGGGCTCTTGGGAACCCAGCTCAGAATGAAGCGCTGTATTGCTTTCCTTTAGGGTGAAAGAAGAACTTCCTTCAATTCTGGTGTTACCAGGAAGCGAACAACGTCATGACAGGGCCAGTGCGTGTAGTGTCCCAGCAATCATTGTATGGGGACATCGTTCTGTGAAGGTCTCCACGGGCAAGTGACAGACAGCCATGAGTCAAACAGGTGTAGGTGCGAGTTTATACGTCAGTCCACATAACCGCATCCCACACAGCCATTTAAATTTCAATTAGCATAGCTTATTGAAGAAAAACATCACTTTTGTTAAAGGTTATTCCTTTTAAAGTGGTTTACCGATTGAATTTATAAGAGTTGTGACTTCTGCGTAAGAGTTCAGGACCCCAAGTTGGTTGCTCTCTTAAGTGTTAATAACCTAGTGGCAGAATATTTTACTCCTTCAGATTGTCGTAATAACAGATTTCTCACTATGCAACGAGTGAAGATTGTGGTAGTAACATATTTCTCACTCTGCAGCGCCTTAAAATTATGGTAGTAAAATTTCTCTATATGCAACGCCTTAAGATTATGGTAGTAACATATTTTTCACTATGCGACGCCTTAAGATTACAAGATTACAGCAAGATCTTCTCACTAACCGTTTGTTGTATAGAGCCAGGCATATAACATCTACACTGTAAATATTTAGCTACTGAGTTTACGTGAGTTTTTGCATGTTGGTTCTACAGGCAGTGAGAGAAGGTCGCCCTTGAACTTTCAATATGAAGGCTTCCCTTCTACTCATTACGAGTGGCATTTGCGAAATATGCAGTTGATATATTCTGACACATATACTGCCCTCTGTTCATCGCAAGACAATTTACAATGTACAAATATGCTTACTAGGTGGAAGAGCAGAGGGAGTATCTGTAGTATATCAGATTGTTTTCCTCTGCCCACTTGACAGAGGGCAGTGAGCTTAGGAAGGAGGATTGAGCCTTCACCACTCCTTATGCTGAATATCTCACGCGGATTTAATTCATATAAAAAACTGGCATAAATATATAATAATAGTAATAGTCTTCTCGCCTTATGCGTGACACTCTTGCAGTGTAAACAACACGGGAGGTCGCTTTTGAGGCTATCCTTCTAGATCCAACTTTAATATTATTCACAGGGATGTCGTCGACATCGGAAACAAACTGCACAGGTGTGGCCGGTCTTCAGGTGTGGTCAGTCTTCAGGTGTGGTCAGTCTTCAGGTGTGGCCGGTCTTCAGGTGTGGCCGGTCTTCAGGTGTGGCCGGTCTTCAGGTGTGGCCGGTCTTCAGGTGTGGCCGGTCTTCAGGTGTGGCCGGTCTTCAGGTGTGGCCGGTCTTCAGGTGTGGCCGGTCTTCAGGTGTGGCCGGTCTTCAGGTGTGGTCGGTCTTCAGGTGTGGCCGGTCTTCAGGTGTGGCCGGTCTTCAGGTGTGGCCGGTCTTCAGGTGTGGCCGGTCTTCAGGTGTGGCCGGTCTTCAGGTGTGGCCGGTCTTCAGGTGTGGCCAGTCTTCAGGTGTGGCCGGTCTTCAGGTGTGGCCGGTCTTCAGGTGTGGCCAGTCTTCAGGTGTGGCCAGTCTTCAGGTGTGGCCAGTCTTCAGGTGTGGCCGGTCTTCAGGTGTGGCCGGTCTTCAGGTGTGGCCGGTCTTCAGGTGTGGCCGGTCTTCAGGTGTGGCCAGTCTTCAGGTGTGGCCGGTCTTCAGGTGTAGCCAGTCTTCAGGTGTGGCCGGTCTTCAGGTGTGGCCGGTCTTCAGGTGTGGCCGGTCTTCAGGTGTGGCCGGTCTTCAGGTGTGGCCGGTCTTCAGGTGTGGCCAGTCTTCAGGTGTGGCCGGTCTTCAGGTGTGGCCGGTCTTCAGGTGTGGCCGGTCTTCAGGTGTGGCCAGTCTTCAGGTGTGGCCGGTCTTCAGGTGTGGCCGGTCTTCAGGTGTGGCCGGTCTTCAGGTGTGGCCGGTCTTCAGGTGTGGCCGGTCTTCAGGTGTGGCCAGTCTTCAGGTGTGGCCGTCTTCAGGTGTGGCCAGTCTTCAGGTGTGGCCGGTCTTCAGGTGTAGCCAGTCTTCAGGTGTGGCCGGTCTTCAGGTGTAGCCAGTCTTCAGGTGTGGCCGGTCTTCAGGTAGTCAAGTGGCGAAGTAACAGAACCTGAAGAAACTGGTTTTGCTCTTCACTGATGAACTGTGAAAATACGTGTCGTGATGGTGCAGCGTTGATACCACCTAGTGGACCCCAGCAAGTGAACCCCAGCTAGTGGACCCCAATTAGTGGAGCCCAGCTAGTGGACCCCAGCTAGTGGACCCCAGTTAGTGAACCCCAGTTAGTGGACCCCAGTTAGTGAACCCCAGCTAGTGGACCCCAGCTAGTGAACCCCAGCTAGTGGACCCCAGCTAGTGGACCCCAGCTAGTGGACCCCAGCTGGTGGCAACATGACAGCTTCTTTTCACAATTTATTACAATCACGATCATGTGAAAACTCTGCACCTCGTCTGTTTGCAATGATAAATGACAGCGTAAAAGGCTCTTAATATTATTACATTGGCTGACTCATTGTACAATGTGTCGACCTAGACAGCATCGTCGTAAATAATCAGTTACTGAAATTATAAAGAAGGATCATTTTTTACCAGTGTACATGCTCATCAGGGTTTGTCTCTACGCGCTTACCAGAAACTGGCAACCAATGCAAATTTCTAATTCAAAATTGCACTACAATTGACGCAAGTGCGTATCGCTTTTGTTCTTCATAATTCTAGCTTCGTGACGAGTCGCTGCACGAAATTAATGATAATTTCAAACAGTGTTGTTGTTCCTACTTTCCACTAAAATCAAAGTAGCAGACCATTGAAGGAGTAGCGATAAATTTTGATAACAGTATGAACATTGAGACGCAGCAGTTAGCAACACAATGTTGTGTAAATTACTGTAAGAGGCAGCTATTTAAATCTAAAATATGAAGAAAGTTCGCAGATTGTCCTGGACAGGATAAATCACTGATACTTACAGGATGAACTTCACTGTAGAACCAGCACTGTATGAACCAGCACTGTTTTCAGGATGAGGGAACACTATGAACCAGCACCGTTTTCAGAATGAGGGAACAGTATAAACCAGCATTGCTTTCGGAATGAGGGGGTAAAAGCTTTAGAAGAGCGATGACAATAACTGAGGCGAACCATTAAACATCCAACGCATTATTTTACTAGGCAATAAGACCCCCCCCCCCACCACCCACCCCATCGTAGTCGTGACAAGGATTTGAAACGTAAGACTGACCAAAGAAACTGGATAGGGATTCTAGGGTGATTTTAGCCTTCAAATGAAGGATGGAATCACCAAACGTGGCGTTAGTATAACTGCATTGATGGACTGACCACATCGACTCAAGGTTGAGGGACTGATTACCTCATTCTCCTCCTATTCTTCAAGATTCTCCTTTGTATGTATTTGGACAGAAGAAGCCACTCGCGGCGAAACGTTTCCTTTAATAAATGTCCTGAACTGTGCATAAGTGTCTTTTCCCACACATAAAGGACCTGCCTAGTATGGGACAACAGGCCAGCTGCAGTGTTCCTCCTTTCTTTTGTTCTTATGAAATTTATTGTACCAGATCACTGGTGCACCTCAGCTCAAAGTCTTTAAAACCAACTCAGGCTTCAAACTCCTTCTTGACAGACATTCCTATGAAACGTACACCTCAACCGAGACCAGACAAAAACTTCTCAATGCAGGCTTCGCTATTATTTGGACTCCTGAGCACCGTGCCAAATGTACAGTGATCGCAAAACATGTAGATTATTCTCTCCTGACTGCCTATGACACAGACAAAAAAGACTTAATCAAAGACATTAGTACTAAGAACAAAGTCTCTGTTGACTTATTTCTTGGGTAGCATTGAAAATTGGGTTGGTCAAATGTTTGTTAGTGGGATGAATTGTAAAGGACCTGCCTAGTATGGGCCAACAGGCCTGCTGCAGTGTTCCTCCTTTCTTATGTTCTTATGTTCTTAAGTTAGATTTATCAGCAGAGAAAAATTATATAAATTCGTCAAAACTGAACTGAAGACTCTTGTTAATGAGGTATTATTAATAAGAGAACATTGGGAAACTTAAAATTGTAATAGTACACCACATTTATATTCAAGTTTATCATAACACTAGGCAAAATCTCTCCTCCCTAGAGTGCTCTCACTTCCAATCTTGTTAGGTGTACACACTGCCTCTGGACCCTCTATACAGTACCACCGGACCACAGATACTGGAACCCATTACAGGTAAGCTGTTGATGTATATTCAAACTTATACATTGAATGCATTCAGAAACAGATCACTTAAACATTAATCTTATTTTTAACTCGACAATGAAATAAAAGAATTATTGATTACTGAGGATTTTTCAAAGATGCTTTACAGGTACGTACAGAAAAAGTAATACAAAGAGAAACGTTTTAACTTCAAAAAACTTTATATGATTATCAAAACGTCCTACGCTTCACCTGCCTTTTCATGAATAAACTTTCAAAAGAATTGCAATCCTCTATAAACTTCAGTTTATTCTTTAATTTTACGCCCACTCATTGTTGATAAATTTGTGTGTGCTACAAGAGGACCATTAAAATTATTAATCGAAAGCATTTAAAAAGTCATGTTTACTTTGTCTCATTAACAGTAAATCAAACGTTCAGCATTAGCATTAGTGTGGCTGAATCTCCCGTGGTTATACACACACAGGGAAGGTTCACTGTAGAAGAAGACAGGTGCCAGAACAAACATACTGGGACAATGTTCCGCTCTGTACAGAGCCAGGTCAGAGCCTTATAAGTAGTGATGGCTTTAAGCTCTACAGAGATCGAAATATTGTCCCAGTAAGAGCCTGTTACACACACACACACACACACACACACACACACACACACACACACACACACACACACACACACACACACACACACACACACACACACACACACGAACGCGCGCCATAGACTACAAACCTCACTCAAGGAAAAGGATCTTGGGGTGAGCATAACACCGAGCACATCTCCTGAGGCGCACATAAACCAGATAACTGTTGCAGCATATGGGCGCTTGGCAAACCTGAGAATAGAGTTCTGATACCTCATCAAGGAACCGTTCAAGACTCTGTACACCGTGTACGTCAGGCCATACTGGAGTATGCAGCACCAGTTTGGAACCCACACCTGGTTAAGCACGTCAAGAAATTAGAGAAAGTGAAAAGGTTTGCAACAAGACTAGTTCCAGAGCTAAGGGGATTGTCCTACGAGGGAAAGTTAAGGAAAATCGGCATTACGACACTAGAGGACAGGAGGGTTAGGGGAAACATGATAACGATATACAAAATACTGCAAGAAATTGACAAGGTGGACAGAGGATGTTCCAGAGATGAGACACAAACAAGGGGTCACAGTTGAAAGTTGAAGACTCAGATGAGTCAAAGGGATGTTAGGAAGTATTTCTTTAGTGACAGAGTTGTCAAGAAGTGGAATAGTGACGTAGTGGAGGCGGGAACCATTCATAGTTTTAAGTTGAGGTATGATAAAGCTCATGGAGCAGGGAGAGAGAGGACCTAGTAACAATCAGTGAAGAAGCGGGGCCAGGAGCTATGGCTCGACCCCTGCAACCACAATTAGTACAATTAGGTGAGTACACACACACAGTGGTGGTTAGTTGGTGGTGGTTCACTGAAGAAAAAAAGGGGCTGGAAAAGACTTTTCTTTCTCGCTGTGACTTGATAATGGTTCGAAACTACTGGTTTACGTTTTTGGCTTGGGTCACTCTTTGAGCTTTCAGGTAATCCCAAAACCTAAATACCAATACATAAACATCCCGGACGTTTCGGTCCCATCGGACGATTAACTAGTCATACAGAAGCGCGAAGGGAAGGGAGCCAGTGTATATATACGAGGGGGCCGGGACAGTGAGTAGAACAAGAATAGGTAGTAGTAGTAGTGGTGGTGGTGGTAGTAGTGGTGGTGGTGGTAGTAGTAGTGGTGGTGGTAGTAGTAGTGGTAGTAGTAATTAGTAGTACAACAGTAGTGGTTGAACCGAAACATCTTCATAAGCTCCTCCTCCTATGTGCTGGTTATTTGTGTCTTGTTCCAGTCACGGTATTGTTTTGCATTTTTATTCTTTACGTGACTATCAACTCTGGATGTCAGAGCACAAGTGCATCAGGACACTAAATATGTCCTGAGTGCATGCACATGGGGGCTTTCATCCACACTGTCGGTATCACTGTTAGCTTCCACCATCGCTGTCAGCTTCGTGATCCATGGCAGTGACTTGGCAAATGTTTGGTCTTTGGTGACTCACCAGCCGCGTCACACGAGGCGTCATGACCAACGTCACCAGCAGCGGAGGTGACCATAGCGAGTGGAAGTGACCTCGTGACCCAGTGCTGGAGCCTTGCTACACCGGATATGTATAACCCAAACATGGTATGAAAGCTTCGCAGTTGCTGCTGGTGCAAGCACCTCACCCAGCGGCCTGCTCACCACGCCTGCAGGATATATACTAAGTGAGGAGTATGGCTTTTAGTGTATATAATGAGAGTTTACTGTACTTCAGGAAAGTATTCTTACGTGGTGGTGAATAGGTGACATGCAGCCTTAATGACCCTAGGACAGTTGATGGGCTTCAAACCCATGTAATTAACCAGCTACGCCTACGTCGAAGGCGTAGCTGGCCATCAGAGGCACGTTTGGCCACCACCACAGTTAAAACTTTTCATATCCAACTACGTTCATTTTCATACAAGTTCTCATCATCCATCAGTTTTTAAATATTTGCTTGACAAATATTTTATTTTATTTCATTTTGGGCTACTTAAAATATACAAACTAAATAGTGCCACCATACGTCTGGCAATGAGATTGATAGGCTTAACCAGGATGCGTTCAAATTTGCACGTGTGTCATTTGTGCTGAGATGAGGTCGTCCGGTGTGTTTACTTTCAAGGAAGGTACCTTGATGCTTTTTGATCCAAGGGTAGGCTAGCTTCCCCCTGTATTACTTTCCATTCCCAGCACTGCTCACTCCCCAGTTACTCAGACATGCCTAGCATGGACCAGTAGGCCTGCTGCAGTGCTCCTTTTGCTCATTTACAATTTTAATGATGAGCCTCGAGCATTTATAATGTTAAAATGGTCTGGTCACTGTTTAGCTGATACCTGGAGCAGAGTGGGCGGCTCCTCCCGCAGTAGGCTATCATTTCTCCATTACGGCGAGAACACTGAGAAGGATAATCTGTATCATCTGCAGTGATAATCATCAAGGATCACCAACAGTCAAGTGGTAATTGTGAGACCTCCATCTTTTAATCTGATATTTATATTGTAATTCCAGTTATAAAATTTAAGCTAGCCATTGTTTTTGCTACTCAGTGAGAGATCTGTTTCTTGCCAGTTTGTATGGAAAGCTCCTGAGTTTTTACTTATCTGTTATGTACTCACGAAATCGTAATAACATGCCTACAATCGTGTTATGGAGGCTTTGAGTGGAGCTGGAGTACGACACAGTCAAGCTGGTGTGGGATTCGTCTGTAAAAACCTGCACTTGTGGTCAGTGGGGGTCCATGTTAACCTTCTTATAGTGTATAGAGATATACCTAGTTGGATGGATTTTATTAGAGTCAGCTGGCCGAGTGGTTAACGCACTGGCTTCCGACTTTTAGGACACACTTGCCATGGGTTCAATCCTTACCCGTTCCGTAGTTTAAATGTTCCTGGAATCGTCGCCCTTACGGACCGATTCCACACTAGGTTTTCTAAACCGTGAAGGAAATATTATAGAAATAAATGTTACTAACAAACGCAGGATAGCAAAGTTTATACTAAATGTAAGTAAAAGCTTGTGGAATTTGTCCCCTCAAGGAAGGTTCCTTGATGCTGGTGAGGGGCTCTTGATCTAGGGAACTGGATCTGCGCTCCAGTTCCCTGAATTAAGCCAGAATACCTTCCATCCCCCCTCACAGGCGATGTATAATCTTACGGGTTTAGCTCTTCCCCTTGATTATAATAATTGTGGAATTTGCCTGCTATCCCGTAACTCATGAGTCAAGGACCAACAGTCCTGCCAGACACCAAATCTTTAACAGGCTTTCATTTAGCACTCGTATGACAGGACGGCAGTACTTCCTGGACTGTTACGGTCTACCAACCTCCTTCCTTCTTATGGTTCCACTTTCTCTCTGGAAAGCTAGCTGGAGCGTTGACGGTCCCATACCATCCTCTGGTAGAAGACAATACCTGATGTCTGGTTCCAACTTTTTTTTTTTTGCATTGGTGTTACATATAGCTGCTTCATGTACTGCTTGGAACTCAGCCTGAGTGTTCTACCTCGCATCTTTGTTTCTAGGGGAGAGGATGTAGGACATATGTGAAGATGGGATTGGATCCGGTGGCCTAGTACCGACAAGTGAAGAAATTCAACCTCAACATTCTCCACTTGACTCCCCACGTCACTATGTTCCCTATATACTCTTTCCTCAAGCAGATCTGTTTGTGACTTGATAAATCCCACTGTGTGGGCGAAAGGTAGTCAGTAAAGGATCGGATTAAACTGTATTTGTGTCTACTTTTCCAACGTGTCGGTATTTTTACATTACATAATTCGTGGTATATATTCATTATGTGGCACTGTGTAACTAAATTTGAAACTTATTTTTGGCTACATTGTATAAGTATTTGAGATTAAAAGTAGTTTGTAATAAATGACAAATAACTGAATAGAAGAAAAAGTTGCAAAATTTACGGAAAGACGTCACAAAAGACCTGCAAATTACAATGGTATACTAACATGTTAGTGATAAACTGTACCTGTTTATTGGAGTGGTTGGTGCAATTATTTAATAAATGTATGGAAGAGGGTAAGGTACCTAGGGATTGGCAGAGAGCATGCATAGTTCCTTTGTATAAAGGCAAAGGGGATAAAAGAGAGTGCAAAAATTATAGGGGGATAAGTCTGTTGAGTTTTTTTCCCGTAGGCCTTAGAAAAGGGATTGTGATGTCACCGGGTTGTTAATATATTTAAGAGGGGGTTGAAAGAGAAGTAAAGCGAGGTTTTGCAAGAGGGTGGAGTTAAAAGATAAAGAATCCACACAGGGAGTTGTCATAGAAATGCTCTTTGCTGATGACACGTGCCTTGGGAGATTATGAAGAGAAGTTGCAGAGATTGGTGATGAATTTGTAGGGTGTGCAAAGAAGTAAAATTAAAGGTGAATAAGGAAAGGTAAGGTTATTAGGATAACAAGAAAGATTAGGTGATGAAAGATTGAATATCAATTGGAGGAGAGTGTAGGAGGGGTTGAGTATTCAGATTATTTGGAGTGACGTGTCACGGATGGGTCTCTGAAAGATGAGGGAAGGCAAAATGATGGGGAAAAAAATAGTGGTGCATTAGGATCTGTGAACAAAGAACTTGTCCTTGGAGGCAAAGGGGAATGTATGAGAGTAATTTTACCAACGCTCTTATATGGGTTGTGACGTGGTGATGAATGTGCAGCGAGGAGAGGCTGGAGCAGTGGAGAGTCATGTCTGAGGGCCAATGTGTGGTGTGAATATAATGCAAGAATTCGTAGTTTTGGAAGTTAGGAGGAGTGCGTGATTCCCCAAACTTTTGTCCAGAGGCTGAGGAAGGTTGTTGAGGTGGTTCGGAACATGGAGAGAATGGAGCGAAACGAATATTCAAGAGTGTATCAGTCTTGGAAGAGCGGTGAGGGGTCGGCTAGGAAGGGTTGGATGGAGGGGTAAAGGAGTTTGTGTGCGAGGCTTGGACTTCCAGCAGCATGCGTGAGCAGTGTTGATAGGAGTGAATGGAGACAAATGTTTTAATACTTGCAGTGCTGTTGGAGTGTGAGCAAAGTAACATTTTGAAGGGATTAGGGAACCGGCAGTCAGGACTTGAGTCTGGAGATGGTAAGTACAGTGCCTGCACTCTGAAGGAGGGTGTTAATGTTGCAGTTAAAAAACTGTAGTGTAAAAGCACCCTTCTGCAAGACAGTGATGGAGTGAATGATGGTGAAAGTTTTTCTTTTTCGGGCCACCCTGCCTTGGTGGGAATCGGCCGGTGTGATATAATAAAAAAAAAAAAATAATAATAATAATAATAATTAATAATAATAATCTTTACTTCTGCAAGCACATGATACAACTTACATAGACCATAGCTGACATCAGTGACAAAAAGTCCTTTGTTATGCAGAACATTTCGGTCAGCTTCGGTTAATTTTGTCCCAGGATGCGACCTAACACTCTGGTACCTACTTAAACTAGATGAACAGGGATAGCAGGTGTCTTAAGGAAACACGTCCCCAATGTCCTCAATATGTGAGCTAAGTGTACTACTATCCAAGCTACGGGACACCTGTTAAGAAGACCGTGGTCATTCACTAGCTACATAGTGATAATGCAACGAGATTAACTTCGGTAAAAAAAATTGTCTTGCAAGCTGAGGACTCTGTGCGTAGCAAACAAGAGTGACAAAACCCCTCCAGGAGTATGACTCAAGAGCCGAAAAGCGGTTAGGTTGCGACACAGGCTACTCCGTACATAATGTATGCCAGGTCTGTCTTAAAATACGCAGCACCAGTGTGGAGGCCCCCAACCCTCCCTGACCAACTGATGATGGACATTAAGAAGCTTTAAAAGGTCTGATGATTTGCAGCTAGATTAGTCCCAGAACTGAGGGGGCGCACTACGAGGAGAAACGAAAGGAACGGAACCTGACAACTCTGGAAGAGAGCAGGACTAGATGAGACGTTATTACAAAACATAAGGGTGAATAGAGACAGTTCGAAATTCAAGAACCAGGGGGACTTAAAGCTCATTATCAGCATTTGGGTAGTAGCAGAGGCGGATCTACTATGAAATTAATGAAGCTTCGGTTTTAGGGCCCCTAATCACAAAGGGGCCCTGGAAGTGACTTAAGTCCACATTACTAAAAAATTTAGGGTCTATGAGAAGGGGCCCCCTTATAGTACAAGCTTCAGAGCCTCAAAAATGTTGGTCTGCCACTGGGTAGTAGTAGCGTAGAATAAACTGAATGTGGTGGATACACATTCCATAGTTTTAAGAGCAGGTACGAAAGTAATAGAGGGGTAACAGTAATGCCGGTCGACGAAGTTGAGACGGAGCCAAGACCAAACATTAAGAAACATAAATTGGGGAGTACAAGCGATTACATGGATCACCACACGGGTAACCACAGTCACCACACAGGTCACCACAGTCACCACACAGGTCACCACACAAGAGTAAATAAAGTTAGGTTACAATAAGCGCTACATTAGTCAACAATCCTGACAGCGTGTACCTGGAGGCAGGTGACTGGTTTAGGTACAATTGCTGTTAAAATGGGTCATAGGTTACGTAGGCTATACACACCAAAATTCACCTAACACAAGCTTCAGAAATACTCTAATTCCTAAAATGTGAATTAATATGAGCATTCACTGTACATATGCACACATAAAATTCTTACATATTTATGCAGTGATATAAACATCTCTCGATGTATAAAGTCCAATATACATCTCTTGATGTTCACAGATACACACACACCAACTTTTTCTACCATATCACTTGAGCAAGGAACGAGTAAGAGGTCATACTAGACACAGGTACAGTGCTGATGATGGATAACCTAGCCCAGGGGTGCCCCCTCATGCACGGCTGTACCCCCACTAGCACCACTCAGTGGCATCAACTCCTGATAGACCATTCATGGCTCCGCTCACTGTCTCTTGTAGATAGTAAAAAGCCAAGGAAAATGGGATGGAATATTTACGAAGGAATATTCTTAACGTAGTGAAGCCAACGATATACCAAGAGTTATTTCTATATTTAGAATATATTTTAAAATGGATCATTCACCATTGCACAGGGTTTTCCTGTATAAGAACACATGTGTTTCTAAATATATTAATAGTGAAGTGAAAGCTTATGGAGCCTCACAGCAAGGCAATATAATATAACTGAAATTTTAAAATGTTATTTACAGATTTTCCCAAATACTGAGTCATTCCTGGAGGTGGTATCTCCCTATGTGTTGTGTGTATATGTATATATGTCGTGCCCAGTAAGTAAAACTTGCTATTTTGGCTTAAATAGCAACGCTCTTCTTGCCGAATAGGGCAAGTGAAAATTTGTGTATGCAGTAATTTCGCAAAAATCATTCTGAACCTCACGAAAAATAATTTATTTCATTGTGTCTCATTTATCAACTTGTCAGTTCTGTGAACCATTTATCTACATGACATACATCCGTAAACCCAAGATTCCTTGTAATGAACAATTAATAAATAGAAAAATAACTGGGGACTCGAACCTGTAGTTCTTGAACATAGTTGGCCCAGAACTGTAACCACTCAGCCTGTGTACTCGACTAACCGTACTCGCCTAATTGTGGTTGCAGGGGTCGATATTCAGCTCCTGGCCCCGCCTCTTCACTGATCGTGTATGTACTGTGAGTGTGCATATATGCAGTGTGATGGAGTAGCAGTTCTGTGTGTGTGTACGCAGTGTATGCGTATTTGTGGAGCATTGTGTATGTGTGTACATGCACATGGTATTAAATACAAATATTGCACTACACAAGCAGTCTCGTACCCGGAGAAAAACGACAATACATATTAACTGGTTGAACCAGCGGTCCCCTCACCTGTCCCAACCAGCAGTCCCCTCACCTGTCCCAACCAGCGGTCCCCTCACCTGTCCCAACCAGCGGTCCCCTCACCTGTCCCAACCAGCGGTCCCCTCACCCGTCCCAACCAGCGGTCCCCTCACCCGTCCCAACCAGCGGTCCCCTCACCCGTCCCAACCAGCGGTCCCCTCACCCGTCCCAACCAGCGGTCCCCTCACCCGTCCCAACCAGCGGTCCCCTCACCTGTCCCAACCAGCAGTCCCCTCACCTGTCCCAACCAGCGGTCCCCTCACCTGTCCCAACCAGCGGTCCCCTCACCCGTCCCAACCAGCGGTCCCCTCACCCGTCCCAACCACGGTCCCCTCACCCGTCCCAACCAGCGGTCCCCTCACCCGTCCCAACCAGCGGTCCCCTCACC
Source organism: Cherax quadricarinatus (assembly GCF_026875155.1). NCBI lineage: Eukaryota > Metazoa > Arthropoda > Malacostraca > Decapoda > Parastacidae > Cherax > Cherax quadricarinatus. The sequence continues at coordinate 13,224,518 of NC_069431.1, read as the reverse complement.
CGTCCCAACCAGCGGTCCCCTCACCCGTCCCAACCAGCGGTCCCCTCACCCGTCCCAACCAGCGGTCCCCTCACCCGTCCCAACCAGCGGTCCCCTCACCTGTCCCAACCAGCGGTCCCCTCACCCGTCCCAACCAGCGGTCCCCTCACCCGTCCCAACCAGCGGTCCCCTCACCCGTCCGAACCAGCGGTCCCCTCACCCGTCCCAACCAGCGGTCCCCTCACCCGTCCGAACCAGCGGTCCCCTCACCCGTCCCAACCAGCGGTCCCCTCACCCGTCCCCACCAGCGGTCCCCTCACCCGTCCCAACCAGCGGTCCCCTCACCCGTCCCAACCAGCGGTCCCCTCACCCGTCCCAACCAGCGGTCCCCTCACCCGTCCCAACCAGCGGTCCCCTCACCCGTCCCAACCAGCGGTCCCCTCACCCGTCCCAACCAGCGGTCCCCTCACCCGTCCCAACCAGCGGTCCCCTCACCCGTCCCAACCAGCGGTCCCCTCACCCGTCCCAACCAGCGGTCCCCTCACCCGTCCCAACCATCGGTCCCCTCACCCGTCCCAACCAGCGGTCCCCTCGCCCGCCCCAACCAGCGTCCCCTCGCCCGTCCCAACCAGCGGTCCCCTCACCCGTCCCAACCAGCGTCCCCTCACCCGTCCCAACCAGTGGTCCCCTCACCCGTCCCAACCAGCGGTCCCCTCACCCGTCCCAACCAGTGGTCCCCTCACCCGTCCCAACCAGTGGTCCCCTCACCCGTCCCAACCAGCGGTCCCCTCACCCGTCCCAACCAGCGGTCCCCTCGCCCGTCCCAACCAGCGGTCCCCTCGCCCGTCCCAACCAGCGGTCCCCTCGCCCGTCCCAACCAGCGGTCCCCTCGCCCGTCCCAACCAGCGGTCCCCTCGCCCGTCCCAACCAGCGGCCCCCCTCGCCCGTCCCAACCAGCGGTCCCCTCGCCAGTCCCAACCAGCGGTCCCCTCGCCCGTCCCAACCAGCGGTCCCCTCGCCCGTCCCAACCAGCGGTCCCCTCGCCCGTCCCAACCAGCGGTCCCCTCACCCGTCCCAAAAAGCGGTCCCCTCACCCGTCCCAACCAGCGGTCCCCTCACCCGTCCCAACCAGCGGTCCCCTCACCGGTCACAACCAGCGGTCCCCTCACCCGTCCCAACCAGCGGTCCCCTCGCCCGTCCCAACCAGCGGTCCCCTCGCCCGTCCCAATCAGCGGTCCCCTCGCCCGTCCCAACCAGCGGTCCCCTCGCCGGTCCCAACCAGCGGTCCCCTCGCCCGTCCCAACCAGCGGTCCCCTCGCCCGTCCCAACCAGCGGTCCCCTCGCCCGTCCCAACCAGCGGTCCCCTCACCCGTCCCAACCAGCGGTCCCCTCACCCGTCCCAACCAGCGGTCCCCTCACCCGTCCCAAAAAGCGGTCCCCTCACCCGTCCCAACCAGCGGTCCCCTCACCCGTCCCAACCAGCGGTCCCCTCACCCGTCACAACCAGCGGTCCCCTCACCCGTCCCAACCAGCGGTCCCCTCGCCCGTCCCAACCAGCGGTCCCCTCGCCCGTCCCAATCAGCGGTCCCCTCGCCCGTCCCAACCACGTCCCCTCGCCGGTCCCAACCAGCGTCCCCTCCCCGGGTCCCAACCAGCGGTCCCCTCGCCCGTCCCAACCAGCGGTCCCCCTCGCCCGTCCCAACCAGCGGTCCCCTCGCCCGTCCCAACCAGCGGTCCCCTCACCCGTCCCAACCAGCGGTCCCCTCACCCGTCCCAACCAGCGGTCCCCTCACCCGTCCCAACCAGCGGTCCCCTCACCCGTCCCAACCAGGGGTCCCCTCACCCGTCCCAACCAGCGGTCCCCTCACCCGTCCCAACCAGCGGTCCCCTCACCCGTCCCCAACCAGCGGTCCCCTCACCCGTCCCAACCAGCGGTCCCCTCACCCGTCCCAACCAGCGGTCCCCTCACCCGTCCCAACCAGCGGTCCCCTCACCCGTCCCAACCAGCGGTCCCCTCACCCGTCCCAACCAGCGGTCCCCTCACCCGTCCCAACCAGCGGTCCCCTCACCCGTCCCAACCAGCGGTCCCCTCACCCGTCCCAACCAGTCGGTCCCCTCACCCGTCCCAACCAGCGGTCCCCTCACCCGTCCCAACCAGCGGTCCCCTCACCCGTCCCAACCAGCGGTCCCCTCACCAGTCCCAACCAGCGGTCCCCTCACCCGTCCCCAACCAGCGTCCCCTCACCCGTCCCAACCAGCGGTGCCCTCACCCGTCCCAACCAGCGTCCCCTCGCCCGTCCCAACCAGCGGTCCCCTCGCCCGCCCCAACCAGCGGTCCCCTCGCCCGTCCCAACCAGCGGTCCCCTCGCCCGTCCCAACCAGCGGTCCCCTCACCCGTCCCAACCAGCGGTCCCCTCACCCGTCCCAACCAGCGGTCCCCTCACCCGTCCCAACCAGCGGTCCCCTCGCCCGTCCCAACCAGCGGTCCCCTCGCCCGTCCCAACCAGCGGTCCCCTCGCCCGTCCCAACCAGCGGTCCCCTCGCCCGTCCCAACCAGCGGCCCCCTCGCCCGTCCCAACCAGCGTCCCCTCGCCCGTCCCAACCAGCGGTCCCCTCGCCCGTCCCAACCAGCGGTCCCCTCGCCCGTCCCAACCAGCGGTCCCCTCGCCCGTCCCAACCAGCGGTCCCCTCGCCCGTCCCAACCAGGGGTCCCCTCGCCCGTCCCAACCAGCGTCCCCTCGCCCGTCCCAACCAGCGGTCCCCTCGCCCGTCCCAACCAGCGGTCCCCTCGCCCGTCCCAACCAGCGGTCCCCTCGCCCGTCCCAACCAGCGGTCCCCTCGCCCGTCCCAACCAGCGGTCCCCTCGCCCGTCCCAACCAGCGGTCCCCTCGCCCGTCCCAACCAGCGGTCCCCTCGCCCGTCCAACCAGCGGCCCCCTCACCCGCCCAACCAGCGGTCCCCTCACCCGTCCCAACCAGCGGTCCCCTCGCCCGTCCCAACCAGCGGTCCCCTCGCCCGTCCCAACCAGCGGTCCCCTCGCCCGTCCCAACCAGCGTCCCCCTCGCCCGTCCCAACCAGCGGTCCCCTCGCCCGTCC